>CM040744.1:10485717-11085717 GCA_022829145.1 Albula goreensis
TGGTTTGGAATAATAGACGATTACCTGTAAGTGTGGTGAATGCACATGTGTGATAAATGTGTAAGACAGATAAATAGATAATGCAGAGGCAGCGTAATGTGATGGTTATGGAGCTGGGATTATTACAACGGTTGTGCCCTTGAGCAAGGTACTTCACCTGAGTTGCCCCAGCAAAGTATCCAGATTTATACTGAAAGCTGAGTGAGTCATTCTGAATAAGGGTTTCTGCTGAAATGTATTGTGATATGAAATATTGTAGATAATGAAGCAAGAAAATGTGTTTCATTTCTTACAAAGAAATTGTTGAAGAAACTTCCAGACTTCTGTATAGCATGTGAGCTCTGTGTCTCAAGCCACATTCTGTGGCAACAATGCTCAGAAACTCAAGGGTAATTGCTTTTGACAAGGTCAATTACACATTTCTCAAAGCTGAGTAACCCCGAAGGGCAATTTCAGTAAGGCTAGCTTTCAATGGCCACAGTGTGGTTTTGAGTCAGAAAGCCACAGTTTTGGAAAACAATGATTGCTATTTTAGATTTTTATTGGATTTTATTGAAGTATTAAAATTCAATTTTAGTATTAAAATTATCCACAAATTACCCACAATCTTGGCAGATCATCATTGCACATGCTTCCTTTTAAATAATATTTTTTAACACGATCAATCATTTAAAGGTCTTCTTGGATAGAAATGGTGTCATAAAATATGTACAGCTGTTTATTTTTCTCGATTTGAACAGACATATCCTAAAACAGCAAATTATCCTTATAATTTTTTTACGGTAATTAAGATGTGGAGAATCGTGCAAAAACATTTCAAGGATGACTGCTGTAGAGTGATGGCAAGTAAAACACTAGCCTGCCAGGAACAGTTACAACCGTCTGATTATATAAAAAAGATTGTGACTAGCTCATTTTAATATTAAATATGTAATTAAATCAAATGAAATGATTATTGACTAAATGATGAACTGGAACCACAGGCATCTTGGAAATCCATAATTTAACTTGGATTTAACTTCAGTTATTGCAGCTGTGGCAATGAAATGAAAACAAACACACTTCTTGGGTCGCAGTGAAATGCTCAGGGTAAGTGAAAATTTGCATGCTGGAAAAGACTATGCACTTGTGTTTTTGGAAATTGACTTCATCTGAAATATCTTAATAACTACAGATGGTTCCATAAAAATTCATTTTTTACAGTTTGGGTGTGAAACACAAGTCGCCTCATCAGCTGTGCTGAAAAGAATATTGAGATGAATGATACTTGACATGAAGTAAATTCCCTCTGGTTTTAGTTGTGTTGTTACAACCAAATTCAAACTCCCCTTATTATTGTTTTATTTGTTATAGAAGGTGTACAGGTCATACTGATTAAATGTAATGTAATGGTTTCAACATATTGATCATAGATGTTTCAGCACACTCATTAGCATATGCCTTCACCAGAACATAATTATGACGGTGCAAACCGAGTGAGATGCCATATTTTCATATGCAAGCATTTACTGTTAATGTTAATGTTAGACATTATATTACTTCATCCCAGCCATTATAAAACACTGAAGTTGTTAATTATTTGTACAGAAACACCATGATCATGGGGATATTTTGTAAGCGTCTTTGCCTTGTGATGTTTGTCATCAAGTATGTCAAATTAATATGTATGTGTTGGCAGGCATTTTGTGATTACTTTCACATCTTGGAAAAGAACTGTAGAGAGAATTAAAGTGGATTCAGTGTCTGGGTTTGGTTGTTGAACTATTAAGTTTCAGCTCCCTTTTAAAATATTTTCTCTGGACATAAAATCAAGACAGCGACATCTGACAGCTCAAACTATAGCTTTGGATCAGCTTTTAGTGATCTAATTTCAGTCAATGCCCAATGTTCTGTTTTAAATGTGTTTCAACTGTATTTTAAATTAATATAACAATATGTCACTTAAAGAGATACATTGTTTATGTGCAATATTTGGCATTGTGCACAATTCTACCTTTGTGAGGAATTCTGGGTAGCTAAAGGTTATAATCCAAAATAAATCAATTTTATACGTTTCAAGTAGTTTTACATCCACACCCATATGTATTTTAGAGCATTCCCATAATAAATATTATACAGGCACAATACTGAAGAGTTTTGGCAAACACTTGGAAACAATTCTTGACACAATCTCAAAAGACAGTTTAAAGTTTGAAAAAACCATGTTAATAATTGCTTCTATTCAACCTAGTAATTATTACATACTGCACCATTGGCATTAAAACAATGCAGATGTCTCTCGGAGGTTTTGTTCCCAAACAATTCGTCTTGGAGGCAAGCCTTAGTGAATTTTAACACCTTCACATGCCTCACTGGGTGTGTGTGGGTGTAGCTCTCTGAGACTGAGATGAGGGTTGTGGAATGTTAAGTATGAATTTCGACAACATGGGTTTGAGATGTTCACACCCATATTTACGGCTGCAGGTTTACAGTGATGCTGCACATCCTCTCTCACCCCCCAACTTTATGGCAATGTCATTTTTATACATGTTTCTCTTTAGTAGTGATTGAATGTGTGACATTATATAAGTATATTTACATAAGCTTCATGGAGCTTGAGTGCATGTGTGTAATGCTAGACTCTCTTAGTGACAGATGTGAGGAAAATGGACTTAAGCGTCTCATAACTTGGTCTGGATTTGGAGCATACTTAACAAATACACTTACGACCCCTATAGGATATGCTAAAGCGACAACCACTGGTTACAATCAGTGAGTTAGTGGTATGCTTTTTTAGAGCCACCCACTTGTGGGTTCTAGATACCTCATTCTCCAATCATATTCAATCATATTAAACTCTGTAGGGCTTTGAGGACCAGTCTGGCAGCAGCATATTGAATATGGTGTACTGGTATTGAGTCTTAGTCAGTGGTTCCCAACCTTTTTTCCTTGGTACTCCTCCCTCCTTAACCCCCACCCCGCCCCCACTTACATATGCGGAAATCTGTGCCTAATCTTGCAATAGCAATAACAAGTGCAGTTCTTAATAAAACACATTTTGTACACGCCTACATCATTTGACTCCTCCAATGGAATTACCACTTTAATGACATGGAGGAAGTCGACCGACTTGAAATTCATGGCCTGCTGTTGAGGAAGGACTCATTTTTGCTGATTCACCGGTAATTTATGAAGCACCAGCTTCCCTCCACCACCCACTCAATTCCTGCTTTGAAATACTACAAGCCCAGACATATACCCTTAAAGGAAACTCTCTTGGCTTGTTTCACAAATGACTTCTTTCACCATCTGATTCATCCTCAGGTATCGCTTGAATACTGCAGGTGTTGCATCAGGTTAGTTGACAAGGAAAATAACAACATTCACTGAGGCAAGACGTTGCTAAGTAAGTGGCTGTGCTACGTTAACATTGGTCCAGTGATACTTTACCTGACAATACATAAATCCAATCCAAGGTTCAAAAGAGAACTTAATGAATTCTTCAGAAGAACCTGAGCTTTCTGGAACTACGACAGATACACTGTAAATATATAGCCATCCTTTTTTCAGTTTGGAATATGCAAACCTGTCAGTCAAAGTCATCATGTGTTCGATCCAAATGATCCATGCAGCATCGTGAGTCATCACTTTCCCCTTGATTTTAAGTATAATTAATATTAATAAAGAGCACAATCATCAACCTAAACCAGCACTTCTAGTTCATAACAAACATTTGGCTTCCACAGTGTAGTTCCACAGACTCTGACATATTTCCAGTTGGACATACAGATAAAACCAGCTTGCATTGTCCTCCAGTTTGCCTCTACATTAAATGAAATTAAATTAATATTGCTGTTAATGGTACACATGGGAGAGCAAGGAACAGCCTAAATCAAATAAACAGAGTAGTGTTGTTGAATTAACTTTGGAACGGAAGTTTTGCATGGCACTGATTGGGTTGACCCATTGCTGCCCTTACGCCAGCCAAAGAAATGGATGCATTAGACTGAACTGTAGATTCTTTTCTGTATTAAAGATGATATGGTTACAAAGGGGCAGTTTTTCCAAGAGAGTGTTTAATTCCACCAATAGGAGGAATACAATGTTAGGAAAAGTTTTTCTCAACAACCTGTGAAAATTGACAACATGTGGCTCCAGAAAACAGTTGTACAGGGAACTGGAGGTATGCAGATGTTGGTTGAATATGATTGGTCTATTAAAATGAAGCCCAGTTGTGACATCAAATCTAGAGCAAAGTTCAAGCCTTTTGTAATACAGGCCAGAATTTTTTAATTTTGAAGCTTGCCAAACAAGATTAAAATGTCACATTTAAACTATGTCTTTTTAATTGCTCTTTGTGAAAATTCCACATGACATGGCTGAAAATGTTTGATTGTTAGAGGACATTAAAAATTACCCTCGTATATATTGACTGAGTGTG
This sequence comes from Albula goreensis, assembly GCA_022829145.1. Classification (NCBI taxonomy): domain Eukaryota; kingdom Metazoa; phylum Chordata; class Actinopteri; order Albuliformes; family Albulidae; genus Albula; species Albula goreensis. The sequence continues at coordinate 10,490,138 of CM040744.1, forward strand.
AGTATGACAATTAAATCTGTTTTCCATTTTTCATTTGCCTTATACAATGCCAATTCAGTGCGTCTAAATGCATCTCAACGGTCCATATTTTCATTTTTATGACATGAAGTATTGCTAATGTATTAGGTGAGGAAAATAGGAACACTGACATTGACTGCTCAAAGTGGATTATGACAATCAAATAATTTGCTCCAGTTTCAATGAAGACAATGACATTGTGAATGTAAAAGTGCAGGTGTAAAAAAATTAAGACTCTCTTTAAAATTCTCATTCATGCAATTAAAATTATTTTTATTATATACATTTGTGCCAAAGATTTTATGATTGACACGTATGAGGCAGTGATGCTATAAACAGAACAGGAAAAAGCAGAATAGTTTCATGTTTTCACATATTGTATTTTAATAAAAAAAACATGGCAGTCACTGGCAGGCATTGGACAGAATTCATTTTCTTTGAAGTCATTTTTAAAGTTGACAGATTTTGTCAGTTAAACCTTCAACAAGTAAGCAGGCTTGTTGCCCTGGGAGTTCTTGTGGTAGCAAAATTTTCCCTTCAAACTTGAATGATCTGCTAAAGCATTTATCTGTCAAGATGTACCCTCTGGAAGTCAGTCCCACATTCAAGTTGTTTCACCTTTTAATTCAGCTCAAATCCACTAAATAGATACACCCATAATTAAAAGATTAATGTTTTCTATTCTTCTGTATTATAGGTTCAGCCTTTGGGGAAAGAGAACATCTTTTAAAAATAATATATTTTTTTCTCATGGATTAATACATGAACAAACAAATAACCCAGCTAAATATTGAGAACAGGCATTAATTGTCATGGTTTGTGAAAAATACCTGTTATGATGCTGATGTCTCTGTGTAGCTGTTTGAATGAGTAGTGCATAATTGCTTTATGGAGTTGCAAAACTTGCAAGTGTTATTGCGCTAATGTTGAAACATGAACAAGTGTTTTGGTGGATTGGAAAGCTTTAGGAAGGAACATTAAAACAGCTTAATGGCTGAAAATAATGTTGCTTTTCAAGTAATTCTGTCAAAGATAGTGCAGTAATCTTCTCTCAAACTGCAGTACTGGAGGGTCATTGTTTTTACTGAATTTAGGGAACATTTCAGCAGTTCTTCATTGAAGTTAAAAAAGGCAAAATAATCCACACACCATGTTTGTCAGTCCTAAATTGGCTACTGATCAAGAGAAAATCAAAAACTTGCAATGTTCACGATTATCTAGCACTGGAAATTAAAATTTCAGAAGACGTATTGTACTAAAATGCTTATGGAAAGTAGCAGATATTAGTGCTGGACTCACTCCAAAGGTGGGTTAACTCTTTAAAAGGCTTTCAGCTAGAACAGCCACATACTTTGAATCTTTAATTATCATTCCCATTTTTGTATGGGAACCCCTAGTTATTGTTTCATTAATATAATCTATAATCTCTACCTCATCAATCTTTCAGCCATTTTGGTAGATATGATACCAGTCAATTCCAGGTATACTTTCACAGTTCCACACATGGATGAGGAGAGGCAATAAGAAAGAGATGGTTTTCTGACCGTACATCCTGGGTTGAATCCAAACCACAAGCACAATGGAACACAAAAGGTGGCTGTCATGCTATTGTGCCCTTTGCAAAATGTAAACATGACTAATTACCTATTAACTTTGGGATCTACCTTTTGAATAGACACTGAGTCATTGACACTAAAAAGCACATCCTCATAATTTACCATCAATGTACTTTTTTTATATATATATATATATATATATATATATATATATATATATATATATATATATATATATATATATATATATTTATTTCTATTGAACAGTTCAATGATTTCCAACACACAGTTTGAGCTCTGTTTCGCTTTGGCTCCACCTGGAACCTGGAATCTAAAGACGGTAGCCATGTCAACAGGAACAATGTAGTTGTGAAAATGAAAAGGACACAGAAAGGAAATTACCAGTGAGCACCACAGAGTGGATGACTGCAGCAAAGCAATATCACTAGCAACGTAATCTGAGAGGGTTTATTTTGCCAAGTTCAATGTATGTTATTGAAGTGACACTGAAATGGAGGAGCAGAAATATCTACTCCATGATTAATATTTTTGAAAGCAACTGTAAACAATACATTTCAGCAAAATGTATTTTCAATCAACATTCTGTTACCATGGGAACCGTTTATGGAAAGTAACATAAACTACAATCAATACAAGCTTACATTGTTATGACATCATTATGATGAGCTGGCTAACATATACCTATCCAAACATATACACATACACTAAATATAGTATACCTTTGCAATCAGAATCACACTATGGAAAATCTCCAAATATATACCATTCTACAAAAACAATGTACAGTTTTATGCATAAAGGAAGTTATGAAAAAGCCAGTTCCCCAGTGTTAAAAAGTAATTACCCCTTTTGATTTACTGGTTACACCTCATTTAGCAACAATGACCCAGCCAAATGTTTCCTGTTGTTATTAGTTGGGATCTCAATGTGCCATGGAGGAATTTTTGCCAGCTGTTCCATACTGAACTTCAATTCAGTGATAAGTGTGGTTTTATGAGTATGAACTGGTCATGTCGGGTCATGCCACTGCATCTCAACGTAGTTTAGCTCTGGACTTTGACAAGGTCATTCAAAAGCTTCAAATGTCTACTTCTTTATCACTCTGGTCAAGACTTGCTTACAGTCTACATTGGTAAATATTTCTGTGACTATTCAGTGGAGTCATTTCACTACGGAGTTGCTTAGTAACACTTTTTCAGCTGTTTCATTTGATCATAGTATGATGTGAATCTAGAACCCGTGTGCAGACAACATCAATCTCATGGCAAGGCTCAACTAAAGGTCAGATTTATACTGGACATGGCTGACCCCATTCAAGCTTACTCTTTAAATATGCAGTTCCACCAGCTATCATTTTCACAGTTTAGTACAGGTAAGATACATGTACAGAGAGGCAGCATTTTAGCACTTAAGAACATGAAAATTAAGAACGCAATGTAAATGGGTGTAAATGCAGAGTAGCCTTGCCAATACCTCCTGTTCTTTATAATTCTCCCTAAATACCTTGCTCAGGGGTACAATGTCATCGTCCCACCCAGGAATTAAGCTGAAAATGTCCTGTTTAAATGTCCTCCTCCCAAGCAGTACACCACACATTTCTCTCATTTCATCAGACAACAAAAAATATAATTACTCTTTGTCCACGCTGATGTATTTCCTAACAGTAAAACACAAAGCCGATTTATTTGTTTTGTGTCGTAATTCACACTTATGCTAACAGGTCATATCTTTGGGTTTATTTATTGCTATTTCATTTCCTTGATGTGATAAGTGCTTGTTCAGCACACCTTGGCCTAGAGGCTCTGATAGGATTCCTAAAATGTGCCAAGTGCAGGCCTGAACCTGTAAGGTTATGAAACAGTGATTTATTTAACTGACTCAAGACACCAGAGCAACAGCCTGTGACCACTAATAGTCTATGTGTATGAAAAATGGAGGCACACAACACAAACATAGTTCAAAGACTGACAAAAGCCAGATTCCTCTCAAATTGTAACTAAGATGATTTTTTTTCTATACCGGAGAAATATGGATGGTCACTCTGTAAGTACACACCTGTTAGAAGCTAAACCATATCTGTTGACAATAGGTGTATCCATGATAGGGTAACTCATTCTGCAATAGTGATTGATGATAATAGCTAAGGTTCAGTCAACATTTGGGTTTGGCTTTGACTTGTGATTAAAGGCAAGGTGTTTTTTTTTTTGTTTGTTTTCAACAGCCAGCAAACTTTCCCTTTACAGTTCAGTAACTACTGGACATAACATGAGCACTGTAAATCCTGCTGGTAGTGGACAAACATGGAAACACAACACTGGTGAAAAGTATTGCAATGGTTTGAGTGCTTTCATTGAGCCAGGATAAAAGGCACCACTGCCCTGTGTGAACCATAGAGAGCTATAAGAGAGGAGTAGGTCCCATGACTTGAACAGGCCCTCAGATAGCTTGGTCACTTGCACACTCGTCCACTCAATAGGCCCATGCAATTTTTTCAGCAGTTATGGAGAACAATCTCATCAACACATCCGGTTTCACCCTATTGGCCTCTGGCATTTTAACATCTCTTCCCATCCCCCATCATTGACATTTAGGGGCCTCAATGTAACTCATGCAGTTAGACCTGTGACTTGGATATCTAGTCCTGGCCACACGATTACCTCAACTGTACCTGGAGGTGTGCATTAGCAAGACAACCATTAGCCCAGCCTTGCTGGCAAATGATGGAGTAGTTTATTTGTCTCATCACTCTCAGGTGGCCACTCTTGGCTAGCCACGCACTTCCAGACCAAGCATGTGTTTACTTTAGTATCCTCTGATGACGCTCTAATTGCTGGTGGTGTTGTCTCTTACAGAAGTCGGTTGGAGGTTGTTGTGTGTGGCTAAACATTTTACCTAAGTTCAGGGGTATAAACACAAAACCCAATCCAAAGCAAATTACGCATCTTAAATTTGTAAATAGGATCCATTTAGACACGTTTTTATTGAAAGACCTTGCTCTAGGGCACAATGGCAGTGCCTTACCTGGAAAACAAACCTACAATCTTTTAAGATCCATCAAAGTCTACCCCTTCCCTGCTGAGACTTCTCAGGTCATTTGTCTTTACTTTCTGCAGCATGTACGTTGTTGTCATCATAAACACAACATGATATTGGGCAGATAAAATACCTAGGAAAGACAACAATGAATAAAATCGCTAAACAGTAATAAAATCACCCCTGTAGCTGACTGCAATGTTGTCACACCAAGCAGTACCACCTGCCACCCACCCACCCACTTCCCAACATTCTCCACCCTTGTTTTTGCCACCGCTGCTCCTTATAAACACCTGCTAATCAGAGATCCGCCCGCAGGTGAACTCCCTACGTCTCTCCATTCTCACACAGCGAAACAATCACTTTCCTCCCGTATATGCTGGCAGCAACACTCAGCAGCCATCCAGGATATAGGTGCAGGGAAAATTCACAATGACTTTCCTCACATGCTAAAAAAAGATTAGATTCAAAAATTGTTCACCACAGCTACTACATAGAAGATGAATCTTATGCCATTAATATTTTTTTCTAAATACTTGATCATTGATATGTGCAAATAGTTACAGTGTTGAAAAGCTATCTATTTTTAAATAGCCCCTTAAGTGCTAGAAAGCTGTGTACGTTTGAACAGTTCTGTGGGTCTTTAAAGTAGGTTTTTACCTTTATATAATGTATTCATGACAAGCAGCTAAGGGTATGACCTTGACTTACTATGAGGTCATCTGTGTTCCATGCCTCTTTTATTGTACTGTAAAACAGTGCTGAATCAGTGGTTTTGGACAGGGATAGCTGTGATTGGAAACTACGTGTGCAGTAAAAGAAGTGCAGTTCCTGTAAAACGCTCAGTGATTAATATGCAAGGGGAGAAGTATAGGAAAAGAATGAAGCCTTTTAGAGAGCTTTGTTTTACCGGCACTCTTTTCTTGGCTCCAGCTATAATTTGGGGGTCTCTGTTCCACATCTGTTGTTCTTTCAGATGTCTTGACGTCTTTGCAAAGCCTGGCATCCACAAAAATCAGAGAGGTGATATCTGATCTTGTGTTTGAGTGAACGCACTTGTCATTCATTCCAGTGGCTGGTAAAGTACTTATATATTTCTGCTGCTCCACACCACAAACAATTAGCTGAAGCAATGGTTTTGCTCCTGGATGCAGATGGTTTTTTACTGACGTTGAGAAACAGTGAATTCAGCCAACTGTTTGGAGTAGAAAGCCAGGCTTCATCTCATCAAACATAGTCCTGAAGACTCCATGCTCTCATCTCTTTGGTTTTAATTTCACACTTTCAAATGTTTCATTATGGTTGTGCTAACTGATATTTATAAAAAAAAACTATGTATGGATAATGAGTATTGCATGTATGTGAAAACAAAGTATACATTCTTCATGTGATTGCTATTACTTATTAGTCTGATGTTACAACAGACCTGGTCTTAAGCACAAATTCAGATGTATCTGAATACAAACATTGAGAGATTTTAATGAATCTCAGCATTGTCTACCTAATAAACATACTTTAAGAATGCCATTTTTCATCTCTTTCTAGCTATGTTTAACCCATAGGTGTTTGTCTGGGCACTCAATTGTGTTTCTACACTCTGTGGTCTTAGTTTTTAGCATGAGATGGCAGGGTAAAGCTAGGCATGGAGAGCTGATCCTAAAACAACCAATCCTAGATTCCAAGTGCCAGATTTATTTGACGTATGATAAATACAGTGGTAACCCACACTGCAGTTGTCTTTTCACATTGTTTGAAATTCTATTAAAATTATGGTCATGCTCAGATTAATTATTTATTTCAGTTGTGGAAAAGCACATTACTTCAGCAGGAGGCTTTGAGGTGAATTCTGATCCAGCTCCTTACAGATATGTGGAAACAGAAGACACCTTTTTTGGTTATTGCTTTGTTACATCTTGGGAAATGTGGTCATTAACAAGCTAGCTCAGGCATAGTGGATGAAGAAATCAGAATAATTATTTATACCCATGCTCAAGATTTCCAACGTAGTGACCATAGATGGGAAAAGAAAAACCTAATGTTAGCACAAGATATTGCTTCTACCAGAGTAAGGCAAACACACACACACACACACACACACACACACACACACACACACACACACACACACACACACACACACACACACACACAATGGAAGGCCCACTACAGTGCTACACATTTTACATTTTGAAATCTGCTGCCAAATTTAATGTGTACTCCGAATATCAATTGAAGCTGAAATCATCCCAGTGCTATCTTGCAGTGTTGTTAGCCACTATTATTATGTAACTGACAGATAAGGTGATGTAGGTTGCAGCTGTATTATCAGAAAACTGCTTAGCTTTTACTTGAGGACTGTCTGAATTATTTCCTTTTTGCACAGTTAATCAATTAGCTTCATAAATCATGTGTAAACAAGTTAAAACTTTATCCTGCCCAGAGGCTATAAATGAATGATTCCATGGAAATAACATGTTTTTGGCTTTATATATTCTTTTTTAATTAGGCCTGAAAACAACATTTTAAAATAGTTTATATGAGGATTACAGAAGTCTGGCAATACATAAACCAATTGCCTTGAGTAACAGAGACCATCAGTGTTAGTCTTGGCTGTATCGGGTACTTTTTGTGGCCAAGACTACAGCATTGGGGCCTTCAGCAGCTACTTAGCAAGAGTCTTGACTGATGCATAATTAAAACTGTCCCAGACTATCTGCTCAGCCATATCACAAAATTATATGACGGCTGTGAACTGTTTGGCTTTGGGGGATGGTAGTACTACCCTGGTTATTTCCTAGTTTGAGCAGAAGCATCTGTGAGAAAGCACAGGAGGCCATGTTTCCTCCCTTTCTTTGGTAAAAATTCTGTCGGATTGATCTGCCCTGTGAATTTCCTCTGCTTAGGCCAGTATATTGTGCCTTCTTAATGCTGTGAATGACAGAATCATTTCACAGGGGAAGTCATGAAAAAATAATAGAGACTCTAAAACTATTTACACTTATGGCAAGTAGATCCGTCAAAAGGAGGTGAACTTGTGGCAGTATGTTCTCAGGCGTCCACTGGGGACCAAAACAGTAATTGCTCAAGAATGCCTACAGTCCACAAGAGTGTGGGAGCCATAGAATTCAGTGGAGCTGTGGCTGATGGTAGATCACAAAGGTTAACATTGAATTTTGAACCGTATTGCTGATTCAGACCAGTGTGCCGACATATGTCATAAACTTTGGGATTTGGCACCAAATCAATATTAAGGACAGATGGAGGTACTGCTTACAGTAAGCCTTTTGGGATGTACTCCGTAGAATCAAGAGTAAATTATTTATGCATTCAATGAGGTCACCATCGTGCCATTTGCATTTTACATGCGATGTGAGACTAGAGACCTGGAGGTTCTCCAGCTCAGACTTTCAGACCTGGGGACATCACAATATCTGTCCATCGGGAGGACAAAAGCATGCTGTTTTCTGTAAATTTCTGACATCTTTATTTCAGGTGTTTAATTCACATGTTCCACATTGCATAATGTCGGCAGATACAGACAAATAATACAAATTCGTAATATTGAAATGAACTTAATTTAAGAAAGAAAGTTTAAAAAATATTAAAATGGAATTTTCATGGTTATACAATCCGATTGATGTGCTTTGGCGTTCTATATGCTCACAACTGAATAATAACGTTTCAAAATTAAATTAAGGTCAAAATCCAATCATGTTTCATCTCTTTACATTAAAAAAACAATGGAGGATTGGAAGTGCACCATTTTTCAGATTGGAGGTGGGGTTTGACTAACCATTACAATGAGTAAAGACTTGATCATTAGTTTTCCTAGACCAAGAATGGGGTGAGTTTTTTCAGATCATTTTGTAGAGCAAAAATTATATTCAGTGGAGGTGCATGGAGGATCAACACAAGAAGTTCATTTCCTGCAATGGCTATTAAGTTCTGTGACTCTTGAGACATGGTTTCTGGGAAAGCCCAAAATTTCTGTCATAATACAGCAGTAATAAAATACTGGGTAAAAAATTGGATCTTGTGGATCTGTGTAAGAGTATTTGTGGACTAGAGTGTGTGTATAACACAAACCTATGGCATGCGTGGTTAATTACAGTGATATCCAACCAGTACACTATGGCTGTGTAATGAGACTTTGGATGCAAACAGACGTTGTGCTTCCAAACAGCAGTGATTGAAGAGTCAGTTCTTGCAGTGCCTTTCTTGATTATTCAATTGCAAAAAATTGTGCTGACATAAAATTTAAAAATGATCACAATTAATTTCTCTTTTGGATGAAATGCATCGTGAATATTTTGACATATAAAATTAATCTCAAACTGCCTTTTGGAAGGAAATGAAAATAATTTCATCGGGTCCCATTTATCAATATCCAGCACTTTAAGTTTGGTATTGTACTGGCTTCCTTCTGGTCAGCTGCGATCGACGTTATTTGCTTTCTGAGGGACCTTAGTTAATCATATCTATGATGTTTATTTAATAAGGAACTACACTCCCCATAAGCCTAAAGTGCACGTGTAATGTGCATCTACCTTTCCTGCCAAAGCCCCTTGTGGTGCCAGTCAAACAGACTGATTCTGACATTTCCAACCACCTCCTTTCCCAGACAGTTGGTCTGCTTCTTGTTATGTATTTATCAGTGACATGCATTTGCTCGGTTGGCCTTTGTCACTGTGGCCTCCTGTTACAGTGGAAAACTCAAGCCCATAGGTCTACAATGTTTGACTGCCCTCCGCTGGAATGGAGGACTCGGTGAAACCTGCAAACCAGAACCCTTTTAAATAGCATAAACATGTTAGCACTCATGACACCAACTCTGGTATAAGACCTTGGCAAGCTAGTGACCACTCATCATTTTCCCAATTCAAATGCAAAGCTTTAATCCAGTAGACCCACCTACACATAGATTTCTGCTAATCCAAAGCACATGAGTCTGATCTATGAATCATGGGTTTGGTTGTTGAATTTAAAACTGCTAGAGGGATGCTCTAAAATATTTGAATTAAGTACTGCTAGCATTAAAACTGGAGTTTGGACCATGAACATATCGGCTAACTACTAAACAGTGAAAAAGTCAATATGTCATCCTTTCTCCTTCCAGGTTTAATTACATGTTTATTATTATATGTATATACATTTTTTATGGTAAGACATCAACCAACTGACATCAAGGTTAAACAAGTTTTTGTAACTCCATGAATTAAATCATATCATTTATGAACTGAGCCCATAGAAAGATTAAACACACTTGTTTCTTCAATATGTATCTTTATTCACTGAAATACAGTATTGTACCATTGAATGGATTTATATTTATCAGAGAGATAAAACATTCAGCCAGATTCATTGAAGCCCTTATGTGCTTTGTCATGGACTTTGAATAACGCATTCATGAAAGTATACTAAGTGGATACTTAGACATCATGTTTCACAGTTAGTGGTTGCAGAAATCCTCAAAACACATCACTTTTACAATAGACATGGAGTACGATTCAGGGCTTAGCATTGGACATTCACAACGGCTGCAGCAGGCTGTAAGAAGACATAACCATTACGTACATACTATTTACGATCATTTTTAAAAAATTTAAAAACAGAATATACTCTCTTTTCATTACCTTTAAAGTAATCCTGTAGTGAAATGCCCTGTACCAACAGCAATAGGAATCAGCAATAAAACATTTTCAATTCCTCAAGATTTAAAAAAAATAATAATCCTCACATTGCCTTGCTTTCAATAAACATGAATCTTCTCCGATAATAAACATTGCAAACACTGCCATCCCTTTCTTTCTAGAAAATTACTCAATATCTCTTTCAGGAATGGTTTCACTTGATAGCATTGAAATATAGAAAAAACGGATATGTTTTTAAATGCATTGAAATGAAATAAACAGAGTGACTCAACCAAAGTGCAAAAGGGTTTTAACAATAACATACATATAAATGAAAAAGAACTGTTGTGTGACTCACACAGACTAACACTGTCTTTAATTTTACATGAGCACTTTGTGCCTTTGACTTACCCACTGACTAACACCTTCTCATAGAGAAGAAATCATTTACACCATAATTACATACATTCTGTCAACGGAAAAGAAATATTTCACACAGAATTGTGAAGTGTACAGTACATTTCTGCCAGACAAATACATTTTTCAATTGCCACATGTACGTTAGAACTTATTTGGGACACCCTGCCCAGACAGTCAAACAGAAAAAATGTCTCTTTATTTGTGCTACAAATAAAATCACTTGGAAAAAAGGAATGTTGGTTGTGTATAATATTAATTAAACATATTCAATAACAACACAAGAACAAAAAAATCCATGTTTGTATTGGAAAAGGTAGTACTTTGATAGCTAATGTGTTCACTGAGTGAAATTAAATTTAGGACAATGTATGGAAACCGATTCCACAGATTCAAATCCATTGCAGTTTTTACAGAACAAACATGGAAGAAACACTGAATTCACATTTCAGAATTTTGCAAGTAAATACAGGTAAGGGACTCAAAGTCAATCATTACTCTTTGCAGGTTTGTACATGTGGCCCCAAAAGACTGCCAATGCCATGTCTTCTAAGCTGCCAAGAAGTCACTCTGTGACTTAACCATACATAGACCTTAGAGGATCTATATGCATTTCTCCTGCAAGTTCAGTGCTTCGTCTGTAAAAGTCACATGCAGAGTCTGGTCTTTTGGGAATGAAAAAGACTCACTCAGGTTTGAGGGGCTAACGCTAACTCTTTGCCCATCAGATGTTGTGCGGTCTGAATCCTGTTCATTAAAGGAATTGGACCCTCTTAATCCTTTTAGGGACCGCCCTCCAGAGGGACCTGAATCCACCTGCCCTGGGTTGTGCCCCTCTGTGAGGCCCTCTTTTTTTTCGGGAAGGTAGAGGTATGTCTGAGAGGAGGTGGTCACCTCCCTCAGCTCCCAGGACGTGATGTAGGGAGAGTCGTTGGAGGCGACAGACGAACACTGCTGGGAGTTGGCGAAGTGAAAGTTGTCAGATCTCTGCACAGTCCTGCCCCCGATCTTACAGAACAGGCACTTGATTTTCTCCACGAGCTTCAGCAGCACAGTTTTGCGCAACAGGATATAGATCCAGGGATCGAGGATGGGGTTGACAGAGGCAATCCGGATGGCTTTGAGATCAGGGTTCCTCTCGATCCTCTCCTCCACAGGAGTTCTGTACAGCTGGTTAACAAACACTTGCACCTGAAGGAACAAAGTTAAAAGAATAAATAAATCCACATTTAAAATAATCTTTCAGAAAATAACCCTCATAGAAACAGAAAAACATGAATAAATCAATTCTAAAGCTTTGAATCTTTGTAAAAGACTGGTTTAAAGTTTTAGCTGACAAAAGTCTGGCATTTGTTTGAATTGGGTTAGTCTTTTTTTCTTTCACACATTTTCATGTTAAAGAATTCATTCATTTATGCCCTAACCGTGCCTCTTTATTTGAATCTTTGAAACGTGTATTTTACATCAGATAAGATTAACTCTGCACTATCATAACATTCATGGTACCTTTTCTTCATTAACATTGATCCGTTGTCAGATCTGATCATTTTGATTAAAACATTGGCAAAGAGTCAGGATGCCAGGAGCACCTCAATGAAAATTAAAAGGAATTCTATGCAATGGAACCTTTTAAGTCATGTTGGTTTATCATACATGAACAACTATGGCAACATGGAAATGCCCATGCATAGACAGTGGGAGATTAAATTCTTCCAAAGCATTCTTGTTGAACACAGGCATGTGTAAGGTGCAAACAGTCAGAGATCCATCACTTCTATAAGAAAGATGTTCAAAAGAAAGATGTTCATCAAACATCTGCAGAGGATAAAAAAGCTGTATGGGCTACAAACAGCATGGATATAAATGGTAGAGGCAAACAACCATTTCACTTTCCCAGCTCTAAGGAACACTGACTGTCTCTTCATCTTATTCATCAAAAATAGCTCATCTTTCAAGTTTGACTCTACCTGCTTTTAGTATCTAAGTGGTGCGGTAATGCTGACCATGCAGTAAAATGAATCAAACAGGAGTCAGAGTTGCAGTGATATTGTGCTTATGCTGGGCTGCAAACCTGGGAGACTGGCTCTCAACAGGGGAATATCGGGTATGGTAATTTTACCATATCTACAACAGACACGCTGTCTCTGTTTTGCATTAAAAGTTTTAGCCCTGGGGAAAAAACTAGGATTTTTTTTTTTTTACATCTGACTTCATGTCAGACTAAAAGGACACACATACATTCAGAGGTTGATAACCTATGAGCTGAGCATCACTTCCACCCATCTGAATTAGTCATTAGTGATAATTCTATGTCATCAAAAAACATGGGGGAAAGTTTTTGTAATATAATTAGAGTACATTAATACAGAGAATACAACCACTGAAAATGGGGAAAAAACACTGTACTGTATGCTTTCAGTGTCTACCAAGCACATTATATAGTTGTATGCTACATGCACTTATGGATAATGCAACTTAGCAAAGATCAAGGTAAAATTTCATTCGTGCCCTTCATTAAGATTTAATACAGGTGAAATAGGTATTAACTATATTGCTATAAACATTAAATTATTTTTGGGCAGTCAATAAAATATTTTAGGATTGTAGCTAATCATGCGTATTGGACAAATGACAAGTTTCTGAGGACTGGCATTCACAACAAAGATCTACGAAAAGTACATGCAAATAATATTATGATAGTCGTAAAAATTAATCGTTACAGGTGTACACCGTTACTAAAAGACAGATAACAAACTTATAATAGCCTATATTTCAGATGTAGGTTACATAATTTATTTTAAAGCTCCTAATATACTTCATAAACTTCATGTATTCTAAAGATAACTAAATGCCTTACAATTAAAAAGGACCATAACCAAACATACACGCAGAACAGTGCTTACTTACCACCAGTGGAATTGAACAAATGAGAATAACTGCGGAAGTGGCAATAAGCAGAATAACCATTTGAATTTCCGCACCGGCCATACGTCCAAAACTCCGTCTTCTTCTGAGGTCAGCAATCCTTCGTTGATCGGTACCAAGCGAAGTCCTTCGCATAAAACGTTTGTGCATTCGGATCAAAGCACCGCACACCAGTATGTTACAAATAATTGTTGACAGGATGAGGAAAGAGCTGAATCCCGCGTACATGTAGGAAAACGCTGCGTGCGTTGTATCATTACTTCTCCAGTCAATGAAGCACCAAGTTTGTGGGTACTGTTTCTTCACCTGTCCAAGCCCCATGCTGGGTAGGGCGCAGAAAAGAACGTTTGAAATATAAATAGAGAAAAGTGTTAAGCCCGCAACTTTCTGGTCCACATAATGGTTGTAGAAATAAGCGTGATTAATAGCCATGTACCTCTCAATTGACATGGCGCATATTATACTAAGACCAGCTAAGGAAAAGAAAAGTAGGATGAATCCGGAATATTGGCACAACGGATCTCCACCTGGCCAAGATCCTTTCACGTAGGTGGCGATAGTGACGGGGCTCACAAGCAGAGTCCCCAAAAGGTCCGTTACAGCAAGTCCACAAACTAAAGTGTAAAACGTTGTTTCTTTCTGCTCCCTCCTTGATTTGCAGAGAACAACTATCGCAATCACATTCCCAACCACTCCGAATATAAACATTATAACGGGGATAGTTGGGTCCATAGTCCTGATTGCGAGGGTGCTGTTACTCATTTTAAATTATTTGTATTTTAGTACTTTACAGAATGGATCCTAAACTTGACCAACATTACAAGTCGCCCAAAAGATCACATTAATATTTCATCGTTCATCCTCTTCGATAGTATTAAAATAAAATAAAAAACAAGTACTTACGAAAAAATAACTCCTATGCATAATGCCGGTAAATGTTAACTTTATTGAGACAATATCACGACGCTCTACTTTACATTAATTCAAGTCGAAGATAATACATTCTGAGTTGCCCCGTCGGTGTAAAGAAAAACAAGGTATTCTACCGGTTTGGGCACAGATTGCCTCACTTGAGAACTGGAATCAGAAGTTCCTCTTCATAGCTTGTGTGTAGCTCCACCCCTTCAGTTTCATCAGCCAGTCACAAGGCCTCTGAACTGCCTGTGAGCGGGTGGTTGGGTATATAGCATTATTCAGTTGTGGATCCTGCTAGAGGCACTGCTGAATTTGGAGAGGAGCAGTGTGTCATCTGGAAATCAGAAACAAGTGCGAAAAATCCCTGCAGTTTTGTATGGCTACTTTGTTATAAATTTATTGAGGGGAAGTAGATTTCTCTTTCCAGTTTTCCGGTTTAGGGGCGTTGGAAAAGTTGATAAAGAAAGATTACCCCCCCATGTCATTTTCATTTTCATTTTCATTTTCTTATTCAAAACCATGATGTTTAGTTCATAGAGGGTTGGGTAAGAGAAGGCTGGGCACAGCATTTTCCATTTAGATTTAGCATGACAGATTTTTAAAGTTGTTTCCAATAGTGAGTGTATAAGTAACAAAAAGTAGTAGTGATAATGAGATAGCATTACTCATGAACATACAATACTGTTTGCCTGAACTATAGGCTGTGTGCCCTTCACTGGTTAGTTACGTGGCAAATAATGATCTCATGTTGGTGGGGTTCCTCACAGATGTAGACATTAAAAATAAATCAACCACTAACCTATAACAGACTGAATGCTGAAATTTGATAGAAATTACCTTATATCCACAAACCAATTCCACATGCAGTACTTTCCTCTTTTACATGTTCAGGCAAGAGGTCATCAATGGTCAGGACAATAAGTCAAACCCTATCATGCGTCTGGAGACCTGTCAAGAGTAATGACCTTTAACATTTCGCTGAGAAATATACGGTCACTACATTGACCCCAAACCTGTGTTGTTCAATTTACAGTATGTGCAAATTCCACCATGCGCCCTTGTGTCTGCTTCTTCAAGATTATCTGATTATTTAGACGGTGATCCATGATGTCGATACCTTTTAAGTTGACCCCACTTTACCATCACATTTTGTCACATCCTCATTCAAATTTTGACCTTTAAAACAGTATGACTATTTGAATGGCTCATCGGCTACTTGGCATGTGAGGTTCTTATTTATAGGAGGATGTAATGGTTTCTTTGCAGCCTCTTTTTTTAACTGACACTCAGCAATACTGCAGTAAATATGAGCTATTGCTTGCACATGTAAGGAGCAAGCAGGCAATGAGAGCATGCAACACCCTCCATTTTTGAAGGTAATAAATCATCCGATGGAGGACAATGGGAAATACAATGTTGGTAGTGTGTCAAGTTTAACCTCCCAAAAGCTTGTGACATTTTTCCCCAGTCCCTATAAATCATTTTATTGTTTTGATTACATTCCCTTTCACCCTATCTTTTAGGACTTACATGCACAGTCAATATGCAAAATGCAAGCCAACATAGGCTACAAAATATATGACTAAAGACTAAAATATAAGACTAAAATATATTGGTGTTAATCACTATAGCTTGGGGATCAAAAGCAGCGTACACGCACATGGGCTGAGCATAAAGTTTGGTGAATGGCGTTGAGCAGCATTCCTATTGTCCTGGATCCGCCTTATCCGCCCCACTGCTGGCTGTTCCCCAGACTGAAACGAACGATGAAAGGCCAGTGATTTCACACGATAGGAGAAACAAAGACTACTTCCAGACATATTTTCAACAGTAGCAGGAAAAGTAGAACAAGTGTGTACGTGCACCCAAACCTTTTAGTAATGCCTAGTGTGTGATAGCTTTTTGTTCTTGTATTAAGCTCAACTATTATTAACCAAGAAAATAAGAAATTGTCTATTAAAACCAAATAAGGAGTCAGTGTCGATGTTTGTGAGTGTAAATATCACATGGTCAACAGTATAAACCAAGCCTTAATTCTAAGGGCTGCTTAATCTATTTCAACTTTTATTTGCTATCAATGTATTTAAATGAGAAAGCTGGAAAAGTGGGTGGAGAAACTAAAGCAAATGGCTCTGCCATCTTTTTAGATACACAAGACTGAGAGTTTTAAGATGCCATTGCTTGTGTTATGCGCCCGCCCATAACCCAAACTATAGCAGACGTGTGTTGTAAAGGCAGTCGGCTCTTTGTAAGGCGAATGATCTTAAGCTTGCTTGTCACCGACAAAGTCGTCTCCATGGTGAGGATGGAGAGGGGCTGTGCATCTCATTTGGCAAGAAGACCTCCTCTGGAAAGGTTTTTTTCCGGCACCAATACCAACAATCTTTTGGGTAGGCAACCACTACGTGACTTGGAAAAAGTAAGCGCACTCATTCAACTTCAAGCTGTCAACAGTAACATTCTTAACCACTTGTCTTCCGAGGAAAGACTGCTCACCACCAACTGAGAATAATCCCCATCAAAAGTGGGGCCTGTCCCACAGAGCCGATTTGGTCTTCAAGAATACTGTATTTTCAAAACAGATGTCACGACAAGACTCTGTCATACAATGTTTTGCCAGTCAAGATGACCATTTTAAGGACACTGGACCCAAAGACGCCCTGCAGATCAACAAGCTTAGCATCACTCAGCATGTCTATGCTTGGCACCCCCTACAGAAAACAAAGAGAGAGTGACTAGTAGTAACTAGACAGAAAATTGCTTGAGGCCAAGGTCAAGTCCTGCCTTCCTGCAGTGAAGGAAAACAAATAGCTCATTATAAAAAATAAAAAAAAAAAACATGGAGAGCCGTAGTGAAAGACAAAATCTCCAATGGGACTGAAGAGGGGTAGGCATGTAATAGCTTCACCGCAGGTCAAAAACATCACATTCCCCCTGGCGAAAACATTAGTTGACCAAACCTCCAAAACAGATTCCACTACCTGACATCTGGTTTTTATTTGCCACACTTTTCTAGGCCAACAGCAGCTGCTCGGAAAGTGAAATAGAAGAGTTCAGTAATGAAACTCGTTTTACTTCATTATTTAATATGATTGATTGTTTTTTCAACGATTTTCTGTTATCCATTGGAATACAAACATTAAACTGTTTGTTATTATCATAGTATGAAAAATGCTTTTCAGAACATAATACAAGGATGAGACAATCCATCACCATCTCCACTGTAGTATTATAATATGTTATAAAGTATTGTTATGATCCAGATTGAAATTCTGATCATACGCATGTTCCTCAATTGCATGACTGTTTATAAACCATAAAAACCAGGCTACCTTTCTTGTTCCCATTTTAACATTTCAGAAGGTAATACAACCATTGAAATCTATAAAGCATTTGCTAATTTTGTGTAAACTGACTTGTTGCACGTTGACCGTTTGAACCCGTCTACAGGCAGTTGTTTAGGAGGACGCTCATTTGTCGCATAGGGAGCACAGAGAGGTGAAATTCGGTCAGTAACAGATGGTGTAATTAACAGAAACACTTTTCTGCTTTGCAGATTCTCTTTTGAAATTTTAAGGTAATGGAGCAGCTGCATGCAATCAGAGTATCCTGAGTATCAGACTGTTCATCCGCTCACTTAACACACATCGTCTATTTTCATGTTTACTTATTCTTACTGATTTTTATGTATAATATTCAATCCCATTCCTAGTCCCTCCCTCGTCCCACCCAATCCCCACCCTCAACCAATCACATACAAGGTATGCATTACATTTTAAACATTCTACAATTACTACAAAAGCTTTTGGCCTGGTGATGAATTATTGTATTTTTGGATAAATATTTTGAAAAACACTGAGCCAATGTATGACAAAATATTTGTATAATACAGTACATGAAATATAAGTCCTTGAAATGGTTTTTGAACAAAGAACTGAAGTTATTTTTCTAAAATTCAGTCTCTCTGGCTCAAGTTATGTGGGGCCAGTCCTCTGTTTAAATCATTTAATCCATTTCTTCGTCAGACCTAAACAATTTGAGCATACTTGACACAGACATATCCTACTTATCCCCACAGTCACTGGAGGGAATAATGAGAATGACATGACTTACGTTCACATATTCTTTTTAATCTATGGACAAAATAGCAAGAGAATATATTTGTATGCAATGCTTGCATATATATTGGTATTTAATGTAATGCAAGAAACAAAATGTCTCTTAGTCACCAATTCTATAGAAGAGGCACTGTACTTGATCTGGAATGTACTGGGAACGTTCGGAATTTGCATGGGTATTAGGGTGTGAAGCTGTGCTGCTGTGTCTTGCATGGATCTGAGAGTGTCTTGTACGAATAGTATCATGCATCCACTCGGGTGGAGGCAGAAGTGTGAAGGGTGATGCCCATCATATGGAAATGCCTACTGAGTGCTGAATACATATGCGCCACATATTGAACCAGCTGAACATTTTGCACCATGCTTGTGTTCCCATTGCCTGCTGTGAAATTAAAAGTGCCGTTTTTATACTATAACATCAGTTGTAGTAAGTCTGTGGTGGAAAGCATGTTGGTTTTGTGTTCTGGATAC
Source organism: Albula goreensis (assembly GCA_022829145.1). NCBI lineage: Eukaryota > Metazoa > Chordata > Actinopteri > Albuliformes > Albulidae > Albula > Albula goreensis. The sequence continues at coordinate 10,509,242 of CM040744.1, forward strand.
ACTGTGTGGCAAAATCAACCATTTTAATAGACAGCCAATGACCCCTAACAACTATGAGTCCAGAGAAGCAATAGCAATTTCAGTCTTGACAAAGATTACACCAGCATGGATTCAACCTGGATAACGACAAACACATCTATCACCCCAGAGTTTGCGTGATGGATCAGCAGGACATTAATTGAGTTGACCCCATTATGATCCTGATAAATGTACACATATTTGTGAATGTGCAACTGTTCAAACCCAAGACCCCAAGGAATCCATATTCAATAAGACCATCATGTGTACAGTCTGCAGGCTCTGAAGTGACAGTCAGGCAGGTCCTCAGTCCAGAATACTTGGTTTCAAGAGCACATAACTTCTAAAGCCTGATAAAACTTAATTTAGCACTAAATGCCAAATAAGATGATTCCATAAATCAAGCCAACTCTTGGCCATTTCATATACATCTTACCATCATGCAAACCCTTCAGGTTACCAAACACATTTCGATACACGTATTCTTCACAGCAAAGTGCCCTTTACTTCTGACAAGAGAACTGATTGCAACTGCGTGTGTTTTGAAAATGTTAAGCAAATTGTAATCCTGATAAATCGATCCATCATTGGCTTCCCTTTTTTCAAAATGAGCTCTCAAATTTTTAAGGATCACAGTGTACTATCAACCCCAGGCATCAAAGTGAATTAGTAACAGGTTCTGCTTGTCTAAAGTTCATGGGAACTAGAGGTGGTGAGCAGTTAACTGCATGTGTCTGTGACATGTTGCTGACAGGCTGCTGGAGAAACCAGTTATTTACACAGCACAATAAAAGTTTTCTGCAAGAGTTGTAATCAAGCATTCCTACTCAGTAATATATTACTGGTAGGTCTATTATTGATATTTAGATAAGAACAACTTGTGGACTGCACAGATAAAGAGTATTACAGGGAACAATAACTAAAGTATGGCAAAATGGGTGAGTTTATTTTCTTTTAAATCAAATAACAAACCAAACTATTGACTGGCACAGGCACCCATCGTAGTCAACAGTGCAGTGTGTGTGAGAGACATGTTTAAATACAAATGCCTCTTTGAAGTGGTTGCAGGTTTCTTTTCACTTCCATTAATGGATTAAATTCATATCAGTTGTTGAAAATTGAAATGTGTATATTCAGCGTGTGTCATCTGGAGAATATGTTTGCAATCCTTTTGTCTGTCTTTTTACAAAAAATCACCCCAGGTAAAAGTTTGTTGTATCATATTTATGACACAGCACTGTTCTATGGTGACTCAGCATTCAGTGCTCCAGAAGAAATCAAGGAATTTGCCAACTAGCAATTGGCTATGAATGGATGTTTGTGGCTCACAAAACCTTGGAGCCCACAGGCCTACATAAAGAAATTTTCATAATATGTATGTGATTCCTGTACTAACCTGTTGAAATGACAATGTAAACAATGGTTATTTTGGTTTCTGGAGACCGCCTTCCATCTGATCTGGTATCAATAACATCGATCCAGTTTGGACATTTTAGTCTTCATTTTTAGTGGTATCTATGGATGAAATCTTCTGCCAATATTTATAGCAGCAAATAATCATTATCAACAAATCATTAACCAGTGATTCCACCAAAACCAAAATGATATTTGTTACCCTGCTTTGAGTTTGAATCTCATACCAAGATAGGGTTTATGGGTTTATTCCATAATTGAAGCAATTCACTCCTTTTTGAAACCCACTAATAGAAAACACATGGATGCATTTGTTTAAACGGACCAGTCGTCTATGCACTCAAATATTATATTAACTCACTTTACAGAGCTGCATGTACCTGCATGTTATCTTTGCTCAAGAGTAGGCACAAAGACTTATGGGAATTCCCAAAAAAATCATTCATATAAGTTAAACATTTAGTTCAAATGTAATCCAATAAGCACTTCTTTTTCTTGGTAAACCAAACAATACAGAAAGTTGTTTTTCTTTTCTTCAAGCAGTTTTAAGCAAGTCTTATCAAACATGTAGTGTTTTGCTTATACTTACAAAAATGTCAGTGCAGTGATTTGTTTTTATATGCACTTATAAATGAATGTGTCTATTGTATTTATACGAGAATATCCCCAGGTAGAAAAGACTTGAACGGTAACAGTTATCTTTCATTGGGCGCATTTGTGGGCCAACATGTCTTTACTTGCACATGAGGAGAAGGGAATGATTGTGTTTTTGCAGGTCTTTTTTGTTGTTTTCGTTTTTAAATAGAAGGGCCTCGGGCTGTCCTAAAGCCACAATGCTGAAAGGAAGCCTCAAACATGCATTTAAGACCCACTGTTGTGCTTGATGTTATCTAAAGCCATTGGTAGGGCAAATTGACTGTGTCAGTGTGACTTTAAATAAATAATTTGCTTCTGCTGCTATTGTTTGTTTATTTGTTTTTCACATAAGATGGGTACAGAAATCAGTTTCCCCACCTTTTAAACAATCTATGTATACTGATTTAGAACACAGTACTATACCACACATGCATGTGAACTCATTATGTTTTTACAGCAAAAGAAACATTTCTTGGAATTTTTAGATCAGTGGTAGAATGCAGAGACAACTCAAGCTTATATTTTTCCTGTTTCATTTAACTGAGTATTCTGGAGAAATCAGGAAATAGGTTTAACAGCACTGAGTCATTTAGCCTTTAATTACAGTATGTGTTATTCCACAGTAGGTTACAAAACCTCCTGCTTCACCGCTCTCAGACCCAGTCCTGGTTTCGATCAACATCAGCTTTGAGTCTGCATTAAATTAAAGTATCAGTATTATGTTCTTCATCACTGAAATCATGTCAACTTTTTGAAAGTTAACATCTGGTAATAGAATCCAAGCCTTTTTCCTGTCCTTACTGCCTTTTCCAACAAAATGTATTTGCTATTCTGAGTATGTCTGACATTGAGTATTGACATTGTATTGTATGGGCCATTGTCAATTTATATTACACGTTATACATATAATACATACATACTGACAATGTATCAATTTTAGTTGAAATGATGTATGAGTTTGCATGTTATTCAAACCAATGAAAATGTAAACCAATCAGAACTCTTAATGTACTCCATTTATGGTGCTAATTACCTAGATTTTATGTTAAATTGTCATGTGGAGTAATGAATGATGAAAATCAATAATATAATAACTTGCTTCATTAACAGTTCCTTATTAAAAATTAAAATGTTATTTTAGAGTAATCAAAAAGAATGGTATGATTCCATGTGCACATGCCATGTCAACTAGAGAAGCAATAAATACAAATTCCTGGAATGAAAATGAGTGAAATGACATGTTGAGTTACAGTAATTGTTAGCAGGATGGAAATGTTTTTCTTTCTTAGAAGATATCCCCAAAGGAGTGCAATTTCCAAATAATCCCCCCTTGAGTTAGATAGCACATGCCCTTTAGTGCAACACCCTCCATCTGAGGTTCTTGAAAATTTCTCAGATACTATTACCACATTATTGCATGAAAACAAGATTAACATTTTGTTTGTTCATGAAACATTCCTCATTTAGTCTCACAGGAATCAAAGCTGCATGAATAAGCACAATATTTTAAACATCATTTGAAACTTGTTGACATATTTTCTGTCAGCTTTAATACTGATTTATTGAGGTACTAAATGATACATCTTCAATGTAAGGAGGCTAGTAGCAAAATTTTTAAACAAGTAATAACTTGTCTTATTTTTATTATTAAGGCTCTGCAAGAGACATTCCAAAGGGCAAACAATACTAGCTTTTATCATAATGGATGGAACATATTATAACAGTATGTGTTATTGTCACATGTATTTATAGAAAGCCAGGCCTAATAAAGTGTCTTGCAATGCAGACAAGTTTGGTGGGCAAGATATTAACATAATTTTATTTAAAGCATAGAAAATACTGTATATGATAGTGTAAAGTTACCTACAGAAAATATAAACAATACTATAATTCTTGTTGCTTTATAATGCTATAACGCAATAAGAATAATGCAATGAGAACCTGTTTCAGATGTCAAATCAGATCTTACCTTCGGCCAGTTGGCACAAGGTGGACATTTTATAATAGATATTCAGTTTCTCAAAAATTCTCCCAAGCTGCTGACAGAATCCTGCCAGAGCTTCGCACAGAGATTGTACGTATTCATTGCTCATCTTTCAGCACATCAGTTTGGTGTAGGTGTCATGTGAATATGCTTATGTTTTTTTATATTTAAACAGCACCAACCACTCTCTCTGCAGAGCAGAAATACTTAGAGCCCATTTATTTCAATAAAAACTTGCTGGTATTCCTTTAATATTGGTTCTTGTTTATATCGGTCCAAAATTATGGAGGATCAATTGAAGAAAGGTTCACAGGACAGAAAGTATATTTGGGAGTTGTTCTAAGTGTTTATTTTGAATGACACCATTATACTTTCTACCTACAATGTCTGATGATGAAATGAATCTGGTACTACTGTGATCCGTTAGGTTAAAATAACATTAATAACATAAATATTGGAAAGATTGTTCACACAAAGAGGAAAAACATGTACAGCATTTTCAGATACATAATTAACATCTCTGTGGGCACAGGCCCAGTACTGAAATAGATAAACTTAGAAGCTGACCGAAAATTGACCATGAGGACGTTTCAAAATAGTGTCTCTCTTGAGTCAAATTATGGTGGACCACAATGTTCACATGAAATAACACTGGTCATTTAATCAGATAATTCATCACAATGTCCAAAACACAAAAATCAAATATTGCTAAAAACAAATATTGGGTAAAAAGTTATTGGTGGTTTTAGAATGGGTGGATAGGAAAATATCAGAAACAAAAAATAAACATAAATTTTAAGAAACTAAAGCACAGATGTCGACAGTGCTTTACAATACTTCAAGAGACTAGTTGCATTTGGTCAGTCTGCCAAACAATTTCCAATCATCACCTAAACAAACAAAACAGACAAGATCACACATATTTTGCATCATGTTAGGGTTCCGTACACAATCAGCACCCACAGAGCCTCAGGAAGAGTGGGAGGCCGCTGGAGAGCTGTCAGAGTCAAAGTTCACTTAAAGTCCACACCCGTTTCTCTGGCAGACAGCATGGAAATACGCATAACTGAGCAGAATAGAAAAAATAAATGCTCACTGTAAGGAATAAAGCAGTCGCTTACTGTATGTGACATTAAGAGAACTGGATGTTTTCGGTGCTGAAAAGATGGTTCATGAAGTAAGTGGAGGCTGATTTAAGATTAGATTCCATTGAATGTAAATTCACCCATGGTATTTCCAAGTATGGTATAACCAAGGTAGAACCAAGTACTTATGACAAGTTACCATCTCTTTACAATATTATGCAGCTGTTTAAGTCACTTTAATTTCTTGATACTGTTTTGTCAGAAATATTCTTACTAAGCAATGTTATCTAAAAGGCATGATTCACACTGAATATTAAACTGGCCTGCAGATACTGTACCTCACAGTTTTCATGCTGTCAGTGGAACAGAACAGAAACAGTCCTTGCCTTCTGAGAGAAACTCAATGAGGTCATTGAGTCTTGGCTATTGTGCAGCGCACCTGTTCAGTTTCACATGTACCCTGTAACCTCTTTGGCAAAGTACATTCAAAAGCCATATGTCACAAGGCGATAATTCTTTGTGCTGGAAAACCAGTTAAAATATGAGGTACAAAAGCACATTAATTATGTAATGATTTCAAAGCAAGACAGTGGTCTTATCACATATGATAGAAAATGCCCTCCATAACTTGATCTAGCTTTCTGAGTCTGCCATTGTCAATGATAAAAGCTTCATTTGCATTTTGTAAAATTTCGGCTCATTGTTTGCTTTAAGATCCGTATTTGTTTCTCATCATTTGTAAGGCGTTTGAAGCTTCAATACACAAACGACTCCCTGACTCTCATCCCCAAGTCACCCGTCCAGATGGTTGCAACGAACCTTCCAACCCACCCAGTTTGAAGGTAAATACAGAGAAAATCACTTGTTTGTGATGGGCAATTTGTCAACACGTTCAGAAAAAAATACTCATCACACTAACAATTTAATTTGCGCACCATGTAGCTTGATCGATGCAGCATCCAAGTCCATTGCCTTAAGGCAAGAACCTCCAGAAACTGACTTCTTAAGAATTTGTTGCATGTGTTACCAAAATCATTTTGGGTGAGGGTGGAAAAATATAGAAAGCACACATAAGAGGCAAGGACAAGAGCTGTCAGCATCATTTTGACTCAGTGCATTCTCAATGCCATCCAACAGACGAATAATTAAAGAATTGGAAAACAAACACATGAAGTTTTTATGAATATATCAGCAGAGCTGGTTTGGATGTTGCCATCTTTTGATGCTCTAACATCAGTGCTGCCAGTCGCTTCTCTTTAATCATGAGAAATTTGTGGTGTCCCAGTGTTTGGATCAGTACACAGGAAGGACAATATGCAGCAGTGTCACAGGCCTGGAGTCACAACAGCCGATCCAGACAGCTGGACACAGTCTGTCACTACAGGTCACTACAAGATCCAGACTGCTCAGTGTGACAGTCATCTCATTAGAGGTGACTGCGTCACAGACGCTGAACGCTGGCATATAGGCATGGACCTCTGGCAGGCACGTTCAGCTTCCAGGGCTCTACTTTATTCGTCAAAACTGTTGCCGCACTGCTTAAAATAGAGAATAGTGCTCTGAGTCATTTATACTATTTTTAATTTCAAACATTTTCATCAATTTTAATGAGGCTGTTTTTGGTTGCAAAGCTTACATTGAATACTGCTATATAAACATTACCCAGACACAGGTACTGTACAAATCTGAGGTAAATTATGGACCACTGTTCAATATAATAGTATTTTTATCATTGTGCCAGGATTTGTGACTGTGAAAACAGCCCTCTTTTTGTTAATGAACCAGTGCCAGCGGCACATTATAATTCAGAGTTTGACTGTCATGTAAAGTTCAGTGCTCAGTTTTTAACAAGCCATTTCATCTATATAAAACTTTGTGACATTTTAGATATGGGGTTTTACATTTGTGCAAGCTGTTATTTGGTCCTCAATTTTTATTTGTATATTGGAGAAGGGGTTGAAACCCCCAGAAAGCTTTAATTAATTTCTTGTCAGTTAAACAAACATTTAGAGTGAAATGATACAAGAAACCATTTCCTACAGTGTGTGTGTCATCAATTTAAATAGATTTTTATGTGATAAATCATATTTGATGAATTGATCTTTCAAAAAGCTTCCTAAGGAGTCAAACCTCCCTTCCTTTTTCAATCCTCATATTACAGATAGGCAGTTATTATTGTTCCCGGCATGTCTTACATGAATTATTCTCAAAGACCTGAAAGACCCATCAGTTTAGGCCAGATAGATTGCTACAGACAGATTGGAGGAAATTATTAAAACTAAAATTAAATATTTTTCTGAAAGAAGCTGTTCGCTGGCTATTCAGCCTTTATGGGATTCTGTAAAACCAATTTTATTATATATTTTAAATGATTTAGAAATATTTCAAAATACAGAAATCATGTATTTTTGGTGTAGCAGTAAATATGGTGCTAATATTTTGGTTTGGTGGAATTAAGCATTTGGAACAATGCAGTGGACTCCCCCTGATATTCTAATAAACATATTCAAGTCATAACACAAATATTATAAAACATTAGTCATTATCCATGAGGGCAATTTGCAGTGTAAAAATAAACCCCAATAACAGTGAAAAAAGAAAACATCAGACTGCAGTCAGCAGATTGATTGGAGGGGAGCAGAAAAACACTGACAGACAGAAAGCTTGAAGATGTAAGGTGAAGAAAATGCTGCATTTCAGTTCAAAATGAAAACCTTGTGATTGATGAAACAGGCTTTGAAGGGGATTCTGGAGACTGTCTGCAGCTATCCTGTACCACCCAGCACCACAAAACAAGATAACGAAACGGCTTTAGGGAATGATAACACTTCAGACCCTGTCAAAGGTGTTATGTGAAGGAATTGAGATTGCACAGCGAAACTTCGAATGTTGATCTGTGGAAGGGTATGAGAAAAGAGGGAGGACTTTCCACCTGTCTCCAACCGCGCCAACGCCCCCACCCCCACCCCCACCCCTCACCCCCGTCCCTGTCCCCGCCCCCCCGAACACTGGCAAGGCCACATAGAGAGAGACGTCATATCTGCAGTGGGAATGCTGTGTAATGTCTTTCCCACTCGGGCTATGTGGCAGTTGGGCTCCAAATTCCACATGTCCAGTGATGTCATTGAGCGTGACCTAAACAAGCTGGGCCGTTCTTCACTGACGCTTCGTTATCTCGCCTCCCCCAGGCCCTTCCTCAGAATGATTTCAGAGATAGGGTTACCGCTATAGCAGCCATGCAATACAGGCAGAGCTCTCACACAGCATGCAGAACTATGTGTAGAGTACACGGGAGAGAATGACTTCATTCTCATTTCATGACATTGTACTAACAATAAATTTTACAGATAGTCTTAGGTATCATTAGCGCATCACAGTTTTGTAAATCATACACAACCAGTTGCAGTTTTACCACCAATATTTTACATCATATGAAAAAAGGACATATAAGAAATTATGTATGTATGTATGTATGTATGTATGTATGTATGTATGTATGTATGTATGTATGTATGTATGTATGTATGTATGTATGAATTTGAATACATACCATAGTTGAGACTGGTAAATAATACAGATACTACATGAATTTCACCATTTGTTTCTGAAAGCATGAGCAAACATAAAGTTAAGTTCTCTACAACACGACATGTACAACTTGTTCCATTTTCTGTGAATTTACATTTGCACAGCATTACTCCTTAATATTTATATGTATTGATGTTTAGCTTTTTCTGGACTAAGATATGTTTTCCACTGTACATTTAGTTTTTTGCTGTCCACCAGCTGACTTCTTGATGTTGACGTGAAACTGTCTCAGGTAGCAGAGGCAGGCCGCATTTTTCTGATTGACTGGGGGGTGGGGGGGGTAATATTACACACCAAGAAGGGCTGGTGCCCTTGAAGATCAGCCCAGGGAATTCAAATTTACATGCAATACTGGCACAGTCATGACATTGAGTCCAAACATGGGCCCACACCGTTAGACAATTCCCCAGCTGAATATGCCTCTTCAGAACTCCAACATTACTCTTGGTTTGTTTTACTGTAAATTATTTTTTCTTTATCAAAACAAAAGGCGATCAAATTCCTTATTTTGGAATATTTTGTCACAATACTCACAATTGCCTAGCAACCCCCTCAAAAGCAAACCAATACAGGCTTAGTATGTATGTACAAAACTGAGATTTACTTCAATGCATTCCTTTTTCATGTTTTTTTTTCTTATTTATGTAATACATTTTTTCATGATCTATATCTATGGAACTCCAAAAGGGCCTCAGAGTCCTCGGTGTGTACCAGAAGTGAACCGTGACTCTTAGACCTTGGCTCTCTGACCCCCCCCCTTCCCTCGTTGGGAAAAAAGGTAACTATCAGTCTAGCTTACTGTGTCCTCTCCTATAGTGTTGCAAAAGTTACCTATGCCAATTTCAGCTCTGAAACAAAAATTAAAACGCTAACCCAGCCTTAGCAATGCAAAGAACAAGCAGCGAGGAAACAGCACAGAGATAGTGAGAGTTATCACCAAAACAAAAAACAGCTCATTTCTTAAGCAAAATGCAAATCCTCCTTACAAATAATTGCATCATCACACAAGCTGTGCGCACACTTCAGTGGAAAATGGTGACAACGGACCGGGGTGAAAAATGCATGACAGCCACTCTGCACAAAACCAGCACATTCCATGTAAGCCAAATACAGTTGTATTGTGGTAAAAAGTCGTTCTCTCAACAGACTATTGCAGACAGGAAGGCAAATATCTCCATATCCTTCAGTACAGTATCTGTTCTCTTATCACCTTATCAGAAAAGAGGACATTGCACAGATGAAACAAAACTAAAGCTTTCTTGTAAGTTGTTGCATAGAGTGCGGCCTTCAGTTCTCATTAGCAAACTAGCTTAGATATGGAAATTGTAAATACATATTCAGTGGCAGCTTGCATGATATTTTCTCAGTAAGGCTAGACTGGTCAATAAAAAATAATACCAATAACAATACCATGGATTACCAAAATTCTATCTGTGTCAGCATACATTTTCACCAAAAATGTGCTTTATTTGGAGCACAAGCTATTTTATAGGAGATTACAATACATCCTATCTAATATTTTCATAAGTTTAAACATTGAACACACACACACAAACACACGCACACACAGCAGGCAAGAAAAAGCAGCAATATGACTCTGAAAGAACAAGATATCTCAAAAAATTTATGTTATTGCTAATTATAACTTTTTTATGTGTGGAACATTTATCATCGCTTTTTGAAGTTAAGCTTGGAACATTCTAGATCTTCTACCTCAGGGGAAAACTGATGAAAAAACAACTTGACTTGTTTGGGCTATTGAATAATCATATTACCAAGCTAATGTTATTTTTACAAATGCAGCCAGAATCCAGGTCATTCAGGTTAATGACAATATTTATGCATTGGGAATTTAATTCCCATTTCCGTATTATGAAGGATCCATATGAACACAGTCAAAAAGAAGTTGAAAGAAATATCTTATCTTGAAGAGCAAACCAGATAAAGAAGTTTAGGGTGGCTATTAATTAAAACTCAAGTTACTTATTTAACAAAATGTTCTCTGTGTTTCAGCATGATAGAAGGAAATCTGTAAGTAAAACTTTAGTGTGTATGTCTGTGTGCGTGTGCAGCAGGAATGCTTGTATAAGTGTATTAGTAGCCTTAACAAGGATTGAACAGAAACATTTCTAACCACATGGCACAAGAAAAGCTAAAGACCCAAATTCTTAGACATCTTATCATTTTCATTTCCTGATTTATAGAACACATCTTTATTGGTAGGTGGGTCACAGGCACTCCTGCACTCCTATGTTCCTCTCTGTGTGTACTTGAGAGTTCATGGTATGTTTTTCATGGCTGCCCATGAATGTTTGTATCTAAATGTGTCTCCAGCAGTCAACATTTTGTATTATTTACCTTTCAGAGGGTTTAGGTAATGTGGAGTTTGACTAAAGAAGGCCATACTGTATAAAAAAGTTGCCCACAATGAATCTGATATTGACAAAATTTACAGTCATGTCTTGAACTTACTATCTAGTTCAATCTATGATCTTTATAGATTAAATGAAAATAATATTTTCGCTTTGTGATTTGGTGTTGCCCATCAGAATTGGAGAGCCCCCATATCTGTACACAGTGATCCCCTTTCATGTCCAATCAGAGATCAGAGATACATCTCTATCTATTTTTTATTTGTATGCTGTAATGTGGGTTTGTATGCTGAATGGTCTCACTGCGTATCTGTCATTCATTCATCTGTTTACAAAATAGTAGTTTGGCCCTTCTGCCTGCAGTCATTCAACCCCAGAGTTCTCCTATCTGTAATTAATAGGGAATAGGGAGGGGAAGATAAAGGGAAATGAAATTTCTGTCTGCCTGTTTCTGCAATCTACCAGACCAAAAGAGACCTGTTTTGAAGGAGTGAAAGACCAGTGTTTTCCAGAAGAATCTTGCACAATAACTTATGATTACTTATGGGTACCACGAACCCAGACTCACTCCGTGAGTCTCAACCATCATTTAAATGAGCCCAGTCTGTGTTCTGAGTTTATTTGGGGGTTGATGAAAGGGGTTTGGGAGCACAAGTGGGTGTGTAAACTACACAATACAGTAATCCAGTCTGTAAATACTGAACTTCTGGAAAAGAAAGGTTGATTCAACAAAAAAAGGAAAATAAGTAAAAACATTCTTGGGTCTTCCCTGAAGCATTCTCTGTGTTGTGAATATGAGCAATCTTACAGGAGCAGAGACATTCCAAATATTTCCCAAAGACGTTTAAATTATATTAGTGCATGTCTGGTTTTGTAAAAATAAACAACATCTTAATTTTTTCCCATGACAAAGCATACTTTCATGGGACTGAAAAAGAAAATATTGGATTTAAGATTCATAATACCTTGGATACAACGACTCAAGTGAGATTTATTTGGTAATTTGTTATGCAGTATGAAATGGTAAGTTAAGTACAGTATGACATGACTTAAGGCATTAACAGGAAATTATCTGTTTATGTGTTCACAGGAAAGTCTCACATGGATTTTTTCAGTGCAAGACTAAAGCTCCCATAGACACACACCAATCTAAGTTTTAAAAACTAAATGCCCATTACCCACAATAAACAATTATGTACACTGCTGTGATTCGTTATTTTAATGTTAATCTTCAACATAACATGTTTCTTTGTGTCTTTCATCCATTTCATTCCTTTGTATCTTAGTTTAATCAAACTTGGGTTACAGATAAAAAATGATGCTGCATATTAAATTCATGATGGGACGTACAAAGAAACATTTATTTCGCTTTTTTTTGGTAAGAAATTGTTTCATACTCAAACAAATCCACACTTACTGTCTTGAGGATTCCATATATAAAATATAAAATATACAAAAATATATAAATATAAAACATGGCTATTTACAATGCAAAAGGGAAGATAAGAGTTGTATGCTTAGAATGAAATGTGAAAAAGGTGGTACTGAGACACTTGACTTTACCTTGACATTGTTTTGTGTTTTCTTTGTGTGTTCTTCAGTCCACCTCTTCTCTTGCACTTCCTGCTTCTGACTGATTGGTAGCTGTAGCCCCCTGCCCTTGATTGTTTCCCAGAGACCACTGTAATTTAAAGCTGAATGTACATTGTGATCAGGGTCACTTGAAGGACAGGCCTCTAGTCAGGCAATACTGTATCTCATACCAGTAAAAACCTCTTAAATATTTGAGTTTCCTGATTGAAATGATCAATTATTTAAAGAGGTGACAAGGTCCACTGATGCTGCTGGCAAGGATTTCAGTGTAGCAGTGATATAGGACACACTGGAGAGTGCAAATCATTTATGGTTAGATTGTATGTTTGATGTAAATGACTGATGATAAGTACATTGCAATTAGTTGTCCCTTAGTTGGTTTTTGGTCTTTTACATGTTGCACACAGAATTTTCAAGCAAAGACTGTGTTATTGTGGCTGATCCAGTACCAGAGGTGGACAACTCCGGCTTCAGAAAGTAAAAGTCCTACCGTGTATTTGTTCTGCCCATTCACTAAACCAGCTGATTCTAATAAGCACAGCTCTTCAGCTCCGTAGATGAGCTGATTAGTGAACTCACCTGGTTTTAGTGAATGGGCAGAACGAATACATGGTTGAACTTTTACTTTCTGAAGCTGGAGTTGTCCACCTCTGTCCACTACCCACTATCCACTGATCACTAACCAAACTGAATTGCCATTGAAAAATATCTAGCCAGCGGTGAAATATTAACAGTTACAATATATGCAATACAGATGAACAGGCCATAATAAACCAAGAGAAGTTGTGGTCATTAGTTGTCAAAAAAATGAGTTTACCGAAAGTATGAAAAGATAAGCAAGGAACATGGGCAGCTGTGCTTGTTCTATGGCAGTAGAACCTCAGCTTCGTACAGGTGTAGTCAGCTTGTGTGCAGAGAGAAGATAGTGGATAGCTTCACTATTTGGTGTCATTTACAACTCAATAAAATCCATTATGGGTCTGACATTGTGGCCATACTGAATTTATATTAATGCTGAATATGACTGAACCTGTGTCCCAAGCTGTCTCACCTATGATATTGAAACGCTTCAGCAAAAAGCTGCATGACTGAGTCTTAGTCCTGCCACAGAGATTGTCATATTGGCATTCAAACAGTGACCGATCTTTCCAACGTGTTCACAAATGCAAACACATCTACCCTCATGCATGCACGTGCACACAGTTTTATGGATATTGTTACAGAGACATCCCTGCCTGGTCATTCCTCTAAATGTCATTAGTGCAGCACTGTTCCGTTTTAGCCGCCGGTCTGGTGTGTCTCGCTCCTCTTTGGTGTTCTGTCGCCTGACCTCCATCATCCGGTTTAATTTGCTGTGGCGCAACTCCAGCCCTCCTTCACATCCGTCTGATGAGCAAGCTTGCCAAACACGCATCTTTAAGCATCTTTCTCATCTGCAGTGATCTTTTTTTGGCAACGGAAAACTAAGCTAAAATGGATTTTCCGCATGCTTATCTGTCGTTGGTCAATATGTCATAACATAAAGAGAGAGATAGCGGAAGACAAGACATTTTCCCATCACACATTCACAGCTACAACCTTTTGCAAGGGTGCTCCGGCCAGTCACCTCTCAACTGTGGTACAGTAAGCTTGGAACACAGAGACGGATCTAAGACTGGCTGTGACTCACAATAAATATTCAGCCGTGCAGAAGAGGCCACAGCGGTATTGCCTCATCCTTGTATCCTTCATTTGTCATTTGTACTAAATGAGTCTAAATAATGGGTGTGGCTAACCAAACCCTCTCCCTGAGTTTGTATCACTTGCTTGTAGTAAGGCCATGTCCAGTAAATGGAGTTTCATTAAAACACACATGCCATTGAGGGGAAACTTGAGCAGTGAGGAATTAGATGGCTGGATGCTTCCTGACATTTAGCTCCTATGCTGCCCGACTAAGCAAACATTGTACACCTGGCAGGCACTTAGTGCCAAAAAAAACCAGGTGACGGAACATGAATTTAAAAATCCAAACAGTTTGGGGAAGACCTAAAAGGCTAAGACATATTAAAGGGTGTGATTTAACTTGGTAACCGGACTGGGTAATGTGGAAAGTTCATTAAACATTTTTTACCCATGCCCAATGCACTTACAGAATGTTGCATGATTTATATCCTCTGTTTAAGGATTATTGATATTGGTATCCATCTGTGGACTAGAGAATGATGCACACGCCTTTAAATGACTCCTACCCCTCATCCTTATCCAATACAGTGGAAACATGTGCTATACAGTATTACTCATGCATGAACACAACAACCCATCTTTCTTTCTTTACAACTGGAAACTGTACACAATTCATAGCTGTGACTTAACTGTAATAAAATCAGTATAGACTATTTAAGACCAATGAGGCATTTTGGATGACACTTCTTCTTAACTTGTAAACATTTTCATTTAACTGTAATGTGGCCTTACCACAAAATAATTGTTTTATTGGTATACACATATACTGCTTATTAATCAAATGGTGTAACGAGTTTTGAGTTTCTTTTACAAGAATGGGGAAAAAAACCGAGTTGTGGGAATTCTTCCAAAAAGAGTATTGTATGATGTTGGTTTTATAAATTGCAGCTGCCAAACAAGCTGTATTTGAATCTTTTTTCATTTACCAACAACTGTGTTTCCTTCATTTTCAGTATGCTGGGGTACCCCACTGGCGGCTCCCACTGAGCTACCAAATAATTGACATTCCCCTGCATTCCACTGAAATAAACAGTGAGACAAATGTGTTCTCACACATGACTGAAAATCATTTCTGTCAGTTTCCTTCATTATTTCTATCTTAAAATGATCATCTACAATGCACTATATTGTGAAACATTAAACAAGGTTAACTATGCTACCTTAACAGTTCAAAATCTACATTAAACAGTCAAGATTTAATGGAATCTGTTGTTTTAACAGTATATATGTTCTTATATTTTCTTATACTGTTCAAACATAGATGTGGAGTTAGAAAGTTAATCATTATACTTAAAAAAGTGAGTATTAACCCACACAGCAAATTCGGTGCTCAGTGTAGTGCAATGAAAGATATGCTGGGAAAGTGTTTCTTTAAACTTGTAACCTGTAACAGTGCATGCACATGAGGCTGGAGATTTCCTAGAGATTCACACACATTAAGTTTAGCTTTGATTATAAATCACAATGATGGTGTGGATTTCACAGAGCGCAATTTATCATCAAATAACATGCATACCAGTGCTTTATTAGTGAGTACTGTAATGTAATCACTGTTTTCAGAAGGACCGCTGTGCGGAAAATAGTTCATCCTTTCCATGGAAATCTCACTTGACATTTTGCTATTGAATAAATGTGTGTGAGGGAGGCTTCCTCTAGCCTAATCCCATTGAGACACTCTTCCAGTATATGAGCGGGGATGCACTGCAGAGTCTGGGCTGGCTGCCCACAGGCTGGCCCTTGTCTCTTTACACATGGGTGGTTTCTCTGGCTGATCAAGTCTTAAAGATAGAAATAAGGATTAAAATGAGTTTGAATGAGAACAGAAATGAATGAGGTGGGCTATACACTTTGATAGGTATTTTTGGGACCTTGATGCAATTCTGCCTCAATAAATAGCCCAACAACATTAACAATAATAACAAAATAAAACAATGCAACAGAAATGACTAGAGACTCAATCAAGGCATGTTGTAATTAAGTGACTTTTAATTCAGTTTAATTGTCAAGAGTGCCTTTGACTTCTGTCTCTTTCAGATCAACCTGAGTGGATTTGACCAGTTTCACTTTAATATTATGTGATCATTTATTAGAACCACAAATGTCATCTTGAGCACTGAGAGCTCAAACAGAACATCGTCATGTGTAAAAAATCCTTGAACCCAAACTAACCATTGGTGTAGGCTTCACACAGTAAATATAAGCAGTTTCTTTACTATAAGTTGAATAAAAGAAAAAAGCAGTCTGCAAACTCTCTTTTGTAGTTTTTTTAAAAAAATAAAACCACATCTGCTGAGACTGCATGCACCTGGCAGCTCTTAGGTCATCCAAATCACACATTACATTAATGCCTCACAACCAAACGTATTTCAGATAAAGGAAATGAGTCATTTAACTTCAGCACCAAAAGCATGTTTAGCATCACACACAAAAACATTAAAAAGCACCACCTGACCCATGACTGGGATATCGGATGGTCTCAATTCACTTTGCAGGTGACTGCAAATATAAAGCAGGGACTGTGCGGTCATGAGAGGCCCTCGATCTCTGACCACAGCTTAAGAACTCCACAGCTCAAAAATGCTTTTCTGGAATGCACCGTCCTGTTCTCTCTCAGGGGTGCTGCCTGGAATCCAGAACCCCGTGAGAAGATAAGACACCAGCCCTCCCCTAGCCTGTTGATGGCACCAATGTACATTTTTTGGGCTCCTATCTTGCTTAGGGGCCCCTGAGTCATTATCACCTTTCACTGTATCAAGCAGCACTACTGCTCATTCCACGCACAAAGAACAGCCGTGGTCAAAGGAAAGCTATGAGTGCAGGTCTTAAAAGGACATTATGAAATAAGAGTTGAAGGTAGGTACCTTTTATGCTCACAACAAATTGCACTTTACAGATATCTTTAACTGTAACTCCATGACCAGTAATACTATGGACATTATGTGACACCACCTTGTCCTTTGTTTTTGGTATGTTCAGTCCTTGACACCCCATTGTCTTTGATAAGACAGTTTCAGTCAGCTCACTGTGTGAACCCTGCACTGTGTATGTATTTGAGGATCCTGTCATTCCTTGTGTTTGTGAAATGAATAAAACATTCTTTATGCATCAGTATCATTTCATTCAATTTACACCTACACAAGATAAGGGCAGAAAGGGTAATGGAAACAAATTCTATCTGAAATGATGTCTGATGTAATTCAGACCCTGATTGGATGTGCTATTGTGGACTTTATGAAGCCTTTGCCCACATATCTGTATGACTTAAGAGTGGATCACATGATAAGCAAAGTGTCATTCTATTGGTCTACAACAGGGTTTAATATAGACGGTTTACTGAATGCCCCACTTAGTAAATTAAACACCTTTGCGATTAAAGGAGGTCCTTAACTACAACTTCACGAGATAATAATCACCTCTGTCATAGTGAATGTCGTTATATTGTACTGTGCAACTCCATGCTTTATACAAGTTACGCACAAAAAGTGTAACAAAGAAGAGGAGCCTGAACCAGCCTGATGAGTAGACAGGACATTTTCACTGAACCAGCTATTTTCATTTATCTTCTTCTTTTCCTCTCTGCAAAATCTCTTCTACAGTTCCTGTACCTTTTTAAAAAATAAAATCATCTATAGCATTTAGCATTTTTATGGTGTTCATCAGTAATATACATTAACATTAATTAATTGATTAGTATAGATAAATCAGCTTTCTAAATTGCTAGTCATTACAGCTCCCATTCTAGACTTCACCCAAGGGTTAGGAGCAAAGAGCAGCATCAAGAGAGGTGAATTAAGAGCTAAAAGCTTCTTCCTGTACATCTTTCATTGGAACATGATTAATGATTGCCAGAAAAAAGCAGCACTCATGTCATATTGGACAGTTATTGCTAACATGCATGAGAAGGCCATTTACTTGGGCAAACAACAATGTGCATCAGTGCCAGTGGCTTAATTGTAAACCAAATGCTGAAGTGTCCTCTTCCACACAAAGTGATGGGATGAGATTTTCCCATCACAGGAGATGACAGCTTCATGGTTAGGACCAGAAATCGATTGCCCTTCACCAAGCAGTTGCCCACAGATAAGGGGGAACTTCACCATTCATAATTGGACGGTAAAAACTGTTTGCTTGTAGATGGAAGACTGGGAGATTAAATCATCGGGGGACAAACATGCCTTCAGGGTATTTGATGCTGATTTTCAAGCAAAACCTAGAAAAAGGTAAGGAGGACGTTATCTGATTAAACGTCTTATTTTCTGTGAATGTGTTGTGGTCATGAAATGTAATGATTTAAGTGTAAATGTTTCACATGTCTGCTCACAGAAGATAAAGTATCTTCCCATGAAGCAGTGCAAAACAGCTCAACTGAAATCTTAGCATATGTAACCAATCATAACACAAACATTTGTGAACAATTTAGAAGATCAGCTTTCTGGCTGGTAGGTGTACAGAATTGAACATGAATTTAACTGGCCTTTAGCAATGAGTTAACATTAGCAATTACTGCTCCAGAACAAAAAGTGTCCTGCCTGCTTTTTGGCTTGGGTTGCATACTCTTACTAACTTCCTCAACACTATTCACCAGTAATAATATCACCACAATATTATTGGTTGATTAAATCTTATTTAATTGTTTGGTTTATGTGATTTGCTTTGCATTACAATAGTCATATTACTCAGCAATGGTCTTGCTGCTAATCAACCACATAGACAGGCATAAATTGTCTATTTAATTAAAATTGTTTAATTAAAAAGAAAAACACTTCAGCACCCTGTACCAGAGAATTGTTTACCAATATCGTAAAACTTAAATCCAGCTGGGATGCATGGATTTACCGTGTTTCCTCGAAGTGCAGCTCATGGGTAACAGCTGTAGTTCAGGGTAATTGGTCCAAAAAACAATCCTGGCCACATGCATGGTAGAGTTTTAACAGTAGAAAAAATGTATCAAGTGTATCTTGTTTGGCAAACAGCGCCACCTCTTGGATGCATTACCAGTAGGAATTCCATTAACCCATTGCTCAAAAAGTGAAATTTGTCATGTTTTACTGTTTAAATATAGCTCATTCAAGTATGCAGAAATGGAACTTATTCATAATTCCCCCCTCAACTCTCTCTAAAATCGGGTTTCCAAAATTAGGTTTATATAAGACAGTGATTAATACTAGTATACAAGTATAAAAATAACCATTCCCATAGGCTAATTTATCATGGTGCACAGTAACAGAAATGTTATTTTATGATTATCTTTAATTAAAAACAACAAAATTCTGTGACTCATCACAAACCTCTAGTGATTACCATAGGTGTAGGCTACTAGTTTTTTTATTTAGAGTCAGAGCTATGTCATAGGAATTTCTATAACAGGGAGGCTGTAGTGGTGAGCCACATATGGCTAACACCTATGTGGGATGTTTTTATGGATGTGATATTGAAGACATCAGGCTAAATTTAGCTCCACTGCATGTATGTTTAACATATCTGAGGCATATTTAATACAATTATTCCTGAGAAGGCTTTCTTTTATACACCATATACAAAATTTAAATATCAAAATCTATTTTAGTTTTAATACATGCAATATATATTACACCACAAGAGGACAGCAGTGTGTAACCTTTTTCTGTGCTAAGGAACGCTTCACTGTTAGAAAATTACTTGTTAGTATTCAGAATAATGCTCATTTCTCCAACAGAGATTTAGCTCTGTAACAGAGATTTAGCCCTTCATCTATTCTAGTTGCAGTGTGCGAGAATGATCAGGCACGTCTGTGTTTAAATGGTGCCATTACTAACACCTTTATCTCCATAGTAGCATTTTGAGCTACATTGCTAGCATCAGGTAATGTGTACTTGACAAGTGTTGATGATGAGAACTTGATTCTCTAATTAAACTCTCCCTGCCTTGGCTGTACAACACTTATTATGATTTTTACTACAGTCCTTCCCGAGTTAATATGGCCTGCATTTTAAGGCCGTTATGTGGCAGAGATTCTCTCTGTGGTCATGGAACATTCTCTGTGAAAAAGAGAGATTATCCTTGACATATTCTTGGTGCCATGCCTAAAAAGCAATTAGGCATTACATAAAGGCTTTTACCTTTTATGAGATATTGATTTTCTCATGGCTTACCAAGGAGAATAAAAAATAAATGAAATAAAGTATTTATTTTGTAGTATGTGCAATCTGCATGCACATTATTTATGTATCATTTTCATATTTACATACACTACATTTCTCTTGCTTAAGTGGCAATTTTGTACTGCCTTTTCCCCTGATAGTTTGTAATGATATATATATCGTATAACATGTATGGAATTATATAAATGTTGGCATTACCTGTTTGCAGATATACAATACCATACCTGAGAGTGAGGAATAAGTCCTCTTCACCTTCAGATTTATTGCACCCCAGACGGTCACAGCTCAGACACCTCTGTTTTTAGCTCCACATAGATTCAATATGAATGCAGATTTTACATGTAGGTAACCTTGAGAATAAACCAAACAAAAGCAGCTTGTTAGAAGGTCATTTTCTCTCATATCAGTTTACTGTATATTTGCAATAAAATGATGCTGTTATATTTTTATTCACTTGTATATGGCAGTGATATGTACAGTACATAGGATTTAATATGTCCATTTACTTAGAAAACAGGGGGAGAGTCATACTAAAATTATAATTAGAGATGTTTCCTTAGCCATTTCTCATCCACTATAATATTCTAATATCGGTTATCAACGCTATTTATCAATTCAGGTTACTTTCTTCAGTTCTAGAGTCTGGACTGGATGTTTTTTTTTTCAGTTTTCCTGGTATTTCACAGCTCCCAACAGACAACTGCACAAGTGTAATTAGTCCCAACATGACTGAAAAGAAACTCTAAAATTAGCCAGTTAGCAGATCATAGAACTTCAGTGACCTCAATAACCAGGCTAAAAACCTCAGGCTTTCAGAAAGTTACAGTATTTAAATGATACTTGGTCACAAGCTAAGTGATGAATTAAATGCTTGGTCTGATGAATATTTGATACTTCAGAAGTGTCGGTCCCATCAAGCACTCATGGGGAATCCTTTGGTGAGCAATTACCCGGTACTGTGCCAAGGGAAATGCCAGGCAGTGGCCATGACAACAGTGCCCTCCTCATATTTAACTGAGTCTAAAATAGTCCTCGATGATTCATGCAGACAGCTGTGGTTTCCAGGGACATAGGCTACTGAAAGTCACAGCTTCCACAACCAAGATCACCTACGTTTCACCAGATTATTCAATCAAAAGATCTACTGCCCTTTGAATCAAACTACCTAGAGCCAGGTATTGATGAGGGAATGATATTATTGAGGTGGGATTGATGCATTATCAATATTTTCAACTTTATCATTCAAATTTCAACAGTGATCAACAGTCTTTCAAATTTCATTGTGATTATGAAATTTTCAGTTCACATGATGAAATTGTTGAGACTGATTTGAAATGACCTTCAGAACAGCAACACCTTTTGGTTCTCAGTGTTGGTGATATTAATGAGTCAATACTTATGTCCCATGATGCTTTGCATTTCCTTGTTTTTCCAACCAATTGTAGTCATTAGCAGCAGTCAATTCTATTTACTGTTTAAAGCTTTCAAATGTAAAGCTTATGTTAGTGCCACTTCTTACAACATGAAACTCATAGACACAGCATACACAAAGTACCTCATTAATCAACTATTGTGCACATAGAATGAGAGGACCATGTTCATTCTAGCCAGATTGGTTGTATTTAGGTCAAAATGCAGACACAGTCAGAGTGAAGAGCAGAGGGGAAAGAAAGGCATGTTCAGATTCATAATAGCCCACTTGCATTATACCAATACACCAGCCTGAATGTGATTTCCATGATAATGAATTATTACTGAGAGCTGCAAAGCAGGTAATTGCACCATTTATTTACTCAGAGAGGTTATGAGGTTCAAGGAGAGCGCAGTGAAATGGTAGTATTTATTCTTAGGCTGAATGCTTACCCATTATCTGGTTACCATTCAGAACATTTTATTTTGCTTTCAAAGGGTTGCTTGAAAAGACATGTTTTAATGTTTAAAGCTTTTGATAACATTAACAGTAATAAATAAATAAATAATATTCCAATAAATATTTGCATAGGTTTGATTAGGGAGACTTGCAATATAATTAACATTGTCTGTGTTACATCAATTTGAGCTGGACATGAAATTCAGTGCAATGACCATATCAGTGACTCATATACCATTCTCTCTCCCTGTAGTATTACCATCACATTAAGCAATGTTTCTGGTTTAATGGGACAATTTAACAGAATGGGTTTGTATGATTTCTTATATTAAGGCTTACCAATTACCCAATTAAAGGTAAGACTTTGCATATTTATGTTATATACTGTCACTTTTAAAAAAGCAACTAACACAGCTCTGACCTATTTACTTTGCATAGTGTACAAGCTGTACAGTGCTCTTCTCTATTATCAGGAGACTGCGTCAAGTGAATTTCACTGTCTGTGTTAATGGAGCCATTCACTGCATTTATGAGGCAATAAGCAGCAATGAAACATTTCAATTGTTTATAGGTGGATATAAGCCCTGTAATCATCCACAACTGAGACACAAGGAAAACTCATGAGAAATGAAAATGACCAACATCCTTTGGAAGAGGTCTTGACTCTACCCAAATTATAAGGATGCAGTGATGGGACAGGCCTAAAATTGGGCATTCCAAACTGTAAGGAAAGTGAGTTAAATACAGAGCCGTTCATCACATTGCCTTTTCCCCCATCAGTCCAGTTATATACATATATGTGTACATTAAACCCACTTTTTCTTCATTACAATGAGAGAATGCACTTCCCTGCAGCAGCCCAACCTGCTTCTCAGTGTGCCAGTAGCATGTATCCCAGGAGACACTGCAGCACTTGCAATGTGTCCAGGGCAGCTGCTCAGAATGTCTGGTCCACCGCAGTCACATGACTCAATCCCACATGGCAACATCACTGCAGAGCGCTCACCGCCAGCACACTGACGTGATGCAAGTGAGGGAGGTCTGTAAAGTCATGCATATCTGATCATGGACAGTTCGCTCATCCATAAAAACCTGTCCTACCACTCATTGATTCTTGGATTCAGCAATTATATTTCAGAATGAATCTTAAGAGAGAAATACTATCTGCCTCAACTAGAACTGAGTTTTACAAGACATGGTTGTCACATTCAAAGCTGAGTGCAATTTGTGATAAACTGAAAGGTACAGACAAAAGATATGGATCAAGCAATTGTATACTGACTGTCTGTTTCATCTCTGCTGTGAATTAATTTCACTTTGCCACATGCAGAGCTGAGTGTGGCTCATATGTTTAAATACAAAAGTAAAAAGTAGTCTCTTTTGGTTCTATGGTTCTAGTCATATGTTTGTTTAAGATATTTCTGGAAAGGATACATAAGGCTCAATAACATAGGTTATGCTTGTTTAATATATCTAAAATAATATTGGTTGAATGATGATCGAATGTGCAGATATATATTTTTGAACCTTTCTTGTGTATGTGACATACTTCTCTGTGTTATGAAATCACACTCATTGTACAAATTATTAATTGGAGGTATGTGAAAACAGTGGTGAAAGTTAATTGGGCAACATAAAACATCCTTAAGGTCAATCAATAGAACACCTACTGCGCCCCATCTCCACTGCGGTTCTTTTTTCAACACTGTAACTGGAGCGAGTTTATGCTCTGTTGAGCAGCTTGTCTTCAGTCAGAGAGAGCAAGGCGAGGCTCCTGACACTCAAAGAGGATGGCGGAGAAACACAATTTGGATGGACCTTTTGCGGCCTTTAAACAGCAAAGTGTCCACAAGAAAAAGTGATGTATGAATTTCAGTTTTATAATGTCAAGATGCTGGCCTTAATGTTTGTGCCCTAATTCGTACTGTCTTGTGATATACTGTCGTGCTGTCTTTGTGGTGGAGTAGAATACTATTTACCTCCTTATCACAATTCAGCATTTGGAGTAGATCGTGGCCATGGAACCAAGCGAAAGAAAATCAATGTGCATTATCACATATTAATTAGCTGACCCGTTAAACCGGTGATGTGTCGCATTAAGGAAAGGCTTAGTGAGTGAATCACCAGCACCCTTTGTGCTGGCCTTACAAGATCATTACACACTATTACACAGAGGGATCACATCCTCAACTCATTCTGGTATAATAGCCTGAAATAATGCAAAAATGTCATTAAAAAACATATACTGTATCTCATTTGGTAACAAATCCCAAGAAATGCAATTTGGAGAAGGAATATATATAAGTGTAGATTTGATATACTTATGAAATTGTAAATAATTTTGGAAAACTAGGGATCACACAAATGTTACTCTATACACAATAAGTTCAGACCAATGTAAGTTACTTTTCACCTCTCTCTTTTTCAAGACCTGGCAAGCATTGTGAGGATCTCCAACTGTTTAAATTATAATCCTGTCTTTCTTTCCCTGCTGTGAGTGATAAATGAATCATGTTGTCTATCGCACTCAGGTTTGAATAGGCCAAAGAATGCGACTGTTTTGTGCAGTGCACAGACTATTCAGGCATATTATAAAAACTGCCACACTCACTACTGGAGCTGCTGAAATATTTAGATCTGGGTCTTGAAATGGGTAGATCCACCCCCAGACCAAGTCAAGTCAACTCAAGTCAAGAGTCCTTGAATAACCCTTGAATATATTAATCCAAGACATAAAATGGCTGCATAGAATCTCAGATATCTGTAATATTGGACAAATATAAAGATAATGTTTGATATATTATGGCTTCCTTTAAACATACCATTTGGCAATGAAGTTGTATCCTTTTATTACAATAACTTACCATTCCAATATATATCATGAATTTCAAGAAGTCTTGATTGTATGGAGGATGTATGAGGTTTTATTACTTATCATTAATTATTCTTATATTTCCCTGGTCAGACGGGAAATATAAGGAATCATATTGAATCAATTTGCATTGCCATAGTAACCATGGATACAGAATGATCTGTAATAGCTACAATGGTTACACTTCATATGTACATATAATAGCTTTATAAACTATTCATAGCCACTTGTGTTTGGTTTTGGCCTGATGTCAAGGGAAATTATGCATGACATCACATTTTGGTATATCATGTGGCATAATTTGCTGTGTATTCTTTCATAATTATTATTATCCTACATAGAACTATTGTAGAAAGTGAAATCAAAGGGGAACTAGGATGATGCAAATGATTTAAATCTCAGAAAGAGAAAAGCTTTCTGCCTGTAAGATTGAGAGTACCAAGCAGGGCTCAGCATATCAAGCAGGACATGATGCAATCTTCTCTGAGAATGTTTGCCTTTTGCATCACGATCATGTACAGAAACGCAGACAAACTCAATGCATCTGCATTGGATGCCAAAAGACCATGGGCCACGTTCATGAGAAGGTTATGTCTGGGACGCTCATCACTCATGAGATGAATGAATATACGCTGACAAAATCATCCAGACACTGTGACCAGACGCCGTTTCTGTGCCACCCAATCTGGGTGGAAGCCTGATAAAATGTTACCCTTGTGTCCACTGCTGGAAGCGCGGAAGCTGCGGTTGGCACACTGACTCGTCAAAGCCAGCAAGCAACATGTCTGACAGTTATACTATAACCTAGAGCCACGTCTCTGTGTTATGCAAGACTGAAATGCTATTGCTTGGAGTGCCTGGAAAGCTTGGGCAGGGACATATTTTTTGAGTGGGGGTGGGGGTGGGGGTGGGGGTGGAGACTAACATACTTTGGAGCAATCCTCCTTTACTGTTGTACTTGTAAGCTGGAAAAATGCTCCTTGTAAATAACCTGTGTTCTAAGACGGTTTAGCGGTGCAAAGAGGGTTAGTAAAACACTGGCCTTGGAATTTACTTGTTACTTACAGTGCTGCTTGTTTGACATTCTGGCCAAAACCATTTCCATGCTTACAGGCTAATCTATATGTCTGGCAATATATGTGTACCACGTGTACAATATGTGTATATATATATGTACCACGCAGCCTGCAGAAAGAGGAGCAACTGGACTGTTTAAGACCTTATTAGAATCAGCTATCCATCCCTGATCAAAGCAATTATACACGCTTTATTCTTTACCCTGAGTAACCAAATGAGAGGTCAGCAAAGACGAGGAATTATTAGAGAGCCAATCACGCACCTGCATTAACCACACAGACATTTAGGTGAGTGGCAGTTCACTGTGTATCTTAAAGGCTACAGGTTAATGAGTCAAACAGACTGTGTCATTTTGGTTAAATAAGAATTACATAAAAATAAAAAGGATTTCATCGCTGCCTGCCTGTCAAAAGCTAACTGAATATATGTCATTAACTCAGTGATATAAAACAGTGAAAATGGTTCACATTATCTTTTGCTTGTCAGACTGAATGGAGAGCAGTGCAGATCAGGAAGGGCCATTTGGGTATAATAAATCATAAATCATATGGACCTTTGGAGAATGTTTCAGTTGAATTCCAGCTCTATAGTGTCTTTTAGCCTTTGTATATGGCATTTTAGGAGAGGCTAATTCTTATTGATAATCTAGAAGAATGTTAATTTATGGTGACACCCATAATATGCAGTCAAAATGGAAACTAACAGTAACACATAATTAAAACATTTACAACAGTTTTGTAACCTATCATTTACATCAGCCAGTCTCAGAGTAGGAGGTTTCAGGTGAGCAAGCACACCCAAGCATGACTACTTAAATGAAAGTCTCTCTTTACTGCATCACACAAACATGATAATGATAATGTTTAAGGCTGAGAAGATTGCAAACTGACTACAGAGTGAGTGCCTACATGTGAGACTGCCTCTGTCCAAGGTGCTGAAGGCCTTCCGGACTCTATGAGGTGACAGGATGAGCCAACAGCAGTCAACAACAAGGTTCAGCCCTCTCTCGACAGCCTCCCCTAGTCCCTTGTCATCCAATGATTCTGAAGTACCCCATAACATCAGAGTTGGTTTGAGGACTCTGCTAGATCCCAAAAAGAGTTTGATGGGAATTCAGCTAAAGTCTGAGTCAACACCAATTATTCTCCCACACTGACCAGCAGCAACTATGTCCTACAAGCATGACAGAAAGTGTTACCAATACAGAAATTAGCCAGTAGCTAAACAAGCTAAATGTATACTTTACAAAACTTACAGCAAACAGCAAAAGTGAAACAGAGACAGTCACTAAGGCCTACATGTTAACTAACATTAATATGCTTTCATGACATGAAAAATCTTCTTTTAGGCTAGTGGATGGTTAATGGACAGTTTATATTAGTATGCTTACCTGCAAGGAAGAATAAAATGTAAAGCTATTTCCAAGCTATTAGCTAGTTGGATAACATAGTTGGTATGTTTCCGAGATAGCTGGTTAAATGCAACGCACAATATGGCTAGCTTGCAGCTGCCCACCTAGTGTTGTTCATTTCCTAAATCACTTACTAACGCAGTATACATAACATGGTGAATGACCGAAAGCGGCTCCATTGGCTGGTATATCTACCTTAAATGGTGTCAATAGTGCAGAATGTGTTTCCATTGGCTGGTATATCTACCTGAATTGACCTGAATTAAATGGTGTCAATAGTGCAGAATGTGTTTGTTAACTTCTTTTAACTAAACAAACTGAGCAAAATAGTATAACATTCCATAAAACATGATGTGCAAATACACTCACAATTATGGAGAGACTTGCTGTTGAAATATTTCAGTTGCCTATTTTGGCTCATATCTAAAAGAAGCCAGACATTTTTAGTGTATGTTCCAATGACTACACCATAATTGTGCTGGCATAGCATTCTGCTGTGCTAGGAAAGCGAGGGCTTGCTCTGCTGCCAGAAGGCTGTAAAAAGGGGAAAGAAGCATGATATCAGAGTGCCAGAATATTAGTATTGTAACATTTATTATACTGTGGAAAGCATCAGGCCTTTACTTTGTGGTAATGCTTGTGGCATGAGGCATGGGGCTTTCTCATTCTAAGACGGCTCTCTATCTCCAACATTTTCACAACAGTACGCTGTATGCTTACATAAACTAAGCATATGCATCATCAGTGTTTCTCTTAGATTGTTACATTTTATTATGGACAACTCTGTGAAATCATAGAAAGAGACCCTCTGGGAAAGTAATCTCAGACTTTTGGACCCTGTTGTAGGTAAATGCAATTTGGCATTCTAGCTGTCTACTGAAAGACGTCTGTAATGCTGAGGGGGAAAAAACAGCACAGGACAGGTCTTAATGAGGATGCAGTTAACCTGCCCTAAATAGCAGCAGGAGCAATTAAAAGCCATGGGATTACATTGTGTAGAACGGACAGGCAAGCATGAGCAGCAGACAGACTGAGCCATGGCCGAATGGACCTCCCTGTGCCCAACGTTGCATTTATTTAAACCCAACAGATGGATTAAAAAAGGAGGAAATTATATACATGAGAGAGAGGGAAAGGGACTGAGCACAGCTGTTAACTTAAATAATGCAAGCCCTCTTGATGCAGACAGAAAAGTAAGCATTTGTAGTTCTAAACACAGCCAAAGGCTTCCCAAGGGGCCACTTTTAAAAAGCATTTCCACCGTTGAATAAAGATAAAAGGCCTGCTATCTCCCTGCCTGAAACATATTAGCCTGCTAGCCCAGTGGTGACTTCTGCTATATGACATACCTGCCATAATAATTTGCCCATATCCAAAAAGTGCCAGGGTAAATGTACTGACATAGCAAATGTGATGAACAGGTCTTATGTACCAACTGTGATTAGATTAGGTCCTCACCTCCCTGAAACCAGAAAACTACATCCTATGGATGACAGCTGTGCTTCAGCTAACACAGAGCAGAAAATGGGTAGCTGTATCTTGAAGATGTACCTGTGTAGGCATTATATAAAAAGGATACACTCATGCTTTGCTTTTGGTATATGGAACAGGTAAGCTGTAACTTTAATATACTGGTTGTTAATCTTATTGACACATTCATCCAGGTCTACTCTCCAGGGTTGTCAGATGAAAAAGCAATGTATAGTATTTGTGGTGGAGTAATTTTCTGCTGGATAGATCAAGAAAATTTTGATTGTTTCAACTGAGACAACAAAAGCTGTCTGAAAAACCAAGTTGTACCGCACAGCAAGCTTTGTGAAACTGCCTTCTCTCTAACACCACAGATGAAAATGTAACAGATCATTGACCACTTTTAACTGATCTCATGTACAGCAAACAAACATAATCACAGGACATGAATACCTTTCACCACACAAACAACTGGCTTAGATGTTACTATAAATTAAACAATTATAGCCTCATATTCTTATGAGTTGCTCAACCTTATAGAAATCCAAAGAATGGTCAATGGTATCAGTCTTTAAAAGGGAAATTTTCCTTCATTCATTTTAATGTGCTAATCCAGGACACTTCTGGAGTCTGCAGAAACGATGAGTGCAAGGTTAATTAAGCAAATGGCTGATCTAATGATAATAGTGTCCTCACTATCCAGCTGGCCAGTTAAACTGTGTATGGAGTGTGCCCCTGCTACTCTCGCACACAAGTGTGCAGCTGCTACATCCAACAATATCCGCCATCTTACATCCTGTATCAATCATTCTGCATGAATATAATTACACAAAATGTGCTTCACCATACAAGCTGAAATTGCTGTCCCTCAAAGTCTGACATGAGTAACAATACAGCCAATCTGTTTAACTAAAAATTCAAAAGTGAGAACAGTCCATGCACATCTATATGATAGCCATACAAATGGTTTTATTTTAATGGGTTTACTTTTGTGCTGTTTGATTAAGCTATCAACAGCAGCTCTAGTGGCTACAAAAGACAAACAGAAATCGATGAATGAAAATAAGGTACTGGCCACATTTTGTCCCAGTTATATGAAGTGTGACATTGAATAGTCTGAGGGGAAGATGAGTTGCTGGTAGAATGTGGACCTGACTTTTCCAGGCACATTGCTTTCTGCATGAGCGATGTCACCATCCTCTCTCTCTCTCTCTCTTGCCCCCCCACCACTCCACATCTACCCCAGTGCACACCAGCCACCGCTTGACAAATACTGGACCTGAAAATTGTCTACCACCTCAGGACAGTGTCGCAGCATGTCAGGATGTCCTGGGTCTATCCCGTGCCTCCCCGACTTAGGCGCTACAGCCTAACACCCTTATTTTTAGGGATGGTGTGCCCCTTTTATTTAATTTTCTGTTAATTTGCAAGGACACAATCAACTGAGCAAAGCAAATTTGCTATGTCATGTGCATTAACTTTGCTCAGGTAACAAAGCAAATAAACAGCTTTCATAAATGACCTAAATATAGCTGAAGTTCTTTGTTTTTTTAAAGTATAAAACATGACTTTGAAGCAATTCAATAAACCTAAAAGCCTTTCAAAAATCATACATCATTTCCAAATGGGATATGATTTATGACTTCTTTTCATAGATAGGGTACTACATTTTATGCAACTTCATATCTCAGTACATCATTATAATATGGTAATTATCAAAATACTGCTGCAGAAGCAAACAGCTGGTAATGAATCATCAGTGGGCAAACAATCAAATAAATGGATATGCACTGTGAGAAAGCAGTACTGGGAATCATGGTTCAGTCACAGTGACCCTCCTGTAACTGGTCTCTGGGTTCACGCAATCTATTCAGGATCACTCCTGCACATTCTCACTAGATTCAAATAATGCTGGTTCTGACCCAGTCAGTTATAGGAAGCAGAGTTTGATATCTCTTTCCCAAACTGACAACCTGACAGAAGTTTCAAACCCCATGAGATATTCGCTGCAAATGGTTTACCAACAAAGTCATGCATTAACATTTTGCGGGTCATGGGTTCAAGCACAAGAAGGCTACCCACATCAGACAGACAACATTTTTTGCAAATGCAATGCTTCTTATATTGTGGAGAACCCTGCCCTCTTTTTACTAATGATGAATAAAGAATGACACTGAGAAAACACTTTGTGTGTGGAAGAGAAAAGGGTCACCAACCCTAGCCACCCTTCGGCTCTACCTGTGTGTTTGCCTGTTCACCGATGACCTTCAAATCTAAGTGAAAAATTGAGTTTGATAACACTTCAGTGAATTGTGCAAATGTAACACATTGTTTAGGAAGTTGTTACAGTCTGTTGGGGGGTACAGAGTCAGTTAAGTAAACCTGTGGTCTGACAAAAGCAAAATGTTCAAACTGAACAACACAACACAGTTAAAGTATGTACCATAACTCAAAATCAATCAGTTTAAAGTTTTCTATCAACTTTGCATACACCCAATGCAATTTATTATACTCTTCTGATAAGCTATTTGTCACAAACCTGTTGATAAAGGCATATGCAAAAACAAAGCTCCAATTATTTGTGTAACAACAAAAGTGTTTAGCTGTTTCCACCCTACAGGTTTTGTTTCCGCATGGTTTGATTTGCTATAGATGACATCAGCTGAGAGAGCAAGACCACCTTGGTTCGTTGGGTGCGTTTATTCTTCCCTGGGTCGTAGTCATGACACAATGTCTAGGGGTATAAAAAAAGGGAACCACTCCTTCCAAGCCTAGTCCACGCCCGGTGGTCACCGCTTAGTTGCCAAGCTAAACATACAGTGAAGGGTATAAGGATGGCGACGTTATTGGAATCAGCGGTTCCCGAGTCTATATGTAATACCAGTTCAATTATTACCCCCGAATCTTCTACTCTTTCACACCGATTCGTTGACAACAAATTTTACCTGCTTGTCGTTATTGGAGAAATTGTTTCAGAGGACCATTTAAAGTGTGCCATTGCAGACATTGAAAAAGGTAAGTGTGGAACGTGTCCGTTTTAAGTAGTTCTGCAACAGCCTTTGTTTGCACAGCATCGATACATTTATGTCAAGAGATATCTATCGTATTCACAACTTGAATTAGTTTCCATGGAATCCCGGGTTGTATCGCGTAGAGTTTGGAGTACAGCTGCGCAGTTTTACCTGGCCTCCATTTTACTCTATATGTGCAAAAATAATACAGAAACTTTATGGTAAACGTTTCACCGTGGTTTCCTTGTTCTCTGCGTGGAGATGGAAAACCGCTGCAAAGCCCCTCCCTTTTGATAACCGCAAATCTGTGTATACCATAGATGAAAGCGATAGTATCTATGTATAGTTTAAATTATGCTTTTTCTGTTACATTGTCGAGTCTGTTGACCTTTGTTTTCAAGAAACTGCGAGTAGTACTTGAAGCACAGTTAACCAATTGCAGCGTATTTCGTTTTTATGTGCATGGAGCGAAGTTTTTCTTCATGTGTAATTCATAACGCAGTCTGTTATTGCCAATGCGTCAGTATGGTGAAAACAATGCGTTGTGTACAGCCCCGATCAATCTCTGGGAGAACCTTGTGCCGTGCTTTTGATTTGATGTTCCAGAGCCCTTTGTAGTATTTGTCACTGGGTTTTTTAAAGCTGGGTTGGTATAATGAGTTCATTCTTAGTCTATACTGCGCGATGTTTTTGTAGCGTTCCCCCGAGATGGCAAGACAATATGGTATGTTATGGGAGAATGTTTACCTGCAAAGACAAATGCACTTCCCTGTGAAATATCGTTCTTTCTTGTGACTGAGAAGGGATTAATCGCGACGTCTTTCTTCATTAATGTACAGTTTGACAGTTATTACTCGTTTTCGAATAAAGTGGCATCTTTTTTTCGAGATTTGCGACTGAAAAAATGATATTTTCGTATAAGAACAGTATTGTCAGTTGGTATCTTATAATATTATATTTCTAAATACATTCGTAATTTTGTTACGTGTTTCCTTCAGGAGATAATGTACGGTTTGTCACACTGAATCGATGTTGCGCAGAATGTGCGCACATTCACTGAGCTATAAATTATATTCATGTCTCTACATTCATTTTAATTTAGATTAGGCATCTCTATCAGATAACTACACATTTTACAAGTTATTGGTCATAATGTATGTAAAATTAACAAACAAAAAACAAAGGAAATAAAGCTGTTTCATTAGCCTACACACTACCAGCAGCTCAGATTCTCTCATCCGATACCGGCACGTGGGCGTGGTCCAGTCCGCACTGCGGTCCCTACGGAAGCTCACACAGGACTGCTAAGACAAGGGCGTTTCAGAGAAATACAGCCTAGGCGATGGAATCATTATTATAGACAAGATGACTAGCAAAACTGAATAATTTCCTGACCTAAAAATTTCATGAAATCTGCAGTCCTTTAAAAGATTAGAGCTAGCTGTGGCCCATCAATAGTAGTTTTTTGCTTCGTTAATGCTAAATTAAGTGCTCATTACAGACAAATGAATTTGAGTACCATGTTTAAACCGGGATTGTCACTCCGTCCTGAGTTCAATAACCTTTAAGACAATGACTGAGTGTTGTGAAAATTTTTCACATTCTGGCAAATGATACATTTTTGCTCTTAATTCTCAATAATTGCTGCCATATTCTGTCCAGAAGTTAACACTTATTTTTTTTTTACCAAAATGTTTTTTTTTTTTTTTTACACCAATGCCTATTTTTACCATTGTGTTTTAATTTTATGAATCACCTTATTGACATGCTAATCAAGCAGATCAAATAACAACAGAGGTTGTCAAGGTAGCATTACATAAGCCTTGGCGACCAAAGATTTAACTGCTTAAAAAGGATAGAGTTACTCATGATATGTTGACAATAACTTTGGTAAAACACCTCTAAAGTGTCTCAAAGATCACATAATAATTTCAAGTGCCCACCCAGATGTCAAATCCTGCCTTCACACCTAAAATGAATGAGTAATATTTTTTTGGAAATAACACATCAATATATATTTTCAATCAGTTATTTCCCAGCAATTGTTAAATGAGGATCAGTCTTTATATCCGCAAGGCTGAGGAAAATGACTGGCAGAACAGTGATTGGACAATGAGGGCAATGAATGAGAGAAAAAACAAATCAAATTTCAAAACCAATTCAGTGTTCCACAGGATTGAGCTGTCAATGGCACTCACACATTGCACTTGTGGTAGTAAACATCATTGCACCAACACAATCATTTTAGAAGATCTTCTGTTCTTTACTGTACAGTCTACTATACAGTGATGTTTGTAAGTAATAGAGTCATTCATTATCAATGGCACTGCAGACACTAAGGGGAACACCCTCAAAGTCTCTAGTACAGTCGGCCCACCTTATCTGTGGGTTTCACATCCACGTTTTTGACCAACTATGGCTTGAAAATATATTTTAAAAAGTCCAGAATATTCTCGAAAAAGGACATTTGAAATGCCCACTTGCAGTGTATGCTAGAATACTGTAGTCAGTATGATTTATGTGGGTTTTAGCAGTTCGTAGTAGTACATATAGTTGGGGTTTCAAGTTATGAACACGTATAGGGTAAAAGTACGTCATTTTATATAAGTGTCCTGAGCATCCACGGTTTTTGCACATCCATTGGGGTCCATATACCCATGGATAAGGTGGGCCAACTGTATATGTTGTGTTTGTAGCAAAAACAAAAATCTGTTAAAAACAAACATGATCTTTTTCAAGGCTCAAATATGACCATATGACTCAACTATGCATTTTAAAGAGCTCCTCTTGTTCGACTATGAAAAAATGCACTGGACATACAACCTAAACAATCACGTTGTGGCCTTTTTCTGACAGCTAATCATTGACAATTGGGCCAGATTTGATACAATAAACTGTTCACATGGCTTGCTAGGTAACATGCCAAATTTCAAACCAGAGTGGACCTAACGTTACTGGTGTGCAAGGGGTTTCAAAGCGATGGAGAACAGGACTTCTTTCCCGCTCCAGTTTCCCTCCTGTTCCACGCACTCACATGTTCTGCTCACAAGCTGCAACAAACCTCAGTCCAATAGGCATCTGCTTTATCCAACACCAAACCCCCTAGCAAGCAATCTGCTAAATCTGCCAACCGTGCAGTATGGTAAACATGTTTGGATGGAAACTGATCAATGTTGCAGGTGTACCATTAAAGTGTACTCCTTGAGCATGATTCATAGAGAGGAAGTGACACTGGTGTCTCCACAAACAAAGATCCTCTGTGAAATATGAAAATACATATAGAGAGGAAATGTGCTTCCTAAACATACCAACACCCAAGCAAAAGGTAGGCAGTGTAGCTAGCTAGCTAGCAAGGAAACTGATTGGTTAAGAGATTACATGTAGACCAGGTAGTACTTAAACATCACATTTTAAATTTCATTCAATTCTGTTACCATATCTAGTTTATAATCCCAAATATGCTGAATGTGGTATAAATGGATGGGGAATTAAGTTAAAAATATTTGAATATGCTATCATGTTAATTTGTTGAGTCAAATTCAATTGAATGTAATACTCGTAAATGTATTGTACCTGGTTCAATTAAAAGCAGAATGGGTGTATAAAATGACAGACCTCTAACATAGCTCTTATTTTTCTATCATTCAAACAAATATCTAACATAGTCCTGTCATCGTGTCCAGCTATAATCACCCTTATTGGATCCACATTCAATCTGGCCAAGAGTTTCCACAAACTGCAGACTATGTGATACTTGGGTAGTGGACATGGTTCAGAGAAGGAAAGCACAGGATTCCTTTTCAGCTGTGTTCACCAAGTCCACCCCAAATGATGAATACCCCACTGTCACCGATTCCCTTCTGATGGAGAATGTGGCCTCCTGGGGCCCCCGGCTCCTGGAAATGGGGCTCATCAGTTTTCTTGCTCTGAGACTCGTGACCCAGATCCTCTTTCTGCAGGGGCAGGAATAGATAGTTAATACAATTTCTGGAGAAGCCACTCTTGTTTAGTGTGTATGCATTTTATTATTACAAGAGTCCACAGTCATTCAAATCTCTCTGCCAAGCTAAACCAAGACTCTCCAGTCATCTTTTCTGGAATTGCCAAAGTCTCCCTGAAGGCTGTAGAGGCCAATTTCACAGTTTCTATTCTGCCAAAGAACTGTAGCACCAAAATTCTATCAATAGAACAGGAACAACCAACTGACAAAGGATTTTTTTTTACAAATTATTGTCCCTTCCCTTAAATGGTGAGGATACATATGTTTGCGAGATGAATCTGACTTACTTTCTAATAGATAGATGGATAGATGGATAAACCTGTGTTACTCCACTAAATTATCATTGTAAATTTCAAACTACTTAAAAAATTAAATGATGAAGCTGTAGCCATCAAGATACCACAACACTGATTTTGTTAAATCTCTAGGAGAGATGCTTCAAATACTGGGCATTTATATGCCACCTACTGTATATCGTTTTGTTTCTGTGAAGGAAAGTACACAAATCAACTCAGTTAAGAAGTATGAAATGCTAAAGGGTGTTCAAGTGCAAAAACAGGTGCTGTGCCTTTACAATGTAAATGTGACCTTGCATTTGAGTTTCAAATCTGTCTGAAATAATAAGGCTATGGAAGATGGTGTCTGAATAACAATGCAGAACGAATGAATATAATCAGTTGTTTGTCTCCCTCACAGGAATTCGCACATGGGACACAAACCTAATTGACTGCAACTTGGACCAAGAGCTCAAACTTTTTGTATCCCGGCATTCTGCAAGGTTTTCGTCTGATGTACGAGGTATGTCATTCATTGACCTTGGTAGATGTTGCATAGCTTTGAGATGCTGCGGACAAATCTGTAAACGGAATGGCAGCAAGACACATGGGACATTTATAAATTACCTAGCTGCATAAGTTCATTTTAACACATGGGGCATCATTATGGTAAAACAACCTCCGAGGACATTGGATGTATTTATAATGGGCAGTACACACCACTGACCTCTGTGTTTCCCAATGTGGCTCATGTTTGAAAATGAAAAAGGGAAAATGTTGAATTATTAGTAAAAATACTGCACACTGTGCTGTATATATTTTGCTCAGGATACTTTTGATGTAATTAAAAAATGCATGTTACACCACAAAGAAGCAAAGAGCAACAAAAGAGCATTCTACTGCTTCTTAGTTTAGGTTAAATCATTCTGAACCATTATACATAATGTAATTTGCATGATCTGCTAATCAAATGCTATGCGATTTAAATCAAAAGGGTCACAACACACATCTAGAGATTTAGTCAAAATGGGTCGCAGATCATTTGATGAAGCAACCTGGTAATTAATGCAAATAATTCATTGTGTATGTAGAAGCATTTACCTGTTTATTTTTTAAACTTCCAGTTGTATCACCATTTTTGACAAAGGCAATTCTTAGTGAAAACTTCATGATGAAATTGTCTTGTTGTCACATTGACTCCTTTGGGATTTCTCTCCTTTAATTATAAGTGCCTAGTTGTCAAAGCTTTGGTTGGAAATGACTTGAGTTACCTTGTCATGGTGACGTAACCCTCTTAATGATCTAATGAGTGAGCTATGTCAAGTGAATGACTACCTGTGCTTCCTCTCACAGCAGTTGCTTGGTCAGCAATGTTCTCTGATAATTGTTATGGGTGGGAAATCTGAATTTAATTGAAAGAGAATGTAATGAGGACGTTGTGATGAACTAGGTGTCAGATGAGGTGTATCAATGTGAGAGCAGAGTGCCCTTGAACACAGAGAGGCACATGTTATCACTGGCTGATCTCCATAATATCAATGCCCTGGTTGGTGGAATCCCACTCATATTAATAGACTGACCCTGTCAGCAGTTCCATGGTGCAAAAGTTCAAAGTCATAGTAATTTACAATCACGTCATGCCCTCAACAGCCCCGCCATTGACATTGTACATACAGGATAATGTTAGTGACAGACATAAACATATACACTTTATTCAATCAAGTGATGGACACGGAATAATATTGGTATTCGAAAGGTGCCTGTTGGATGTGGAATTGGGACATGCTGTTCTTGTCTCTAAGCATGTATACGTGGTGAATGCCATCAAGTGAATGCAAAACAGAGATAACTTTTTTGTACCATTTATTATTATTCACATCTGGACACAGCTTGGTGTTTATTTGTATGTCCCTTTTTAAGTGGTTTGCAAGAGTACACTGATACATTGATACTTAGACAAGCTATGACTAAGGTTTAGTTTTACATTTCACAAGATGATTCACAGTTTTGCCTTTATTTAATGATGTTAAAACGGTAACTGTACTTCTTATTATCACTGGTATTCATTATTATAACCATGTCATTACAAATGTAATGGGTAAATATAGTATATATAAATATAGAACATTTCTGTGCATATGAAAATGCATTTTGCAGTTCTGAGTTGAAGAATGGGAAAGTGGAATTAGAATGCAACAAATCACTACAGGAGGTTGTATGTATCATTTTTAATTGCCATGATCAGCCCTGTAGTACA
The DNA here is from genome assembly GCA_022829145.1 of Albula goreensis. Classification (NCBI taxonomy): domain Eukaryota; kingdom Metazoa; phylum Chordata; class Actinopteri; order Albuliformes; family Albulidae; genus Albula; species Albula goreensis. Next base: position 10,548,036 of record CM040744.1, read on the forward strand.
TCTATGAAACTGAAACTGTTCTAGACCAGCATAAGCTGTAGGGGAATTTAATTTACAGTACCTCATGCAGGCTTGATAGCCTACTGTATGACCTTGAGGACTGGAAAACCTTGAAGAGCAGCATGCGTTTGCATTGAGGCTGACATAATTAGGAAAGAAGATAATCATACAAACAGCTGTATCATCTAGTTTAGCCTGTGGTGATGGCAGAATAAAGTTTCACGAACTAATCAAATTGTTTTGCCCTTCACAGTGCAATACAATTGTTGGTTCAAATCAGTAAGTCACTGATAGGACATGATAGCTCCTCCTATTTTCAGTGTCATGAAGCCTCAGTCATGGCACTGTGTAGCATTAGTGTAGCATTTTCAGGTAATATGGAAATAATGCAATAAGTGTCACCATTGCACAGTGTGTTTACAGCAGTTTATAGAACTAGGTGAAAAAACTGAATGAGAACAATGAGGTTTCCGTTTTGCTACTGATACAAAAGATTGGCTGAGGCAAAGTACCAAAACCAAGCTTGCTTTAATCTGATGTCAACACATTTCATCCCATTTTTTTAACTTGTAAACCACTGTCATTTTTTGAACAACACACTATAATCATTGGTTACTCTCCAGAAATCAATCTGGTGATGCAGTGAACTGTTGAATTTGTGGGGTTTTATTGCTGGAAATTCAGCATATCCTGAAGACTAGGGATTTTCAAGAAATGCCCAACAAATGAATATTACATGAACACATGTTCTTCTGCCAGGTCTGCAATGGGAAGAAACTTTTAAAAAATCAATGGAGTGGAGAAACGTCTACATTAAAATTGCATTCACATTATTTTGAATCATAATGAACGTGGGTTGGGAATAATGTCACCATAAATTTACAGTAGAATATTTTAGGCTTTATTTAATAAATTCTTTGAACTACAGCTGTCGGCTACATTATGACCAATGCTCCGTGCATAATGGTTACAGGTCTGGAGGGTAGAATGGCGTTGTTGGAATCTGACTGGCATGTGTCAGCCTTTTTCAAATGCTGGCCATGTACGGCATGAGGGGAACTCAATTGATTTGTGAGTCAGGACGTTTTTGATGGCCCAGCTGAGAGAGTGGAACCAGGGGTACAGGCCATAAAAAATCAATTATAAGCGGACTGATTTACTGTAAGGGAAGGCGATGCAGCAGTTGAGGAAGGGCCAGTGGGTTGATGAGTTTCAGTAAATCATGTTATTTTATTTTCAAAATTTTCCAAGAGTTCACCTCCCAACACGGTATAAAGCTCATGTCTGTTAACAAACTATCGGAGAAGTGATCGATCTCACCATTGCACAGTTTACCCGAGGTATGCATGCTGATTGGCTGATATTGATAATTGTACTTCACGGGCTGTGTTTATTTTTAATTAACATGAAGCAGTGGGAATAACATACAGACTGAGGCGCCAATGCAACATGTTTGGTTCCATGTAGCTAGTTGGTTTAAACCTGCTTTTAAGCCTGACTCTTCAGTTGATTTTGGCACTTGAATTAGCTTTGTGTAATTACTTTATTGAGCTGAGAAATCTTTAGTATTCACCTTGATTATAGTTTCATTTTATTTTTCATATTTTTCTGTTATGAGCCTGAATTATTATACCTCAAGATAATAGTGGCAATAGCGGTGTAACTAACAGAGAGATCATATCTAACAAAAAAGGGCCAGCCAACTTGCACAGTCCAAGCAGGGAATAAGGTAGACCTTCCCCAGGTGTAGGGCGATGGTCTGATACCCATAAAAGCCCAGTCCTCAGGCCATGTCCAAGAGCTTGGTGCCTTTCAGCAAAACAAATGCGATGGCGTGGTTAGGAGGATGTGTACATCTTTGTGCCCCCTAAGCTGTAATACACACACACACACACGCACGCACACACACACACACATGCACACGCACACACAAAACACACACACACACACACAAATACATGCACTTAAATACACATTGCACATACATTATGCATGTGCAAATCTATCTGTATCTAAAATATGCTGCGGAAAGCAAAACATTTATTAATAAATCTTATAATAACACATCTTTGCACAGTCCTGCAGCCCATTATATTTTTGCAACAGATATACATTATTGCATTCCAGCTGACAAATTACAGGGCATCTATCAGCCAGGCATCTAATCAGGAAAGAGACCCAAACCATCTGCTATGTGAGACCATTACTAAATTAATGGCAGATGGCTATATGGCCGTATCAGTAGCATTACTTACTGCAGACTGGATAAGGTAGGGCAGGAAATTCAATGATCTCATTATGGCAGATATTTGTGTGTGTGTACCTAAAAGGTAAAACAGAAAGGTTCTTCCATTTTAATTCTGCTATACATGTTTGTATTGTTTTCATACTGACCTCTACCTACAGCTACATTTTAGCTGAAATTTTTAGCTGTTACTGTTGTCTGATTTTTGTAGAAATAACAGTCATTTGCAGGCAGATTTCCATTGTCTCTGGACTGTGGCCATAGCAGCAGATAAGTGTTAATTGAATTTTGCTGGCTTAGAAAATGGTGTGACCCTCAAAAACAGAGCTTTTAAATACTTTACTTGTTAAAAATGTTGTTGCATGTCCATTAGCTGAAAGAATATTCTGTAAATATTTGTTTTATGACATCTTGTCTGTTTAGACTTGACTTTTATTATATGTAGTGGCTTTCTTATCCTCAGAGGATCATTGCTTTTGAAACCCCTACAGTACTTTGTATTGCATCTGACTGTATCAGTGTACAGCATAAGAAACTGAAGCTGTTAAATCTCTATTGAAAAAAAACAACAACCACTGAACATAATGATAAAGGAATAAAACAAGATGGAGCATGCATACAAGTGCTACATTTCTATCCTGGGAATAGGTTCAGAGGAATGTGTCACCCTGCAAGCTATGTCAGACTGCTGGAAATATTCTCAGGTCACTGATTCATACATTTTGGAACAACCCCTGTGGTTTCCAACCAAGAGTCTTGCAGAGGCCAGTCACTAAACATCAGCCCTGCTCATGAAATGATGACAAGTGATGTCCAGGAGTCACAATAAAATAGATGCTCTTCAAAGGTCAAAAAGCCAAAGCTAGAATTTGGTATTATATTATACTATATTTGACATGTTATCATAGTCATTTGGCAAAGGACACAATACTGAATGTAGCGCTATTGTTTATAAAGTGCTGTGGTTCTGTGGTTCTATAACAAAATATGAAGTACTTAGACACATTATTTATTCAGCAAATAATGTGACCTGATCCCACACATAGTGTTAGTAATAATGTAATCTTGTGAGTAATAGGCCTTCCTGGTCTAGGTCATAGAATTTGTACATCGCATTTGTGGTATAAATGTTCAATCTCATACATTGAAAATGTATAGTAATTTCACATTTCATCATATTTATACCTATGTTTGACTTATGAGCATCTACAGAATTTATAATAATTTCCATTTCTTTTTTTGAGGACAAATAATCTGCTGTATTAAAACAGCTTCGCAAGAAAATATTTCCCCACTCCATACTACATTTAGCACCATTTCAGAGACTGATGGTGCAGCAAGCAATTTGTGTGGTTTATGAATTATGTGTGTGAAATACTATCAGGGCAGCAGACTGCTGACACTTGGGTTTTCAGTGATTAGCCGTGCATGACGGCCTTGACAGGAGAAGCTATACAGCCGTTTTTTTTTTTTAACCTCAAACATAATATTATGCAGTGCCTTCTGAAATATTTGGGGAAAATGGAGTGACTCTTCATGCTGAAAAGCAAAAAAGAATAATTCACATTTTTTTATCCACCATGGGAAGTCTTAGGTCATGTATTCATCTGAGTTAATGATCCTGTAAATGTTTTTAGCACACCGATGACTGTGCAAATACATAAACATCCAAAGCCAGGATTCCTTCACGATGCTTTCGTTGGGTGATCAATGTTTTGAATCAGATCAAGCAATTTGACTTTGAGAATTGAAGCAATGGCTGACAATGGATGGAAGTGGTGAGGGGTGAACTACACTTCCTGTAGTCATAGCCTTGTCTCTTTCATAATGTCGTTTATTTGTTTCACATAATAGCTGGGTGGAAAAAATGATGTGGATAAATACATTGAATTCCAGTGATAATGTCATTATCCAAAAGGTTCATTTTCATTGAGGTCGTGGATGGCCCTTCCACAGCAGATCATTTTTAACTTATGCTAGCATTTATTAGAATATTATAAAGTTAACTTCATTATGCTAAGGTTCCTTTAAGCTCTAACCAGAAACATTTTCTAATTTCAGCTGAAATAAACAATATTGATAGCGTACGATAGCTAAAAAAGATAACTATGTTAAATGTTAATTATGTTAATGGATATTATTAGTTAAATTTACTAGTTGCAGTACTGGCTATTTTTAGCTAACACATCTTTGAGAGTCAGGTGTTAAGTCTGAGTGTTATTAAAATTTCACCAGATAAACCTGTCTTTAAAGTTATGGTAAAGAAATCATTGCCTTCCCTTTAAATTACTTAGAGATCTATCTCTCGCACATTATGTTTCATTAGGCTACTAAGGACATTCATCTTTAATATTGTCTGTTGTAATAATTTTTTTGAATAAACACATCAAAGCAAGTGTACACTACTCAAACTCTGCTGGGATGGATGATTTGAATCTTGCATTCAGATGAGGAACAGAATTACAACATTGTTATTACAATGATATTACAACAGTGACCTGGTGTGCATTGCTTTACAAGTGAACAAACATAGTAATAACACATCTTTCACAAAGGACTTTGAAAATTAAGTAGAGTAAATTAAGTCAGTGAGAAACATACAAAGAAAAGCTCATATTACTGTTTATTTTATTTTAGGCCAAAAGATCCTGCACCACAAAAGCAATGTTTTGGAGACGGTGGTGCTCATTAACCCCTCTGATAAGGCTGTCAGCACTGAGGTAAGACTGCAACTGAAGGAACTGATTTCTGCATCCTGCTGAATAAGCATTTACGGCTTTTGGTATGTTCCACTTGCATGCAATATACAATGAGATATTACTTGTTGATTTCATGAGAAAGTTGGAAGGAAGGTCACTAAAGATCTGAAAACAAATTACCTGCAAAATGATATTGAAATATTGAAAATAATTGTATCCTTTTACTGCATTATTGTACTTTTATTTTAAATTTCTTAATTTTCTCCAGGTCCGGCTGATGGTCTCAGATACTGCTAGACACAAACTGGTAATTCTTTCAGGACAGTGTTTTGAAAACACCGGAGAGCTCATTCTTCAGTCTGGGTCTTTCTCATTCCCTGATTTCATCGACATCTTCACTGATCAAGAGGTGACTGGCTCTTTGCAATCATCTATAATATTGATAGTTTTATGAATAAATAATTGATCAATTATTCATTGATCAACTGAGCCTTTGATTTGTTTGTGAGCTTTGGATTTGTTTGTTTTCCTGATGTGGCTTTACTTATTATCACAGTTGCCTTGACATGAAATCAATGAACATCCTTACTGATTTAGACGTTGATGGGGATTTTAATATTGTTCTTCCATTAATAGATCGGAGAACTACTCAGCAACACACATCCAGCAAACAAAGCAAGCCTAACCTTGTTTTGCCCAGAAGAGGGTGACTGGAAGAACTCAAACTTGGACAAACACAACCTCCAAGACTTCATAAACATGAAGTTAAACTCTGCAGTACTTCTCCCAGAAATGGAAGGGCTCTCTGAGTTTACTGAGTACTTGTCAGAGTCCGTGGAAATCCAATCACCTTTCGACATGCTAGAGCCACCAACCTCAGGGGGATTTCTGAAGCTGTCAAAGCCATGCTGCTACATCTTTCCAGGGGGTCGAGGAGATTCCGCATTGTTTGCTGTCAATGGGTTCAACATGCTGATCAATGGGGGATCAGAACGCAAGTCCTGTTTCTGGAAGTTGGTCAGACATTTGGACAGGGTGGACTCAATACTACTGACTCACGTCGGGGATGACAACCTGCCAGGGATTAACAGCGTGCTTCAGAGGAAAATTGCAGAGTTAGAAGAGGAGCAGTCACAGTGCTCCACGACTAACAGTGAGGGGGTGAAAAATCTCATCTCTCCTGATCTGGGAGTCGTGTTTCTGAATGTCCCTGAAGACCTCAAGAGCCCAGAGCCCAACTTCAGGGTGAGAAAGACCATTGAGGAGGCATCTCGCACACTGCAGTACCTGAACAAACTGTCCTTAAAGCCAGAGCCTCTTTATAGGAATGCTGGGAACTCTACAGAACCCATCATACTATTTCAGAAAATGGGTGTTGGCAGATTAGAGATGTATGTTCTGAACCCAGCTAAAAACAGTAAAGAGCTCAAATACTTTTTGAAACAGTGGACTGGCAGTGAGAAAGACCGTGCTTCTGTCTTGCTTCCAAACGGTAAAGAGTCTGAGATGCCATTTAGTTATTTAACCTCCATTTCATCACTGATAGTATGGCACCCTGCTAACCCTTCTGAAAAGATGGTACGAGTCCTGTTCCCTGGCAATGCCATGCAAAATGACATACTAGAGGGTCTGGAAAAGCTCAAGAACTTAGACTTCCTGAAACATCCTGTAGTCACTCAGAAAGATCTATCCTCAAACATGGCACCGGCACTGAAACAAGCTAAACTGAAACACAAAACAGATAGTAAGGAAAGCCTGAAGTCTTCCTCGAGACTATCATCCAGCCGAGGATCCAGAAAAGAAACAAAGGAAGAGACACCAGAGAAAATAAAAGCAGATGACTCTGAGCAAACTCAGGAAAAGATGAAGAGGAAAGAGAAACCTCTCATGAGAAAAGAAAAAGCTCACTCTGTAAACAGTGAAGTCAAGGCAAAGTCGGAGCAGGCTACAAAAAATGAAACTCCTGAAAAGAAAAAACTGGACCGTACTCCAAAAACATCAAAAGAAGAGATGGCGAAAAAAGAAACCAAGGTGAGTGAAAGTAAAAAAGAGGGAAGGCTAGCTGCAAAGAAAGAGACGCTTCCTGCAAAGAAGGAAGAGAAATCTAAAAAGGACGAAAAGGTGAAAAGGGAGGAGGCAAAGAAAGAGATCAAGAAAGAACTGAAAAAGGATACCAGGAAAGATTCTCCAATGAAAGAGGCTAAGAAGGAAGAGAAGAAAGAGTCTAAGAAAGAGGAGAGTGATCTGAAGAAAGATGTGAAAAAGATAACAGGTAAAGACTCAAAGAAAACCACCGCTGCAGTGGGGGATGCCAAAAAATCAGTGCCAAAACCTAAACTGCAAAAGAAAGATGACGTATCAAAGAGGATTCCTGGAAGCCCTGCAAGACTAAAGGAGAAAGGCAAGGTCAAAAGTACCAAAAAGGAAGCTAAACCCAGTGAAGGTAAACTTGGTGGGGTGATTGCTGCTGGGGTTCCAGCTGGTGTGGCTGCAGCTGCAGGCATAACAGAAGCACTTGAAACTGAGAGATCTCTGATGTCTTCTCCAGAGGATCTTACAAAGGAGTTCGAGGATTTAAAACAAAAAGTTGTGGAGGGCAATAAAAAGGATAATCAGAGTGATTTGGAGGATAAGGATTTGGGAGTTGTAATCCAGCAAGATGAGACTGTGCTCCCCAAGGAATCCCCAGAGGCAGACGAACATGCAGAATCTCTGGATGAGGGAATAACAACCACTGAGCCTGAGGGGGAGTGTGGAGAGACCCCAGAAGAACCTGAAGGTAAAGGAAAGATCAACGGTGATGCAAATGAGAAATTTGAAGATGAGGGCACTGGGTTGGAGGAGTCATCAGAAGCTGGGGACTATGAAGAAAAGGGTGAGAGTGATGAGGATAATGAACAGGATTATCTAGTAGGAAAGAGAAGTTATTTACCCAGAGACAGTAAGGAGGCCAAAAATGGAAAGACTCACTATGAAGATCGTGGAGCACATCCGAAGGTATCTGCCTATACAACTTCCTTTCATGCCATAAGTGATACCACTTCAGATGATGAAAACTGCAATGAGCCCATGGGGGGTTATACAGCAGCTTCAGGCCGCACACACTTTACCACTCAGATATCTACCAACATGTCAGTGCCAATGGGTCAAATGCCAAAACCAAAGGGCTTCACAGGTGATGGAACCCTGTCTTCTTCTCCGGACTTTATCGGATTTGCAGGGCCTGCACAGATGGGCATCTATGAAAGGGGGAAAATATCCTCCCTTCCTGATAGTCCAGTCTCTGACCATACAAAGAGCGATGCCACTGAAGGGAAAGACTATCATGCTTCAGCTTCTACAATATCACCAGCATCATCAATAGAAGAGGATCGATACTGCAAGGCTTTTAGTGATGAAATGGTTTTACCTAAAGAGAAGACAGTTGAGCACAACTTACCCTTGGGAATGCCAGACAGAATGTCTGCAAATTCAACAAAACTTAGTCCAGCTCCTCTCTCACCTCTTGTAAAGACCCCCACTAGTGATTGCAGTGTAAATTCTGACTTGACACCAACTGCTGTTGCAGCACCAGTTGGATCACAGTCTGAAAGTGCACGCTACACATCTTATTATGAGTCAGTTGCAGATGAGAAGTCAAGCAGGATGTCATCCGAGACTGCTGGGAGATCCCAAGTGGAGGTTGCAGGTGTGAAAAAGGGGTACTCTGCATATGGATACTCTTCATCAGTCCTGGAGAAAGACAGTTACAGTACCAAAAGCTCATCAGAAGAAAGGTCAGAGGGATCAATGAAAACCACAAAAGAACTGTCACCTGTGGATTCCAGCAAGTTTGGGATACTTAAAGAGGACAGCAAAATGTCCATATCAGAAGGGACCACATCTGATAAGTCAGCCACACCTGTTGATGAGGTTGTGGCAGAGGACACATTTTCTCATGTAGCATCTGCCTCAACTGCTTCTCTGGCCACTAGTTCACTCCCAGAACCAACGGCAGATGATGTCTCCCCATCACTGCATGCTGAAGTAGGCTCACCACAGTCCACAGAAGTGGATGACTCCCTGTCTGTATCTGTGGTTCAGACTCCTACAACTTTCCAGGAAACAGAGATGTCACCATCCAGAGATGAGTGTCCCAGACCAATGTCAATTTCTCCAGATTACTCTCCCAAAACAGCAAAAACAAAAATGCCCCAGCAGGATCCCAAGTCTCCAGAGCAGGCAACCATGTCAGTTGAATTTAGCCAAGAGTCTCCTGATCACTCTTTAGCCCTAGATTTTAGCAAGCAGTCTCCAGAACATGTAGCAGTTGGAGGAAACTTTCACGCTGCTGAGAATGGACCCACTGAGGTAGACTGCAGTCCAACGAGTAAACCAGCCTCTGGATTTTTACGAGGTAACTTGTCTGCAGTAGAGAAACCAATGCTTTTCAAAGACGCTGATTCTAATAATGCGGCTTCTGCATCTCCTTCAGATGGTTCTACTCCATCCATAAATACACCTTCACAGACAGCCTCTCCAGTGAAACCAGATCCATTTTTGAAAGCTGCTGCTTCCAGTGAAATATCAGATCCATTTTCCCTAAACAATTGGTCAAAACAAGGAATGAAGCCTATACAAAATGAATACAGCTCCCACCAGAAGCCATTTGAAGAAAACCAGAAGACTGCAGGTGCCTCAGGGGTTCCAATCGACTCTAAAAAATGTGTCTCGCCACAGTCTCGAAGCAATGTTGACTTATGCCTGGTAACCTCTTGTGAATACCGTCACCCTAAAACAGAACTGTCACCATCTTTCATAAACCCAAATCCCCTGGAGTATTTCGCAAATGAAGCTAATGCTGAAGAAGGGGAAAAGCCCCTGGCTAAGTCTGGGGGAAGGCCTCCTCCATCTGGTGGTAAGCAGCATGCCAAACAATGTGAGGAAACTCCAGCAACTTCCATCAGTGAATCTGCTCCTTCCCAGACAGACTCAGATGTTCCCCCAGGGACAGAAGAATGCCCCTCCATCACTGCAGATGCAAATATTGACTCTGAGGATGACTCAGAAACTCTCCCAACAGATAGAACCATAACGCACAGGCATGTTGATCCAGCTCCAGTCCCGATTCGAGACACTGCTCCATCCCCACCACGTCCTGATGTCTGCATGGTTGACCCAGAAGCTGTGCCAGTCACCGAAAGTGTAGAGAGTTCCTCTAAGAAAGAGGCCAGTGACAAGACTGTCAAGAAAAAGCAAGAAGGCAAGACAAAGTCCTCCTCACCAGCAAGAAAAACTAGCACTCCTAAAAAGAAAGACCCATCAGTGTCCAAGTCAAGTGTCAAGTCTGATGCAAAGAGTAGTGGGGACAAAGATGCTAAAAATGCAACAAATACGTACACCTCAAAGGGCCCGAAAACTGCAACATCAGGTAAGATCCTGTTGCTATCATAATGAGGTGTTATGATTTGAAGTGATTTTCAAATCACAGAGGGAAAAAATATATACAGTCTTCTGGTTTTACCCCAATAACTACTGGGAATAGAACACTCTCTTTTATGTTTATTTCCAAGGCAGGGATTTTGAGTTTATCAGAAATAAATTAACAAGGGTAGTTGACCGTTTAATTTACTGTTAATTGCTGGTGGTCTTTTTACTTATTTTGGGGCATACAGCAGATTTTGGTATTGATTTTTTTATTTTCCATTTTCATTTCAATCATTTAATTGCGATTACATTGCTATTACATGTGAGAGACTAGTTTTTTTTACCTTAATTGAGCCAACAATAAATAAAAAAAAAACAGATGTAACAGATGTTATTACTTATATGTTGCCTATGCTTTTCTGTGGACATCCCATTACAGTCATGACAATTTGTTGCATCTTTCATCTATGAAATTTGTTTTCCTAATCCAAAATAAACACAAAATATATGACCGTGTCAAGGTGTAGTGGATCCTCAGTGAATAAACAATCACCACGTAAGAATATTAAAGATTTCAGTGCGAAGAGTAAAGATAAACCTTGAAACATTGTACTTCTAGGGAATTTTCAGCTGGCAATTAACTTAGTCGTTGTTTTTAGTTACATACATTTAGTTAGTTTTTTGTGTACATCGTGATATTCTTGAAAACGTATAAGTAGTATGTGAGTCAATAGTGTTGGCTGTATGCAAACCCTCATGAATTTACCCCGTTATGTGTTGAAGGCAGTGGCAAAGGAACAGTACCCAACTGTCCCCCTGTGTACCTCGACCTGGTGTACATCCCAAACCACTGCAATGCCAAGAATGTTGATGCTGAGTTCTTCAAGCGTGTGAGGTCATCTTACTATGTAGTGAGTGGCAATGACATGGCGGCAGAAGAACCCAGCAGAGCTGTGCTTGATTCCATCCTGGAGGGGAAGTCCCAGTGGGGCAACAACATGCAGGTAAGCTCTTTCAGCTTCAAAACATGGGTGTATTCATCTCACATCCTAAATGCCACAAACATAATATTAGCCACAGCATGACATTGTCAGTTTAAAAGAGGATAGATCATATCAGTGTAGCATTGAGGGTGTTTCATAAAGCTGAAAACCATTAAAAAAAAAAAACTTGCCATTTAACTGCCACCAGGCCACAGTAGGGTTAATGAGAACCACTACTACTGAGCAGCGTTATCTGTAGCTCTCTGCGATTCGAAGGCAGTGAAGTGCTACAGTACAAAAAACTGCATTGCCACGTCTGGTCCAGCAGTTCAGCTATATATAACAGAGGTCACCTTGAAGTGGGAGTAGGCGTTTGTTGAGACATCTCTGGGGAGCAGTTGAAATGCAGCCAGTCAGAGAAGATACTCAAAACACACTAACCTGTGTATTAAAGGGTTTGTTGTTATATTACAAAAAAAGCTTACCTTTTCATTTGTAAGAGCATACAATATCGGTTACCAAAGAACATGAGGTTGTACGATGACAGGATAGGCCTTTGTGTACATCTAGCATTGCCATTTCCTGTCATTCCTCGCCTGTTTTGTTGTAAAATATCTTGTCCCCGAAGCCTGAGATAGCAAATTGAAAACAACGTCTCATGTCAATTTCAGGTCACTCTGATCCCGACCCATGACTCAGAGGTCATGAGGGAGTGGTACCAAGAGACCCACGAGAAGCAGCAAAATCTCAACATCACAGTGCTGGCCAGCAGCAGCACAGTAGTCATGCAAGATGAGTCCTTCCCCGCCTGCAAAATTGAGCTGTGATCCGCACCTCCCACGACCTTGCCCTGAGTCTCATGTGTTCCTCTGTGAAAATGTCAGTGTAGATGAGCTAAATATATCAATAAGATAATACAGCATTGATTGCTCTATTGGTTAACATGAAACTAAAAGAATATTGCCAAAATTCACAATCTAAAGAAAGCAAACTTGATAACTCAGGAGAATTTCCTGAAAAAGGTTCCAATTACGTGTACAGTAAGTCCACTGCCAAAACCGATGGGTCCATGGACATAGAATTGTTGAATTGTACCTGTGCATTGACTCCCCTTTGCCCAATAGCAAAATGTTTCAATTGACATGTATTTTAGGCATGCTCCCAGTAAAGATGGCACCATCACACCTAGTTCTCACCATAGTGTTGCAGTGTCATTTTTTCCTTAGAAAACCTGCATGTCATTACTCCTAATTACTATGGGTATAAATATTAATTAATATTGGCTTTTACCCAGAAGCATACACCAAAGGATATAGGAGTATGAAATTCACATTTGAAATGCCTTAGAAAGTGACTTGAATGTAAAAGAGGTGCACTTACTTTTCAGCGTGAAAGAGCAAGTGTTTTTGGACGAATACAGGAAGAGTACAAAATTTGCCCGTCACCCACTGTCTAAAGGGATTTGTGATTAGGTGTTGGAGAGGATGAGTTTGTTTATTTTGTGTGTACCTCTGTGATCCAGCTTGAAGAACCCCTTGAATGATCCTATGCAGAAGATTTTAACAAACAGATGTTGACAGGGAAGACATGGTTACCGTTTTAATGCAGATAATTTAGTATTACTTACTGGATTCATCTTTTTGTCAACTTTGAAATATTAAGACCCTTTACCAATCACAGTTTGTGATGCAATCATTAACATAAGCCTGCGAAACTGTTTTTGTGAAGACAACTCTTGGATTTATATGTAAGTGATATATTTCCCTAAATCTACATCTCTTGAAGTAATACACCACAGATTAAACCTCAATGTGCATTTTATTCACATTGAAAAGGAAAGTGTTGCTTTAGTTGCATTTATGGGAAGATCATTTTGGAAGTTGAAGTCCAGTTTTTCAAATCAAACTATAATTAATTATTTTCTTCATTAATTATTTTTAATGCCTGGCATTAATAAGACAACCATCATATGTTTGTCTTTGAACAGATCATGCATCTTGTTTCAGTAAATTATAGCTAGTTATGACAGAATGAAATGAATGTGTCTTACACATTCATGATTGTTTTAAATTGACACAACACAAACGTTTACACTACACTGTATGGTATTGCGTTATCTTGAGTGTGGGAGACCACAGGAGGACTTTATTTGTGTACTTTTGGATTTCCTTATAGTTCCATAAATTCATTTTAATTAGATTATTAATTTGTTTTACTGGATAATGTAAAAGAACAATACAAATAACACTAAGCCTGTTTAGTTCCTGAGATGCCTTAACAGTGAGTGATTCTTTGCTATTTGAAGGTGTTCTACAAGCTGAAGCCACTTCTTACTTCTACAGCTCTGCGCTTAGTGTAACATACACTAAAAACCGTCAATATTTATACTTTTATTTTGGCGATGAAAGAATGGGGAGGGAATTGACTTTTCAGTATTTTTTAAAATGGAATTAATTGAACAACATGGTTTCAATGCTGTGAATATTTTAAATGGACTTTTTGTGTTTCTACAACTGTTCTTAAAAAAGGGGCCAAATTAAAACCCACTGGATTGTGGTACGATTTTTGGTTTCTGAAGTTTTCCTAAGATTTTAGATTTTTTTGAGAACTGTACTATAATTACTGATACCCTTGTGGCTGGGTGAATGGTTTGGAGAAATGTGCATGCGTTATGTAATATATCTGATATTTCTTTTTATTTTAAGAGGGGAAATTGCATCAGCAAGTGCAAGCCTATTAAGGGTTAGAAAACATGAATTAAGCTTTGGTTATTTGAGTACCTACAGAGTGTTGCTTGTTGTAAAGATTATTCATGTGGAATGCTAAAACAAAGGGGCCATCCCATTTAGGGAGACTGTGTGTAAGTGGTACTGAGGCTTGATGGCAGGACCCACATGTTTCCAATTACCTCAGATATATGTCTGTCTCACATCAGCATTTGAATACACTTCCATGATAGTTCTGTCACATTTCGATTAAGCTGACTATTGAGATCGAGTTGAAACCGTCAGTTGGAAATGTTTGTTCAAGTTATCTGATGGATAACAGAGCCATGGTAATACATTTGGTATCATCACATTTTCATATACGACAAGCTTTCCCTTCATGAAATATTTTTAAATGAAATCTCTGGTCAACATCACATTCTAGAGCAAAACAAATCATTGTAACAATAAATATTACCAGATTCCTCCAGCAGTCAACAGTCCATCATTTTATTCTCACCACACTATGGCTTCCAGCTCCTCAAAACAAGCATGAGCACCCTATTCTTATCACTGCAAATGGACTAAGACTACAGTCTTGACTTTCCCTCTTAGAATCACCTCACGCTATCCTCTCTCCTCTTGAGTGATTGTTAATGTCCATCTGCAGCTACGTATGGTGTTTGTCATGTAGTATTGCTTCCTCCCTATCCTTTTTTAATCAGAGCTAAGGTAGGGGCTAGTTTTTCCTGAGTATATCAGCGTAGTGCTTTCTGATGTGTGCGCAAAACCTTCTTCCTCTGATGCATTTGATGTTATGGGAAAGACTATTAAAGAATACAATTCACTGTAAATGAAGGTGTGGAAATTCATTATTTACCCTTGGGTTTTTTTCTTACCTTCACTGTGCATATATCTCTACCAGTGGTGCCTGGTGAGCTCAAAGCAGGGGATGAACAAACTTTACCTTTAAACCCACCATTCCTTTCAACCTGTGAACATTTATTCCCCTTGATTAACAACAAAACAAAATATTCACGGAGTAGTCAACACCAGCTGATTTAAATAGAGTAAATGGTTACCAACTTCAATATGTAATAGAATTTGCTGTTCTTTGCAAACTATTGCTTGTTATATCTATGGATGTTTTAATCTATTTACATTAATTGGTGTTGATTGCTCCATAAATGACTTGTGTTATTGTTAATCAAGGAGGATACATGAGATCAGATTGAACATAATGTTTGGTATAAATGTAAAGTTTGCTCCTCCTGTTTTGAGTTCA
The DNA here is from genome assembly GCA_022829145.1 of Albula goreensis. Classification (NCBI taxonomy): domain Eukaryota; kingdom Metazoa; phylum Chordata; class Actinopteri; order Albuliformes; family Albulidae; genus Albula; species Albula goreensis. The sequence goes on from CM040744.1 coordinate 10,563,359, forward strand.
CCAGCCGTCACTGATTTCAACATAATGTTTCTGATGAAATGCAGCCAAAGGACTGACGCAGTGATAGGCCATAAGTGGAGTGATAATGAAATATGTAGGTGTCTGATGTTTCATGTTTATGAATACATGAATGCACAAAGTTTCCCCCATTTTGGAAAGGATAGCTGTGTCTCTGAAGCTAGCACTGTACCACTTGTATCCATGCAAGAAGACTGCAGGTGATGCTTGTGAAGTGCAAGCTGATAACTAGTGCACATGCCATGTGGAAGCATTTTGCTTATAGGGCAATATGTATATACATACTGTGGCACAGTGGCAGGCATGGCCACTGAGCTGGGTGGTGAGTGGAAAAAAAACACTACAAAATTTCAACAAAAATGTACCTAATTTTTATGGGAAAAAACTCCAAACAAAGAATAAACACAAAGTCAGCACAGCCAGAGAGAGCCAGAGAGAGCCGGAGAGAGCCGGAGAGAGCCCCGTTCTCTCCATTCTTGCTCAGCCTCTCAGGCTGTGCTTAAATAGAAGGCCTGATTGACAGCAAGTGCTCACAGCTGAGTTGATTAGAAATCACTCTCAGGTGAGCCTGCCTGTTAGTGAGGCCTCTGCTGTTTCAGCTCCATTTAGCTCTCCAGGCTGAGGGAGGGAACCAGGAGACTGACAGCAGTACAATGGGAGGAGCCGAGGAACTTTATCCTCCCTCCACCTCTCCCGGCACCACAATATATATTCATGCTACAGAGCTATAAATTATGAATATGTTAGGTTCAGTTTTATTCAATGGCCATTATCTGTTATTTGTGTGGGATTTAAATGTGTCTGGCTAATAACTCGGAAAAGACAAAATGTCCAGAGGGCGATTTGGTGAGCATATTGGTCGGTACTCACAAAGAGAACCGGGATTGAAGATGACAGGCTTTTCTCGAAAGATATTCAGTCATCGGGAGGTCATGTTCATTTACTTTATTTGGTGCTCTCTGTCCCTGCTAGTGCTGAATCATGCTAAAATTGTCCACAAACTACAGCAAAAATGTCAGCATAACGTTGATAGAAATACTGAAGTCTAAAGCCAGACACTAAACTGGTCTCAATTAGTGTAGTCAGGGTACAGGACTTGAAAAGTAAGCAGGGTATAGTGATTAAACTGTCACTCAATGGATGGATGCAGGATGGGAAACTGCAGTGTGCTCTCATTATCCGTAATGATGTTAACTGACTTTGCACTCGGCTGATCCTGCCTCTGCCCTGCGGTACATTAGTTTTGCTGTCAGATGCCGTTCACAATGGAAACCCTCATACCTGTGCTAAATATGGTGCCAAAATAAGTCCTTTTTTGATTTTCACCACAAACTGCCTGGCTCACATGTGGAATGAACAGGCTCTCAGTTCAGTGAATAGTTCTTCCTTGTATGGCAGTCAGATCCTTACTCTACATAGAGTATGTACTCACTTGACTCTTAAGTGTAGCCTTTAAAAAATAACCATTACATTTTAATTGACTTTCATTTTAAAAGAATGTAAATATCACAATAGTTTCCAAGCAAGACTATCCTCCATTTTGAAATACATATTTAACTGAGATGCAACAGTTTACCTCACATATTGATTCAGACTATAGAATGTTCATACGCCTGGATCACACTTTGAAAAGGAGGAACAATAGCAGATACAACGATCACGCCTGTCATAAATCCTGATAAGGATCTATTATTCAATTGTCCTATCAGAGTGCTTTGTTTCTGTGTGGTTTAGCTTGACAGAGGAAGTGAGCCGGTCTCCACAGGGGACTGAGTGAACAGAAAAAAAACCTAATGAAGCGGGCATCTGGTGGGAACTATCTAATTCCACGTTGCTGACATGTGAACTTGACAACCAGCTGGCTATAGTGTTCCATCAAGCCATGTTTCCATGGAACTTAACGTAATGTCCAAAATGTGACATGCTAGCAAGCTAGCTACCTGCTGAGTGCTGCTCATTTCATATGTTTTTGTATACAATTAGGTATTAGGAAGTCCACACAGAAACGTCGTACAGCATTTTTAGTTTACTATTTTTCCATTGGATTAGAAACATACCTGCTCTTTGAATGAGAGGCTGGGCTTTAATAAAACAATCATACAAGCTGATATATCATACAGTATTGCACAAAATCTTTTATATCATTATTGATTCTACTCCCTGAATGCCTGTAGTCTTGAAGACATGGCTATGATGTTTCCCTATGAGCATTAAAAATCATTTAGCTCCGGGAAGAAACAAACCCATAAATCTTTAAGTAAAGCACTTTAAAAGTCTGTGTCCAGTCAACACAACCCCATTATCAGAGAAATATGATAAAATGTAATATAATACAGCTTTTTAATATCATTCTTTGTTTCTGTGATTATGGTCATATGCAACAATTTAACATTGCTGTTGTTGGTCATAGCATGGTATCATGGGAATACTGTAATATAAAGCTGTATTGCTGTTATAAATCATCATTATTTTCTATTTGCATTCACTGTACTTGAGCTGTATGGTAAAATAAATAAATAAAATAAATCTTCTTGATCTCCAACAGGGTTGTCATCACAGGCAACAGAGGGCTTGGCCTGTAGGCATGACGAAAAACCCAGTTAATTTATGTGGCAACCTTGGTTTGGCGCCAGTGTCTGAGATGGAGGAGACTGAACATTTACCATAGCTCTCTCAGTGCATTATGGCTGCCAGTGCAAGGTTAAGACATGGGAGCTGGCATAAAATGGGCAGCATGTATATATGGTCTTCATTAACTTCATATCAGACATGAAAACCTCTTTTGTAGACCAACAGTAAGCGGTCACACCAACTGTGTCATACACCAGCTACAAATATTACAGATTCCACTTCAAGAGATGTAGAGATTAATGAAAAATTTAATTATTGGAATTATTATTGGAATGGGATATCCAACTAATTCCCTTGTACCTGGTGGAGTGATGAAATATTAGCCATTAAGGCTATTGTGATAGCATGTCAAAGTATTCACTATAGAAATGAATAATCAGAGATCATTTTCAAACTCCATTATCCTTATGCTCAGCAAAAATATTCAATCATATCAAGGTGGGAGGGCAATGAATGAGGAAACCAAATACAGCTCTGCAATCATCCCAATTACCCACCTTCATAGATGCTCTGCACCTGTGTAATAATAGAACAGAAAATTATGTAACTGTCTGCAGCCTCTATCAGCCAGGGGGTTGAAACCTGTTATTCAATCCAGCCTGCAGCCTGAAATCAATAGTGTATTCCCAGCAAAGCACACGCTTGCATGCACGCACTAATGGAGAGGCTTGCTCTCAGAACACTGGGTTTAGTGGAGAGCAGACAGGGAATTGAAGGGTTCTGTATAACCAACAAGAGTATTGTTCAATGAATTTAAAATGCACGGAATGATCCCCTTGTATCCAAAGATAGCCAGGGCTGGGGTGAATTGCATTTCACTTTAGCCAGTTCAGTAAATGAATTGATATTCACTGTATGGATTTGAAATTATCCCCAATGCTTTACAGACAGATTTAGTGAATTCATTCAATTCCAATTATTTTCCTGGAATGGCTAAACTGAAATGTATGGCCCACATGTTGCCTCTTTTTTACTCAAACCTAATTATTGGCAAGACAAATACACCATAAAACCCAACAAGGTCAGTTTTCTCAAATGTTGTGAAAATATGGGTGATTTGAACAAGCTGAATTTGAATTTATAGTATCTGTGCACCATACAATAGCTGCTGCACAGTAAACACATTACTTCTTTATTTACACTACTGTGGAGCAGTGAAAAGGCAAATACTATTTATCAAGTCTTATTTTAAGTACAGGAAATGACACATATAACAAGGGAAATGCATTGGAAACTGTTCCACCTAGGTGAATGCTTCAGATCGAAAGAGGGCCGGCGACCGGTCACCGGGGTGACTAAAAATACCAATCGCCCTTGACTTTCTGTCCCTGGCTTCACCATGCTAGTTCCCATCGACTATATCCTCGGGACTCATTTGCATAAAGACAGTATTTCTGTGCTGGCATAGTCGGGGGGGACACAATGGGGACAAATGAGGACTTGTCACAAGGGGGACAAGTTGGGCCACAATGACAGCTTCTGTGAATGTTTAGTTTATCATTATGTCATTGTCTACCTAACTTTTGTTTGGTTGTATTGCATGATAGGCTAATGTTTATTGTATTCTGTGCTCACTGTGGTTTATCAGCATTCTTCCAGTCCTACTCTAACTACAGTCCCAGTCAAGATACAGTACCAGTATTCTTTGGCCATGTTTTCCATGTCAATGAGGAAAATGTTCAACTTCTTTTCAGTGGCCTAAGCCTTAGCCATTGAAAAAACTCAGCATCCTCCTCCTCATGATCGTCTTACTGGAATTCACACCAGAGAGAGCTCATGTACAACATTCATATCCTGCTGGGTCAGCAGACATAAGACAGTAGAACTCAATGACAACAAAAGGTCAATGACTCAGCATCGGCTGTGCTACATTAGCAGCGAAGTTGGGGAGGAAGAATGCGCTGATGAGAGTTTTAACGAATTTGTTTTATTGGTGAGTGCACTTGAAATGCCATGGTGTATTATGAATTAGATTAAATTCCTCCATAAGAGGGTGATTAATACTGCTAGACACACGGTATGCACAACTGTCAAGGGAAGGGGAGCGAGTGTGACTGTAACATATGCGGGTAAGATTTTCTGCTTCTTTGTTTTAGAATCTGATACTAAATCTGTGAGCAAGCAGAGGAGGTGTACTTGAACATGAACCATTTGAGGAGACAGGAGAGGAGTGTAAGAAAAAAGATTTACTCAGTCAGAGCTGTGGAAAGAAGAGAGGATTTGCTCCTCTAACTAAACAGGGAGCACATAGCACAGAAACAAGGCCAACGTGAACAGACCAGAGATCAGACAGCTCGTGAATACAATCAAATGGCCATAGAGGCTTCAACTGCCTTTGTAAATTATTACTCAACCAAAACTGCTAACAGATCATTTGAAGTCCAGTTTTAAAGCAGACATTTGAAATTAATTTAAATCCTTGAAACTTGAAACCTCCTGGATGATGAAAAAGGCAATGGAAGGAGAGCATCTAAATATTTAATGCCTGAATTGGTTGCATTTGCTCATTAGATAATAACTATGGTACAAAATGGGCAGGGACACCAAGTTAGACATATGCATCTGGCACAGTCCCCAGTGCAAAAGGCAGTGCCATACCATGGCAACATTTCAGCAAAACATGACACGTTACAAGGCAGTATGCTTGCATAACAGATGGAGCAGGGGGCTCTGGGGTGGCAGCCTGAATTATGGGCTCTCCATGGGGACTGTGCCAGTGGTCTGGAAAAGAGTCACATGCCAGGTCTTACTGTTGCTACGAATCTTGCTTTTGGTCTTGGCAAAGAGAGAGTAGGTGTCAGTGGGCAAGGTTTTCCCCTATATTAGTGTACAATTGCTCGCCCTCTTTAGGCCAGTGTAGTACACTGTCTAGAAAGGAGCAGCTTTCTTCAGTCTCCTGAGCTGAGAATGCTGAGATAATGAGATTAGCCATTCCTAATATATGAGTGATAACAAGTTGGTGAAAGGAACAGCATGGATGGAGATCCGGGGGGCTATGATAACAGCTCCCTTATTCCCATGCACGCACACACACACACACACACACACACACACACACACATACATACACACACACACACACACACACACACACACACACACACACACACGCACACACACACTCACACACACACACACACATACATACACACACACACACACACACGCACAGACACACACACACACACACACACACATACACGCACACACACACACACACACACACATACAGACACACACACACACACACACATACACACACACACACACACATACACGCACACACACACACACACACACACACACATACATACACACACACACACACACACACATACACACACACACACACACACACACACACACACACACACACACACACATACGCACACACACACGCACGCACACACACACGCATGCACACACATGCACGCACACACACGCACGCACATATATGCATGCAAACACAGTTTGCTTTAGAAGATAAATATCACAGAGTAAATTATTTCTTAAAATCAGTGTTCAGATCTAAAATGTAGCAATTAAACATTAATTTGCTCAGGGACCTACATTCCTACTATAAAAAGACATTATATAAGATAAAAAACATGTTTTTCTTAATGAGGCAGTCGGACAAGATTCATATGTTCAATTTCTTAACTTGTAAAGAGGTCATGCTTCACTGTGATGGTATGTTTTTAATTTAACAGATTCTAGCCATCAGTACACTGAGTGTATAGGGTGAGGTATTCTGAATGAGTGCTTATTTCCTAGAACAGTATGTACCTTAACGGAGGAACATGTCTGGTCAAACAGTGCAGCTGTGTGGAACACTATAACACCCCTTTCGATCACCTTCCTAATGCTACACTTCACTCTTGTGTAATATCCTCAGAACTGCAATCTCTGAACGGCAACTCACAGAGAAACTACATTGTTAATTCACCCAATGCCTTTCAGCTACACCATCTTTGCCCAGTCCAATGAGGTTCCTGTAGGGCTACCTTCTCACAATTTGCAAACTTTAGCCTTTCTGCATTTGTTGTCTTCAATGATTCTCAGTTGTTTTTCATATGACAGTCTTGCTTGCTGACAAATGGTGTGAGACACCAAAGAAGACGGTAATGGTTGCTGATTTCCCAGATTCTCCAGACTCATCTTTTAAATCGCATTTCACTAATCAGGGGTGAACTGCTGAACCCATATCTTGGTGAGTAAACTGCCAGAGGCCTCCTCCAGGCCTGTCAGATGAAAATCCCCCAAAAAAATCCATGATGGTTTTGTTTCGTCTGCTGCTACTTGCAAGCGGCCTCAGAGTGACCCTCATACTGGCCTGAAGGTGAAACAATCTGGAGTATTCAAACCAAAAAGAAAAGTACTTTTTATTTCTGTCCTGTTTCATGGCTGCTGAACATTTCTGCTATGGCTTCAAAAGAACCTAAAAAGAACAGTGGAACCCAAATTCAATGCGGTTTCAACAGTAGGCAACAACATGCAAGAAACATCTATTGATCCAAAATTAGCTGACCATGATCTTCAACTGAAAGTACTGTATATTTTAGTAAACTGCATTTCACATAATGAAAAAAAAATACATGAAAATCATTTCCACAATTTGTAGAGGGTTAAAAATACAAAGTTATATTTTAAGCTAACCATGGCTGTATATAGCTTGTAATCAATACATTTCTGCGGGCATTAGATGTTAGATGTGTTCTCCTCCCATAATTCTTCCATCCAGCAAGGCAATCTTGAAAATACCGCAAGCAGTTTGACAGCAGTTGAATTATTACACACCCTGGAAGTTTTTCCCTCTAAAGTAATGAGAACTGTGCACTGAGGCTGTATAAGGCATATATTGTAGCTTTTAACTGCCCTTCTTGGTTTGTTAATTGATTTTGCAGTGGAGGCAAAGATACCATTAGCATATTGGGCAGACAGCCATGTTATTTTTTCAGTTGCTATTGTGTAATATTAAATCCTAAGCAAACAATGAACCAAAAGGAATGAAACTGGATGATAATAATCACGATATCACATCTGGGCAGTTTTGGGATGGATCCAGAATCATAAATACAATTTAGCTGCTTGATAAAATACAGCATACAGTACTTCCTCTTATAATCTGACTTATTATGTGATAAGACCCTGATGGAGCATGGGTAAGAAAGACTGAACTGGATCAGAGATATCAATCAGAATACAACATACATAATGAGTATCTCCACTTAATGTAACATGACAATGACACTTACTGACCATTATGACACATCCGTTCACCATGAAAACTGAATTACCTCACAGTACATTTGCTTGAAAATGTCTAGTTGATCTAAGGTCTAACTTGTCAATGAATCTATACAAAGGACTGTTTGCAGAATAATGCCTCTGTAACAATATTTCACTTATCTCCAAAATGGAGGTTTGCTGGAGGATCACTGCACAATTCATTCAATCAGTTTCAGCACTAGAAGCTCACTGTATGTACTATCATGTTGCAATGAGTAAACTTTTAGGTCCAGGAGGCCTTCAGCTGCAATATGTGATGCTTTGTGTGTTCAAATTCACATATACCATTATATATTCATATATATTCATACATATTTGCATATGTATTCATGTACCATGTGAGTGCAGTTGAAAAAGTATATTTTGCATGCATCTTTCTTTATCTCCCATTCAAAACAATGGAACAGCAAGTTGAATCCACTATGCCCAAGTGTGGAGACAGAAACACAGCTCAACGGCTGATGAGACATGCTACTCTCCTCCAGACTCTATCCATCAGATCCATGCTGGTGAGACAGAGGGGCAGGTGATCTGATCTGAAAAAGAACAGACATGATCAAAGGCACTCGGCTCCAGAGACCCAGCAGAGAGGTATCATAAATCAGTACTGGAGAATTTGCATTCCTTGGCCGAATCGCCTCTGTGGTCTTTATCTTCTGAGGAGGAATCTGCCAGTAGATTAAATGAGAACTCATCTGGGAAAATGTGCACCCACCGTAAGAAATGATCTTAAACTAAATCATCAGCAATGATTTCCTCATCCCAATTTCATTTGCCTCCTAATGTTTTAGGGAGTGTTTCATCTTTTTTGGCTAATCCATTTAGAGGTTTCACCTATCCGGTGAACCTCAGGACTGCAGAAGATCCCAGGTGCTAAGGGACGTAAGAATAAATGTATTTTATCCACTTCCCATTCAGGTTTCCTCTGATACGTGTTTTCTAATCGGATATTTCCATTGTATAATAAATGTCGTCCACATATTGCTTTCTCAGTTGGTTTGTGGGAAAAAACAAGGGGGTTTCCCTTTGGGACACTCTGTAATATATATAAATCTTTGGGGATATGCATGATAAAATCCCTGATCCAGTTCAGTCTATCTTATCCATGCTCCATCAAGGTCAATAGAAACATGAAACTAATTGCTGTAACATTACCTAACCCTCCATTTTATTTAGTCTGGTTCCAGGAACTATCTGAGGGCTAAAAGCAGGCTTTTGACTTTTGAACTGTGATAGGTTGATATGATGGTTGATATGCTGTGTCTGGTTACATATTGATTTGAGTCTGCATGCAATGGAAACTTTCTGTGCACACTGTGGAGTGGAGCAGCATTTGCTGTGTGAGGGCAAACTGTGAAATATACTTGCTAATTCAAGCAATATCAAAGTATTTTAATATATATATATATAGTATATAGTTATACTCATACATATATAAAGTTATACTCAATACCAACATGATCTTTATTGAATTAAAGTGGTAATCATTTAAAGTTAGGAGGGAATGAGAGGTTTTATAATGCTCTGCAACTGATCTTGTGCACCATAAACAATGATGTCATCTTGGTTTAAGCCCCTCCCCCTTTCCCCCATTTGTAGAAGATGGATTCTGATACTTTACTAAAGACTGCAGTTTACATAAAACTAGACTCCATGCCCTCAGTGTCTGAAATATTGCAATTGCTACTTCTGCGATACAGAAAACAATGGATACATCAGCATTCTTCAGGCCAAAAGACACATCCATTCCCTTAAATGGTAAGAGGAGGAGTCATATCCCAGTGAGATCATCACTGGGACATGATTTAAAAGGTCTTCCACAGATACAGATGAAATATGATTTTGAAGCATGAAATGCAGGCTGCCCACATTATTCTGAAGGTAAGGAGTTCTCTTTTAATGTCCCATGCTGGAAATGCATGGTAACAATGTACCCATTAATAAAATGAGTGCATACATCTGCTAATGGCTGGTTCATTTCTGGCTGATTCTCTACTGACCTGCTGAATTGTTCCAATCGTAGCTAATATCAGTGAATGTTTCTGTTTAAAATGCTTTTGCTAGTTGGTAGTGAATTGGCAAATATTCATTACAGAATGGATACCCTCTTTCAGTCCTTCAGCAGTCTAGTATAGATATTACTTTTACACAATAAAACAAAATTATATCTTTGCATTTATATATTTGTAAAGGTAATACATTTTTAATGAACACTGTTTGTGAGAAAAAGTGTCGATGACAAAAGTGTCATTAATCATGTCATCATCTTGATGAAATATTGTAAAAACTGGCAAGGAAATATCCCAACTTGGTCATACATATATTTTCACCACTATTTTACTCCAATCCAAAGGCAATGCATAAAAACAAAATAATTCAGCTGACTTTTTTAAAAAGAAGCAGTGTGTCTATTTGTTTGTTTGTTATAAAATCTTTGTAGCATATATTGTTTTTCATAAAGCGCAATATTTTTGCCTGTGTAATTTTGCTGTGTGATCTCCCTCGCATTAAGAATAGATAAAGGTCCGTCCCTTTGAGAAGCCCAGCCAGCGGGGTGTCACCCTCAGGCAGTGCACGTGGACAGATACTGCAGTCATCTGCAGCCTACAATGAGGGGAACCGCCCCTCCGAACAGGAGACCGCCACACGTGGAACAGGCATCTCCCATACCACCACAACGTAGTGCAGCATCTCAGCAACAAAAAATCAATTAAATGTAAATGTGTCCTATGTGAAATATGACTGCAGTCTCATAGGATCCTCATAGTTGGTATGACTAAGATCGTATACAAAGCTCTGTCCATAAGGAGCAATAAGAGCGACCCTTTATAACCTAATTGCTTTGCAGTCAAGCTTTGTTTCCCACACTGCAAATGATATATGAGTGTGGGTAGTGTGTGCACATATTTAGTTGTGCATTTGCAGAAATACTGAAAGCATGCCATCCAGCCTGGCATGCATTTAAATGCAGTGTGTGAATCCTGTGTAATGGCTCAATTGCAGTTCTTGCTGCTTATGAAACAGAGGGCCACGGATGCGGTGTCAGCAGAATTTAAATTCAGACTTTATGCATGCTGGGCTGTGTACAGTCAGGCCTGTCATTCCTCATCCTATTGACTACTGTCAGCCGGCACACCCTGTACCCGCAATACACAGCCACTGTATGCTGTTCTCAATATTTATTCTTTTTTTGTATTACATGATAATATTGTCAGATAATATTGTATTTGATTTTGCAAAGCAAGGAAAACCTAATTTTCTTTCAGAAAAAGAACATCTGAACGATTGTACCAAAAATGATATCCTTCATTCTGAAAAGCCTCACATGACGACAGCAACAAAATCAATCTCGAGCCACAGAAGGTATAAATTACAGGCCTCACATTAAGAAAATAAAATGAGACCCAGGCAATAAAAAGAAAACAGTATATTTATGCACAACATGTAATAAATTGCAAGATAGGAAATATGAAATTATGATCAAAGGAGCCATTATCATAAAAGAGAAGGAACCCTTTCACATTACCAATAAAATTAAGATGATTGAAAATGAATGAATGTGAGATTTACATGTAAAAGTGAACTATGTAATTCTGCATCTCAAAGAGTACAGAACATACATAAAACAAATAAACCAATATTATGCACCCATATCATTATTTATGCATGCATTAGTTTAGGAAGCTAGATATGTTCCAAATCATTTTAAAAAAGATTACTGGGTGATACACATCCAGTGCTGAGTTTGGTTGCAGTGAATGAACAAATGCATTTTGATCTGTTGTTCATTTGTATGTATGAAGACTGGTTAATATCCAAGAATACATTTTCATATCATTTATATGTTCATTGAATTTTTCTTTTGTGTCATCCTACCACACTTAGTGTCCCTAAATTAGGCTTTGTGAAAATAAGGAATTTAAAATGTGTCACATGATGTTGATCTCCTTTGTAATTACAAACAGCAGTTACACATTTGCCATGTTGCCTGCACAGCAAGTGTGCTGCACTGGCATTAGTACCAAAGAAAAATAAAACAGATCAATAAACACCAGCATTAAAACTTGGGGTCATCTAAACCTTTCAGTGCACACTCATCGTTGTTCCTGGTCATTGAGAAAGCTAATTCAACTTTGGAGGAAAGCACAACATGCAAACATGGCAGGTAGTCAACATCATAGGGACCACGACACAATGATTTATGGGAATAGCTGTTTTTATGTATATACATATATATACACACTAGAGCAAAACACTTCCTTTAAGAAATTAAAAATGATAATGGCTGCATTACAAACATTTTGCTGTCGGGAGGTGAGGGAATGATATTAGCTGAGAGACTGGAAAACAGAATTGTGGCAGACATGTACTTTTGAAGCCTCAGTCCTTCAGCCCTAAAGCAGGCAGCAAGCCTTGTCCAAACCATTCAGTCAAAGTGACCCTTTTACTTGGCAGATCATTGAGGGTATTGAGTATATTAAACTAAATAGGCCGTTTTATTCTGATGTGAATATATATATTCTTATATATTTGTTGCAATGAGCTGTGGAGTAAGGCTCATAGGATGTACAGTGAAATTCACTTTTCCTATTTAGCAACAGAAAATGCATATAAACCTTCATTTTGATACATTGGGTGAACACAAATATCAGAGGTGATGCTGTGGCACCCGCAGCACAGAAATAAGGGATAAGGGTTTAATGAAGTCCCTGTGATGGTGTAGAGTAGCCTAGCTGTGTCCGCTGATCGCACGAGCGAACGTCTGCGCACATGCGCTGCCTGCCGCCCAGATCTAATTACACGCACGCAACAAAGGGCTTCCGCTCGCCAGGCAGTCTGGTCTGAATGAAGATAGACTGCTGCTGCGGTCGCGTGTCCAGGAAGAAAGTGATGCGGTCTCTTTAAGACAGCGCGCATCAATCACCAAGCCTGGAAAAACGCTGCTGAATAAGCGTCACAGGACCTGTCCTTGCGACTGACCGTTTCATGAGCGTACCGTCGCACCAGGGGAATACTACTGTAGAAACCCTGATGCTTCGATTTTGTTATGTTTTCTGCTCTTTCAAGCTTGTTAATCTCACGTTTTGCCACTGCATCATTTTATGGCAGCAGTACACAGAACCAACTGAGAATGACAAGGCCATTTTAATTATATATCCTGTTCAAAGACAAAATGCATACTTGTGATACCAATGCATTTTAATTCCATAAAACTTAGTGGCCACACTGAGCAGCATTAATATGTAATTAATATGCATGTTCACTGCCTATATGGTGTGATTTGCCCTAGATCTAGTTCCTAATTCACCGAGATTCATATCACTGAAGGATAGGGTTTTGATGTGAATGTTTTCATAATTTCACACACACACACACACACACACACACACACACACACACACACACACACACACACACACACACACACACACACACACACACACACACACACACACACCTACATATGTGTACGGGGGCTGGGGGGGTGGCCATATTTGCAGATTTATTGTCAGATAGCATCATTTAAATGTGAGACATGTTCTGTTCTAAAGCTGCGCATCAATAAAATACAAAGCAGACTTTTCTTCCTGAGATAACATTATGAAATGAAATATGAGTAATTAGTTAGCTTTGTCTTTGTCACATTTATGTGAGGATCACTTTAAAGCAGAGTTTGATTAACAAACACCAGTCTTGCAATGCAGCTTGGTACAGTATCCTGTTAAATGTCAATGGCCTAATTAAGATCAGTAATTATCTTTGGTCTCTGGTGGCGACTGCACATCCTGGGGCGGACTTTATACTGCACCATCATCATACTAATCAGCACTGCGGCTGAAAGAACCTGCCAGAATACACAGCCAGCAGAACAGCAAACTGACATACAGTATGTGGTAGAAATAAAAACCAAAACAACAAAAAACTCATTTGTTCTTTGGGATAACTTGACCTTACATCAGGCAGCAAGTTGTCTAAAACGTATCTTTTAAAAAAAAAAACTATTTCAGGGACTTAAAAGCTTCATTCAAACGAATGACTCTTTGCAATCAGGTGAAACAACACTGCTGTGGAGCACAGATGTACATGCTTGCCCTCTTGGAGTCACCCTTCAGGTCTCAGTAGTGACTCAATGCTGCCCTCTGCTGTTGCAGGCTAGCTATGAAACATGAACACCTCATAGCCATATATTTATATAAACACTATGCAGTACAGTATGTATATCTATGTCATATTGGGTTTCTCTCCACAGAATTATTGGGTTTCTCTGTTTTAATGAATAATTATATCAATACTGTAAAAATGAATAATGTGTTCTCATGTTGCAGTTCCTAATGATTTTAATTATAAATCCACATAGTGACATTTTTATGCTTTTAAAATAGATCAGCTTCAAATTTGGATGATTTTCTCTGTTCATGTTTTTTTTTTTTTTTTTTTTTTAATCTGCAGGCCATTTGATAGTCTGGTCACCAGTAATCATCAAGAGAAACTTCTGTTCTGTCCATTCTGCACATTGGCCATGCCATGGCTAATAGAGTTTAACAAGTAACCTAAAATGAAACCTCTGGACCTATTGTATGACTTATTTCAATACAGAAATAAAAGTTTTAGAATTAAAAGTTCTTTCCAGCACCTGTAATGGTTCTTTGTTTGTTCCACTGGGGGAACCCTTAAAAGTACTTTTTATATATTTATGATACTGTATGTATGATACTGTACTATGAAGGGAAGTTTTTAGAACCCTCAGAATAAGGTTCTACCCTTTTGAGATATCAGTATAAAAGAAGAACATGTAAGGATTCCCCAGAGGAACAAACAAAAAACCCTTCAGGAAAATTAAGTATAGAATAGACTGATTAATTTATCAAATGCACATTGTCTCTTTCAGCAATTACAACATTATTTTACATGTATGTGTCTGTTTTGCTGGACACAAGAAAATATGCTACATAAAATTAGTTCATCCTAAAATAAAAGATCATATGACCTTAAAAACACTGGTTCATTTTGATTCATTTTTTTTAAATTCAGTCCTGGCCCAAACCTTGTTTGTCATGTGGTTTCATTCTTTTTGCAACAGTGATGCACTTTGTATGGAGTTTATCTCACAAAAAGCTTTGTTTAAGGGTTTCATGATGAGCCAACAGAGGGCAGTGTTGTAATAGCAAGGACTTAAATATGCTTATAATGTATACCCTCCTACTTAAGTGTAAAAGTAATTGATTACAAGTGCTGATGTGAAAGATATGGAATATATTACATTGGGCAGGGCCAAAATGAATATGATAATTGGATTCAACTGAAATACTTAAGTTGTGCATCATAAATGTATTAAAGATGTGTTTCATTAATAAATGTGAGTAAATAATAGATGACGCTATTCCAAGAAATTATTAGGCTATTAATAAAAGTCACCATAACCATTGTTACAATCACAGGCGCTGACATTGTCTTAAAGTGTTTCTATGTAACAATCAAATTTACAGTACATGCAAAGTTTCATTGGCTGCTATTACCTGTATGTTATTGAACCTTTAAGCTAAAGGCTAATTACATGCAGACACTATTGGAGTATTCGTATGTATTTGACCTCAACTAAACAAAACTGTGTTTTGCTAGACGCGGACAGGCAATAGAGAGCAAAAGGGAATCAGAGGTAAGAGACTGATACCTGGGTGGATCCAAGCTTCTAAACAAAAGCTGGAAAAGTATGAGCACCTTCTGCTTTGTTGACTTCCAAAAACAGGAAGTGCTCCCCTGAAGAGGGTGCCAAAGAGAGCTCGCAGCATGTGAAACCTTGGAGCAGTGACTCTGGGCTGAACTTTGCACCATTCATTGAGAGAGGATGTATTAATTAGAATCAATTTGACAAAGCATTCCTTATCAAAAGACTGAACGGGCACTACGGGAATAACAAAATGAACAATAACTGGTTCAACCCCAAGCCTCTCTTGGAGATCATAGGATCGTTCATTGTTGAGCTTCAGCAACAAACAAGACCCAGGTCATTTCAGTGCAAAAAAGGGGAATGAAGGTGGACAAAGACACATAAATGTTGTACACACCCATTTTATTACCAGCAGGTTACCTGATTCTCCACTACTTGACTCCTAATACCCTAATATGAATTGCTGTTATATTCAGTACCAAAGTAAATGAAATCATTATATGCCCTGTAGCTATGCATAAAAGACATATTATATAGAGAAGGAGTTTGGTACAAATGAAAAGGCTTTGCACATTAGATTAAACAAACCCTCTTATTATTTCAGCCCCTACACAAACCTTCCACATAGCACTTCACTTCCCTCTCACCTGTACCACCAACTGGGCAGCTGTCCAATACCCACAATGCACAGGGATCATGTTACTGCTCTTAATCACTCAAAGTAATCATTCTTTGACTCTGTCACGCTTTAGTTAATGTTTTAGTTAACTGGCTGTGCTATCTCTGAACAACCATGCAGAAAGGGAAGTGAAAAGTTTGCAGCTCCAATGAAACATACATTTCTTTATCTCTCCTTTTGATTTCAGTTGTAAAATTAGAAATTGGGCAGTGTATTTAAGAACAATACCAGTGATGCTTAAACCTTGTCTTGTTTCAAATGAATTAATTTGTAATTAATTTGTTTCCCCTTTCTGCATACCAGGGAATTCTTTATAAACACAGCTTCCACTTACAGTTTTATTAAATCAATGACCCTAAAAGTGTGAAATCATAGAGAAGCCATAAGTCAGCTGTCAGAATGTCATAAACAGGCCGAGATACCAATGAAGTGACTTTCGGCAAACACTTCAAAACTGAAGCCAAATAAACAATTTTGAAAATGAAAATAATTTCAATGAGAGCTGGTGATTTTTTTATGTTAGCACAGTAGGAATTTCCTTTGTCATAAAAATATGCCAACTAGTTTTGCCTGATGTGAACAGAGCATATATTACCTTCTCTTAACACCTGGAAACACTAATTTTCTCTTATGTGGATATTAGAAAGGGACCGTTGGATTAATAGTAACAAACGCAAGAGGAAGACCGTGTGAACAAAATGGAAGTTACTCTAGCAATGTCAGATAACACCTGAACAAAAACGCATTATATGTGTAGGTTCTGCTATGACCATAAGAGGTTACACAAGAATATAGGACCACCTATTACTGAACAAAAGCACGAGGGATGCACTTTCAGTTAGACTTTTCTAAATTTTGTTGTTAAACTGAAGTTATTGATGGGTTATTACAGATTATCTATAAACATAGTAAAACTAGAGCCGAGTAATATGACTGTATCTTTTTACACTAACAATTGTGGTGCCTTCCCAATCTCTCTCCTCTCTCTCTCTCTCTCTCTCTCTCTCACACACACACACACACACACACACACACACACAGACTTTATCATTCAAGTTTCCCTTCACAAGACCCATGCACCATTGCCTAATTAGGTAGTGTATGTGTTTCATGTTTTATCTTTGTTCTGTCTGATCTATTTCTTCTGTATTGAGAGAGAAACTCTGCTCAGGCTTTAATCGAAAAGAAAAAAAGGAAAAAGAGGAGGAAATAAGAACTTCTTCTTTATGCTCTTTGTTTCATTTTTAGGTTCAGATTTTAGAAGTGGTGAAAGAAAAAGGCATCGTCAGTAATAGGATGTGAGTTTTTTGTATGTATGGCTCTTTTAGGGGAAATGGATGTACCTCTACTTCCACTCTCCTTTCTGCTAATCTCATTTCTGCCAGATTAGAAAGAGAACTATCATCCTTCTGGTTCAAGGACAGTTCCAAAGAATTGGGGACATTGTAATCACTAAGTCACAATAAATCAATTGGTGAAGGAGTATAGGTGTTAGTCACCTGATGAGTCAGTCCTTGACTTAGGTCATCACAAAGGTCAGGTAGTGATGGGAGAAAGATGTATGATTGAATAAAATGGGCAGAGTTCTCATATGCATCTGATAACACATTGATTTTAATAAATCATTTTTTGTTGGGATGAACAGAACCCCTTAATGGCTGAAACAAGTTAATGATTGTATGCCCACCCACTTCTAGAATCATGATGTCTCATTCATTCTCCCATCTCTAAGTTTATGAGAGTGTTTCAGAACTATGTTTTGCTTTTCCTGCAGTTGGAGAGAGTTCCCATAGCTCACTCATTCACTGACAACCCAATGTTTCCTTGGTAACAACATTTTAGTCTTAATGGACTTGTGTCAGTCTTTGTTGTGGTTTCACACCTCGTAACTATAGGGGCTAACCAACAGAGATCATTCCAAATCTCTTAGTATGATTTGCAAATTAAAAAAGAATGCAACACCTTATTGTATGGCCAAGTTATTCCAGTAGATAAATTGCCTGTGGTGTATCAGTCACCTGTCCCTCCACAGGTTGTCGATTAGTGGAGCATTGCATTGTGGGCCTGTTTAACTACTGTAATCAGTTAAGTTTAAACTTTCTTTGTGCAATGTGTTAACAATGCTGCATATTCCTTTTCCATAAGCAAGTGTCTGGTGAGAACGTTTGAAGATGCTGTTGATGTTGTTCAACATGGACGTTTTATATATACGCTTAAGATGCAGTTCTACGCAATAGCTTTGCAGTCTGCTGTCTGGGACACCCACAGAGCTTGGGCCAGTGCATTGGGTTGTTTGGGAGTTTCCAGTTTTCTTCCTCCCTTCCTTTGTTAGGAGGAGTGAGTGAATCAACCCCTTTATTCACCAAGAAGAAAGGGAGTCTGCATGGAATGAATAACCATCTCCCTTTTTGTATTGTCCCCTCACGGAAAGAAGGAAATGTGGAGAGGGGCTGATACAGTGCCCCCCGGGGGCTGAGGAACTCCTAGGCCACCACCAGTTATTTCAGCTTTCCGCTTTCTTCACCCTCTTCTTCACACATCTTGACACTGGTGGGGCGCGTTGACCCCCCCAGCTATCAGCTACTGTGACTAACCGTTATGACAGCATTGCATATCATAGAAGTGTTTCCCACTTCATGTCAGGTTGTCTATTTCACACATTTAGTCTTCAGTGGAATGAATGTATCATATCAATGAATCAGAGGACACAGTTCACCTGAATATAATGTGTAGTAACATTTTGTGTAAAACTCTTGAACTATTGACGTGGTTTTTTTCTTTCGCTCAGACTGGAGTTTGTTAAGTTATTGTAAGTATATCATAAGTAATATGAGTGTGATGGGTCCATTTCTGTATATCTAAAGTCATTGTTTAACTTCAAGTTTATGGTATAAAAGTTTTGTTTGAATGGGAACATTTATTTAATACAGGGTATGACCATAAGATAATGCATTGCAGTGTTATATTTCCAATGAAATTTCATTCAATGTCACTGTCGAGAACTATGCTTTGCTTCATCGTGCATGTGCTTTTTCACTCATGCAAAAATCTGTGCTTACAGTGTAAACTACTCCCAGAGAGAGGTTTCTGAGACTTCAGAGTGTTTACAGGAAAGGGAAAAAGTCAGTTGGGCCCTGAAACCTGAAGTCTGTCTGCTTCTATTCCGTCTTCCTGCTTCTGCACACTTTCACTCTGTCTCTCTCTTCAGTGAACTCTCTCCCTCTTTATCATGCATTTTTATGAAACTTTTGCTTCCTTCTGTCTGCTTTCATTTCTATATATATATATATATATATATATATATATATAAATATATATATATATATATATATATAAAGAGAGAGAGAGAAATTAAAGCATTAATTCATAGACTCTGTGTGTGAATTTATTAATTCATAGACTCTGTGTGTGAATTCATTAATTCATAGAATCTGTGTGTGTTTTACCAAGTGATTATGTCTTTACTTTCTTAATAACCATTCATTTAACATAATAATTGATGGAGTTTTTCTGCTTTGATTGGTCATCTAGTGGTATATTAAGTCTCCCTGATATATTCAAAGCACACAGCATCCATGGCATCCAGGACCTGGCAGAGGCCTGGTCTCTCTGTAGCACATTGCTTTTACAGCTCTTAGCCAATTCACTTAGTCATTTGCAGTGGTACCATTTGTTTAGATACATGTTTACCTGCTAACCCATTTATGGACTGGTTTTCAGAAAAAAAAGAAGCGCGATCATATTGATCTGCAGTAATTACTTTATTAAACATGTTCGTTCTATTGACAGTTCATGCAATGTGAGACAGTGCTCAATGTGTGTTCTAACATGCCCAAATGGGAATGGGTATGGCAAAGCATTTTTTATAGCTGGGCCAATCAACCTCTTTTCAATACTGGATGCACAGCTTAAACGTTGCCTGGAAGATAGTTTCTTTACAAATTAGCAGCAGATTCCCTTTGCATGAACTGTTATCAGGAGGCAGTTGGAACAGCATTCCACACGTTTTGGTCATGCCTTAAAGTCATAACATCATGGAGTAATGTTTAAAATCAAACAAAAATTTTATTTTTGCTCTCTTTCTGTGCTATAATGATACAACTGTACTTATCTATCCCAGATGGCAAATTCCTGTTAACTCTCCTCATCATGGCAGATGAATCTATTTACAGTCCAGATTTTCACCAATACCCCCATTGTTTGAGCCATAGTTACCTGAGTTCCGAATTTTACAAATTTAGAATCAAAACAGTGAACCATCAAATTCTAACATGAAGTAATAAAAAAGTTTATTAGCATATGATTACACAGTCACTTGTTAATGGTATGGCCATTGCTTTAAGAAATTTGCCAAAAATAGATTAATTTTCATTCATTAATATTTCACTGAGTAATATCTATATTTCTCATTTAATTCTATTGAATGAAGATTACACATATGAGAGGCCATTAAATTCATGACAGGCATTTTAATCTGCAATATATTTGTGCATCTGCAAACAGATTCGAAATCAAAGTACTTCACAGCTTTTGAAGGTTCATAGATTAAACATTAATGCAAGTTTTGAAATTCTCCATCAGTCCTTGAAATGGATGCTACATTTTCACAACTGGGCTTTTCAGTTCTCGCATTTGGTCTCGGTGAGCAGTTCTGTGGGAGATGAAGAGCTCTGCTGTCTGTCAGGATACTTCATTCTGGGATCCTCTTCATTGCTCAGGTAATGCTTCTTCTTCTCGCTCTGTTCCTCTTTCAAACTCTACTCTTGACTCTTCCTCTTTCTCTTCTTCTTCCTCGTCCATTGTCTCCACCAGATCGGGGCTGTGGGGGCTTTTGAGACTGTAGAACAACTCTTTGGAGAAGAAGGGGTGCTCAGTGGGATCCACCGGACTGCTCTGGCTGGTCTTCAAAAAGGGATCCTCGTCCTCTTCCTGGCAGGAGCTGCCCCGAACACTCTCCCCGTCTGACAGAGATGGATGTGGTGGGCGGGGCCTGTTGCTGCAGGAGAGGTCAAAGGGTTCCTCCTGGTAGAATCCATCAATGTTCTCCAGCCTAACGGACAGGTGGAGTCTGCCTCGTCTCCTCAGTCCTGAAAAACATGACTGACCATTTCACATTCCATATGTGATTCCCATATAATCAACATGTCTACAACATATTATCATGTGTTTGTATCATGTAACCACATATTGTCACATTCACTTCACTGGTATTCACATGTAATGATATATGCATCTGGTTTACATGTCATTTTCATAGTGGTCAGGACCGCATGTCCTAAAAGACATACAATAAGGTATAATATACTATAATATGTAATTCAATGCTTAGTGACATTACAAATACAAATCATAATGTTACAAAGGTTTTGAACTGAGTTTTGTCTGATAGATTCCCTGTACATTCTGTCCCACAAAAATGAACCATGAATCCAATCTAAATAACTGATGGCGCTTTCTTACCAAACAGTTCTGGGGACTTTTTTGAGAGATCCTACTCACTGGGGGTGTTCCCTTAGAGCTACAAACCTTCAAGGGATTTTTTCTGTTTGCATTCGCACCGCCAGGAACACTGAAGTGACGTAAGTCGGCGGTTAGTATACCAGCGTCATTTCTTAATGTTGTTGTTTTTTTTAAAAAGGCAGTTGCCGGTGCTGCATTGGCTCATGTGTTCGACCAATCAACATACACTTATGCCTGGACCAATCACCATACACTTATGTCATTCAAGGTTCCTCTTGTGCAGGGAGAGTACCAACCTGGGAAGTAGGAGCTAAAAAAGTCCCTCAAAATAGCATTCTAAGTTCCTGCAGTGCAGACACAATAAAAAGGGGGTAGTTCCTCCAACAGTTTTAGAACTATGAAAAAGTCCTCTGTCTGAAAGCACCTTTAGAGTAAAGATAGCACTGCAGTTTTACAGCTGTGAAAGTGAGCTGCGCTCAGACATCCCCCTGGGCTGTGATGGGGGCTGTGTACCCCCCTCAGGCCCGAGCCTTACCCCGCACATCCAGGCCTCGGTCCATGATCCCGTGTTTCACCTTGATGTGGCGCGTCAGGTTGCCCTTCAGGGTGAACTTGCTGGGGCAGTACAGGCATTTGAAGGGCTTGCTGTCTGAGTGCAGGTGCATGTGTCCCATCAGGTTGTGCATTCTGTTGAACTCCTTCCCACAAAGCTGTGGAGAGGGGGACAGACCTTCAGTTAGTGAGTCACAACAGTGCTTCTGTAGTATATCTCAGGTACAAGCCCATCAGCTTGTGCATTCTGTTAAACTCCGTTCATTTGAAAATGAGGTGGACAATGGTGCAAATCTGAAAACTGACATATTATTTAAAGTAAGAGTAACTAGGTGGTGAAGTCTATTTCATGACTTCCTCATAAAAAGTCACCACTCTCTGCTTCCATTTTATGAGTATTACTTTAGGTCAAATCAACGAGCCTGGAGTGTTAATTTAGCAATTACAACAAAATAACCATAGCATTCAAACCAGTGGCTTTGCAATTAATGATTTAGGAAGTAAACAATTTCCTAGATAGCTTGGCATAAACAAAATGTAAAATTAAGGCAGCAGTGTCAATTGACAGGGGATCCTGCTTCTGGCTTGATTTTTGATTAAATTGTTTGTGTGTATGTGGAAACACATTGAAAACAAGCACATCATGTCTTTATAGACAGAGATAGCAATTAAACAATTGCAAATAAAATTGCATTGCAAGAGCAGGTATAATGAAAATACAAGATGAATGTATTTTTTCTCTCTGCTCTGGATCTCTTGAAAATGACTTCCCCAGTATGCTTTTGCGACCAAAGAAATCAATGACAAGACATTTATTTGAAGTGTTGCCCATGGATAGAAATGGCCTCTCATTGTGTTCCCGTAGAGGACTGGGCTCAGTGACTAGAGGAAGCTGGATGCAGACATGTTGAGTAAAGGGTGGGAGGGCCCTCCTGAATGCTGTCTTTCCTCTCTGCATTCTCATTATTTTTTGTGCACGGGCGTTCCCTTCCTTCAGGAGGAGTGAGGGACTGTGCACTGTCCGAAAGGACCGTGAGAAAACAGGAAGTGTTCTAGAGAGCAAGAGAAAGCGAGATGAAGTCTATTTGTGGGCCCCACTCTCGGGGGATGCAGGAGCCATTGTTGCTTGGTCGGCTGTCGTGGCGATATCCTTCCTTCGATCTGAAGAGGTGATCATGCCAAAACGGACCTATCTCTTTATGTCCTCTCCTAATTCAAAACCCCCTCATCCAAAAAAAATAAAAATTAAAAAATAATAACACAAGTGTTCAGAGACCCTTAATTGTTAGAGGCCCTTTTATCGAGTCCTTTCAGGGTCATCGAGTCCAACCTCTAAAACTGACTGTCCATCTCTACTCGGGTAAAGTAAATACACTTTCAATAGCTGAAATGAGTAAAATTGTTTTTTTTTTGCTCATTTTGATAGTAGGAAATATTTTTTTCCAATCCATCTGTGGTACCTCCTCTTCAAAAGTTGTATGGTAAATACACACGTTCAAATTGTGATAAAATACTCATATTGACATATTTGGGATATAAAACACATTCAGAATAAACCCATGTCACATTCAAAAAGTGTTACTGATGATTGTTTCATTATGTTTCAAACTTTAAACATTTAGGATCTGATTTACCAAAGCATGTAGTACATGCAAACTGTTTTGCTGGTGCAAAAAACTAAGCGAGTATGTGATTGGTGAATGCACTTTGCTTGCTCCTATCACAAATCATGACACTGACATGTCAATGATAGCATACACTAAAGGCTTCGATAAACTTTGGCCTATGGTTCTGCTGTCCACATTTTCCACATTATGAACGTCAGTGTTTCCTGCAGTAATACTTAGTCAAGGCGAGCCATTTGTAGGGCTGACCTTGCATTTGTAGGGCTTGATGTTGGAGTGGACAATCATGTGGGCCTTCAGGGTCTGCTTCTGGACGAAGCTCTTGTAGCAGAGGTGGCACTGGTAGGCACGGATGTTGGTGTGGATCAGCACGTGACGCTTCATGTTGGCCAGCAGGGTGAACTCCCGCCCACAGATCCGACACTTGTGCTCCTTCACCCCCTGAAAGAGACATGCAGCAGGTAAGATCTTCAGGAAAAACCTCCCCTTTCCATTTTGGCTCCGGTGAAACTGCATAACTGATGGAATATGTACAGAGTAGTCAACAGCGCTCTACGACACTAAAACAGAACAGCATAGATCATCTTTAAAGGGCTCTTTTAAAAGACCTTTACTTAAATACCATGTACTATGTGCGTGTGTGTGCGCGCGCACGTGTGTGTGTGTGTGTGTGTGTGTGTGTGTGTGTGTGTGTGTGATTGTGTGTGTGTGTGTGTGTGTGTGTGTGTGCGTGCGTGCGTGATTGTGTTTGTGTGTATGTGTGCGGGTCTGCATGTGCACTATAATGTGTGCATGTTTGCATATGTACTATTTGTGTGCGTGTGCACATGTGTCTATATATGTATGCCTGAGTATACAGTATGTGTCTTTAATCCTTTCTCTCTGGAGTTTACAGACTGACAAGTTATTTTAAGACATGCTCTCATTTCCTGATACACCTTTGATACACTGTGCTGACTATAATTACAATACCAGAAAAATAAGTAAGTATGCAGGTGGCTATAGAAACACAGGCCGGTACTGGGCAACATTAAACAGTGAACTGTAATATAAGCCTAGTGTGAGAATGTACAGGTCAATATAGCAAAATTATGCATATTTCAGATAAAATAGATAAAATTTCAGTTTATACATCCTGTGCAGCTTTGAAATACATTTTTGAATTCAAACATTAACCTTGCTGTGTTTGTTTTCATACAAATTATATAACACTAATTGTAGATCTACCCATTGGACCCAGGCAGTTTATACATACAATATCTTTCCTTTTCACAAAACAGATGACCCTACAGAAGCCATTCATTATGAAGTCATATCATGTGAGATGAGAAATAATGGGTACATAGTTATACTGATACATAGATACTGACCATGCTGTTATAAAAAAAGACAAATAGTCTGAACTGTATGATCATTCAGTTTTTCAAAACGGTTTGTCTAAATACAGCAAAGGATCAACAGTTGCTGTAAATCAATAAAACTCATTAATTTATTGCATTTTAAATAAGGCATACATGTGTTTTGCATAAGCTATGATACAATGAAATACCACCCCCCATTACTCATACTGCTGTTTTGTTGATACAATGTTCTATTTTTTATCAAAATGGTTTCTTGTTTGAGGGCCTCATTCAGTTGCACATCCTCTTTACAGGGGCTGTATTATAAAGACAACACAAGCAGTGGGCTTTTCACAATGCGCACTCACATTCTGATTATTTTCTACTTTCTCAATTTCCTGTTTGCCCAGTGCAATGCTGGACTCATTGCTTTTGAAGAGTGTGGCTCTTTCTCTTGGCTTCACCTTGTAGGACTAAAAGACAATTTTAATAATTAAACATGCTGCATTACATTGTTTTACTTTGTATGGAAGGGTTTTCAACAATTAATGTGTCCAATGAATCATAATTCGCTCCTCAGTAAACAAAGTAAAACAAAGCAATTAACAAAATCACACTGCCCAATTAATCCAAATAACATCACATAATGTTTACCAGTGCATTTTTTGACATATAATTTGCTAGCCATATTGCTATTTATGATCGCAGTAAATTGAGGTTAGCATCCTGTTTGTTCTGAACTCGTTACAGCTTGTTGTCATGGCATTGCAGGATGCTGTAAAGTTGATGTGGTTGCTATGAGGTTAGCATCCTACCTTATGGGTGAGAGAGTGCTGCTTTAGATGGTGGGACTGTGCGAACTCCATGCCGCACTCAGTGCAGATGTGAGGTCTGACGTCCTTGTGCTTCATCATGTGATTCTGCAGCTGGCTGGGGTACTGGAAAGTCTTCTCGCAGTCGCTGCAGCTGTAGACCGTCGGGCCTCTGTGGGTGTTCAGGTGTCGCTTGAGCTGGGCCAGCGTAGGGAAGTCCAGGCCACACTCCACGCAGACGTTCTCCTGGCCCTTCTCGTGCTTGAGCTCGTGGGCCCGCAGCTCGCTGGGGTAGGCGAAGCCCCGCCCACAGACCCCGCAGCTGTAGGGCTTGATGTCGCTGTGCTGCATCATGTGGCGTTTGAGGTGGCTGGTCTGGGTGAAGGCCTTGTGGCACACCTGGCACTTGTGCGGGCGGGCGCCCTGGTGCGTCAGCATGTGCGTGTGCAGGTGGCTCAGCTGCTTGAAGAGCTTGCCGCACTGGCCGCAGCCGTGGGGCTTGATACCGCTGTGGCCCAGAATGTGGGTGACCAGGTTGTACTTGGAGGTGTAGGACTTCTCGCACATGCGGCACTTCCAGCGCTTCTGATCGCCGCCCACGTCCACGTGGTAGCTGTCGTCGACGTGGACTGTCAAGCCATGCTTGGCCACGGCTGGCGGGTCCCCTCCGGCCCGGCCTTGAGCCCTGCGATGCCGCAGAAGGGACTCCTTCTGATAAAAGCCATGTGGGGAGAGCGGTATCACCGGGCCTCGCATGAGGAAAGGGAGGGGGATCCAATTTGGATGGAGGGGTGGGAAGTATGCAGGGGGTGGGGGCATGAGGACAGGTGAAGGCGACCACAGTGGCTCAGGGCTGTCAGGTTCCCTCTTCACCTGAGTGGAGTTAAACCCGCCCAAGGTCTTGTAGAGGTGGATTCGGCTCAGGTCTATCATGTCGGTATCGCGTTTGAAGGCCAGGCCGGATCTGGCGTTCTGGTACGGGGAATGGGAAAGGGCCTCGGCCTCAGGACTCCAGTCCTCTCCCTCATCGGACGACTCAGTGTCTTGTGAACTCATCTTGAAAGGCATCCTTTTGCGTTTCCGCGAGCCATGCTCCAAGGGGGAGTAGTAACGGTCCAATCCCAGGGGGTACTGTGAACTGAATTTTGTGTTTCCCCTAATGAACGTGTCCCTCTCAGGGGAGAGTTTATGGGGTTTGAGGAAGAGTGGCAGAGGCTTCAGGTATGGGTTACGGGTGAGGATCATCTTCAGACTGTCCCCGGAATGACTCAGCTCTGAGGTGGTACGTACTGTATCACTCTCCATTATTTACCTGTCAAAGCAATGCAGCAATGTTAGGAAAAGTAAGGTTGAGAAATTATGTGAATGACTCATTATGTAAATGAACTAACTTGTTCAACATTTATTATTAAGTGGTGCATAACATGTATAAGCCCTCATTTGGTTCACCCAGAAAAATCAACTTGCAAAGGAAAAGCATGAGAACGAGGCTCAGACAGGATATTCACCTTGACTTGTCAACAATCATCATGGCCTTGTATAATATTCCTCTTACTGTTTGTACAAGCTGACCCAGTCTAACTCTTAATGGTCTTGATTTGGCAGGGTTTTAGAAACCTTTCATTACCTAATAAGAGATATCCTTTTGTTTGAGAACACAGTGGATTACGACAGGCATCCTGATTCAAAAAAACTTCAAACGACTGTTCCCGCTCTCAATCTACAGTCACTCTGTCACTGTTGTATTCTCCCTAAAAATGGTCCAATGAGAGAGAAGTCTAACAGGAACCTGTGCCAAAAAGGAAGTTAGTTTTGACAATAGCATCACATCTCTCTCCTGTTATGACTTTTTTCTCTTAATTCTGAAAACAAAAAAGATGTGCTCTGTCTTTTTGTATCCCTCGGATAGAGGGATGGGCGCTTCTCTTCCCCCACCCAAATGGATTCAAATGAACTTTTTTATTTTTCCACAGGTGTGGCACAGCAAATATCCAGAAGAATATTTATGATTTGATTTCTTTGAATTTTGGTTTTGATTAGGGGAAATGTCAACACCTGCAGAAGTTTAACTCTCCCCCACGATGACAGACACATACAAAACACAGCACACTGTACAATTTAACATTGGCAGTACAGTGCTCTCGTATGTCTAGTGTCCCGTAAGTCAGCTTGATTGATTGATTCTGGAAATGAAACCTTACACTTGATTGATAGACCAACTAAATTGTCTCAACAAATTCATATTTTTTAGAGTTAAAGAATGGAATATGTCTACAAATTAGTTTAAATATGTTCATACAGGAGAAGGCAGCAAAATATTTTGTTCACCATTCGGCTGCTTCAGGCTGCAGTCTTTGAGCACCTAGGTACAGTTATTAATGGAGCTATACCTGTGTTTGGGAAACTTTGTGAAGTTCAGTGCAGGTCGAAAAGCTGAAAATTGTTAGTATATTGTCATGTATTCGTTCAGACAAAAAAAAAAATATTTGTTCATCATTTTTTGAGTACATCTGTACTGGTAAATGACATGTGCAATGCAACTTTCGGCAATACCCTTAACATGATAAACAAAGAGAACATTGTACTGGTTGCACTTTGGGACAATAACAAAGCATTTAAAAATGCTGAAATAATGCTTTATACTTTTGCCCTGTTTGTCCAAGTTTTGCACAGCACTTCTGTCCATCCCTATATGCAACTTTACATTGCAATGCATGGGCAAGACTAGATCATCCCCTTTATCTATAGTACTGGCACAACACTGACAACTGTTGCTGTACAGACTGCATTCTTTCTGCATAGATAATCCCATTTAAAGCTACTCATCATTAGCACTAATGCAGGAACCCCATGTAGCCGGGGGCCCCAGATACTCACCAGTGCTGCTTCCCCTTTCGCCGTCTGCCGATGCTAGCCGCCGTGCGTACCTGCCGCTCTCCCTCGCGCCTCTGACAATGAGCCTCCCGCTCCCTCGGACGTCGTTTGAAGTTGACTTGAGAAAGAGAACAGGAACGATCGCATTGTTCCCATTTTTCAGATGAGTACCTTCGGAAAGGAGGAAGGAAGGGAGGGGAGAGGAAGTCCGCAAGCCTGTGTGCCTTCCTGCAGAATAATAAGAAAACTTCAGATAGACATCAACGTTTCTCTTCCAAGTACACATTTATTCAGCTTTAAGGAAATGAAACGGGCCTTATGGCGCATTGTTGTTATAATTCTGAATAATCTGGTGTGCCAGAGCTGAGATTCTGCATGGGGTTTAGGAACACAGAGGTCAATATGAGAGTGACAATTGCTCAGTGTCTGAAGTGGAGAGCTGGCATGACTGTGGAGAAAGATGGTGTTGCTCTATCAAGATAGTCAGTGAACAGTGATAGTTTCACTGGGATCAAAAAAACCACTTAATCTCATATTATGACAAAACTCTTCTATTCTGTGCAACACAATTTGTTCTGTTCCTACTGTCTGTACTTACATGTTTTACACATGCTATATACTTTTTTAATACACCTATTTTATGAAAAGTCTTTATAATTATGATCCTTAAGGAAAATAAGGCTTGATACTCCTCCATTTCATTCCATAACATATCATACTCCAGCAATCCCTTCATCCTCTATATTTTAATGTTTCAAAGTTGTAATATATTCAATTGATCCCCATCGTTATCTGACACTCACACATCTCAATTTCCCACTGCCAGCAACTTCTGAGCTGTCCTTAGTACAAGATGTGACTTACTTGAAATATACTGTTGGAATATGTGCCCATCTCAAAAAAGTGCGGACTGCATTCACCCAGTGCAACGTCTGCAGCATGCATTCACAATCCATTTTTACAGCTTGATATTTACTGATGCAATTCAGGCTGAGTGCCTTACTGAAGGGTACAGCAGAAATCTACTCAGGATAACACCAAAACCCCTGTGTTACAGGCCCAGTTCCATTAGCATTATATTCCATTACAGCCACACTGGGGTGGAGCCAGTAATATCTCTATAACAACAGTTATACACCTCTGGACCTACGGACCTGTACTTGGCATACCATAAAAATATGTAACATAAGATATTTAAATATTTATATATGTCCCTCTTAAGTATATAACATCAAATTTTTAAAAAAACTTGTATAAGTGATGGTGTCTCCAGACAAATAAATACATAATGTTGTCCTTTGAAATCCATCATGCTATATGCACAATGCTTTTCCATTTTACCTCTATCTATTTTATGGATAAAAAAGACTTGAAAACTCTAGAAGGTGGTGGTGGTGATACAGTATAATGCTGCCCTCTGTTGTCTTCAAAACGTCTCTACAGTTCATTGAGATAATTGAGTTAAATTCTATCGGGAATGTCCATGTTCATTTTAGTCTCTGACCTCAGTATTTTTTTCTATTGGCAACGGATTACGATACTCACCAATTTTATCATTACTTTATAAATATTGTGTGGGTATCAACAATCAAAGCAGCAGCAGGAGTTCCTAAACATTCATAAATATGGATATGTAATAGTAGATGATAACTGAAATAAAATACTATTCTGTCTTTCACTTTTATAATTTTAACAAACCAAAAGGTGAAGTGAAAAAGGAATAAAAGATAAGTTTTGTATCTGTGGTTCTACTGTATATGCGTCTTTCATGGGGCTGACAACCGTGATTTCTCTGCACGAAGTCTGCATGTCATTACTGTAAAATGGTGTACCTTAGGATATATGACATGAGAGGTAATGACAGTGTTTGTGAAAACAGACAAGCGTCATGTCTATAGAAATCTGCATCCTCTTTGTTAATGATGTTTGAAAAGCTCTTCATGCCCACGAAAGCCGCCACGGTTCCCTGCAAGCATTGGAAACACGCGAAAGCACTTAGGAGACGGCGAGCGCTCCTCTGAACCACTGAGCCGCGAGCGATTAGCGCGCCCCGTCGTCGGGACCAGCAGAGTCTTTGTCAGGGAACCTCACCTCTGCTCCGTCACATCTCATCATCCTCCAACACTCTGTTTCCAAATTCTCTTCCGTCTCCCATCAAATTCATTCCATGACACGTTATTCCAGCTGTCAAATTACTTATGTATTCTCTCACATATTGAAGTATTAAGTGGTGAGCTGCAGATTTGGGACTTGGAACAAGAAAACAGCAGTGGATTGCACAAGATGGAGTACTTTTTTTTTTTTTTTTTTTTTTTTACAAGTGTTTAAAGGACATGCAAACGTTGTAAAAACGTAGTGCAAACCTATGGAAAAAAATATCCTTTGAAAGAAATGGGATTGTATCCATGTTAAATTTATGAGCATAAGCAGGCAAGTTCTACCATCTGACCCCCCCTTTGTTTGGGTGATTCAGTGCCAAGGCTTTAAGGGTAGAGCGGAGTTATCTTCTTGTCAGTAGGAGGCAAAGCCATCTCATGCAAGCATACATTTTTAATGTGACCTATTTGACACAAACACCACAAATGACTTACCTATGGGGAACAGATCTCTTGATTCTCAGGCTAGCAAAGAAAACCGTGTATATTGAGCCTTAAACTGAGAACTATGATTTGAAGAAAGTTGACGAAAGGCATGTCAAGACCAAGAGAGAGACCAAAAAGTCTAAACATTAATAAACAAACATAAACTTGGATGGAGGTCAAGGTCAGTTAAAGGGCCACTCGTCTCGTCCTGAGGATTTTAAGTTTTATATCACTTTTTGTTGTTTGAAATTGGCGTTACACACTGTTCTAATTCTGAATGTCAGTAAAACAATGAGCATTTTTTGTATAAAAAGGCCATTTTGGACCCCTTCCTCTAAAAATGCCTCATATTCTGTGACATATGTTCTTGTATATATTACAGAGATGATATGTGATACAGACTTTGGACTTGTAACATATGGTGGCAAAATCATTTGAAGAAGTAAATATTTGTTGACAAAATTATAAATTCCATGGTACATGTCAGCTTCCATGATTCAAATCTACAGCTTGAGGTTTATTTGTACAAGTCTACTGTTTGTTAAGGTTTATTGTCCTAAATGGATATGCCATGTTAAGACCCACAAATAAGGGGGTGAAAGCTCAATATTCTTAGCTTTTAAATATTTTTGGAATTTTTTTGTGCTGTAGATAAAAAGTCTCATACCCATTTTTTATTCATCAGTGTTACATTTGTAAAACCATGACCTCTAGTAACTTAAGTTAATTCTAATCATAAACAAACATTTCAGACTGCCAAAAGACAATACTGTCAATTCTGCTCTTTCCACAATGTGAGTCTATGGATGAGACCATGCTGGATCCAGAAAATCATGTCAAAACCCAACAGCATCTTGAATTACTGTCACTGTTGAGTTGCATTGTTTTTCACAATCCAGGAAAGCCTTACTTTGTCACAAAGTGTTGCTTTGTGTTCATACTGATGAGTGAATCCATGCCGTGTCCCAGCTGAGAGCTTGCATGATACGTTTAAGGTCATGAAGGCCTTGATGGATCTCTAGGTTTGCGTTTCCATGAAGGGGGCAGTGAGCAAATATGACAAGGTGTCACGCTAGGAAAATGCCAGCTATGAATGTTTCATGCTGGTAAGTGTTTCATGGAGGAGAACGTGCCCCCAAACCTCTACCCCTCCCCACCTTCAGCCATAGTCACATTATATGTGACCTGTTCTGCATGAAATACCAGACTGAATTTTCATGATCATTCTCCCTGATGTGTTAGCTTGGCCCAGCCTGGAATATTGCAGTAGGAAACAATATGGTAGAGCATGGGATCTAAGGCTCAACCAGTCATCATGATCCTGCTTTTTTTTAATTAACTAAAGTATCACTGTGAAAACTTCAAAGATCGCATTGTGTTAGTAAACATCAAAAAGGTATCCAATAACAAATAATATTTTTATTGATTTATTGTTTTCTTGTGGCAGAAAGTCACAGTGCCATAAAATGATCTTTTAAAATATTTAGGTGATCACTGAGAAAGAGAGAGTGGGAGGATACATCAGACAGTCAAATCAATACAGCTGTGTCTCTGAACAACTTCCTTGAAAGCAGAATGGATTAGCACTGTGTCAGAAATTGCTTAATATTCACTATATAGTGCTCTATGTTGGGAGTCAGCCTCATCGGTCTCCCTAAGTGTGAATAGGGAGTGACATGTAAGTGAATAGGGAGACATTTGGACACAGACAGACAATGAGAATTGCTGGATTGCTTGTAAGTCAGTCTGAGGTGTGTGTGCCTGTAGGTGAGGTCGTCACTGTCCAGGGATCTCCATGTAGCTAAAGAGGCTTCATAACTTCCCTGGATGAGTGTCTCTGTAAAGGAAACACATAACAGAAGTAGTTAATGTCATTTTCCCTTGTACACTAGAAATATGTCTCATGCCAAGATAAATGTCACCAGTCCAGGTGATGTTGATTTTCATGTATGTCATGTGTCTGGCAATTGGATATAAAAAAATTAAGCTTGAAGGTATTTTTATATGTATAGAATATGTTTTGAATTATGCATATACTGAGAATGGTAGATTCATATGTCTGCAGATAATGTTCCAAAGGTTAAAAATGAAGTAGAAGAGTTTCCCCCCATTTTGCATGTTACTCTCATTGCAAGACTGACAACTTCATCACCTCTCAGCATTAAGAAATATTATTTGTCTCTCTGTGTTCAAATCAGGTAGAGATTGTTTTGTAGCCAACAGGGGGAGCAAGAGGCATATAAGCAGAGTCATTGTAGTCTTCAGAGAGATAGGAAAATCAGTTAATGGAAACAGGGTTATGAATATACCCATTTAAAGTAGATTCACTTGCCCTCGTAATTTTAATCTAATCACTGGAGACCAATGAGAACAGGATGGAATGAATCTCTGACTCAAAGTACAATCCTCACACTGTTTTAGCATCAATAAATGCCATTAGAACAGTTAATTTCCATGTGTGTGTCTGCAAGTGTGTACACAAGTACACAAGTACACACACACACACACACACACACACACACACACACACACACACACACACACACACACACACACACACACACACACACACACACACACACTCCCATTTTTTATAATGATTTTATATGAGGCATTAAATGAAACCCACTCTATGCATATCTTATTCATGAATTGTTTTACTCTTTCTAATTATTATTTAATTACTAGCTAAATTAAATTACTATTTAATAAGAATTTGAAAACTCTTCCGATTTGATGAACCAACCATATACATTTATAGTTCATATTAGTGCCCGGATTAACATTTATTTTACACTATTCAGGCAAAATAAATACTATATAACAAAGGGACAATAAAAATAGTTCTTAAAGTTATCAATATTTGAAAATCACGTCAACTATACATCTAATTGTATTTCTCACAGTCAAGAAAGAATTGAGAATTGAAAGAATTATATTGTTAGAATTTTCCTGAATTCTATGTTACCATAGTAATTACATTGTGTTAACATAATGCTCCATAAGCATCACAAGGCTAATTACAAATACATGAACATTAATGAGACAAAGGTTGGGTTACATGTGGAAAACAGGAATCCAAACTGTTTACAGAAATGACTCTTTTAGAAGAGATGAAGTGACTTTGATCAAGACCTGCCTTGTGGAGGTGGTAAAAGAAGATGGAGGCGTCTTTCACAGATATTACTGGGGTATGCTTCATTTACTATCAAAGTCATTAAGCCTGCCAGTAAACATGATCACTTCAGCTCTCACTTATTATGTTAGCCATACCTGATGGTCAATGGGCATGCTACATAAAGTTATGATAAAGTTATTACAATCTTTTATGAGAACTGTATTCTCCCATACCTACTATTCCTGTTATTGACATATTTCCATTCCGCTGCTAGAATGGATTAAAAGTAATACTTTCTTTGATAATAAATGTCAAAATATTACAATTTTATGTAATTGTAATCAAAAGAATAAACAGATATGAATAAATTTAAAGTGCAGAAGTAAATGAAACATACTGCATTCCTTTGTCTCAATCATCTGTTTCTACTTTAATATACATTTCAAAAGAGGATTTGTGGCATTCCATTTAATTACATAAAATATGTGATTAAAGTAATGACTGTCAAAATGGAAACAGACATAGTTCTTATGATTTCAAGACAACATCAAACAAATGTTGCTGGTTAAAGATCTTTTCATGTACATAAAGTGTGTAGAAATAATGTCTCTTTCCTGGTTCCAGGAGACAAATATTAATGGATTTGAAGTTCTTTACCAGAATATGAAAGATGGGAGAACATCCACAAAGATGTTGTCTTCATTCCTTCAAGAAAGGTTGTTGATGCTTTTGAAAAATAATTAGATGCTTTTGAAAAATTGATGCTTTTGAAAAAAATATTTTGTGTCTGTTTTCTCTCATCTTTCACTCATACCTTTGTCTTGTTTTTTTGTGTTAAACAGTCATTTTAGCACACCACATTATGGAGCCAAAGAGTGCAGTTATAGAATGCAATATTATGCTTTCTTTCATACCCTCTTAACAGGGCTGCCATTGAAGAAACATATGCAAGGTCAATGGACAGACTAGCCAAATCAGCTGAGAGCATATTTCAGTTAGGGTACGTTTCCTGGACTCCATGGTAAAAACATTGTTCATAAGTTGTTTTTCCAACATATAGAATGCACTTCAGTAATTTGCACTGGATAAGAGGGTCTGCTAAATGCATAAATGTAAATGTGTATTAATCAAATCTTAATCAAAGGTTAAGAATGTTTGAGACCTCAGCAACCTGTTTAGTAATGAGTACATGTCTAAGATAAGGACAGCATATAAGTGTAGCTACAGTACTGGGTATATGACAGGTGACAGCCGAAGCCTAAATAAGGCATAGGCCCGCCAAGTTAAGGGCTGTCGTGTCCGTGTAACTTCCTGTATGTTTGTGAGCTTTAACACGCACATAAGGCCTAATTTTATAAAGATCACATATGTATCATTTTACCTACATTTCATTTTCTTGTTTTGATTTTCTGCTTTCCTAGGACATTTGCACCAGTATTGGATACCTTAGTAATCTCAGGTAAACAGCTGGCAATGTGTCATTCAAATCGGGTCTGTAAACTTCAAGAAATAATTACAGATGTCCAGAAGTATGCGGATTGGCAAGTAAAAAAATATAAAAAGGTAGGTGTCATGTTGGAAATAGAAAATGTTAATGGGGCAAGATCCTCACATAGGAAGTGATGTACCCTTGCTTTGAATTGCTAAGATTACTTTCTAGATTCAAGTCATCGTTTAAAATCAGCAGAATCGCACACATAAACACACACAGTTTTAATGCTTGTAACACATTTTCATGTGCCACCCAGGTTTACAAATACCCATGTTGCATTTTTAGTGCTTTTTGAAAGAATGGTAAGAGTTCTTAACAGTATACTAGGCCAGGATTTTATTGGGATTTGATTAACATTCTAAATTAATATTTTTAATTCTCCCATATTATTGTGAGTGCATTGACAATGTGATAATGAATGACATTGACACCAATGATAAATTAGTCTGTGGCACTTTGTAGTCTTTCTGTGCTTAGCTAAAAATGGTATGGAGGCTTGGTCTGTGTCCTTTGTGACGGAGTCTGTGTCCTCACACACTGCAGACAAAAGAGGAAGTTGCCGCCATGCGGGAAGCCGCTCAGACTGTCCATGGAAGCGCTCGACCCCAACGGCCATCCAAGTCCAAAGGCAAAGTCATGAGAGACATTCTGGGGCGCCTGTGCAAGCTCAGGGACAGGGTGCTGGACATCGATAAGGTAGGCCGAGTTTCATGTGAACACAACCATCGCCATGTGAATTTGATAACTGAAGTTCTTTACGAATACTGAGGCATGGCTGTAAACTTATTTGACAATTATGACATAATATGATAAAATGATGGCTCAACTTGGTTTTTGTAAGACATGATAAGGCCAGCTAAGTTTCCGTTTGAACAGAACCATTGGTGTAAACCTTCAAGTTCTCTGAATGATAAATCTTAATTATAAGATTTGTAGTCAGTGTTACATAATTATACATATATAATTATGTTACATAATTATGACATGATACAACGTTTGATACAATTCTGATGCACATATTATGTCTTATGTTTCACAGTCTGAAATGATGGCCAAAGACGCCATAGTTCGTTCCTACACATGGTCTGAATTTGATCAGAAGTTGGTTGAAACTGCTGAGGTGCGGTGTTTGACAGACAGCTCTTAGGCTCATAATGGTTTAACCTTTGCACGTATCATTTAACTTAAACGTTGATGGAAATTAGCTTAATGGTTGTTTCTAGATTTCTAGATTTAGAATTGTGACACAAAAAAGAGATAGTGAACACACCTTTATTTTTTATGAATAGTATTATGCGTGTTACATTTTAAAATATGATTCTGAGTAGTAAGTGAGTAAACAGGCATCCTGGAATGCCCAATAACAATACAGAGCTCAATCAATTTGTTTGCTCTTTTTTATTTATCATAAATCTTCTATTCACTTTGCGCTGATCTAAGCTGTGTTTCTTTTCCCCCCGTTTTATTTTCAGAAATTTCAGCGCATTGAGGAAAAGCACATTGGACATCTTAAAACATTTGTGCAGTCTTATTCACAGTGCATCAGCGAGACACACACACAGTTAGGAGAGGTGAGCAGACTCAACCACTTCAAAAACATTGACATTAATTATCTATATTTCTTGCAAAAAATATATAAAGGATTTTAAAAATGTCAGGAAAAAGGCAGACGTTCTCACCCTCCACCCTCTACCCTCCACCTTCCATCCAACAACTAAAGAGCATCAGTACAAGTCATGACTGAAAAGGATAAGAACAATACTTGCAATTTTAGCAAACCCCCATAATTTCCCCCAAATGGGCTATTTTTACATTTAAATCAACTCTTGAGCTGCTTCTCATTGGACCAAACCTATTTCCAGCTGTCTGTAAGTCAGCAAAGGTACCTCTCTCCTGTTGTATTTTGCAACATGTTTTTCTTTTTTTTCTTTTCTTTTCAGATTCACAGTACATTTGTGCAAAACATTGAGAGCCACACTGTGGAGAGCTTGATACAGAGGTTTGCCAAAAGCTACACAACTGGTAAAGCCTTCCAACGTTTGCGCAGTTATGTTTGAGAACCATAATGGCCTAAGCTATTTTGAATCCTACCACACATGCAGTATATGCTGTGAGCTAGGCCTATGTGTACGTAAAACCGCATTTTAGAATATACAGGAGGGGGAGATTCCCACAAACAACTTAGGGTGTTGTGAGTTGGCCAGTACTTTTTTTTTTTTAAAAGACATTATAAAGTTGAGCATGAAGAGGCCTAGGGTACCCTTGGTTACTGTAGCATAGCGGTGTTTACACAAGAGTAATTGTTGAGCCATGACCCATTTAAAGCCACTTTTGTCCGCTTAGCCTAGAAGTTGAGCAAAGCCGTACTACTTGTCACATGCTAACTGGAATGTCAAGTCTGCAGACCTTTTCAGGAGATTAAACTTATGAAGCCTGATAGGTACTAATTACCTTCCTGTGTATTCAGTGAAAGAAAACTTCTCTCTCCAAAAAGGGGCTTTCTTTGAAACACTATCAGTGGTTTACCACAGTTTTGCTTAAAATGTATTTTTTTTTTCAAGCATTGATAAATTAAACACTGGATAAGTGATCATATCTGTGAAACCAAATACATAGCAATCACATTTATCTTTTACAATGTAAGCCTAAAATATTTATACTTACACATATACATTCAGGTTTTTTTTTCATAGGGAATAAATTAATTATATTTTGAGTTTCTTTGTTTTATTTACACAGCTCAGAATTGAGTTTGCTTTCACTTATTTAAATTTTCAACCAAACAGTGCAAGCATGTGTCCAAAGTGTTTCCCATTTTTGAGTATTCTGTATCTTAGATGTCAACAAATTGCATTGGCCAAGACACCAAATTCCACAGCTCATTTTCTTTGCAAGTGCTTAACATTACATCAGATTTAGAAACAAAGAGATTACTGATAGTGTTTGCAAACACACAGCGGTTGACCTTTGCTTTCAGGCTTAGAATCTAAGCATCAGGATTTGTTTTGACAGCAGTATTAATTGAGTTGAAATCAGTTGAAATTCCACTCGTATCACTGCTGTTTATTAGAAAAACAGCACTTGAGTCTCGGTGCTGTCAGAAAAAATAACCGGTCCCCTCTTCTCATTGGCTGGGTGGAATGGCAGGCGGTCCAGTGCTTCTGAAGGAGAGGTTGAGTAAACTTTCTGCTACGAGAACAATTCTGAAGTGACATGCTGTAAGGGATGTGGGGGGGAGGGGGGGGGTTCATCCGCATCCAGCTGAGCTGTCAACTGGCTCAGAGCCAGGCACGCAACTCCTTTATGCTCCAAGCCCCGTGTGAAGCATATGCAATTTAAAGAGGGAAAAATAAATCCTGTCATACCATGCTTGGGAATTCAGACAAAAAAATATATCTCCATTTGTAATACGAAAAATCTCATTCATGAAATGTTTAAGCACCGTCCGAACCTTTCGTGTCATAATGTAGGTGAGACTGGCATTCTCATTGATGGGATTCTTTTGTGCCTGTAAATATTTC
The DNA here is from genome assembly GCA_022829145.1 of Albula goreensis. Lineage (NCBI taxonomy): Eukaryota > Metazoa > Chordata > Actinopteri > Albuliformes > Albulidae > Albula > Albula goreensis. The sequence goes on from CM040744.1 coordinate 10,603,021, forward strand.
CGCGCATCCTGTGACAGAGTGCTGCTGCTGTCTCATGCAATACCGTGTAACTGAATGCAATCCCTGAGCTAACCTTTAATGGAACTCAGATAGCATGGGGGTAATGGATACTGGGCTTGCACACCTTCCTGCATTGTTCTCTTCCTGGGTGGTTAATTTGGCCAGCAGTGGTTTGAGCTGAGTTTGTAACTAATGGACTTCATGTTATGTTGGGTGCTGAAGGTTAGGGGTGATAAAGTAGAGACGTCCCTGTAGATTGGGGGTCTCTAACCCTGGATCCAGATAGCCATAGGGTTGTCTGGTTTTCATTTTTATTTAGCAGGTAATTGATCCATTAATATATTACTGATAAGATAACTGACTTCACCTGTTTTCCTGGGTGACCCAGGACCAGGGTTGAGGACCAAGTCTCTAGAATAATTGACCTTATATAAGGCTGGTATTTTAAATTTGAATGAAGCTTTCAAAAATTTTACTTGACATTTCGTGACCCATGTTCAAACACTGCACTCTCAGCAGTACTTCTTAATATGACTAGAGTTATCAGGTTATTGACCTCTTCCATGTAGTTTAAATATTTGTATGTTCTGTTTTCAATTTTCTATGTATGTGATATTATTATTAATATGCAAAGCAGGAGCAGAATCTCAGTCGAGGCCTTCAGTCACTCAGCAAGGACAGAACTCTGACTCAATGTTAGTGTTTTTTTTGGTGATTATTTTTGGATATGTGATAATGGTGATTAAACATTATATAATAATCCTTTCTAAACATATGTATTGATGTAACATATCATGTGTGTCTGTTAAAATGTGACTTTAGTATAAATATGAGTCTTGACAATAATGATATGCAACAGGTTTGGAGTGCATTCTAAATATTTTCTGTTTAATCTTTTTTTTCCTTTAGACAATCCACAGACCATTGGTATATGGTACCCACTTCTTCGGTGAGTAGATTTTTTTATAACAATACAAGTTATTGCTAACTTTTGCTTTTGATTAGACACATACTGCATGCATATAAAAATATTGATATTCATCCAGTATGTATCTAAGGAATTGTGTGCCTCAATTACAGAAATGTTGAGCTTTGACTACACAAAGAAATTTCCTCACTAACTAATATGGTGCAACATTATCTGTATTATTATTCAGCTTTAATGTGATGTGAACTGTACAGTATACCAAAAATAATGTGTGTTGATATATTTGGCGTTGGTTTTCCTAGCCAGAGCTTGGGCCTGCCTAGTGATGCTTTTAACTCTAATATGGGGATTCAACAACCTCATGTGGAGGTAATCATGATAATCAAGAGTATTCCTTTAGATACTCCACTTACATCCCCAGATGGCCTGTCTTGAATTGTAGCCTTGACTACATACATTACATGCAGAACACAACACATCAGCTGTGTTTTCTGGAAGTCTGACATATATACTTGTGATGACTTTTCATAATCAAAGATTCCTTTCAGTATCTAATGCTTAAGTCTAGATCTGAGTTTTTCAATTGTCACAAACAAAGCTCTTAAAGCCAGAGACACAGGAAGACAGCAACTCCCTCTGCTTATGGAATGACACACCTCAGAAATTCAAAATGGATATCAGACCCAAATCAAATGATGACAGAAAACCCCACGCATCAACTGTGGGTCACAAATCTTCCCATTCTGATGTCCTAAAACATAGTCTGAATATTTTGAGAACCCTTTTGTGAGGAACAAGTCACAATTACTTCCTAAAGTGGTTTGCACCGTATAGCTTACATACAAGCAGGCTGGTTGTTTCTCCATAGTAGTACAACAATATGTACATTGGTATTAGTCAATTTTACATTCTAGTCTCATTCTCAAAGGCTGGATTTATTTTGGGTTGCTGGTGTCAGAGGTGGGATATAAACAGAAGAGATTGTATATGGTTTATTTATTGAGATGTTCTGAACAAGCTTTTGGGGGTGCATCCCCAGGTGTCAAGAGAAATGTACATTATTCATGTGTGTATGAAGCTCCTTTTTGTCTGCAACCCATAAATACAGTTTAATATGTAATAGCTGCTATGTCAAAATATGTCAAAAAATGCACTATACCAAGCTGTCTTTCAGTTTTGCTGTGAGAGCCCTGTGCTATCAGCATGAGGGTAGTTACATCGTACTATAGAGATATGTTTGGAGCTAACCTCTCAGAATTGTTTACAGCGATTCAAATTCTAGATTACATTCTCAAAATTTTACACAATTCAGAATTTTGCTCCCTTCTTTCATTGACTCTTTTAAACCTTGTGCACCAAAAACTGGTCACCACTTTATTCAGTTTGTGTAACCTGGCTCTCGATATTACTTTCATTTTCAGGTTTCAATAGCTGGGAATTCTTCCAGTAAGTACTGTTTTCAAATTCATTTTATCCATATTTTCTAATATTTTCCTATTTGCAATGCCCAATAACAGTTAACAAGGTAATGGCATTACAGCAAGCTTGTTGGTATTCTCAGCGATGAATTTTATTTCCAAAACATCTTTGTGTTGGAGGTAGAGTGATTCTGTTGTTTTTTTCATGGAAGATGAAGTTGCAGCTTCATCAGCTAATGAGAAGGACAGAATTAGTTGTCTCTTGTGGAACAACAGCAAAAACACTAGTCTGGATACAACACCTACTGTAACAGTTATCACCCTCCTCAGGGCATGGCAGCTTATCCATCTGCCAGAATCTCAGGGGGCGGTTTGTGAAAGTATGATGTGTTTGACATATGCCTCCTCTCTGTATTCAGCTCAACAGGGTTGCGTGCCTCATAGTTTAGGGATGAATTACCAGTCTGAATTGCTGCGTTAAATCATCTAATGTTTTCTTCACTGTGATGGGTTAAAAAATATTGTTTGCATACAAAAGATGGGCAGGTTTCTCACTCCGAACTACACTGTGTATGGTGGAAAGGTATAAGTAGCATGTGAGGTCAATAACATGATAATTGTGTGTAATTAATAAGTAAGTTAAATGTTGTCAAGATAGAGTGCCCTTATGCTGTTGTATGAACACCTTGTGATGATAATTTGTCATTTTTTAGAAATGATTATTAATAGCATCTTCTGCTGTCCTCACATATATGTATTCATATTTCCATTATATATTTATTTGATTTGTGTTTCTGGTCCTCAGGGCCTGGGTTTGCAAGATCCTCGCTACATCCACCTTCTACCCGGTAGGTTTTCTCAAAGTTGTACATAAGACAACTTTTTCATAAGACGTCTTTTCATGTCATTGACATTCTGATGCAAAGCATCTTGTACTGTATTACCTGATTAATAATTGCCTTGCTCCTATACTCTATTTTGTCAGGCAAACTTTACTTCCTGTCTCCAAGTACTGTTGATGTTTATAATCCATACAGCCATTTTGTTCTTTAGCCAAGAAAACACTTTTCAGATGATGTTGATAAACTGTCATACAGGAATAAGGAATAAATTAGCCTGTGCTAAAATATAAATGTATCTAATGTCAATGCTTTTATCATTGTTGTCTTATTGTGACATTGCATTTCACCATTGTTTTGTTTTAAGGTGATTGTGAACTGTAGCGTGAATCTGATAAACAGTCGCCATTGAAATGCTTCTGCTGCACTCCTTTCTTGACACATTTCTCCCCTCTCCCTATTTTTAGAACCTCAAACACACATGAAAACATTATGACTGACTCGTCTGGCCCAGTCTTGGAAGTGCCAGCTTCTGTTGCCTCATCTGCAGGTATCGTAGCATCTCCTCTCTCACTTTACAGCTCATTTAAAAATGATTAATTTATTTGCAAGACATAACAGAGTAAAATCTCACCTGATTTCTCTGGACTTGCATCACTTTTAGGACCAGGCAGGCGGAAGTTTATCTGAGTGTGAAAATCATTTTCATATTAAACCATCTTTCTTAGTGTTGAAAGTTGCTTCATCTGGCAATATTCTTACATCATTCTCACCTTAAGTGAGAGCACTTGTAGGTGGAATCAGTTGTTTTTAATACTTTTTCATCTTACTACAGCATCTAAGCTGATATTTTTATTTCACTGTCACTTTAAATTAAGACAGAACTCTCTGAAAACCTTTGGTGAACTTCAACCACATGAATTCAGAAGTAACTCTGTTGTCAGATCAAATAGATCCAGCCATATGAAGACAAGTTCCTTCTTCTATGTGTGATGGCATGTAAATTCAACCTCATTGGATCACAGAAAGTGAACCAAAGAAAAATGTTGTTTTCCTTCACCAGTGTTGTTATCCTTCAATGGCTCCTTGAGTGTTATTTTATTGCCTTCTACCATGTGTGCCTTGATAAACTCTTCATTGTCCTTATATTTGTACCTGGCCAAGTCAAACCTGGAGACCCTGTAGCTACTTTGACTGTAAACCATTTTTCTTCTTCTGAAGGAAAACACACTGCTGGACATTTTGGAGGCCAAAAAGTGAGTATTGGCTCATGTTTTAAAGACTCCCTGGCATGCAGACATGCACAGATTTAGGTATTGTTGGTTCAGGAATAAACATGTATCTAATTGTTGTTGTTTCAATAAAGGCTCTTTATGCAGGGGATTGAAAATCCAAACCTTAAAACCTAAGCACATTCTTTCTCTAAGGACTTAAAATTGAATTAATGCTACAATTTGAATTTGTATGCTCCTGAAATTTAGAAACTAAAGTAGCAAGTCTAAATCTAAGGCTTGAAATTTTGCCTGTTGGTATTGTGGGCATTAAGTAGAAGTAGAGGTTCTGAAGGAACATTGTTTGAAATTTTCAGGTGGGGTCACTGAGCCCGCCAGAGACCTCTGGCTTAAGCCTTACTCCAGCTGGCCCCATAGAGAGAGCGGACAATTCCTCTCAGTCCTCTGACATGATTGTGTGGGACTGTAGTGATCTTACTGACGGTGAGTGAACAACTAAAACATACCATGGGCTCAGATTTGACTCCTCTATCTCCATCCCTCACCATATGTGTTCTGGATTCCTGAACACAAATAAAGTTAAATGATCTTCACAAAAGCAGTTTAATGTGTTATTTTGGGGCTTGCTGATCTCACCAACTGTTGATGAAGCAGAGTCTGTATACTGCTATAATTTGAAAGATTTAGGGTCTTGACGAGTCAGGGTCCCTTTGAATGACCAGGACATAAGATCCTCTATACAATATGCCAGGCAAGCCACTGATTGGCATTAGCAGTTAGCTAATGGTGAATATTTGGTGAATATTTTTCCTTTGGCTGAACAATTGTGATTGAACAAATATTTCTGAAAATATCAAAGACATACACATAAACACAACATACAGAAACCTACAGAAACAGACTTGAAACAGTTCATTATACATATAAAAGTTGATTAAAATCCAGGCAATTCATTCCAGTTCCAAAAATGTATTGTAGGATGCGAAAAGAAATCCTCCACAAAGCATATTCTCATGTGTTTTGTCTTAGGCCTGTATGTGTGTTTCTGTTTGTTTGTTAGATGATTCCTCAGACACAGCACCAGCACTTGACCCCAGTGGTGTTCCTTCCATTGGCATAAGTATTACAGAAGCTGTTAATGCCTACTTCATTGCCTCAGCTGACCCTACACAGTAAGTTCAATGCAATCTTATTTGATTGCGAGAATAAGCCCTAACAGACTCCTTGCACAATGGCAGGTGTTCCTGGTCCCCTTGTAATTTCAAAGTAGAATCATTCTTTCATGTGGCCACGTTTTCCTTTTTATGTTGTTATTAATATTCAGTTACCATATTTGTTGTGTATATGCACTTATCTAGAGCACCTTACACAGATTTAATATTGCATACCGTCCATGTATACAGGTAGCTAGTTACTGATGCAATTTATGTGGAAAAACCTTGCTTTAGGGTACAACAGCAGTGTTGCTACTTGGGATTTGAAATTGCAACTACCACCAATCAGCTTAATACTGTAAGATTTTAATCTGTCTTTGTTTGTTCCCATAGGTGCTGTGTTACGATAACTGGTGTAATATCAATGTCCCTCCCCTGCAACATTATTGAGTTTCTGAGCTGTCATCCATTTCCTGCGAAGCTGCACTTTAAGCTGAAAAACATCTGCAGGCTGCGAGAGATCACCCCCAAAGAGCCCATGGCATATAGGTCACACTCCAGCTGCGTCGCTAACATCTAAACTCTGAGGGTCATATTTCTGAGGCAGCACAACACAGTTCAGGAGATACTTGTACTGTTGTCTTGAAACAAAAATATGGTCCTGAACCTCACTGCATGTCTATTATGTCTAATATCCCAACACTCAATATTTTGAATTTTGTCAAAATTAGCTTGAATGACCATTCAATCGTTCAAATCATTTAATAACCTCTTTGTCATGCAGTATACACTATGTTATCTGGATGTTATATACCCCATCTATCTCCAGTGGGCTACATATGTCATTATGGGAAATGTAGTTCTGGACCATAGTTCTGAGGGTGTCTTTGAATTTTGTGAACCACAGTAAAGGTGAAAAGGTGTCCTGTAGATCTAAATGGTTTTCTCTGTACATGTGTTGCTGTCTTCCAGGGATATCTTTCAAAGTGACCCCGATGTCTGCAGTCTGAACATGCAAAAACTTCTGGCCCACCTCAACACAGAGGCCAAGCAGAATCCATCTGCGTCCTTCTTCAACCTGGAAGTCTTGGAATATCAAGTCAGTCCACAGTTACCTTCACACATCTGGAAGTACTTCCAATGAAGACCTCTACATATTTTGTGGTTAACCCTCAATAAACATCACAGAATCAGTTTTAGCAAGTAGCAATCAATCAGTATAAGATACCAAGCTTAGGAGGATTTATTTAAGAGCTGCACTAACATTTGTTTTGGAGATTTAGCACTGAATCACCTTACAATGAAGGGACACTTTGCTCAAAATCTGGTTGGTTGACAGACATATTTTACTGCTGCAGGTTTCCACGAGCCGCATCCTGCCCACCCCCCTGGTGATGGAAGTCAGCTGGAAGTGTGACCTGACCAGGACAGAACTGCTGGTGAAATATATGTACAAACCCAATGCCATACTGCCCCCAGTGCCCCTGTCCAACGTACAGGTGACAGTGCCTGTGAACGGAGGAGTTACACGAATGTGGTCTCAACCAGCCGCCCTCTGGTCAGTTTTATGTCATCTGCCATCCAGTTCATTTACACCTGCATTACTATCAATAACGCTTGGTTCAAATTTCTCCTCATCTTTGAGCATTTCTATTCATTGTCTTTAGAGCAGATACTGACTTAGCAATGCTGTAAATCAGTACTGCGGTGGTAACTGGACTCACTGAGAGGGTGGGCATAGGTGTTACTCCAAAGCCCATGTATATTATTGGAAATAATATAATATTCAGTGTGGCATTCTGAGGCATGTTGTAAATCATAAATGAATGTTTTTTTTAAGACCGTAATTGACTATCATCAGTCTGCTTAACAAGCCTTGCACAAATAAGGGAGATGTTTCAAATGCAGGTTCATATATATTGACTGAAGAAGTGCCATGGTTTATGTGTACCCAAACAGGAATGCTGAACTCAAGAAAGCCGTTTGGAATCTCAGTGATATCTCAGAAACTGAGAGCAAAGGTAGAGTATGTAAAAGAAACCATTAGAGTATGAAACTTTTTAGAATTACCATGCACGTGTTCAGGTTAACATTGTTGGGAGACAGTTATGGAGGGTGGCACAGTGTTTGAGAGTGTATATTAGAATAACAAAGGAACGTCGCCAACCAAAGTCAAATGGCACCTTCTATTAACGACCTGTAACCTGCCGTCTGGGGAACACAGGGTTCCCCGTTATCATGTATGAGCCTCACTTCCCGGGTTTATCTGGTCATCACATGCTAATGTATTTCCCTCAAACTGTATAAATGTTGACCACACATTGTAATCATTGAACATTTTGCTCTGTGCTTCTGTTTCCCCGTGGCTGTTTATGTACGTAAAGTATCTGTTTTCAACTACGAACATGGGATCCATCTTTTCATCAGCAACATGGCTGTTTTTACTCATTTCGAGTGTTTACTTATTTACAAACAAAATGTATGGCAAGAGTGTTCAGTGCCCATCCATGAAGCCGTCGAATCTGTGGGCATGTTATTGAGTAATCCCTCTTTCACATGACTAAAGGTATGGATAAGTATATGTACAGAGGTAAAGGATAATGAGTGTATTTGATTTTTTTTGGTGGATTTCTTTGGGTTCAGGTTGCCTCGTGGCCATGTTTGAGGTCTCTGAGGGTCCTACTACCCCTGCTGCACTCACTGTGCAGTTTCAAGGTGAAGGCAGCACTCTCTCTGGAGTCGATGTGGAGATATTTGGACCTGACTACAGCCTGTCCCATGTTAAAAAGGGGTTTACTGCAGGTAAGGACATGTCAGTGTATTGAGTCTTAATGGCAGGCCCAGGAAAACCCTCACAATGCTTTCTAATCCCTCAGACTTTGAATGACAGGCAAGTTTTTTCTTTTATTGCAAAGCAAATTATTTACATCTTTAATGAAATTTTTTTACATCTTTGGTAATAAAACCAGACACTTTCCAACTTTCCTGTCAGTAAAAGGTAAGAGAAAATGCTATTTTTTGAGTATGTCCAATGGTTACTCCTTGAGACATGCCATTAAATATAGGAGAGTGTTTTGTTAGATAGGCCAGGTGTTTTAGATAGAGTTTGTAAACACAAGAGGCCTTTTTTCCACAGTATTCCCATTTAAAACAGGTACTGTCTAACTAAAATCATGTAAACTCTGTTCCTTTCCAGAAATGGATGTGGAAGCTTATTGAAGTTTCATAACTGTCCCAAATCATCCGGTGAAATTCTTTGATTAACTTTGTTTAACAATATCGTTGTTGAAAATGTGTTCTCATGCCAAAATCATCCAATTAAAATAAATGCATTCAAAATATTCCTTTTCTGTTTTAACCGTTTCTTTACGCTTACCTGCTAATAGATGGCATTTCACTTGAGTATTAAAGAGAAATGTAGCTCACTCAGTTTGAAATAAAGATCCCCAATTGTGTGCTTTAAATGCCAAGAAGTGTGTTTTCTCATAGTTCTATGAAACAAGTAATGTGTGACAAAATATGTAGTCTAACAGCTACTTTTTTTTTTTAATCCAGTATCACATGATTGATAAGATGAAATGGAGTAGCTCTTATGTATTGAAAAAGTAGGTATGTTAACTATGATGTTCTGGTCAAATACTCAAAAATACCTCTGGCCACCTAACCATCTGCTGTATTTGCTGCATATCAGCTTTTGCGATGCAGTCCCCGCCTACTTTTACTTCCCAGGTTGTCACTTCAAAAGACAACTAAACGCTCAATTACCCTTTCTTTAGTTAACTAAGAGGGTGAACTGGGAGAGTTTGGTTGTCTTTTGTAGTGATGACCAAGGGAAAGAAAACGGGTGGGGATTACCTGGCCAATCAAGTGAAGGTGTTGCTTAGGTAGAAAGAGTTGGCGAGACTTTTTGTTTTTATTTTATCTAAAAACCAACTGCAAAATGCTCAATATTTTAGACAGGAGAAAGTGTATCTCAATTGCTTGTGTCAAACATTGTTGAAGTGTAAATATCTCTGGAAAGTATAAAGCTGCTGACATCTGACCAATAATTCAAGTTTATGCACTGTAATTTATTTATGTACTGTAATTTCACGGCACTTCCAAAAAATTTCAAAAACAACACAATGTAAATTATTCATGCAAAGTTTATATTCCTCGTTAGAATTTCCATGTGGATTAAAAATCAAGGGCAACACAAAACGGTTTCCAACTCAGTGTGCTTTTCAAAGGCATTGTGTTTGGGCTTTTGCCGTTCCGCGTTTGACCAGAGCATATTTTTAGAACTCAGTACTAAGCAGTAGAGTTTAGTGTCTATGGAACAAAGGGGAATTTTGGGACTGAATCAATCTGACCACAGAGAACTTTGACCTTAACGTTGAGTGTAAGTGATAGTTTACAGTTTTTTTTCTTGGTTCTTGCAGAAAGCTTTTTGTCCAATGCCCAAGTCATGATGTGTGATTATAAAAAAAAAGACAAAGAAGTGCATTGTGGTCAGACTGAAGCTTGTCCATTCAACTTTTTCTGCTAGTTATACACTTGCTATTTTTGTTTGATTTCCCATTACCCTCTTTAAACATTAAAAACTTTTTGAAAGTACTATTCAGTAACTGGCAGAAATACACAATTAAAATACAGGTGCTTACTTATGGTAGAGCCCCCTCTGTACTCACTTCTAGCATGATTACTGGTTCATGGAGAAAGTGCAGATGTCATTTCCAGTACAATACAAAACATTAATACAACAATCACTTTCCTCATGCTCACATCAATCTTCCTTTTTGATTCAATGCTACATCAAAAGTAAGGCCTTTAAAAAGATAAGTACATGGATATCCAGCTATTCATCAACTGCATGAAACATTAAAATACATTGTTTTCAGTTTGAAATCATTACATAGTCCATATAAAGTAATGATCTTTGCTGTTGACATACTTTTTTTGCAGAGGCAAATTTTGCAGTCTGCATGTCCCTGAAGATTCAAAAGGGAACAAATCCAGACATTTATTCACGTAGCTTGCTCACGCAATTTGAATAAGAATGTGCATTGCAGTGACATGTATTTGATTCATAATACCAGTCTTCCTTAAAATGAAATGAATACAGAGGATGTCAGACATCAGTTTGTTTTATTATTGTATGTCATTTCTTTAAGGTTTCATGGTGGGCGAAGCAGTCTGCTGAGAGTTTACAAACAGTTTAAAAAACTAGTAGATACTATCATTAGATACCTTCTTTCATACTTTATTAAGTGCATCGTGGCTTATTTCCCTTTATCTGATTTAGGACTGAAATGTTTAGATTTGCTGGGATGGGACACCCAGGCTCAAACACTCAAGTCCAAAGGCAAACCCTTCCAGAGCAGCCAAGAGAACTGGCATTCATGCCTGGCTGACAGAGTCATGTCACGCACTGTTTGCCACAATGGAACTGAAGCCAAATGCATCTGAAGTTGTGTGCTAATTTGCTCGCCTCCAGTCCCATGTACCTTTGTGGTTTCATTGTTGCTGTTTATTCCCCATCACAGGCAGGTGGTATAGCTATCAATTACATGCGGTACGTCTGTCTCAGTGGTGTTTCTGTGCTCCGCTGTAGTTGTTCCTGTCCTTAACAGAGCTACAGAATGAGGTCAGAGCCCTTGCCATCATTTGTAATGTACCAAAGTCTGAGCAGTGGTGGGAGTCTCTTTTAAACCTGTAAGATGGCCTGTTGGGTTTTTCTGTAAATCTGAGTGTTTTGACAATTCAATTTAACAGTCTGATATGAAACACATGTGCACCATTAAAGTCACTTTAATGTCCTCTGACATTCTGAGGGAAAATTATCGTGGTTGGAACTGTCTTCTGCGAGAGGAAATCTGCCATGGTCTGCTGTGTCTATTCGTGCAGTGAATTAACCACGGAAGCTGAGAGATGCCAATTATTCTGGGATTTATAAAAGCAAAGCATGGAGCTGGAAAAAACATTTTTACCCTTCTATTTAACTTTGAAGAAAACAAGACTAGCATTCTATTGCCTTTTCCAGATTTGGAAGTAAAAACATCTGGGTGATGGCTTTGTCCGTTATCCAACTGGACAGGTGTACTGGGTGTTTTTTTTTTACTGGACTGGGAAGTGTATCACGGATCACATTCTACAGTCTACACTCTACAGTGTTTGGACCAGGGATAGCAAAGCAAGGGCACCATTTCAGCCTGACGTAAGTAGAAGCATGCGATGAGACTGTACCTTCTGAGGGGGGGTGACCGGTCGTGAAGAGGAGATTGGACTGAATCACAATGCGTGCCATGGGAAGCACTTAACTGCCCATCCTCCCCCAACCCCAACCCCCATCTTCGTGCCACAGGAGCTGGACGAGGCTGCGGCGGCAGCAAACACCCCTGGCAGCGTAGCGTGCAGAGAGAGGGGTTTGTGTGCCAGTCTCTGCCCTGTGCAGTAAGCTGTCTTTAACTCTGGGGGATGGGAGGTGGGGGAGGAGGTGGGGAGAAAGGAACGGGGGTGTGCTGGGAAGTAAAACATCAACAAACACACTGGAAGAAGAGAACCATTCTTCATGCATTATTTAGATGGGGTTGCTTGAAATGGTTGTACTGTTTTTAATGGCATTAAACTCAGGGTTGATTGTAAGATGGTAAGAAGGCTTGAATAAAACATGGATTAAAACTGGAAATTTCCAGGATTGTTTCCACTCAGATTGATTTATATATCAATCAAACAATCTTAAGAAAGCCACGTCCAACAATTATTTTTTGACTGCTACATACTGTAAAGCAATAAAACAGCAGCTATATAGACTAGCTCAATACTTTGTGTTACCTGGTCATTTAAAAGGAATTCTTAAGGACTACTTCAGCATCAGAATATTAAGAATAAACTGCAAAGCACAAAAACCACACAATATTGTTGTATCCAAAATGGTAACACACTCAGTAATTGCCCCATTGCCTTACATTTAAAAGCCTGTGGATCATCACTTGAGTTTCCGACAACTTGCTTTCACTAAATACTTCCTTATTCTCCCTTTCCTGCAACTGTGTAATGTAGCCTTGATATCCCAGCATCAAAACCAGGTCCTGTGTGTTTACATGCTGTACTGAATGGGCCTCATTGACCCTCCAGGTGAGCCTGTGTAAAAGGTCCATGCTGTAGGTCTGGGTTGTTTGTGTCCTGTTTTATGTTGCTCATAGGGGACATATGTCAAAATGGTGCTGGCCTCTGGGCCCTGGATTGGGCTCATTCACTCTGCACTCTGTTTCAAAAGAAGCATTAACTTCCTACAGGCCACGAGTTTGGTAGTTAGGTCTACGGAAGTCCTAATCTGCTCTCTCCTGGAACACAGTTAACATATGTCTTTACTCTTAGCCCAAAAATCTGGGGGGACTTGGGATTTTTCACACAAAGATGCAGTTTGTCAGCAGCCATTCCTCACCCTCAGTGACATGTATTGCGTGTGGCCCTGTCATAGAAAAACACATGAAGTCTTTTTATTTCACATGCCAAGATAATTGCTTGAGCAATTGCATTACAGCTGCATGGTGCACACTCATTACTTATGTACAATTTATGCATGTGAACATAAACCATGTAAAACGCTGGCCTAAATTACATCTACCGAGGTGGATTGCAACTCACACCCAACCATCTTTGCAAACACATATCTGTTTCATAGGCTGCAAACATTCCTCTGTCTCTGCCCAATTACTATAACATAATACACTGGTACTTGGTTTTTAATGCCATGAATAGAGATAGAACAAATAATAGATTATACAATTCAGTTTGCAGGTACTCCAAATGCTTATGATTCTCAAATTTAATTGGATTATGTATTTGAAGACCTTTGGTTTGGCTCATGGAACAAAGCTGCAGGGTCATGGTGCAGCTGTGCTTTCTATTGCTAAGTAATAAAGTCCCAGGTATAATACCTATCATGGTGATGGTCCACACGACTGTCCAAACATTGCCTCAACCTCTTTACGAATGACCAGGGGATGCCTGTGAGGCCTGAGAAACAAAACAACAGCTCATATTGCAACTGTTTTGTTATCTCTGGAGTAGGTGTAGCTGAAATAATCCTTTTTTACAAATTCTGATAAGGTTGTTTTCCATTCATGAAAAAACAAAAAAACTTACCCCAAAGAAGAAAAAGTTGGGAGAACATACTTTTTCAAAAATGTTCTTGTGCAAAACCAGAACTCAACCCCCACTTTACGAAATTGTTGCTCTTATATTCTCTAATTTTAATAGTAAAGTGACATTTGTGGCTTTAGCGATCACCTCTCATCCAGTTACAAACACAATACAGCACAGAAAGCATAAAAATTGAGACAATAAATGTTCAGAAATGTTTACAGAGCTATTTTAAATACTCGTCTCTACCTAATCATCTTTCTTTTTAAACCCGAGCACAATGTGTTACACATTTATTTTACTGTGCAATAAAATGTGGGTGGCCAGCAAGACTCGTTACTGTAAAATTTCTTTGCATTTGTTAAAAACCTTTATGTCTAATGACTCAATCAAAAGTGCACAAACATGGAAAGCAGTCGACATTTGTTGGATATCAGCATGAATGCATCACATTTATGCCAAATTACCGGCTGACTGCATCACAGTTTGAAAATCTCGTACCTCATTTTTTAAAGTGTTTTGTCTCAAAGCCACACTCTCGTTTCACAAAGCAATATTTTGTCTCTTGAGAACAAAGCCCCCACAACCAAAATATCAACAAGGAGGTTATTTTACAGATTTTCAATTATTTTGCATTGTGATGTGTATCATGTTGTCCGAAAAATGTGCATATTAATTAGTTTGGAAGCAGTGAAATATGCAAATGAAACCGTAAGTGGAGATACTAGATGGTAAGATGAGAAGCATGCAAAATAACTTGTGAACTAACGTTCAGATCTCAGCCAGTAGAGGGGCAAATGAATTTACATGCATCTTATATGCTTCTCCACTACATGGAAATTTGAAACCCCAAATATCTGCATGAATCAGTTTGGATATCAAGGCTTTTTCTTGCTGATACTGACTTTTCTATGAAAAGCTGGACCCATTGCTGAGAGAACTGCATGCTTCCCTGCTCAAACTAAGCAACATGAATTTGATATCAAGCTTAGAGAAACATTAAACAATGTAAAATAGTTGTTTCTGTCAAACCCTGTTTAACATTTGGGACTGAAAATGTCATTGAATGGATAAGTGTTGGGATTAAGTGATTTTGGCAACTCGGGTAGAAGATTTTTTTTTTCATCCTGCATTTTTGAGCGATCAGTCAGCAGTGTCATGTGACCAAACACGAATGTGAAATTGCATTAAATGTTAAAATGGGTTTCCATATGGGAGTAACAGAAAGGAGGAGTTGTATCTTCATCCATCACATGACACTTGGGCCATTATGGATAGTCTGACAAAAAGTATTAATTTATAATGATGTATAAGTATACAGGGAGAGAATAAGCAGTAAATTAACAAGAACAACAACACCTTGGCTAGATATACAGCACCTTTCTATTGCTGACAGTTTCAGATTCACTCAACACTTAAACGTATTGTCATGTATAAGACAATAGACTGTGTCAAGGTATTATAGGAATTTTAATATCTGATTGACACTATGAAAGAAAAAAACAAGCAAATATTAACATGTATGTCTAGCCTTTTGGGGTTTATGATTCAAATGAAGGTATTTGAGGCAGATGTTGAATCGTGTGGTCATTCCCTTAACACTTACACTATAGCATTACTGAATTAGAGGAACCTAATGCTAAATTTGTCACAGGTCAAAGGTGGGTGGAAAAGTGATTTTTGTTTCAACCATATTTTTATCAACATATGGTCCTTATTTAGCTTTAGGATTCATTCCCGTTCATGACCCCCTGACACCCTTTGCAGTATAGCATGATTTTGGGTACTGCATTCTGAGCTCAAATTGAACCGTAGACTGCCGGGTTAAAGGCCAGCGCCACAGGGGCTGCAAATTAATCCAATGTGTCAAACTCGGCATGTCACCCCAGTTAACCTCACTGTTCGCGCGCGCAAATATATTGTTTTTAATGTTATCCGCACTTTGTGTCAGTCCCTCTCGTCTCTTTTTGCTCAGCTCATTTCAAAAATAGCCCTCCAAGCACTTCATATTCTGTGCGCTGTTTCTCTTTCCAAGTCGGTTCCCTGGTCCCCACAACAGAAAGACGTTTTAGTTCAGCTGGGACGAATTACGCTCGTCTGCCCAGCTGTCAAAACAGGTGCAATATCCTTCGTTCCACCTCACGAACTACCAATAAGAAGTTGGGCTTTAAGGCTCATGTTTGGACACAAGCAATTATCTCTAATTATTGTTTTTCCTCAGTTTCTCTGAACTGACTTCGGAACATGCAGTAATCTTCTCTCGTCAGCTGATCATGGTCTGCTTCGCCCGAAGCAACTCGGCGAGAGACGCAGCGGCTTTCATCTCGATGTGAGTTAAGAGTTGATTGAAACTTAGGGCGATGGGAGAATTAACCCCGAAGACCCAGCTTTCAGTCGGCTCAGTCAAGAGATTAAACGTCTTGATGGCCTTATTTGCAAATTGTTTTTCGAACAATAGTGCGCTTTTGGTTCACTGTAGTACTGAGTTACTCTTAAACGAGGAAGCAACATTCTAATGAACCCTTAAAGATTTGTTTTCCGTGATACTAATCTGAAAATATGGGTCGCAATATAACAGTGTCCTTACAGAAAGGTCATTCCTGTTTTTTATATGTTCGATTGTCCCTTCACCAACAAACGAAAATGTCTTTAAGAAAATTCATGTTCTGGTTACTTGAGCTCCAACCATCATCTAAATACAGTATATGATTGTGAGTTTGATATTCTCAGAAAACGATGAATATGTGATTAAAAGTGATAACCAGTTCATTTTTTTACTGTTGGGGTCTGAGCACTGCATCTTGAATAAATGGCCACAGTTAATGCTTAGTTGAATCACTTTTCCTCATGAAAATCAGGCATCTGAGAGTTCAGTTCATGAAAAATGCACTTAAGTGATGTGTAACTTAGGTCTGGACTTGGACCAAATTTGCTGCTCTGAGTAGCAATTCTGTAATATATAACCATACTGGTTTAATGCTTAGTGGAGTGTCTAAACTCTCTGCAACCCTGCTGTGCTTAAATAACATTGTCTATTTCTGTATTTAATCAATCAAAGTATCCCTGATCCTCTTAGCCAGCAGTAAAAAAACCTGAACACTTCCTGCTCGTAAATCTCTTAAGATACAATATACAGTTTTTGTTAATTCAATCAATACACACATCTGCTTTTCTAAATGGTTAAAATGTCTTTTTCACTAATATAGACAATTACCATGATTCCAATGATGCTTTATGTAGTCCCAAATTAGCCTTTTTGTGTGTTGGGATTTTAAAATATTTCTGCAAATGGGCAGCATGCAAAACTACAAAAACACGCTGGGTGCCCTGTAATCTGAAAAAAGGCAGCTAGATATTTCCCATGTTTAAAATAGAAGGGTAGGGTGGGGGTGATCACTGGATCAAGTCAAGTTCAGCAGGTCTTTATTGTCACAGGGGGACATTTTCATGCAGACATGGTCTGTATAAAACAAATAAACAGTTATGGTATAAAGGGACCACAGTGGACAGCATTCACATGCTAAGGTAATGCATACATTTGACATTTGGAGGAAAGATGTAAGATGCCACTGTGCATATGAACAGGTTACTATAAAGTTATTGCATGATTAAGATGTATTGCTTCATTTGAAGGAAGATATTTCATTCTTCAGTCACACAATGCACTCTGACACATTTCAGCTGGCCTTCAGAACTTCAGACTTTTTCAGGGAAAGATACTTGAGCCTTATTACTTTGCACAGTCCCTCTGTGTGTGTCTGCAGTCTCTTTGGTTCAGGTGACCTGTGAAAATGTGTCCACTTTGTGTTGCTGACCCTTCAACACCATGTTGACATAAAGGCATGACCCCCCCCCCCCCACCACCCCCATCCCAGATCTATGGCCTCCTCCCTCTGCTTGGTCTCATATTCCTCTTTGTCAGGCTCTGTTGATGAACACACAATTATCTCTTGTTTTGTGCATCTTGGCATGTAATTCCTCTGGTAATTGGTAATCTGAAGAGATTAGGCACCAGACACACAGATCTGTCTTTGCATCTGTCACCCTCACAAGCAACATTTGCACCCTCTTGTCTTCCAAGCCAGATTTATGTGAATTATCCCAAAACAAATTCTCACATTATACATCATACCAACAGTAAATCAACTTGTTACCTTTTTTATTTTTGATAGGTTACTTGAGACAATCCTATTATAAGGTTTGGTTGCAAACTAGTACAGTTATCCATCCTGTCCTTATTTAAATATAATCAATTAAAAAGACAAGATACATCTTGTTTACAAGTCAATGGTAGAGTTGTATCTGCAACAAAACTTTAAGCCATAATGACATATATATTTATATATGTATACTTTGTACATATAGTTTGTCACTATGTAACAATATAACAATAGACTTCAAATACTTTGTTACTGTATCCATGTTGTACAACAAAGATATCATAATCATGGACGCCTCAGGCTTTCTTATACTTAATGACATGCCAAGCCATAGTTAAGCCCTTTACAGTAATGTAAACTAGACATCCCAGAATAAGTCCAGCAGATGGAGCTAATTTCAAATTAAAAATTCATCATAATGACCTTGAGGGGGTGTAAAGGATCTCAGAGACAATCTGCTAATGATATATGTTCTTTTTTTAGCTGGTTTTGATCCACCTCTTTTTCCCCTTTCTTCACATGCAGAATGCCCACACATATTCACAGGCCCATCCCACCAGTGTAACCCCATCCACCATTTCAGAAAGCACAGACAAGCACGTATCTCCCTCTGAGTCATGCCTTGCCAGCCGATGCCACATTTAACTCTCCGGCCCCACCCACCACTGTGCTGGCCAATCATTGATCAGGAGCAGTACCCCTCATACGTGGCCAAATTTGGCAGACTGCTGCCACCCCATCAACTTGAGGAGTCACCCTTGAGTCATCCCACATGATGGGGTCACCTGACCCCAGACCCTATTGCCCTGGGCAATGTGATGACCACTTTGGAGTCGGCTTGCAGGGCTGCCAGCCACAGTCAGCCATGGCGTGACCAGGATTCAATAACAGACTGTAGGTGGATAGTGCTGAGAGCCAAAGCTTTGCAGGATGAGCTAAATAACAGCCTCCACTGTGTCATAAATAGCCATTTTGTCTGATTTAAACAATATGTTTGAAATACAGAGTGGATGAACAGGGATTTGACTCAGCACCTTAGCCATATATACTGGGTAGAGATACAAATGTGTAAATTAATCCTAAATAGCTTGAATATCACCACCATGGGGAGGGGATTGAGGATTGGTGAATATTTCTTCTCATTTAGAAAAATCTGCTGAAGGCAAATGTGTATTCAGAGGCAGAAATGTGGAAAATGTAGTGTGCAAATGTAAACAAAAGAAAAGGAACTTGAGTACATAGAGAAACTGTTCTTGAAGAGTTATAATGAAAGGTTTTAGTGTACAGTTAAATATGGATTATTACACAGACCATCCCAGAGAGAGAGAGGAGAAACTTTCATTAGCGGTGAAACCAAATGCCAAATATTTCACATTAATGCAGTTAAGAAAATTTAACAGTTCCTCTACTTTATACATCACAGAACTTAAACCTGAATTTTGAGAAGTGAGAGAGACTGGGAGAAAGTGCAAACAACGATCATAACACCTGACTTTAAAACCATTAAATCGTTTTTCTTTTTTTATGGGCCTTTTCTCCCCTCTATTTTTTTTTTTTTTTTCCTCAGGATTTGGTAAAACGGCTTGGGGACCCCTCACTCCTCTGGGCCACGTGATCCAGAGTCTCCAACTGTGGGTGGAATTTTCTGGGAGGGTGAAGGCCAGCACGGATGTGACTGGGGTTTTAAATCACAACTTGCAGCCCTTAAACCTGAACATTTTTTTTCTGTTTATCCAGTAGCAGATTGATGTCTCTGGCTGTACCTCCTTGACGTAAGTGCATTTTAACAAAAAGAGCTAAAGGGTAAGCCTGGGTTTTTGGGTGAGCTTGCCCCTGGCGTCTGAACTCAAGATCTAAAAACCATAATTACGCCCGTGAAATCCAAGGAGTCCAGGAGCAAACGTATCCCATTCCAGCATATGGGTCCCTTAACAGAACTGTATACTTAACAACTTTACAACAAAATGAGGCAGCGAGGATATAATTTGACCATACAATTCAATCCATTTGTTTTCCAGTTACGCACGTGGATTCTGGGGAATTCTCTGCTATCGTGTGAGACCTTGTGTATTTTCAATTTACTACCACTATGAAAGGATGGTACAGTATTTGTGCCCCACAGCTTACAACTCCCTTATGTCACAACTTCAGCTGGAAAAGTAGTAGCATGTGCTAAAGGCTAAGAATGAGTTTGACTTCCCTATTTTAAATTCTGCATTCTTTCAATCATTTTAGTACATACATGTGTTCTAATTTTTGTCTTAATGGCTAACTGTTCCAAAACAAGGAAATTGCTCCGTGTGAGCACTATATGGTGTTTGGATAAAAATGTGAAAACTGTAAACTTAACAGAGTTATGATTTGATGGCATGATTACAGAATGAGTACCAACAAACCATACTATGAAAAGCCACTGTGATAGATATAAGAACTAAATATAGTTTCAAATGCTTGTACAATTTAATGTAATTAATATGGGGGTTACTGAGGTTTAAAGACACAATTGTCTTTGATTTTTTAAAATGATTTTGTACAGAAAAACATTACAGCCTCCTCTCTCCAGATCTTGAATAATACCAAGACCAGGTCCCGCATAAGAACTCCTGGGAAAACACAGTTCTCTCCACCCCCAAACCCTTCCTCCAACTTCCACCTCTTCCCAATAAAAGCTGAATAAACACAGCCTACCACGTGTGTGTGTGCCACTGTCCAGTAAGTATCTAAGTAGCTTGCAACAATGGACGATCCTAGTCATTAAATGTTTTACGCTCTTATAAATGTACAAAGATAAATATTGTCATTGCTGCTCTTTCACTTCTTTCCATATAAAACCATTATAGGAAAGAGTAGCTAGATTTGATGATCTCATTTCCTTATACTGAATGTACTGGTTTAGAAATAACAGTTCCATTAAGTACCTAAGGGATTTTGTGTCATGACTGTGTGTAACCGAGATTAAGAGGCTTCAAAACTAATTCAGAGAAAAGCTTAATGTCTATATGTGTATTGTTATTCCACCAGTACATCAGAAAGCAGGCTGGGCAGTAGCCTGGGATCAGTTTAGCATTCAGTTTGTACTGTACTTGGGTTTCTATACTTGGGTTTCTGTTGGCCACTGAGTTGAGATCAGAAGAAAAAGGGGAAACAAATGGTGAAGGTTATGGGTCAGGAGACCACCAGGTGCTGCAGAAGGAAAGAGCAATGGGAGCTTGTGTAAAGAAACGGATTACTGTGTTCAAACGGGGACCACCGCGGCTCGCACCCTGCCATACCGTCCCATTGGTGTTGCTATGGTCGTGATAGGTTTAGCTTCAATCTTTTCTGCAGTAATCAGATCTACTGGTATTTTTACACCAGTTGAACATCAGTGCAAACAAAGCAAAGTTTACAACTCAGAATGAGATGCTTATTTTTAAAAAGGGAGATATGTCACCATCAAACAACTGAAATGAAATGGTCTTGATGTTTGAAGCAGTGAAATATGTCATAAAAGATACCATGAAGTCGATATTTTGGTGATTATTTCATTCATTATGTAGAGGTACCCCGATAATGAAGAATTGCCTTATAATTGTTGTTATAAGTTCATTTGTAATATGAGTTTATGATTTTGCAATTATAATCATCTGCCTGAACATAACCATCCTTTAATAATTTTACATTTTTTAATGCCCTGCAAATTCAGCTGTCTCCTGCCTGCCTCTGTGCCATCAAAAGCAATGAGCTCAACAGAAATGAAAGTATTTCTTCTGGCCTGGGACAGAAAATCTTGGCAAAAGTAGTGCCATTTGACTCAACAAAAACACATGAAGCTATTTTATTAGAAATGAAACTGCTGAAGAGGGAATGCATCTATTTTTACTCAATGACTGTTTGCATTACACAATCAAGGATTCAGTATTACTCACAATGAAACTGAAAAATGAAACTGAATAAAAATGAAGTGTATAATGTTGTTTAAATTTCTTACATTGGAGTTTGTGATTGACAGCATCAATGTGACCTTTGGATGATGTCTTGATTCCCTGATTACTGAATCCAAGTTCTTTTTTTTTGTTAATCTACTCATTTGAGAATATCATGCTTCATAAAATGAATTGGTGATCTTGGAAGGATATAATATCTTGGT
Source organism: Albula goreensis (assembly GCA_022829145.1). Taxonomy (NCBI): domain Eukaryota; kingdom Metazoa; phylum Chordata; class Actinopteri; order Albuliformes; family Albulidae; genus Albula; species Albula goreensis. Next base: position 10,625,008 of record CM040744.1, read on the forward strand.
CAAGATAAATATTCATGGAAAGGCAATGAAAGCAACTAGCAAGATAAATATTGGCCAGCAAATGTATGAGTCCCCAGCTGGTTAGTATGGCATTATGTCAAATATGAAATATTAAATAGATTTAATTACATTACTCATTATTGTAAAATTGTTCTGGCTATTTCAGAAAAAGGGAATCACTTTCTTAAGTTTGTTGTTTGTTTTGGAATTAGGTGCCATGGTTATGTAAGATGATTAACAGGACTGATGTTTCATGAAGCTCCTCTCAGTGTTGGAGATCACCCCAAAATGGTTGCGGGTGCTACTCCCACAACGGAGCAGTGTTCCTCCCTAAACCTTTAGCTTGGGAGGTTTTAAAAACCTTTAAAAACTCCCATGCTAATTCACACCACATAAAGAGCATATACCCTGACCCTGAGAGCCACCCAGAAGTGATCATGTCTTGATTCCATCCCATGTTAATTACACGGCTTAAGATAAACACAACCATGTGATTTTTTTAAATGTAGGATTTTCAAATCTATGTGGACAGAACAGTGCTCACAATACAGCACCAAAGGTTTTTTGGTATTTTCTGGAATCTTTTCATTAAAGCAGCTTCAAGTTCAAAGACAGCCAGATGGTAGTCTTTCACTCTGCTAAACTATTTACAGTATAGTCCTTCATGATAAAATGGAGTTAAATTTCTACCCCATTGCCATGTTTATAAAACAACTTTAAAAAGGTTCATGCTTAAAATTCATACCTACATTTTATTGCATATTGCATTTATTGCATTGAGTTTATTTAGACTTTCTACGACGTGAGGAGACCTCATTTTGCAGAAAGAAAAGAAATTCAAATCATGACAGCAGTTCATAAATGAATAATGAAAGTGGTACTGAGGAAATTATAGCAATGTTTGGGAAAGAAGAACTACTTTAAAAATTGAACTCACTTGTGGTTTATGGTCATATTAAAACAATGCTTTTGCCTTACTAAACTAATGCTGTATAAGTCTCTTTGTTAGTGTTTGTTGTCTGTCTCTTTTTTTAATTAATTCATTGGCTTTTCCACTGTATAGTCCTTAGGGTGTTTGACTGAACTGTATGTATTGTGTTTCACATTAACAAATGTGAAACAAATATAAAAGTCTTTTTTCTTTGATAATAAATAAATCTTGTTTCTTTGATCACAGTGGACACAAAACTTCCTCAAAGATACTTTACTTTGAAAGTGCATGCCATGATATGTGATAATATTCTATGATATATTTTTTCAATAAGAGAAACCATTTTAATGTTTTGGCAAAGCATCTTAAATGCCTTGACATTCAGAATATCCCACTGTCAAGAGTACCAAATTAGTGTCACAATGACCTCAGGGTTAATTCCTCAGTTCTGCATTCTGGTACAGTGGTATTGGCTCTATATGAGTTCATATAGCAGCTTAGGCCTGTACTCACTGAACATTTCTGCTTTAATTTAAATCTCCTGAAATCACAGAACTGTGTGGAAATAAAAAAGGAAACGATCGCATTTTAAATGAGTTAAGGCTAGATGTTGATATTTTCTAGGCCTTGGTGAAACTCTACAATATAATGAACAGCAAATCTTTTGCATTCAGCGATGTTTAAGACCACCCAACCCGAGCACACTATTCACTAAATTTAAATACTCTTAAATAAAGTCATATATCAGCTAAACAGTGGAGCCAAATGTTCTCCAAACAAATTGTCATGATCAGAGGTTATTTTTTATTTTCTTAGACTCATGCTGAGTAAAGAATGTGTTCTCTAAATTATACTCCCAGTACAGAAACAGACAGTAAGTGTGGAAACCAAGCTTCAACTAGATATTTTCATCTGAAAAAAATGCTTCATAATTATCCTGTTGTGTTACTGTGGCTAGTCTGTTGACTATATTTTTTCCCGCAAACGGCCCAGATGTTGCTGCTCACAACATCATAACATCCCCACTGATGCTTAAGATCTTTTTTAGAGAACATGTAATATGTTTGACATTATGGACAGCGACTGTTAGTCAAAGACTTTGCAGTTTGACGTATCTGAAATTAAAACAATATATTTTTCTGCTTCCCTGAGAAGTGGAGGAAAACCAGAAATGGCATATATTAGGCTTTGACTTTAGTGAAGATTAAAAATGAATGTTTCGTGAATTAAATTATACACATTATACCATTGATAAACTCTGGCACATCATATTCCTCCACACAGCGCACCATTGAGCAATGACATGTGCGGTCGCATTATGGTTTTTGAAAACACATCATAGAGAATCTGGTGGAAAAACAAAAGATTAAGGACCCACATAGGCTGTCTGGACACAGACAGCCCTTAAAAACGAAAGACAATATCTCATGCCACAATGTAAATAAAATTACAGTACATGTAATTTCTATCCATTGCTCCATGGGTGTTAATTTTAAATACTTATAACTTGTGTGGTCCCGTTCCAAGACTAGAGTACAGAATTTTTTTTGTAGAGCATGTTGGTTTCCAAAAAGTGGTTGGCCTTCAGTCTTAAAAAGTTCCCAGTCTTGCAGATGGGACATAAAAGTACAGTACTTACAGGCTACAGATAATGGCGTACAAAGCAAAATGTCTTGAAATGTTTTACTTCGCTCTGCATCTTGATTACATTATATAATTTAAAAGGCTGCATGTATTTTACACAAAGCCGTGAGCATCACGATGGCACAGGATTTATCTATATGATTTTAAGTTTTACATGAGATTACGATCATGGGAGTTTCCTTTGTGTGGGCCTGCATAACATCTTTGTCAGCTTTAATGCAATAATCCATGATATATCATACATATTACACTATACCAACTTAAACCCTATGGCCAGCATAATGACAGAAATAATGTTATAATGCATGTTATATGTTTCATATATTGGTTACATGGGGAACATCAGGCCTATTAGTATCGTCACTTGTTCATTTCAAGTAACTGCATTTCCAGTTCTCACAATCTGCATTCCTATTTGGCTTGTCATTGTGCCAACCTGTACCTATCCTTGGAATGATTATAGTTTATATGCTTTCACCAGCATTGGCTACCATAAAGAAAACCATATGAATTACATTAGGTTGACTGAACAACTGTGTTCAGCACTTGGCCATTAGTCACTACCACCAATGTCTCAGTGGTGTTGAGCATGCCAAACTATGTGGCTCGATCTGTTGTGTCTGCATCAATCTGGAAACTATGCTATTTTCAGATACACCCTCTGTCCATAGTCAGCTAGGAATTGTGGGTTGAGTTTTATAGATAGAACCATGAAGTTTTTTTCTTACAATGGTTTTGTTTTAATCAACAGCCCACTGATGCATCATTCTGTAATACAAAAGAGGTATTGGCCTTCCCACGTAACCTGGTAAAATGACAACTGTGTCACAGAAATGTTTCATTTCAACAAAACCTTTTACCTTCAATCTCAGTACAAACAATGTTTTGGAGAAACCATATTTGCATTTTGTGAAAGACAGCTGATAGTCATGATGGAGATGTATGAACACACCATAAAATTATGTATATATAATATTGTAAATAATATATATAATTTGTCAACTGTCAACCACACTGACCCAAACATTCTTCTGTGGTAGTCTCTACAAAACAGTCCGATCCAACAATGGCAGGATTGTATACGAGTCAGAACTTCTGTGAGAAACACTGCAACCAATTTAAAATGACATTTTTTATCCAATGACAGAACAACATGTGGTCCTCATAGACATCAGATCCAGTATGCTATTATGGGTGAATTTTAAATAGCCTCACCCTTTGCAGCTCTTCCCTTTAACACATAAACTGGAAAATCACCACACATTAGTGCAGCCTGTGTAGAACACCCGAGGATGCAGCAAACGCACATATTATGGCACATCGTAAAACCACACCCTTCTCCCTGGCGGACTGCACCACCCAGGGGGAAGAGAGGACCGAGGCTCCCCACATGGAAATTGTCTTCCCTCTACTGTATTTGTGTGTAATTAAAGCTTCCCACTTCTGTCAGATGCAGATTGGTGAGAAACAGGAAGTGAGCGGTCTCAGATTTTGTGTTGTAATGATCAGGGAAAGATGTTCTCTCTCTGGCTGCCCTTGGGGTCCTGCTTCACATTTTGTGACACTAACAGAAGTGTGAGCGATTTCATTTGACAAACAGCCAGAGGAAAGAGAAGGGGAAGTGATCATTTGTCCATCTTTAAAACTTACAGTGGAGCACATGAGATTCATATGACAGATTTTTTTAACAGAATTTCACAATGAGAGATGTGAGCCTGTTTCAATGTGGACTATCCTTCCTTTTCGTAGCAATGGGTTAAACATGATTCTTTAACCAGTGACGTTCAGCCGGGATCTTTGAGCCATCTTTATGCTGATTTTTATAATCAGCATAACAGCAAATACTTAAGCATATTAGAAACAAGACATCTGTGACTGTAGCGACAACTTCCAAAATGTATCAGTTAAGCACTGAATGGCAATGAAAACCAGCAGATCCAGGACCTCAGGACCTGGATTGAGGTACACTGCACTGTTTATAAAATAAATAATAATTAAACTTTCAGAATTATTCCAGATGACACATATTCTGAAACAATGCTTGCTTACTGACCTTTGTCATTGGTCCTAGTATTGTCCCTATTCATTATTTTTTGTTTATGCCATGGGATACTTGGATACTTGGGTTTGTGTTCAGGGCCATATACTTCCATTACAAAGTCATGACTCATTCTAGCAATGTAACTGTTGAATTCCACTTGTGTGAAATTGATGCCACAATTTGGGAATAAAAAGTAGAAATGACTCAAGATAATATGCTCTACTTTGACAGTTTTGCCTTGAAAATAGAGCCTAATATATTTGAGACCTGTAGAAAGTGTTAGATGAATGACCTATGCCTGTGGAAATTTCCCATTGTCTCCATCACACAACACACTTTTTTTATTGGCTCTGACTGGAAATCTTCCTGTGTGTTCCTGCTTTCAGAGACTCTCAACATCTCATCGCAGATGTCTGACCACCACACAAGCACGTCCACCCCAGATCTCTCTTTAAGGCTGGCGGGAAGCCCACTGTTTTGTCCCTAAGGCGTGGGGGGTGGGGGAAGGGAGGGGGTAGAGTCACCGCAAAAAGTTTGCGCAGAAGTTAAAAACATGTTTTTTTTCTGCCGGTGTAAATCTTGGGCAGGCTAATTAAGCTGCAGCGCCTGGCAGAGGGTTCGTCGCGGCGGCGCGATCGGCCAGCGGTAATCAGACAGTTGTCACGGACTCCCCGCTCACACTTTGTGTGGCACGGCCTGCTGGGGGAAAATTAACCGGAGTTGGGAAGTAATTAGTAGGTGAGGTGCTTTCATTCCTCTCCTCCGGCCGATGGAATCAAACTGTGAACAACGGCGGATTAAAAGGAAGTGAGACTTTGGGGGAACAACACTCCTGTTTGAGAATTTGTTTTTAATCAAAAGTCTGGGTCATGACAAGCGTTTTTGCTAAATTAATTCACAAAAGACACACGGAGGGAGTGAGAATTTGGTTTAAATGGTTCTGTGCTTATGCATATAACGACATCTTGAGCCATCAATGACTCCCATTTGTTGTAGAAACACTGGGAATCTGAATATAGACAACTCTTTGGATTTCTGTCTCCAGGTTTCTGTCACCATAGGGCACAATGAATTACTAAAATCCATATGAGAGGTGACGAAATGAATACAAATGGCTAAACTTGCTCACAGCCGCAAAATGTTAGATAAGTCAGACATATCAGTCTCATAATATCATGACTAGCTACCTTCCAAAACAAAAGCAATTAAACACTAATCTGAAAATCAAAATGTGTTACGTTCACTTCTGCCACACTACACACCATGTGAGGCTGATGGACTCAGTCTACCTCAGCCAACTGGTAATGCAAGCGTGATTGGTGTATGAAAATGTAAATCTATTTACAAGAACGGCATACTAAATCCTTATATTGATGAACAACAAATCTAAAATGCATAAATGTTCAATATTGTTTCCCTAGTACTGATCATATAGTCATACCAGACTTACATTTTATTATTTATCATTTTTTTGATAGATTCCATACAATTGTATGTACCATAAAATACTCACTCAGGGGTGGAGATAATCAGGCCCTAAAATGTATCCCAAAGGAATGTGTCTCAAGCCTCCCTCCCCTGTCCCCGCTTGGACCAACACACATACCCTGCACTCACTGCACTTGGTACATAATTCATTTACTTCCTATTGTAATATGAAGCTTGCACACTCCCCTACAACAGAGATAATTAAGACCATATTAGGACCTTCAAGCAGTTGTAATCTCATAAGCGTTTGAAAATAACATGGGGGGGAGAGCCCACAGTCACATAAGAGCCACTCAGCGCAATGGGTGCCAGACATTAACCCTTGGTGACAATCCTCTAACATCCGCCTCCCTCTCCGAAAAACAGCCCACCCACAGTGGCACCTGTTCCTTCTAAAGTCCCTCTTTTCAGCCATGCTGCCTTATGCACTTCCCTGTAGAAGCACAGACTGCCAGGAGAATAGGGTTTAAAGAGGAGAGGGACAGGACCGAAGACCTCACACAGTGCGCTGAAGGCTTTTTTTGGAGAGGAGAAATTCCTGTACCCAATTTTTTAGTGAGCTCTTGTTCTCATGTGGATGATGTTAGAGTACGTACTCAGCATCTGAGAAAAAACTAAGGATGGATCTTCCTGAGGGAACGACTCCTTTTAAGAAAACAACAACATGACTGATCTAGGAGCAGATGGGAACATTGGAAGACGGTACTCTTTGTGTCCCACAGTTTCAGGCGACTCGAGGAGGGGAATTAGGAGGCCTTGAAGAAAAGCTTTACATGCTGCCAGCACAGGCTGAGACTTCAATTTCCATCAAAGGCCACATGTCTAATCTCTGGAAAGCAGAATGACCAAATAAAACCTTTAAGGTCACCATTGCTGCTTCCAAGTCAAAGGGTCCATTTGGGCATGAAGCCTCTGGGTTCATCGGTGGGATGGCGTGTGGGGGTTTACATTGCTGTGGCCTCCCCTTTTCAAGCTTGAGCTCATTACCTTTTAGCACGGTGTTGTATCTGCCACGTGCATACAATGACATGCCCAGCTTATTCTGCAAGCAGGAGAAAGGGTTTTACACCGAGTCTCTGACACAAGTTAACCTAGCGATGCCAATGGAAAATGACGTGTGTACACATTGTGATGGAAACAGACGATCTCCCATTACATTATTCAGGGAAAGGATTCAGGTCTGAGTTAAAGACCAGTGCTCTGGATTTGGTCAGAGGTATAATTTCAGAAAACACTTTCAAAGGTGGTCTGTGGAGAGTGAGGAAAAGCTGACGCAAAAAATCCTGCACTCACGCAACAGAGCAAAATAAATAATAACTTTGCATGTGTGCACCAGAGGTCACGTATCACACACACACACACACACACACACACACACACACACACACACACACACACACACACACACACACACACACACACACACACACACACACACACACACACACACTAACAATAACTAATCTTTGTTTTCTGTTATCACTAACACTGTAAAATGATACAATCTCTGTGACTCTGTTGAATCTTATACAATGTGACAAATAATTACTGTTGCAAACAATAAAATAAGAGGAAATGTATGAAGACCCACCATTTGCTGTTCATTAGGCTTTATACCAGCACAGCCATGGTCTTATCAGTGACATAAAGATTATGCATTGGCTTTACCTGACACCAGTTATGCTGAATGACAAAATCAGTAAAAGGACAATGATTCAAACCCCTGAAAGGCTCTTGAAATCCGACAGCTGCATCACAGGGGTTTGACACAGAACAGCACCCATTCACGTTGTAAAATACCCAGAAATATTGTGCATTTAAATGTCTAAAATCAGTTTATCTGAGGTAATTTAACACTAATTGAGTAGTGCTTGTGCTATTTGTGTTTTATAAGTGTGTAAGTATGCATCTGTGGCTGATGGCTCAGGAAATTATGGACACATTGAAGAGATCACAAACAGTGAGCTGAACAATGTGTCTAATAATTTGAACAACATGTGTCTGTACGATTTCATTTTGAGGTCTAAATCACCTTCAGCTAATATTTTTCAATATTTGTAACTTTTCCAATTTGTTGTCATTAGCACAGATTCTGATGTAGGTATAAGTGCACCAGTGGGGAAAGTGATATGACCCATGAAGTAGAATCTTTTAAAAATAAAAGAAAAAAGTAAGATTATTAGTATTGTAATGGTGATTTTCTTTCCAAGACAAATACTGTATTTGGTTTCTGCACAAGTGTTCCTCTCCATAGTGTTAAAATCAGCAATAATAAACATTTGACAAAAGCATTTATCAATCCAACGTAAAACTAGTAATTCAATATGGTAGATGCATATGCAACATGAAAGGTTTTTGGACCATTACTTGATTATGAGCAGATGTTGGAAATAAGAGTATGAAATGTTGCAAACAAAATGCTGAAGAAAATTCAATAAATGCACAAGAGATTTTTTTCTTAGGATTGATACTTTTGAGATGCTGTGTTTCTCAAGAGTTTCAGTTGAAAAAAAAAATACTAAGAACTTTCTCTGTCTATTCATTCCATGAGTAAAAGTGTTTTTTAGCCAGAAAAAAACACTGTAGTTTTATGATGACTAATTCTATTACAATAGAACTGTGTGTTAAATAAATAATAAAAGGAATCATTTCTCTGAGGGCTTGCAGTATGTTTGCAAAAAAGTATCTGACAATCTGGAAAACTGTGTACTGATCCAGTCGAAAAGCTTGTTGAGTTTTTGGAAAAAATGTCATTCTTGACTAACAAAAACATGTACACTTAGAGGTATGTTATTCATATCTAGAAACTACATTTGGAAGACTGGTTTGAACAAGTATTTGCTTGTCAGAATAATTACATGTTCTTATTTGTAAGACATAAAGAGGATGCTGGGTAAAGAAGAGAAAGTCTCAGATTAGTTCCTTAATGGAACAAATTTGGACTTTCAGAAACCCAGTGCTGAATATGTATTTTGACTTTTCATGGGGAACCAAGTATACTTCTTCCAAAGCTGCTCTCCTGCTTCGAAAACTACAAATGCCACAGACGGGGCTAAAACATCAGCAAGAATCAGTAACGGGGAGTTACACCCAGATGTCTGAAAAAAGGTTGACTATTACGGTAAGATTGATGAGGTCCACAGTGAGGTCCATTGGGCTTCATGAAAGCCCATTCCATCTCATGCTTTACATGGGGAGTAGAACAGATAGTCATTAAGTGGATTTATCAATATGGCATTTTTGGCTGATCCCCAAAAAGCAAACCCTCTCCTTTCATATGCCCTCTTCTGTAGAGCTCATCTATAGCAACCCACCAAGGAAGACAGGGCACCATTTGCTGATAACAAGTGACTCATGACTTTGGATTGACATCATATTTAATACTCCAGTTAGGACCCTAGTGGTTGGTGTCAGAGTGGTACAAGAATTGCTCAGTTGCTAAATGTTAGGCACTACTCATGTGCTAATTAAAATAAACATAACTTATTTCTGGCAAGAAAATTTTGTCATTTTCTAAATAAAGCTTCAGCTTTTTCAGCTTGTTTAAGGTCCAGACCTGCACTTGAACGCATTTTCCACAAAGGTCTCTCATGTAGATTCAGTGTAGATTCAGCCCTAAGTGTTTAAAGGATGAACATCAACGCACATGTGAAGAACTGTGATATATAAAAGCATTGTGGGTATTGTAGTTGCACAGTCAATTATCTATCCTTGATGTTTTGGCAAATATTTGAAGTTGATAGGTGAACCCAGGATTTGAAGTATTTGCCCGAATATTGAATACACTCTATTTCTAAATATTTTAGTCAGTTATGGCATTGGCTGCCAGTTTTGATATTTAATAGTGACTTCCCTCATGTTTATGAAATTTATAAATATTATATCCTATACTGACCCCACATATGGTTTGGAGTTTGATGGCAATAGGGGTTTACAGTATATGGAAGAACTTTTAATCAGGTTTCATTTGCCTCCCAGACAGACCTGTGGCTTGCTTCATCAACATCAAAAAGAAAACTTGATTCAAGCAATTAGCACAGATGGTATATACAAAGCTCACAGAATGAGCGATCGGCGGAAAAACCTGTCCCCTTCTTCTGCTGAGGTGGCGCTTGCTCTGCTAGGATCAAAGGCAGAGGCTGTTTTTCTTCAGGGGAAACCGTGTAACATAAGGCCTAATATAATCCACACAAGCTGTGTGTGCTTGCACTTCCGATTAATCACAGTGATCTACTGAAAAAAATGACCTTTTTACTGATTTGTTATTGATGATCCTCTTTGGTTAGTTAAAATGAAGGCTGACCTTTTCTTTATTATTGGCAGTGCTATTCCTAAACTAGCCTCTAGCCAAACAGTTGCATTGCCTGCACAATACCTTAGATTAAGTTTATGTATACATTTCAATCAAAAAAAGGACTTTAATGCAGGTTTTGAATGTTTTGTATGGATCCTTCTCACAATAATTTTATGGAATATTATTTAAATTGGTAACTCAAAAACCTCTTCAAAACAAACCAAAAAAAATCTAGCATCACACTTGTGAGTTTAAGTACAGAGGAACAGGAATTCTTCTGTAAATGGTATGCAAATGCAGAAAGAGAAACAAACAAGTACAGCCTAGTCTAGTGTAACACTAAAATCTAAACCAGAATTTTTAAAATGAATTCTGACAAAAATATACTATATATTTGTGGAACTGTGGGGACTGTTTTAATATCAGTTCCAGAAAATTCAAGAATACAACGAGTCTTGTTGCAGTAACACTGACCTCATATGTCCGATGTTCGTTATTAATATGGTCTTTTTTTTTTGCTAACCTAGGCCTATGTCGTTGAAATATTTAGAAGGCACTGCACCATAAGAAAATACCCATGCTACATTTAGACTCCTACTCGGAGAAAACAAAAAGAAAATATTTTCTGTCTGCACTCTGCAGCGACTGGAAACATCTAAGACAAATATTGTTTTTACTCCATTGTCTGAATCGCATAGAAATATTGGTCTTTTAGATTTGGCGACATAGCTCTTACGTCTCATGGGCAAAACACATCTGAAGATTTTTTGTGCCAAAGCAATTTTGCATGAATTATGCTAATCGAAGCCTTACATTCAAGAGGACACTTGCATTTTTTTAAACACTACACACTGTTTAATTAAAATAGGTTACAGTATGTTTTAGCTTACTGTACATGTACAGTCATGTCACTGCAGCTGCCAGAAACAAAAAGAAATGTTAGCAGTCGTTTTTTTTATTTATCACATAATTTCACATCGAAAAACTAACACTGGCGTGTGTTACAGCGTGATTAAGTCAGTGTCGGATATTGGTCCTTTGCACTAAACATAGGCACATGTAGCCCACATAAAAGAATGTGTTATCATATGCAGAACCCCTTTTGTTCTTTCTTTTGTTTTTATATTCGTTGTTGTACAAATTATGAATAATAATAACACATTTTAGAAAACAGTCGATGCATAAGGGATACAATTCTCAGTCATATGTTTTAAAATATATTAAATCATTCATGATGCAAATCACTTTCAAAATTAGTTAGAGGTTACATTGTACAGAGCAGCAACATCCAATTGTGGCGGATAACTTACTGATTTAATATAATTTTATAACAACCAATCCTCAATAGTTTATTCAATGTCCGCAACATTGAATTTCCCTATTTAACTTTGCATTCCTTCATAATTTATATGTCTTCTTTCATTTAACTGAACATGGCATGTATATGTTTGTAGAAGAAAACATTCTGTCAAAATTGCTGAAAAACTGATAAAACTGATGGAAAAATTTGTCTGCACATTTTCTTCTAGTTGTGTAAGCCATACTCCAAGCACTTTTCACCATGCAGACTTATGAAATTATATTGTTTTTTTGTGCTCTGAAACTCTATTTTTTCAATGGCCAATGCTCACACATGCAAACGCGCGCTCTCACACACGCACACGCGCGGGAAATTCTATTTGAGGATTCTGCTCTGCTAGAATTCACAGCGGATATCTGCAACCTGCTGCTTTAGTACCGGATCCACGGCAGTGTTGATTACTGATCGCGTGGTCACCGACCTTTTACTAAACTCTTGATAGAAAGCCCTAACTTTTATTCATTAACCAGCTTTTTATCATTAACACTATCATGAACTGGACGAGAAATGTTTCGATAAAAACTCTGCATGACACCAGGTCTACATCAAATTATTATGCATATGATTATGTTACCAAAATTAAACTTTCATAACTTAACAGTGTCTAATTTATATTGAGTAACAATACAATTTGACGGTTTTGATTAATGCAGCCAAACACCACCCCATATTTTTGGCCTCTGTCAGGGTTTACTGCAAGAGGGTAAGTCCTTTTGAATGCTTGTGTGAAAAAGGCGGACCATAAGTAAATCGAAAGGGTTGCAATATTTCACTTCAGCTTTTCTATATATACAAATATATATAAAAAGAATAGCCTATTTATAAAAGGCCGACGAGTCCCTTTCAGTGTGTATGCGGGGATCCCAAAAATGTCTCCCACGTTTGAGCACCGCCACCTCCCATGAACATTTTATGCAACTTCATGTTCTTAATTTATGAAGCATATTTTTGTCATTTATAACCTGCAGTGCGATAGGTTAGGCTACACTCTGGTGTTAATGTTTTGGCTTTGGGTTGTTTTGTGACTCGTTCTGGACCCTTTTTAGCCAACCCACAAAAATAGAAGTTCTCCCAAACAGCTTTAATGCAAGCAGATGTGACTGCACTACAAAGCCCCAATAAAGGGGAAAATCCGAATTTGGAACGGAATTGCAAATACAAAACGGGTGTACAGAAAGGTTTCTCCCATAAAATCTGAAAACTGAAAACTTCTGATACATTGCGCGTGGTTTTGCCTCAACCACTCCATCTGTTTAAGTACAGAACCATACAGTAATTCCAGTCTAGTCAAAAGCTACGTCGGATCGTAAATAAACAGCTGATCCTTTACCTCCAGCGTATGTACCATAGCCTAGGTGTTATATCACTATAGACTATTAAGTGACGCCATCCCGCTTGAAACGATTTATGGTAATTTACTGGCGTGAGGTGTCTGTCAACTTAAGTGTATAAGTGTATCGAATGTAGACATCAAATCAAAGATCTTTCTTGATGAATATTTCTGCGGCACAGCTTTTTGGCTATACAAACTGAAAAAGGCCTGGAGTAACATCTAGGCCTTCTTTCAAATCATGAAGTAGACAAATTGGGCCAACCATGTGGTTTGGGCATTAGGGTTGAATGACTTATTGATGTCTGTCTCTACCATTTTTCTTAAAGGATTTCGATTTGCTATGTATTAGTTGAAATACCAGATATATTTGAACAACAGGTGCGAGCGCGGTCATTGGTATGTCTTCAGCGTTCATAATTCACAAATTTCATTTGTTTTAGGATTATTTGTTTTTATTTATTTGGTGAATTGATTCATTCGTTTGTTTTATGAGGCACCTGCGTTTTCAACAGAATCGCACGTACCGCAAACCAACTCAGCAGCTTACAATTTAAATAGCCTTACTGACTGCTAGGACTCTCATAGTGTACGTTTTCACTGGTTACTTGTAACTTAAATTGGTATAACTGAATTAAAGTGGCTCGACCAGCTATCCCTTGCACTGAATAATTTAGAACTGCACATAGGCATCAGACCTACCTGTTACGCACATCTGACCACCATATGCCTCAGCTTGCAAGCTCACTCGCGTTCATCTCAGCGATGAACGTTTACTTAACACTACCTTCTTGATATATGGCGTTGGTCGCAAAAAAATGCGCTGAAAACGATACATTTACACTTCATGAGAAATTAACCCCCTGTTGTAGCACAAAATATATTGGTTGCACCTTTGACATCTGTAATAGCCGACGAATAGGGGGAAATTCCAGCGTTTCCCACGGGGATTTACTGATTCCTGCAACGTCGAGCATTTTTTTTTCACTTGAAATGGCCAATTATTTATTATTGGAATTACACAATACTTCATCCAAGTCCATCGGTGAATATAACGTAGGTGTCAGAAGCCAACTACCTAAAATGGCACCTTATTTTTTTCTCCTCAAAGACGTTTGTTTTACAAAATGGTTGTTCCTGTGCAGTCCATTTTAAATGATGACAATTAACACCCCCTTTGAACTGTTTATAGCACTAAAAAGTAAGTATTTGTTTACGGGAATTGTCTGTAGGGCTGTTTAATTTGTTGCACTCTGAACTCCAACTTTCACATCGGAATAGTGAAACAGCCGACTTTACAAAAGGCTGGTGGCGAAGGAAACAGCTTTCCAAGCTGTTTGTGTTTCAGAACTGCAATAGGCCTTTTTTACGGTGTTAACTGAAATAACTATCAATTGTTTTATCTAAGGTACTTAATACAATAAAGCGATTTTACAGTTGCATTGATTTTATAATAAACAGACAATAATATTTAAGTCCCGTAATTTATAAAATATATTTTAACAGTTTAACAATCATCGTTTTGTCATCAGCGTCATTTTTCATTCTTAATCATGGATTTATTTGTAAAAGCAGCTGACATAAAAACCACTGGTTGTATTGTTGCAATAAGTTTATAAAAGACATACCACAACGGTTATAATGATTGTGTTGTTATGTAATCAGTAGGCAATTATATTAACATTGGTGTAACATTTTGTAAAGGGTGTTCATATAATATTTTAGTTGATTTAGGCCCAACTATTTTCACTGCACCTTGGCAGTCCATGAAACGGAGTACCTGGGGTAGCTTATTGGAAATTGAGATGAAAATCTAATGAATGAATGCATTAGTGAATGGATGAATAAATGAATAGATACATGACACACAAATTTTATTTATTTATTTATTTATATTTTTAATTTTATTTTTCCGAGAAACTGGGTTCATCCCTGGTTTATAGTGCGGTGAAGAAATGATGTTAATATTGTGATGGTCTCAGCATTCTGCAGGCTCAGTCAGTGGTTTTGAGACCTCCACCACCTCATCAGTAGACAACCAAAGTACTATGAGTGAGTTTAATGAGAGGTTCATTACCCATAATGACAAAAAGGACAGCTTTGTTCCATTTATGGATCTTATTCATCAGTACCCATCCACTTCTGTCACATTTCTGGTTGTTAGGGTAACATCATGTTCTGTTACAGCTCTGGTATCAGTCCACTAGTTAATTATCATCCTAACTTGGCCCAAGCCATTTGGGGTGCTTCTGCTAGCTGGTTAGTTGGTTTGGTAATGCTTTTGGTATTGGTTTCTTGACTAATGAATTTGGTTACATTTTTAGTTCACAACATGAGTTACTTCTTCTTAAATGATGCAGGTACACATTAAGAAAGTGTGCAGAAATACTTAGATTAGCGACAACCGAGCTAGCTCCATTTTAAATCTTAGACCAAGAAGTATCAAATTGAAATTCTGATACATAAATAAATAAAATTTATGAATAAATAAAATAAATGAAACTCTGTGCTGTCATGGTGAACATGTCTGTGAGTTCCTGGGAAATTAATATTCATTTGAGATATGAAAATTGTATTGTATTGTTTCAAGGTAGCCCCTAGCATTGTTTATCTTTTATAACCCTGACGCAGAGCTTGTTCCAGCTTCCTTAATTATAGGCTTGGGGTGTGGTGTGGTGGGGTGGGGTGGGGGGGGACTGCCATGTTAGATACTGGGAGGAGGCCCCCATGTTTAACCAGGCGTATATTTGACTGCATCATCAAAAGGCCCAACTCTGACAAAACCCTGAAGAAATTCACAGGCTTTATCTGTTCAATGACAACAAAAAGACAGTGTACATATTTCCCCATCACTTGCTCAACTTTCTGCAGTGTTCATATCGATGTAAAAACTGACCTGGATGAAACCTTAAGGCAGAGGAGCTCAGTTCACTGGAGTTTATAAGGGACTGACGGAGTCGCTCTACATCAGGTGAGTGTGCAGGACATCTGCATTCTTACACATAAAGGGTCCTTTGGGGGTATTTGCCTGTCATCAAAGAGAAACATTATTGGTGATACATAGAACCATTAATGTGATCCATTACCTCAGTAGAACCACATGGTTTGTTAATGGTTCCTTAACAGTTCTATATAGCACCAAAACAAACAAACAAACAAGGGTCCCCAATACTTATGAGCAAAGAACCATCTTTTGGTGCTATTTGGAACCTTTTCTGAAGTTTGGTAAGGTTTGTTTGGTATGATTTGTAAAGCTTTCATTCTGAATACATCCCCAGGGGAACATGTTCAAATGGGTGCTTAACATGCATTTCAAAATACAATACATTTTACATGTTCTTTAATATTGTGGTTTTTGGAATAGTTAATCAATAGTGATTACACAGTTATTATAAATTGGTTTGTCATATTTAAATTAAATGTACTTAAATGCAAGAAGATTGTTTTTCAAAGTTATTAAGAATTACTTATTGACAAATGTAACCACATTTATGTTGTAATTGTTAGTGTAAGTTTCTGAATTTCAATACAATAAACTAAAATCCTGCAGAAGTATTTCTGATTGAAATCATACAAGAAAATACAATAGAAATTGTTCTGAGGGTGAGTGGTCTGCATTATGATATGTGTTTGGCTACAGCTGGGTTTTGAGTGCACAATCAGTGCAAAGCTCAGTGCATTTCAAAAGTCCATCAATATTTTGGTTGACCTTTGACATGACCCCACATTAAATAATGGTTTTCTGGGTATACTAAATTGCTACATGTTGCTGTCTTTGCCAAATTAATGAGACCATGTCGTCTTTAGTTTACAGTTCAGTCGTAAAGCACCCAAGTGGAAAAGTAAGTTAAGGGCCCGTTGAGGAGGCTCACACAAAGTTTAAGAAAAGGAGCGCTGTGACTCCTGTGGGGGATTTATTTATTATTCATCCCTGAATCTCAGCTTCTCCCTTTCCCTCTCTATTTTCCGTCTTTTTGCTGGTGGTTTCAAAACAGAAAAACCGCTCTGATTTAAAGACTTAGATATATAATTAATTTAGTTTTTCGTTCTCAGACAATCCTGTATTCTGCATTACAAACAAATAAAAAACAAGACAGTGTATGTTAGCATTTTTGTAAGTAATAGTAAGTCAGGTTTTACAATGAATATGTATATTTTCTTCAATGTTGCTAGAAAAATGTTTTTTTGCTAATAACAGGGAGTATTCAATCACCCAAAAAAAAAAAACATTTAGAGATTATGTTCATTTTAAGTACTGCCAAGCTGAAGGCAATAACTGCTATCATCTTTAACCTTTATATTCCTCTGTTCACAAAATTCATTGTTCTTGGAGCAAATTCTGTAAAGCACACATTAGATCTCTTCGGGGGGAAATAAAGTAGCATTTCCAAGGACACAAGATCCCAAGACACTGCCAGACAAAATGAAAAGCTACTCAAAACCTAATGGCTTTTCCATCTACAAAATCTGTGCTTTCACGTCTTAAGAAAACAAACCCGGACCCCTGTGGTAAGTTCTTCTGTTTTACTAGTAGCTCCTGAGAGAGGTGTGTAATTGTAAAACAATGTTCTGCACGTCCAAAATGTTGAATAATCTAAAAGCTGGTATGAGCTACAGGCTTATAGGCTGGATCCTCTCAAATCCTTAAAAATGCTCTCTTTAAAGCCTGCAGGAGCTTTCATTTTAGGTTTCCACTTCATGCATCTCTTAGCATACATAACGCAGTTAAACAACTATCCAAACATTGGCTATGGCTCATCTTTGAGGTTATATGCTGTGGCCTAAATCCACACTTAAAACAAAACAGAGCATACGGAAAAATATTATGAGAGGCATACCAGCTTAGCTGGTTATTGAAGAGGGTTCCTCACAGGCCCAATCAGTTATGATTTCAGCTCTCGCGATGTGAATTCTGCATCCTGGCAGCCATGTGCTTGAGAAAACTCCAGAAAGCTGAGAAAACGCTTTTGTTCTGGCCACCTCGTTCCCGTCTGTGGTCAGCTCTGGACCTCTTAGGGGATATCACGTTCAGTTTGTTACGCTGCTGTCCGTTTACCACTGTGTTTTATTGGCTTCGTTTGCTTGTATAAACGGTCAGGATAGACCACCTGAGACAGGAGACAGTTCAGACTGCACAATATGATGATTTTAGGTGAAATTCAATGTTTGTAGAAGAAAAAAATCACTCTGGAGTAATAAATGAATGGGGGACCATCCATGGGTGATATAGATGGGCCAACCTATAAAACAAATGAGTAACATAAAGGCATATTAGGATATTACACATGCATTCATTTTTTCCATCGAGTATAGCTTTAATTTCCCTTTCTTACTGTATTGTTTATCAGTATTTATTTAAGGTGAATAAGCACAGCAAGACCCATAAAGGAGCAATACATACTGTTATTCCAGGGTCTCTTACTATTTTTTACACCAGTTTCTTTTTCTCAGTCACCAGTGACTGTTTTCCACACAGTGCAACAGGAGAGAGCTGGAACCAGGAGGAGTCAAGGTAGATGGCTCACTGAAATTAGATTAATGTATAGCAGTAATTTATCTTAAGTTTATTTAATACTTATTTCACTGCTGTCTTGAAAGTGAAAGGAGCTGAAAAGTGGTAGCAAAGCAAAAACTGGTGTACAGAATGGAAAGAAGGAGAGAACAGTGTGTTGACCAAAGTCAGTGTGCTCTAAACCTCTGTGCTAATCAGAAGCTTTTTTGTGCTGTGCAGATGTAGAGTAAATTATGTTTTGAGGTGGGTTTAAGGAACAGGTGGGGAAGGAAGACTGCCTCTGAATCTGGTTTTCATATCAACTTCTTTGACTTTTAATTTAGCGAAATCATTTACGTGATCTTTCAACATAGCTAAACTTCTTGATAAGCTAATGAAGGACAGTTGAAGTTTGCTCTTGTGTCCATGCATGAAATATGTTATTGTGGTCTAATGAGTGAACCGGCATTGGTATATTCAGGTCGTTAGAACAGAACGAGTGTAATCGGTATAAATGAAAACCTGCGCACACGTAACACCTGTATGTGCCTGTTAGTCAGGAAGTCTTTGTAACTGGATGAAATAACCAGGTCTGATGTTCTTAATTTAATTTGGTTGACATGGACCATAATAACTCATAGACCAAGGCACCTGCTTTATGCCCATAGTGCATGTTGACACAGTTCATCCTCAACAATTCAAAGTTACAGGTCAAGGGATTTCCGTGTCATGAAGCCAAAGCGATACATTTTATTACACACAAAAAACCTTGTGTCAGCTAGACCTCCTTTCATGAATTTTCCAGCACTGATTGAATTTGAATTTGTTACAACTGAGTAGCATCTCAGTCATACTTTCTTGGTGACTGTTTCTTGATTAAAATGTGAGTGAATGAGATACACATCAATATGTGTCCAGGGTTCTTTACCTGCTGAGATGTGTCTACTATTAGACATTTTATTAACATTTATAGTCTATATGACAAATGTGTCACCCTTACCCTTGAGTTTACACCTAACTACCCAACTTCACTGAAGTAAGAGCAAGCTCATCTAAAGGAATCATGCCTTAACCAAGCAACTCCCAGCCTCTGCCCTAAAATGTACAATAAGCTCATAAACGAAAACACGTGCAAGAGAGTCAATTGAAAGCCAACATGATTGAGTGCTTCTATTTGTACAGGAAATAACACAGGTTAAAAAGTACTTTTGATTTATTTTTTACCAACTCCTACACTATAGCTAACCATTAATATATATTTTAAAACTTTACTCAGATTTTTTTAAACTCCATCACTTGGTTTTCCATCACTGCGCATTGGTCAGCCTCTTTAACGTAAGGCCTGGAAAAATCCACTGAGGTATGCTAACATACAATTTCTGCATATTCCTTCCAGATTTTTCCTTTGGATTTGTCCAAATGTGTCACATGAGGTATCTGCACTAACTCAAATTGAGCATGCATAATATACAAACCAATAGTGCTGATCTTTTTTCCACTGTCCAGACAGTTTTGTTGCTCAAAGGTGTACGGTAAAGTGTGTACAGTTTGCTGGTTACACATTTAAGGCTGGTTATGTGTACAAATATATCAAGGTATAGCAGTATCCATATGGTGAAATGATTCAGTCTGGTCATAAAAGACCTCCATGTCAAATGATGGTTAAAGAATTGTCTAGTAGACACTATGCCTTTGCCTTTGGCTAAATGCTTCCAAAGGGAGTGACTTTTCTGAATGAAGGAGTCCCTTAGATTATACAGAGTAAATAAAACACTTGTCATGTATGCACTCATAATACTTATTCAATCATCCATTATCTGTTCTCACTTCATCCATTCCAGGGTTGCAAGGAGGACTGGAGCCTATCCCAGCATACATTAGGCAATAGGCAGGGAGACACCCAGGACATGTTGCCGGTCCATCACAGGGCCAGACAGACAAACACTGACTCACACACAATCACTCACACCTACAGACTCTAACACTCACAGCTCCACCCTCATATCTACTTATTTTCATACATGCTCATTTTAAAAAAAGACATTGAAATATCCTTGTTGAAACAGGTCACTGCAACAGAATACTATGACTATTACTACTACTACTAGTAGTAGTAGTAATCATAATAAACTAACAATAATAATAATGATAATAATAAAACATTTAAAGGGGTAAGAGTAGCCACATGGAAACTTACTGCAAAATATAAAAACATGCTTTGTTAATTCAACACTTGAAAGCCATTAAAAGAGGTTCTTTTTTTCATTTTGTTGGAACATCATTGCTTGTCCGTTTATAGCTTCCTAAAACAACCCTCCCCGTGTCTCAGCTGCACATGTTTCCCTGCCTCCTCGACAGATCCGTTGGCACAGGCCGAGAAAGTCTGTCCACACGCCACAAGTGGAAAAACAATGTAATTAAGTCCAGTTTCAAAATACTTCATAAAGGCTTCATAAAAGATGTTTTTTTCCCTTGACCATTATTGAAATTGTACTATCCAAACTGTTTTGGGATTTCAGACCGCACCGTTTAGCTTGACCTAAATAAAATGACCCTCCGAGACTAGACAGTATATTAAAAGTACAGTATAGTAAATGTGTCGGTGAAATGACACTGTCAAACTGCTGGAGGTGACCAGTCAGACGTGACCACTTTGGTGTTGTTGCAAAATATTCTCACTATGTAAAGGTCTCCAAAGTGACATTTTTGGATAGTTAACAGACTGTTTTGTATACTGAAATTAAATTCTACCTTATTGTCTGGACACCAGATC
Organism: Albula goreensis; assembly: GCA_022829145.1. Taxonomy (NCBI): domain Eukaryota; kingdom Metazoa; phylum Chordata; class Actinopteri; order Albuliformes; family Albulidae; genus Albula; species Albula goreensis. Next base: position 10,646,360 of record CM040744.1, read on the forward strand.
TTTGGGTTCACTTCATTCCAGAATATTATTTAATGAGCATTCTGTTTCACTGTTATTACTTTTGACAGTCCTCTGATATACATCACCGTGGGAGATCACTGTAAATCTTTTTATGCTTAAAAAACATTCAGCATTTTGAATACATTCAACAGTTTTATTAATAGTGTAAGGACTGGTTTTCAGAAATGTTCAGAATAAATAAGTAACAGATTCTGACACATTTGAACAAAATTAAATAAACTACAACTCATCGCATTTCACACTGGACATTTACTCTTTAATATTTCAAAATGTTAATAATCATGTTTTTCAACCATAACTTACAGCCCTCCACTTACAAACTATGGCATCCCAATATTTCTCGCATGGTCTGACTGGGGTTTGACTGTGTTATATAGCCAATCCGGTGGTGGAATTAGACAAGTCCAGGATTACTGTTGGACTGTTATATTATTGCAGCTTTCTGTTCACATTCACAGTTCCTGCCATGTCCAGAGGTTCCTTGACTTGATTGGCTGCTGTTCAGAGAACAGGTCTGAGGGTCAGTATTAAGCTCCACGGGGGGGTTGGTGGGGGGTGGGAAGGTGCTTCATTACCCCCTTGCTTTTCGGCCGTTGAGAGCAGATTCTGTGCTTAAATGCACGACCTGGCTCTTCAAAGTAACCTCCGTTTCAGCCTGTGTTAAATTAGCCAGTGAGAGAAATATGGTTGCCAGATTAACTCCTAAATGAAAAAGTTGGGCCCAGGGAAACGGCATCCAGCATTCTTTTCTAAATAAGTTTAATTAAAGTTTCATTGTTTCTGCCGCTCCTGCATGTGTGCGCTTCAAGCCCACTGCATAAACCTTAACTAGCAATCGTTTGTACTGAAATTGATGACATGGTGTATTACAGTCACTTTGTGTGAACTATTTTGTAACTGTAGCCACAGTCGCGACCCATTTCATTTCATTTGTTTCAGTAAAAAAGTTCCTAGGTGCTCAAGTAATAGCCACAGTCATATCATTTATGACTGAAGCTGCGTTTACACTAGCTTTCGACTGGAGTCAGACGAAATTTACTTTGGTCTGGTGTTTATCATGTTTACGTTGACTACAGGTATTTTGTACTCAGTAAAGATGTTTTATTTAAACACAATGAATAAAAAGTCATTCATATTGGGTTTTTTAGTACTTCTGATGTTTTATAAATATCTGTAAAATACACTGACTGAATGGATGAATGCCACTCATTGGTCCTGTTTTGTTTTTATTTGCATATATTCTGCAGTAAGCCTTTGCAGAAATGTTACTCAGTGGTTAGGAAAATAAAGATTCATTCAGCAATAAAGCAGACTATTGTTGCTGCGTGTTTGAATAGGAAAATATCAGCTAAAAACCGATAAATATAAACATGCTTAAAAATAAGCCTTGCATTCCAACCCAAACCCAAACTGCAATGCGAATAAATATTATATTACCTATAAAATAGTTACGCAACAAAAACACCAAACCAGTCATCAGATTTACATCACCTCCTTTCAGTCTGTAGCAGCAGAAGCTGAATTGTACGTTCTGTCAGTTTTCTGTCTGTCACACAGCTTTGGAACTTACAGATGTCATTGTCAGTACATTGGCATTGATTTTGCTGATAAAGCTCGGAACATTAGCCCGGGTAGCCCCTGAAACGATGTTAATATTTTGATAGTGTTGCCTTATCTTCATAAATTAAGCCAAGCTTCTCTTTAACATAGTTTAAAAAACAGCTTCAGAATAAAGAGCCCGACCTGCTTGTCTCAAAGGTATCAAGGGGTGAAGTCTTGAACACCCCCCCCCCACCACACTTCCTGGTAACACCTTGATCTACAACAGAGACTGAGCAGTCCCTTTCCTGACCACCCTGAAGACCAGACCATCAGACTATAGCAAAACCTAAACTTGGCCAGACTAGAAAAAAAAAATTCGACAGGGAAGGAAATACTCACTGCTTAGGGAGGAAGTATCAAATATAAGTGCATATTTCTCTGGTTAAACATTTCATGAGACATTTAATGCTCTGTCAATACCAAAGATGAGATGCATGTGCATAACAATGGGTACATTCATGCGACATTCGCATGGAAAAAATATTCTTGTTTTGCTGTTTTTTTTTAATTCTCCCCCCATTGGCTTGGTTTCATGATCTCTGTAGTCCCTTGTTGCAAGGCCACAGAGCCACAAATCGCTGTCGGCCATATGATTCACCCACACACGGTGCTGACTGGAAGCTTTGTCATCCACGCACAGCAAAGTGGGTATCAGCGCCGAGGCACAAAGATGGAGGTGAAAGAGCCGTTTTCCCTCGCACAACGATACAAATGACTCCATGTGAACGCAAACCTTGTGAAAAAACTATATGTTTATTTTTTAGCATAGGAGCTCTCTGAAGCCCAGTTAATTGACTAAATTAAAAATTGACCCCACAGGGGCAAAGGTATTTTATGGAGTCAGGGGTCAATGTACAGTTTTTCCAAACGTACTCTGTCTGCTGCTTTGTGATGAAGCAGCTGAAGAATTACACCACACACACACACACACACACATACACACACACAGCCAAAGTCAGAAAACCAAAACTCAAACAGAAGATTAATTGTGACTGGTTTAGAAGTTTTGCGCTTCAGCTACTTCACTGAGAAAAAAGAGCAAAGAAACTGAAAAATAATTACATACTTAGATGCATATCTATGGCTATTATTTAGCGTGACAAGTTTCATGCAATGCTTTTGTAAATAACAGCATTTTAAAGAACTGAATTGCAGTTTCCAATGTTTAAAATTACAGTTAATATCAGAACCAAAACAAATTTTATTTCTACATGACATAAATAACTGTGCGGGCTTGCACTATCAGAAGAAGAATAAAAACACAGAAGGACAAAAACAGTGTGAGTGGGGTTGAATGTAAAGTTCAACATAGAAAAGATCGAGATGATTCTTTGGAAGAAAAATGTGCTACTGTCAGACAAACTTTAAGCCTCATCAAAATGTCTAACCAGCTAGAAGAAATATGACTTACATAAACATGTTTTCTGCCTAAAATCAAATAGCCAGCAATTTATTGTATGCAAAAATACATTTTGTTAGAGTACAGTAGGTCTATGATTTTAGACCTACCCTACTTATTTTCTTTTATGAATTCTTCCATAAGGCCCATTTTATGGCACTTGTGAATTTAAGTGAACCAAAGGGAGCAAAGAGGCACAGTGGTCAAGGAAGTGAACTTATAACCAAACAACTCTGACCAAAAGCTTATATAAAAACCTTGTATGGAACACCCAGGCTGTTGCACAGTTGACCGATGATGTCATACTTGTTTTACTCGCACTTGTAAAATGAAAGCTTTATAAGCAACAACCGATGGCCGAGTAAAGTTACCCTTAGGATACTTAGGATAACCGGACAACAAAGACAGCTGAAGTGTTGTACAGGAAGGAACTGATTTATGCTGTAATATCGAACATGAGGAGCATCTTATGGAAAAGATTAAAGCAAAATGTGTTAGCGGAAGGAGTCACACTGGCGTCATGTGGTACGTATTTGGTGTGAGAGACACAGGCAGAGCTCAAAAGTCCTGGTTCTCTTTTTGGCAGGATGTTTGGTATGTAATCTCATTGCCTGCCAAATAGTGATCCAAGGACAGGGAGCGCATTTCCAACAGTTGTGTGATGGATGTGCAGAGACTTTAAAGGCAGTGTCAACCTCTTTGAGCAGCACTGGTGGCGGGGGACTTGTCTACATGGGTGGCTTCCATGTTTTTTTATTCGTCTACTCTACTCCGATTCCTTGAAACAACTGTATCTTTGTGGTCCCTTAGATCCTGGAAGCTGTAGTGCATTTTTCATTCAAGAAGTACTGTCCATAACTCCTTGGACCCCTGGCTCTTAGCTCCTTGCTCTTCAAACAGTAAGCATATCTCACTTTGCATCAGGGTAGGGGTGTGTGTATGTGTGTGTGTGTGTCTCTGTGGTGGGTGTTGGGGGGATGGGTTCACACTGTTAAGCTTTAAATTTCGTCGAATTCCAAAATGTGTTCTTGTTTTAGATTTTATCTCATGTTCATAACTGTAACTTAATTCTATTATCTTACTTGATCTGCAGTGTGTCTTAAAAGAAAATACAATGATTTAAAAGAAAGCTTGCGGTAGGGCAAGCTGGATCAGAGAGCACAGAGTGTTTCGAATAAGTTTGCAATTCACTGTTACATGGGCCGGCAAAAACACACCCTGGATCTGTGGTAGGTTGGTGAGTTCCTAATACGCAACGCTCTTGTTTGAAATCAACAAGTTGTATGAAATGTCATGCAATTCTGAGAATCAATCACCATAATTAAAACTGTATTATATTTGTAATCTGTTGTTCTAGCAAGCCATAAAGTGAAAAAGCAGTTTTACCTATTTTAAAATAATATGAACAGTACAGGAATATCACACAAATCAACTATTAGAAATACTTTCATTCCAGTTAAAACGTAAAACCATAATACTGATTCTTTTCAAATTAATAACAAACAATTAAATATTACATGGTCACATAACGCCAAACATGCTTAATATATTCCGAGCACAGTAGTGCAAATTAAAGACAGCCATTCTTGTTTTCAGTGGGTTTATGAAAATGTAACTATGAAATGTCTCATAAACTATTTGTTAAATCTTTAAATGGGAGGAGGAAGCTGAACAATGGCGAAAGACATGTGTAACCCACATGTGTTCTGCAGAATCAAAACATTTTTTCCTGCAGTAGGAACATTTGACTATGCAGCAAAAATGAATGTAAAATTGTTTGAAAGGGGTTAGCATTAAAATCTCAGTTGGCTTATATTTATTCTTTTTAAGAAGCAAACTTCACTTTAACCAAGACAATTCTGCTGCCTGGTTCTTATGCTGTTTAGCCACACTATAAATCAGAATTCGAACACAGTGCGGTCAGTGTTTTGGACCATCTAACATATTGTTTTTGTGATCCCTAAAATTAAACATCACTTTGATTGTGTTTTTTTAACATCTATAACTGTACCCTGCACAGTGTCTAGAGTGTCTTGGGTCCCAGCAAAGCATTAAATATAATGGATTTTGACCTGTGGAATGGAAGATAAAGCTACATGTCAAAAGGTACAGTACAATGTCTTTGTTAAACAGTGTACCCAAAGCATAGGAATTTTTAACAAGCTGTTAGAATTTATGGTCAAAGTAACATAAAGTAATGCCCACTGCAACAAATGCGTTCAGAGATGGCAATATATCAACCCTGCGGCAATACCGTATTTGTTTTAAAACTCTTAATTCTGGTTAGGTTTTAGTAAAGGGAACATAGCCTTTTCAAATGTCTTGTTTCTGTTTTATATCTTCCATAGTACCAGCATGGGAATATGTGGAAGTGCCACAATGATTAATGGTATGTATACAGTTTATCTGGTGTTTATTCATATGTAATATATAGCAAGGTAATTTGTAACCACAATCAAAGGTAACAGGCAAATCTGTTCAAACGTCAATGACAAAATCTTCATTTCTAGGCCTAAAAAAACAAAATGATATGCACAGCATAAATTATGTAAATTGTTTTTTCATGGTGTGAAATAACAGGAAATTCTGCCATCATCCATTCCGGCTGCCCACAGACTAAGGATTCTAACGTTTGGTCTGGGCCTCACCACAAATGAAACTGAGTGTTTGTTTTATTTATTATTGTTTCCCATGCAGACATGGTAGAAACCCCTGCACACCATTTGAAAGAGACAGAACAATGTCAGTGCACTTATAACAGATGGCTTCTTTTGGCTGGGTGTTATTTTGTCATTGGATTATGTGTATTTCTCTCTGGGTGCCAGTGTGATTGAGAACTCTGGGCCCGAAAGTGTTTGTCGGAGCGGAGACCATGCCAAGGCAAACAAGCCAAAGGAAAGTGCGGTGAAAGCGAGTAACGTAACGCTACGATAGATCTTGGTTTGGGGAGTTCACCCGGAGGTGAAGCATCTCAATGAAGAACAAATAAAAACAACCTGAGAACACTTCATCTACTCCCCCCCTCTTCCCCCACCTAGAAAAAGTGATCTGGATGATGTGAGTGCGAGCTTTATGTTTTTAGTCCAGTATTTTTCAAGCCAAGAAAGAAAACCTTTTTCAAGATTTTTTTTCAATGTCCCCATTAATAACTTCATTTTTTCCATGCAAGCCAATAAAGCTTAATTGTCTAAGATATTGTTTTCATGAATAATAATACTTGTCACTGCAGAAATAAGACCAGGGCCAAATTTGGAAATTTTTATTTCCATGCATACAATAAATTATTATCTTTCCACTCAAGTTTCCAGTTATTATTGTATATCAACAACATTTGGTTTCATATTTGACAAAAAAATTAAAAATGAAAATTTTACTGTTGGAATCAGTTGTAAAGTACCCTGCAATCCATGTTACAGATACAAGCACTGGATGGATTTTTAGATACATGTTAATACAATGCTATCACTAATTTGTACATGCACTTCTGGTCTATCCAAAAAAGGCTTGTGTGTTCTATGGCATGCACTTCTGACGGTTCCTCTAAACCTCTCTAACCTCTTTATTTTAAAAAAGGCCCATTTGTTATTTTAAACCTTTATTTAGATTTGGGTTATATTGGCACTTTCATTCACCCACTTGCTTTGGCTTTTAGCAGTTTGGTTAGAAATCTGAGTCAATCCCACTCCTGTTGAAAGCAGAAAATAGCCAATGCCAGGGTATGAACAGTAGACACATAATAGTTCTTGAGGGATAAACTGCATCATCTTGTGTGCCAGGGAGATCCTGACTAAAGAGTAAACCAAACTATGTTACACCTGCATTTGAGTGCCACGCTTGTTCAGCTAGATTATCTGAGCCTTTGGGCTCTTAGTTTTGCCACGCTATTCGTAAACATGGACCACATGCACAGACATTATTCATTCTCATAAGTATTCATATCTTTATCATTAACTTTATTAATGTTACTGTGTCACTGCCAGCTTTAACCATGTAGCCCAGTGACCATTAAAATCTCTAAGAACAAACATTGTTTTTTTTGTTAGTAATGCAAAACCGAAATTTAACAGACCCACTTCAACTCAAACTCCATTGTTTTTGGGACTTCTTATTCAAAAACAGAAATACATAAATAAAAAAACAGAAATTGTGGTGTACACGTGGGCTTGCTGCTTCTATTAAAGCCTCTTTTACAAATAATCATAAGTAGGCACATTCTTCAAAAGCTGGGGTTCACCTGATCCTAAATATCAAGCAGTTTTGCTCTCCACAGCAGAACAAAGTGATTGGTTACAATCAGTGAGGTATTGGTTAGACATGGTAGCTCCACCCATTCATGACATCATGAAACCTCATAGTTCCATCAATAAATCCATCAGACTGAATGTGCTAATGTGGAATCTCATGATGGCTGTCTAATTAAACTTGAATTCAGGTTCACAGTAGATTCCAGAATTTTAATCCAAAATTGTTTTTTGGAAGTTGAAAAAGCATACCAAAATGGTTCACAGGGTGAAGCACACCTCCCATTGAGAGGATTCCTGTGTTTTCTTCATCTTTTCCACATGGTTTCAGTGCAAGTGCAGTGTTATATCTTCTAATTAGAAATTAAATCCAGAAATACAAAGATAGTTGGATAGCTAATAGTTGGAAAACAGCTCCAGAGGTTCAAATCCTAGATGGAGAAATTATGTCATAAATTTAAAGAAATGACTTAAGGGGATAGTTCCATATAAAAATAAAGCTTATTCATTAGTTTTCCGGTTTGGAGAAAAGTCTATTGATCTGATAGTGGCATCACCGCTTAACATCTGTCATTCTACTGTATGAAGGACAAAATAATTTGGTACAGTATGCAAAACCATATCCATAATCATAATGTCATCTTAAACTTTTCTTAAACCATGTTTTTATTACAAACTGGCCAAAGAGCTTCACTACACAAAACTATGTCATTACCACAGCAGGACAGAGGAAACACTATTGTTTCACTATCTTTTTGCTTTCCCCAATTCCTTATGACTCCCTAACAGCGAGCTGACACTAATACAACTAAACAATACATACATGCAGCCTCACAGTGACAGTGATGCACATCACATCCTTACAACCTAATGGACAAAATCTGCTAAAGGAGACAAGCTATGGTTTTACTGTTTGAAAAAAGTTGTGTTAGTCCCTGCTTCTGATTATTTAAAATAAGACCAGTTTAGGTTGTTTGTCAGTTTGTGACATCATTTGTGACATCATTCATGAGGTTATATCATTATGAATATGATATGACTTCACATGCAGCTTCCAAATGTCTCATAAACACTGACATCTGTTTGTGTTAATTGTATGAATTCAAAGAGATTTAAATGTCGAAGCTGTAACCGGTGGTACCTCCACCATAGATTACATTCATTCTCACATTAGGCCTGCAATAATGGATCTGGACATACAGCCAGTTGTTGAGCTGAAAGATATCTCCTTAGTTATTAAAGAAAATAAAGGAATAAGCTGTATTGTTAGACTTAACTACTTCAACTTTAGAATGTATAATGACCTTAATTAAGAGATAATTTACCATTTTTAGCTGTGTTAGCAAATGCATTTCAGCTACATTTCAAGGAGTTTCCCAGTGGTGCCCAGCTAAACTAAGCGATGCCTTATTGTCTGTGAATGAGGGGACACTTAGGTCCCCTTGCCCCAGTTTTTATACTTACCAGATGATAAATAAAGGATTTACATTAGCACTGAAGCATAAATGTGGCTTTCGGAGATGGATTAAGAAAAAATGTTGAAACTGATATAATTTGTGTGTCAAAGCTTGAGGCTCATAAAAGTCAAACAGGATCGGAATTTTCTCCTCCAGTCAAGCTAAGGATTTGTTTTTACTAGGCCTACAGCTGTAACACAACATAAAATGACTCCAGCTGGATATAAATAAATAAATCTTGACACATGAAAAACAGAAAAGATTTCTGGAAAACTGTCTTGGATATTAGATTCTAGGGCATAGGAAATCTCTGACGCATACTAGTAATTACAGTTTACAGTTCACTTATTTTCAGTTAATAGGGATCCTTCAAAAGGATTTTGATATGCTTCATACTAAAATAATCATGGTACTTCATTATATTTATGGTGCCATCAGAAAACAGCGTACATATTACTATACATATACATGTACATGGATGCACACACACGTAGAAACACACACATACATATGTACACTGTCATATACAAGCTTTCTTTGATTGGGGTAGTGACATAGAGATAATTATACCTAATTAGAATAGAAATTTTAATGACAAAAATAGAGCTAATTTATTTCACTCTCAACATTAAAAATATTTTCCAGAAAGTGCAAGGCACATAAAAGGAAGGTGTCTTGTTTGGAATGTAGTTAAATACAGCTAGTGCATATTTGTCATTCATTCCTAAATATTTTCAATTAACTTGGCCTTATAAGGGATGAAACTGAGCATATATATGGAATACAAAGTACCTGTGAGTGCTGATGGTATCTGAGGGAGAGAAATAAAGGGACAAAAGGAGGATTTCAGAAGGAGTGAACTAATGAAAATTCATATTCAGATTCATTGTCCTTGGAATCTTTTGAATAAGATTTTAATTGAAGGCCATTTCAAGCCTGTTGTCAGAATAATGATATAAGAGCAATGAAAAGGCAATGAATCATTGAAAAGATGACTGTCCATTAAGACATAATTAATGCAAATGTGTGTTTATATGTAGAAAACATGAGAAACCAAAGTAAAACAAAAAAATAATATTAACAAATGAATACAATACCAGACAAAGAACTAGACTACATGTACATGATATTGAACAGTAAACATTAGTAAATAGTTAACATTAATATAAACATAATAAAAGTTATACAAAGCAGTGAGCAACACAGGTCAAATATTGATGTATGTTTTCTATGAAAACCTTATATAGTATTGATCACATTTACTACAATTTAGCGACTTATTTACAAGTATAAATACAGAAATTAGTATATGTATATACAGTTATATAATATACAAGTTATTGCAGTCCTTTAAGATTACAGTGTTGTACAGCTCTTTTACCGTAAAACCTCATTGTTTTATAGTAGACTGCAGGCATGTGCTCATCTGGAGAAGGCAACATTGAATTATGAGACTTAGAATATCCCGCCTACTGAAACCCTACGTCCATGGGCTCCCTTGCAGTTACAGCTTCTTTTTCTTGTTATTCTGCTGAGTACAGCTTGTCAGAACCAGCTATTAGCAAACTTTTGAATATTACCACATTTTATTGTCATTTATTTACTGGCTTTCCACAGTCCTTCTTAAGAGATTGGTTTGTTAGACAGAACAAAATACATTTCAGATAAAAAAAAATCAAATTTACCACCAGTGTATCATTGCTTTGTGATGCTTGAAGGAGCTGTTACTGTAGTTCATGAACATCTGATACCCTGCAAGCTGTACAACATTTAGATATGTTAGCAAAACCTTGACAGAAAATGGCGGACAGCATTTTAGTTTTCAGTTCGCAAGGTAATACCCCTTTATCACTCCATAGACACTCCAGTTATTGAAGGCCCTGCAGTTCGTCCATGTCCGCTGCCTTAGCAATACAGTCCCATGCTGGAGTAGCTGTGGAAGCTAAGCACACTGACTGCAGACTGTAAGAAGCAGTTGTTTGACTTCACGAGTTTCAGAGGATATGCATGCTGGTATTCGCCCTCCCAAATCGGCTGAGAATATTTCTGCAATGAGACAGGTCTGTAATGTTGCAGCTGGAATTCCAAAGTAGGACACAAAATGGTGAGGGAGTAATAATTACCAGCTCAGAATGACATCACATGTGTACATCATTATCTACTGTCACTCTGAAGTATTCCAATGCCATCATTATGGTGGTAAATGTTTCATATTCAAAACTAAAAAGTGCAATAAATAATATATATGGCTTTAGCTTACTCAAATCAAACTGTGTAAGAAATGTTGGCTGGGACCCAATCAAAGAAACTTGGTCTCTAAAGGGAATGTGAAATTGAAACAAAAGTGACTTTAGTCTCTCAATACATGTACTCTTCTATTTTAGAATGCAAAGAATGCATTCCAGCAGTCATGCTTGCTTGACTTTTATAAAAATAAAAATACTCAATGAAGCTAGAATTGGAATTTAAGTTTATTTTGGTTTAATTGCATATGTCAAAGAAGACACAGTATTTAATTGACTCACAGTTGCCATTTATGGTTTATAAGAAAAACAATATTATATACACTATAAACTATTGTTAAATACCAATAGTTTCATGCTATTCATGTCAAGATGTTTCAAATATAAAGACAGACCCACCCCTTCCATCCATACAGAAACACACAAACATACACATCCATAGATACACACAGATACATACAAATATTCAGTAGCTTGGAAAAACCTTTAACATTTGTAAGATGGCAATGCATACTAAAGAAGAGTAAAGGCATAAACATCTGCTTTTTAAAATTGTATTGTTTGGCATCCAGCTGAAACCAACATGTCTGAAAAGACTATTTTTCTAACTAGCCTCATGCAGTTCAAGAGAACCTGGTACGGATTAATGGAAAATCTTCCTTCGATAATCTTTGGGCAGATCACAACCCCAGCCAGAATGCCAGTCTGAAAGAGAATCACACCAACGTGTGTGTTTGGAGCGTTTGTTCCTTGGGTCCAGGGTTACATCACAGCTGTCCTCCACTGGCCTAGTGAACTGTCTGCATGGGTTTACACATCTTGTCACCGTCAATGGGGACACGCTTGAACAAGCTTGCACTGAGAATACACATTCAACTCTACTGTATCTCATCACTTTTCAAAAGGAGTACTTTGGTCCAACTACACTATACGAAAATACACAGAAAGCATTTCCAATAACCTTACAGTACTTGCACACCTTATGCAAGACATTTACAAAGTATTGGAAGGCATTGCAAAATACTACAGCAATGATATCTCTCATCAACCTCTTATTTTATAAGCAGTAGCACTGGTGCACACTGTTGCATCAAAACTAAGGGATTCTTTTGATGAATTGTGAATATGTAAATTAGCCAATGATCCATGTATTATGTATGTTATAGCTATGTAAATACAATTTCAAAACTTTTTATTTGATTGATTTACTTTCAAGCTCCATTTGCACGTGCACGTTCGATAGTTAATGTTGAACAATGACTTATTGTGTTTTACAGAACTACTTTATGGGCTGTTGAAGAGACTGAAGCCCAAAAGTATCTAACCACTTTCAAAGACATTTAGCAACTTTCCCCTTACACCAAACACAAACATTCAATTCATTTAAATATGTTCAACCCTTTACAGAATATTTTCATTTTAAATATCAATTCATTTTTTTCTTTCACAATATCTTAGTTTCAGAAATAAAGGGTTAGTTTGCTATTTGAACACAATGGGATTTGTAACTATGAAGCCTAGTCATTAAATTGTGCACTTGTAACATAATTATGTATGAAGAATGATTTGTTTTTAAATGTACCATTTAAACATCAACTTTCAACTACTCTCAAGCATTAATGTATCATATATTAAGATACTTGTGGAAGATGTAACAGGTAAATGTATACGTTTTAAAAATGTCAGGCTTTCTAAATAACTCCTCTTGCTATGTCAGCTTGCTCCCGCCACGAAATAAAATCAAATAGAGACATGAGTGAGAAGAGAAAGGCACATATTATTTTGTAAGCCATAATCCATGAATACATTATCCTGTTCATAAACGTGGTTATACCAGTAGTGGAGTTTTTGATTTATAATTGCAGAGACTGGGGGAATCGCTGGTGTGTACCTGCAATTGAAATGTATATTACTACTTTGTAATTTACTGTAGATAACAGAGCGATATATCCGTAATAATGCCAATTGCTGCACAAGCAAATCATCACTGACAATGTTACTGCATAAAAATTAAATATCTTCTGCTGTATTTTTGGTTAAGGTAAAGATGGATTTAAGTTTTATGCACATTTCCTTGTGCGATATTGTTTGTTTTTCACTGATTTGCACTGGATTCATTCAAAGATTTCGTTTCTTTACCCTTGCGTTTCGTGTTAAATAAGTTTTTTTAAAAAGTGTAAGGGCATAACAATGTACAACAACCACGTCCAATGGAGATATTTATCCCGTCAACGGTTTGAAAAGTTTGGATGACGATGGTACCCATTTTAAGACAGAAGATGTTTGTTGAGTAGGCCTATTCAAGTTTATTTCCACGATAATGAATGTTTTAAAAATCGGTCAATGTTTTTATTATATTAATAAACGGTTAGTGACAAATAAATACAGACTTTCAATGGAACTACACAAAAAGTTAGCAACAATCTTTAATAGCCCACGCAGATGTTCTTAACTTTTATTTAATACTCTCATTTGACTTTGTATGCAAAATAAACCCACATTTTAACGTTAAATGACCTCATGCATGGATGGCTGTGAATATGTCAGTGCTGGGACTGAAAAAAACGGCTAGGTTACAGCAATAACCTTTACAACTGTTTAAACACATGGTTATATTGTATTGTGTTCAGCACTTAAAATTGAAATTTGGCAGACTTCAGTTTACTGTTATCAGTGTTGGGTTCGTTGGATAGAAACGTTTTCTGTTTAAGTTCATATAAAGGGCAAACACCCTAGCGTGACTTTGAAAACAGTTGGATATAAATTGTATATGACATACAACTCCCTAGTCACAGCCATGCACGATACCGTTAATAATGTAGGCCGTTTGGTCTTCTTAAACGCACCTTTAGAAGCCCTTAAATCGTCCCCATGAAAACATACATAAATATAACATTTATTTTATACACTACATTGCGTTTTAATACTGTCAACCGATACTGGATTCTACTTTTGACAAATAAGTCAATTGCCAAGCAATTAGTTGTAAAACAATATTTATTCTCATTGACAAAAAACTGTAAAAATATCACACTTAAAGAGTACAATATGAGTGCCAAAGAACATACAATTTTTCATTTCTGAAACAGAAACACAAAGCTCATGTATTATTCTGTTAAGTGTATTTTCAGAACAGATCAATTAAAAACAAAAGGATATTGTGTATCATTGAGAAAAAAATGTGCTTACATAGAAAAAATATATATACTCTAGATTGTTTTCAACATTTTGCATATTGGACTCCTGAATCTTAAGCTCCAGGTGCGCAAAAACGCGCAAAACAATAGTATGGATCACTTTGTTATGTAGAACAATTTGTGGGCAATTATGATTCACAATTGAACGTTAGTTCGGCTACATGAATATATCGTTGTAGCTATTCCATATCAATCCACGTACAAATACTTCGTCCATTGCTGAACGTAACAAAGACGTACAAAAAATAATCCTACCTTCAGCCTTTAGTTTTTTGTGCGATTTTAAATTTTAAAAACACAATTAACAACTAGCGTTGCAAATCCCAGTAGGAAAGTTGTCGGCTGTATGTAAAGAAGTTCCTTTGTGCAAGCTTTGCAATAACAGCGACTGAGCTGAAACAGAAGAGGGCATTTTAAAAACAGAAGTCTGTGAAGTACAGTCACTGATGGGACTCAGCGACCCCCCTATGATACTCTCTATTGAAAAAGAGGAGCGCGGCACAGGGGATCCCGTCTTCGAGAAATGTAAGGGGGGCAAACTGGGACTGAGCTGGGAGTAAAAGCGGCTTCTCGCCATGTCAGCGGTCGCAGACATTAAAGACGGTGCGGGGATAATGGTTCCCCTGTGCGAATGTCGAGACTGCTGATGCTGAAATGAAAAGAGCGTTGAATGCGTGTGGTACGGCTGCAGTTGAATTCCATATCCGCAGCCGTATGGTCCGTAGCTGTACGCGGCGGCGGGAATAAAACTGCTGTGTTCCCGCAGAATGTCAGCAGTGTGTTGCCTTTTAAAACGTTTCCTTCTCCTAAGGAAACTGCCGTTGTCGAACATGTCTGAAGAATCCGGGTCTAATGTCCAATAGTTGCCCTTTCCCGGGTTTCCAGGCTCCCTTGGTATCTTCACGAAGCAGTCGTTTAAGGATAAGTTGTGCCTTATTGAGTTCTGCCAAGCCGGGAACTTCTCCCTGTAATATGGGAAACGATTGCTGATAAAATCGCAAATCTCACACAGCGTGAGTCTCTTTTTTGGACTTTGGAGGATGGCCATTGTAATTAAGGCAATATAAGAATAAGGCGGCTTGACTAAGGTGTTTTTGCTGGCTGGTTGGTAAGGACTCTGGGGTGCGCTAGTCAACAGAATGTCATCATGTATTTGGGCCACTTCTTCAGCATAGGACCGCGTCTGGTTGTCCCCATCTTCCCCTTCGCCGACGACATCGATGTCAGTTTCTTCCGAAAGGATGGAGGCATCGGACATATCCGAGCTCAAAGTCATAGCTCAACGCAGTAAGTTTCCGAAGCCACGTAGGAGATGAAATTACTGCTCTTTGTTTTGGAATAACTCATTAGGAAACAAATACGAAAAAAATATGACAGAAGTCCTTTTTTCCTCAGTGCTGTAAGCTTACTTGCTTTTTTCCTTTCATAAGCGATAGAGATACCCACGCACCATCCAAAAGCAAACGTTATTTTAAGAAGCCTATAAAATGATCTTGAGAAGGAAAGCTCTAGGTCCAAAAGTGGGCGGGCATTCTTGGGTGTATATACAGGCACCAGGATCACATGGCTTTGGAACGTCACCGGAGCGTTTGCAGAGTACAATTTGAGAAAAGGCTTTGCAGAGAATAACCAAAGTACTTTGAAAGATGTAATAGCTGTATAGTTATACGTATATTACTGATCTTTTCTGCGGTGTAGTTTGCGCTTCAATTTTGCTTGCATGGTGTTTGTAAACAACAACCACAAACAAATGTGTATGAGCAAGAAATAAAAAGCAAGTGCTTAAAATACTGACAATTAATTTGTGAGTAATCAAGTTTCTGATACTACCTCTTTAAAGTTAGAACGTTAAACAGATACTTATTTTAGCACTGAAACAAACAGATTTTCTACTCAGCGATCAAATAATTACAATTTGCAATTATTTCATAGCTGGCAAAAATCATCAATGTTTTTATCTTCTATGTATTGTTTTCTCGTGACACACGCCTAAATTGAAACAGATTGTGATTGGACATAATCATTTAGCCAGCGGTAAAGAATTCTTCCATTACAATGAAATATGCTAGGCGCCCTACTGGGCTATGTTTCTCGTGTTCTTTACGGAATTTCTCATTTCCGGTAAACAAATCTTCACCCAGTTACATTTGTGTGGCCTTTAAATAATTTTCAGTTTAATTGCATGGCCTGTTAAAATAACAACAACAATACTAGGCTGCTACTACTTATACTACTACTAATAATAATAGTAATAATAACAATAATAATAATAACAATAGTGTAGTCTACCTTGCATTTATTTCTCGTTATCTGTGATTAATTTGGTTAATTTTGTATTGTTTTGACATGCAACATTAATCTGAATTCCGTTGTTTGTAGTCTACACATCTCACAATATATTTCTGGTATAGCTGGTATTTTTCACCTGTTGCATGCGCTTTTTGGTTACCCTTTTATTTTATATACGGGCTTTCTGAGAGTCATCCGACAAAATGAAGTCTGTAAGAATAAACAGAGTGTAGATCTTTTGGGACCACCTCCACCTCCGCTGCAGAGCCTGGTCAATTTTCAGACTTTTTAAACAGAGTGAGCTGGCACTCTTTGCCTGTTAAGGTACACTTAGTAATTTATTGAAATGAGATTATCAGTACATTTACCTCAGATATATATTTTTGTCGTGCATGGATATTATTATTTTATAAATTAAAAACTCATTTCGTCAGTCACAGATTTCAGTGTCACATATTCAATGAGTATATGTATGAATTTATATCAAAAATTTTTAAGAATTACAGGACCAACATGCGATGTTCAAACTCAGGAGTATTTTAAATTAATCTCTGAGAGAAATGTGTTTCAGTTAATTTGTTTTGCAAGGTTTCCATTTTGCAAGTTAGTCTATACTTCAGGTATTTTTAAGGGTCTTATAAACATAAGCAAAGAAGTTGAGTAGATGAGAACAGAAAAATATTACTTTTTCCTCTGGGCATGAGGGTAAATTGGTACGGGTTCTAATTTCAAGTCCTGTTTAACCAATATATCTGAGTGCATAGCACAACCCCGTGGTTAAAGTTGTTACTGCACCTTATTCCTCTTCAGCAAGAATGGGCAGTCATAAATGCGCCAAATACGCAGTAATAATTATATGAGTAAGAAGAAGAATCACTTCATAGGAAATAAATGGCCCTTGTGCTAATTAATTGTAAGAAATTGTGATTGCTCTAATTGGATTTCAAAAGAACCTCCATTTTGTGGATGGGGGAGGGATGCATTGCTATTAGCAACGGATGTCGTTAAAGAGTTTGTCTCTGGCTGAACTCTGAGAGCACAGTAAGCATTCCAGCACTGATTTGGTTGCTTCCTTATACCAAATCAAATGAAGAGGAAGCTCAAGTCTCAGTGCTGAAGAACTTGTGCCACAAACTTGAATGGCAGAGAGATGGACCAATTGGGGCTTGCTAGGATTCGAGTCAATAATGACAATGAGTTACATTTATAGCGCAGTTCAAAAGGGCTCAATCCATAAATGTGCTCGAACAAGAGAATGGGGCCCTTTTGCTGCAGTTTAAGTTCTACACTCCATCTTCAGTAGACAATGTGCAAATGAGAGGGTTCCTCTGTGCTTGTTGAGCGGACAGACCAATACGATTCTTCTGACATCATAATGCCATACAATGTGTGGCATGGAAAAAGAAGGCCATCCAGGTATTAAATGCTGCAGCTGACATGGTCATCACCATGTAACTAGCCCTGCATATTCAGGCCTCATGAATCCTTTATGGTGATGTCACTAGTTTGAGAGATATAGACTTGATTGTGGGTTTCCAGTAAAAACTATACATCAAGCCTTAGACACATAGAGGGCAACATTCAAAAATGAGAAAACACAACTTCAAACTATTGGCAGGATGAATACCTGTTCAAAAAAACAGTATTGCAACAATGGAGAACTGTTTAAATTGAGTTGATTATTTAAATGGCTGTCACACATACAACATGTTTGCCAGGTCTGGAGTTTATACAAGCAATGGTCCAATTTTCTGCTGGATTAGCGTTATATTTACCACATGCTACATAACCACCACTCTCAGGCAATGTGACAGGTTTAATGCTAACTGACATTTGGAGGCTAACATTGTGAATGTAGGCATGGAAAGCATCTCAGTTATAGGGAGTATATGCAAGCATTAAGGGGTATGGTTGGTGTATGTACATGGTATAACATGGTAACATTCCAGAATGTTCTTACCAATCTTTATTCAATATGTCAGCTTTAGAAATACTGGCTACAAATTCAAAGCACAATTTACATATGGGAAGTATTTCACATCGAGCAAAGGCTATTGCCTTTCAAATTTTCACTTAAAATGTGGTTAACAGCTGAGGACTTACAGCTGAGACTAGGGAAGCCATCCCATTTGAAATGCAGTCTGCCCTGCAGAAGTGGCTGTATGTGGAAATACCCTCTTTCTCCCATCCAGTGACTGCAGATGAGACAGACTGATCCATATTGCGTCACAAACTGTGACGTGGCATTTCAACACAATGGGATTTCAACACAGTTAGGTTACTTTTACACCTAGGCTAATTTACTATTTCATTTGAGCACAAGTGCAGCTGTGCAGATTTTGGCTGAATTATGACCTGTGCTAATATATGCATTGTCATAGCTGATTTTTGCTAGATTGAGAGACATATGTGGAAAATGCACTTAAGTTCATTAAATTATCATGAAAATGACCATCAAAAAGAAGGTAAAAATCACAAAAAACAGAGGCAACAAGGATTTTTTTCTCATTGGAGACCAATCAAAACTAAACAGGGAAATAAAAGTTTGTTTTAAAGGGAGCAACAGGGATTTTTATGTGACGTTCTCATATTCAACTGTTTATTTTTTTTGGAATATAAATCGTGATAAATTGTCTTTTTTAAGAATGCAAGCCCTAAAAGTAGGACTTTGTGATTCTCGTGCATGGTAGAGGCTTTCACTCAGGCGCTATAAGTCTGGCTTTGCTAGATCATAAATGTATTTCAATGTGTTCTGAATGACCTCAGTCAAATATAGATTTGGTTTTGGTGCCATTGTGTGCCATGCATTCAGCTGCTAACTGGAACCCTTTGTCCTGCTTTTATAAATCCTACAGACATCATAAAAATGTCTGGAAAGGTCTTAATATGACTAATATGTATCACATGATTGAGAGACCAAACACATGTTTGTTCAACTGGATTTACATTTGACAGCTCTACTGAACTTGTCTGACAGGGTTGACATTTGATTTTTTATACTTTTTTCCTTTGCATTTTTATCCAGCTAATTAGTCTGGTCCACTGTTTCGTAAGAAACTGGTTAAGTGACTTGAAATACAATGATCTGGATTACATGTACTCTCAAGTACATTTATCTTGCCTTCCTCAACCCACAGGAAAGTGTAGCCAAAGAAGCACTGGGATAATCACTTCGCTTATTTCACATTCTTTGGCATCATAATGAATGTTATTGTCAAAGATAACGAAACTTTTGAGACAGATTAATAAATACTAACATGTGACTTTTATATCGCCTCTTCAAACTACACCAACATAGTTGTATTATTGTTTTTTTATGTGGGCACCCTCCCTTGCTGGCGCGTAATTTCTTTTAATATTCTTGCGTCACTTCCTTTCCTTCCTTTGCTTTCCATCTTGCTCCCCGCGTGTGTACCGTCCAAGTACACAGGTCAGTGTGGAGCTATAAAATCTTTCATTTCGTTCACAGTAACATCCAGCTCGGACGACACAAGGTAAATAATATGGAAAACTATGATTCTGGCTAAACTGAAATCATAGAATCAAAGGTAAAACACAATTATCCTAATTTATAGAAAGGGGCCTGGGCGGTCTTCGTGACAGGCCTGGATCCAATTGAACTACTTAACGTTA
Source organism: Albula goreensis (assembly GCA_022829145.1). Taxonomy (NCBI): domain Eukaryota; kingdom Metazoa; phylum Chordata; class Actinopteri; order Albuliformes; family Albulidae; genus Albula; species Albula goreensis. The sequence goes on from CM040744.1 coordinate 10,666,442, forward strand.
GACGGTTAAGTTAGCTCATGTTAGCCATCGGGATAGTGATACTTTGTCTGGAAAACCCAATGTGAATAGCTTGGTAACATTGTAATGACAAATCGCGAGTTTGTGGTTTGGTTGTTGTACTGTGATTGGTAGTATGCTAGCTACCGTTAGCTGAATACTTAATCTGCTGTTCCGAGGACTGTTCTTTGATGTTTAGTAGTCTGGTTAGCTAAAGGGAAGCTGCGGGTAGCCAGCTATCGATAACACAATCAACGTTTTTGTGATAAAACATTTTACAATTTTTGTACCGACCGTATCATTCTTGCTGACGGTATTAGGTGAGCCAGTGGCAAATTAGCTGGCCTGCTACAGATTTCAAGTGGTTACCTTAAACATTAGTCTTAGTAAGTTTGATATCATTGCTTGCTGTGAACTCATTAAACGGGCTTTTAAATGAGACAATACAATTTTGTTCAAGTCCAAAACTGACGGACAGTACTGACTGTAAATTACGAACCAATTAAGTTATATCGACAGTGCTTTCTTACTTGATGGTTAGTTAGCTTCCTGACCAAGTTTGGCTGGCTTAACTTCTTGGCTAACTAGCCTTTACCTTATTACATTAGAGCTAACGTTAAATTCTGTGAGAAATCTTCCTGCGTGATTGTCATTGCTTGTGAGTCGCTATACTGTAATGTATCACTGTACTTTACACTTATTGAAAGTAGGGAGAGTAGGCATAATTTACAGTCGCCTGTAGAAATAGCTACTGATTTGTCGCTGGTGTCTCATTAGCTAACTTAGCTAGCCTTAGCTAGTTGTGGGTGGTATCCTGCTGTCATCTGAGATGCATTGTGCGGCAGGAGTTATGCAGCTGTCTGCCGTTTCAGAAATAGTTGCAGTTCGTCTTAGCTTACACGCCTAACATGGTTAAGGTAATTAGTTACCTTAAAAATCTGATCTTTTTGAGTTTAAATATCAGTATTGTCTTTAATGAATAACGAGCACCCGTCTTATCTACATTGTAGATGAAAGAAACAATAATGAACCAGGAGAAACTCGCCAAACTGCAGGCGCAAGTCCGCATTGGTGGAAAGGTGAGTTTTTATCTTTTATGCTGGCGGTCAACTGAATGGAAAATACAAAATCTTTTGTATTTTATACATTTTGAACCATAAATAACTAACCCAGATTTGCTGGTTACCTCCTCTCATTTGAAAGGGCACTGCTCGCAGAAAGAAGAAGGTAGTCCACAGAACAGCAACCGCAGATGACAAGAAGCTTCAGTTTTCCTTGAAGAAACTTGGTGTCAACAACATATCTGGCATCGAGGAGGTAATTACATTTATCTCTGCAGGCACTCCTTATGCCATGAAATGTTTTCATCTTCTGCATGGACACCATTGCCATTTGTACAGTAGTTATTAGAACCCAGTTTTTTTTTTTCCCAGTTGTAACACCAATTGTTCCACCGTTTTACAGGTCAACATGTTCACAAACCAGGGCACAGTGATACATTTCAACAACCCGAAAGTGCAGGCCTCTCTGGCAGCTAACACCTTCACCATCACAGGCCATGCTGAGACCAAGCAGCTGACTGAGATGCTGCCCAGCATCCTGAACCAGCTGGGGGCTGACAGTCTGACCAGCCTGAGGAGACTCGCAGAGGCCCTGCCCAAGCAGTGTAAGTGAGACCCAGGGGAGGGGGGGTTACCTTTGGGTTACCTGCCACTCTTCTTACATCCTGCTTCTCTTAAATACTTGGGTCTCCAGACTTGTCAGTGAAGCAGGAAAGCAGGTGCAGGTTTTTATTCCTAGCCCAGCACTAGAACGCATCTCTCACTTAATGGAGTCAGTCAGTCAAGACCTTACATCAGGGCTATTCGACTCCCAGTCCCAAGGGCTGCAGTGTATGCAGATGGACTCCAGCTGCACACTGCATCTCCGGATTTCTCTAATTGGCTAAACTATCTACATCAAGTGGTGTAGTGTGTGACTGGAGCAAATATCTGCATATACACCATAGCCCTCAGGGTCTGGAGTTGAATAGAGCTGCCTTAGGTTGAGTTTGGTGTTGCTAGAGCTTGGTTAAAACAGGCTTACACCTTCAGCGGTTCAGGGGGCTCATTTGTCCAACGCAGATATCTTTCATTCAGTACTCTTTGTGCCTCATCTTTATCTGTGGGATTACATCTGTAGCCTCCCTGTTCCTCCTGGCAACACTGCAGCAGACTCGCCACTCCCTAAACATGACTGGAGCTGATACAGGCCTGGACCGGTAGAAAGGCCATATGCATATATTGTGGGTGTATACAGCTAACTGCAGTTTTGTGTGGATGTTAGACAGGCAGTACAATTGTTTTCCTTAATATAAATCATTCAAAAATCAATTACAAATTGACTGCAGTCTAAATCTGTCCTCAGTTAAAGAAACAATGAACTCTGCAAAGTCAGACCTAGTGGGTCTGAGAGTGTTGTCTGTATTATTACAGTGAACCCTGATCTGTGAGAATCAAGCTTGATATTTCAAGGGGCTCAGCTTTGTCCCTAGCTCTCTTCTCTGTATAAGCTTGACTATTTGACTGTGAAACACTGTCTACTGTGTAGATGTAGTAGAGACTAACTGCAGCTTTATTGATTCAGTGCTGCTTTATACATGGAAGTCCTTAATATAGGGCATTCACTCCCAATTACATTTACAGTTTTCTAATTCATAATTAATTCTGTTGGAAAAGTATGTAACTGCTCTACTCTGTAACAGTGTTACCCCTGTAACAGTGTCCATGTTGTGCACCTGTACTGTATGCTTTCTATTAGTGTCTTCCCTGAACCACATTCCTTCCTTCATTGAATGGTTGTTTCTACGGCCAGTAAAATGAATTAAACGATGAATTCTGCCATGTGGCATTACTGGTTTATGTGGAAGGCATGCAAATAGCCATGTGTGTATCGGAGTGTGAGTTCAACATAAAGGTGATACTGCTATGTAATTAACAATGGGAACATCATCCATGTGTACAGCGGGACAGTGCTGACCAAAATGATTGTTTGGCTAATGTGAGCAATATGTCACTGATGATATGCATCTGTTACAGCTGGAGATGCCAAAGCACCAATTGCAGCAGGGGAGGAGGATGATGACGAAGTTCCAGGTGAGACTTTTTAACATTTCTGTTCGGGCGAAAGAATGATATGCGTTGCGTTTCAAACAAAGTTCCCCATTTGAAAGTGAGAAGGGATTTACGCAAACCTTTTTAGTCGACATAGTGATGTAAAAGTGGTAGTCGTAATTTGGGTGAAGATTTATTACAGAATTTGTATTGTTTCAGTCTTTGTCAAGCCATAATACTTTTTGTAGTCGCACTTTGAGGCCACTCCAGAGTACCGTTTTCTTTAAAAATTGAGAACTTAAAACCCATAAACAGTTATGATGCAAATGTTGGAATTTGCAGTGGAGTAGTTAATCAGTTGTACAGAAATATTACAAGCGGCGGAGAAGAAAAGGTGTGTTTTGGTGGTGGGGAAAAAAAGGGCGAAGTAGACGCCACATTGACAAGTCAGCTTTTGTTCCCGGTCTTAAACTGAATTGTGCATGCACTTGATTTTTTTTTTTTTTTTTGGCTGGGTGAGACCATCCATGGTTGGAGGCAGTATCCCCAGTTTAATGCTCACCCTCCTAAACTGTTGATTCCCAGTCTCCATGATGCATTGTTTCCCAAAACTAGATCTGAACAATGTTTTAGAGACTTCACAGTAAAGTTTGTAGTGTGGTACTAGAACTTAAAACAGAATTTTGTAGACCACAACGGATTTTTATTGTCATTTTTAAATCTTTAAATCATAGTTTTGAGCTGGAAGGCTGTTCTTGGCTGTATAGGTCAAACCAATCTCAAAAAGCTTTGAATCAGAACAGTTACTTTCAATGTGTAATTTTTGTGTGTTGACATCTTGTTTGTAGACATTAACTTGCTGTAAATGATCGAATAGTAAGATGAAAGGCCAGTCACTTCTGCGCCAATTGAGTGCTGGATTGGGCTGGTCACTCACCAAAAATGTCAGCACCACCTAGTGGCCGCCTGCTTGACGCATTTATTTTCCAAATGTGACTCCAATCACATATTGCCTGAACTTTTGAAGAGTGCAAAGTCCACATATGATCAATTCATGAACATGAAGACCTTGTCCAGGAGAGGGCACTAGAGAGCTGGAAGGCTGATATTAACTAGCCTAACATCTTTAAATGTCGACTTAAAGTTAACACATTCTGAATTCTGTGTTTCAGACCTTGTGGAGAACTTTGATGAGGCTTCGAAGGATGAGGCAAACTGAAGAACACCCCAAAATCAGATTCCCATCTTGACTGGGCAGTGTGGAGCTGACTATTTTATATTTTGTTGTCACATTACTTTTTTTTTTGTATTGTTCCCTTGTCTATATCGAGTTGGTGAATTCGATATGGTATACACCCTTCACATGTTTGGGGTCCTCCATCTTTGCTGCTTGCCCTGAGTTACTGAATTCAGTAAATGTGCAGCCTGGTTCAAAAATAACGCATCTGGAATAAAAATGAATTTAAGAGATGTTTATTAAAAATGTTTTCTGAATTTTTTTCATGACTTTGGCTTCAGTGTGGATCAAAAGTAGAATTTATACTGGATAAACTATTTTTACATGAGTGAAGTGTACTCTTGCATTGCTATGATTACACATTCCAGCACACCTGTCAGACGTAGACATTTAAGCACTGCCTAGGCAAACTCATTGGAAAGGATACCTGTGAACTCCACCAGTCTAATTGTGCCTGTCATGGTTTTTAAAAACATCTACATTGGAATTTCATTAATTGTATGAATGTAAGATGGGCATGAAATGAACCATTTGGAAACACAATTTATAATCTCAATTTTTTAATGTATATAAATGCTTAGAATTATGTTTCAGAACACAGAAAAGATAAAATATAGTACATTTACACTATGAAACAACAGTTTATAATCGCCTGTTACATCAACAATTTGAGGGCCAGTGTGTTATTTTGTGCAGAACAACATACTGCTTGTTTGAAGTGGTGGGAGAGAATACTTGTAGCATTTACCATAGGGGGATGGTGAAGTGGTGGCCAGTAAAGCCAGTTCTGTTCAACAAAGCCAGCTCCAGCACTATTCATGGGTTACAGCATTATAGTTTGAGCCTAAAAAATGGATATTCCTAATATTTCAGTTGCTGGCGGTTATACATCATATTGTAGTTTTAAGTTGAATCCTCCTACAAGATTTCTAGTTACAAGACACTGGTGATTGTTGCACTTTTGGTATTATAAATTGCCCTCTGGGAATGCTTGTTCTGATGAGAGAAAGTAACATGAGTACCATGAGGAAAATTGTTACCATGGGTATTGACTTTTTAAGACATGAACAAGCAAAGCTGGTGAACATTTCTGAAACTGTATAAAGTGAAGAGAAACAAGCTTTTAAGAGGTGCTCTTGGTTGAAAGTTTCTCTTCCCTCCTCTTGGGGTTTGAGAAAGGTCCTTCACCATGGTTGCTGACTGTTGAGCCCACAAATACTTTAATCCTCAGATGATTTTGTGGAGAAAAGAAAATCATTTTCAAACACGTCTTTAGTGCTTTCCTTGTAATTCCTTTTCACCTTGAACATAAAAAGATTGAACATTTTAAACCTTGAACATTTACACCATTTTACCATTTTACACCTTGAACATTTTAAAGCAGTCATGCAAAAAAATAACATTGAACTTCAAACTACTCATCATTCGCTCAGTGAATCAAACAATACTATTAATAATACTATGATTACTAATTAATACCATCAGTTTTGTTATTTCAATATTTTCAATGAATGGAAAGTTAAGCCTCCTTATACATAAAGCGTAAAACTGAAGCGGAAATTCTGAAAATGAAGAAAAAACTGAAACATTTTAACTTCTTACGGGCTGTCATGAATTTTAGGAAGACGTTACTGAACCATTTTATGCATTTTAGAAATAAACTCATTGAATCATTCACCAAAGTTGTAGCCATTTGTGATGTATCGTGTTTTCAACAAGTTGACCATCAGGCATAAAGATTTGATTTGTAACACTAATTTACTTCAATCAAATTCCAAAGGGCATCATCAATAATGATGCTGGCAGATGAGTTTTTAATGCACGTCACTGCGGTTTAGTTGCACAAACATGCAAAGGAAACCAGACAAAGTTGTCGGAACAGAGCAAACAACCTGTACTTAAGACCAACACCAAACGGCACAAGTATTTCCTGTGGTATCTGTATGCAATTGTTCCACTGAAAACCACATGTGAAGATCACTGTCTCAACATTGATTAGACAGAAAAGATGAGCCATTTGGCCAGTTTAAACATGAAAAATATTGTCATTAAAATTTGAATTGAAATAAAAATTAGCACTATGCTTGTTTCAAAATTGAAATATTTATGTGATGTCTATATCAGGGGAGTTCTAAGTAGAGGTACTTATCTTCAGCCTTCTGCTTAACTATGGCTATGTCTTGCACAAGTCAAAGACATACATTTCATACTGAATGCAGGGAGAATTCAGTTCAAAGAGTAAAGAGGATACTATGAGCAGGAGTATTACTCTTTAAAGTTCAGCTATATAAAAATATATAAAGCTGGATTAACAGTACAATTTCAAATATTCCACTTTATACTGCTGTTTAGGATCCCAAAGATCAGCATACATTGTGCATTAGGTTGGAACTGCACAATATACGATTCTAAAGGAGGCATTTTCTATTGCTTTGAGTTACCTGAGTTCTGTAGCAGGTAGACAACACAGAGGGAGACCAGGGTAGAAAAGGGTGAGCTGCTATTACGATGATCAAATAAACCAGCTCAACTCCAACAATCAGGGGCGGGTTGTCCTCTGGTTATGACACAATAACAACATCATTATATAATACAATGGCCACTGCCATGCCACTGGCTATGTGAATGTTAGAAATTTAAACGCTGGTAAATACACAGACAAATTGTATGCTTCCTCAGAGATACGATAGATAGGCATCTTTCAAATACAATATAAATGATGCCTCAACTACATGCCACAGCACGAGCTTCATCATGTTATTTTGAAGTAAGCAGACAAGATAGTACCAGTTACTGGTAATTAGCAGCATTAGCTAAAATCCTGCTTCTTAATACACAGTTACACAATATATCTGGATAAATATGAGTCATTGTGTAATTATGAATCAAAATGTCAGTTGAATGAGGTTGAACACACAATACAAAGTGGATCAAACTTCTACCAAGTTGACTATAAAAACAATAATGGCAGACCTTTGTAAGTGAGTTTTGTTGCATTCCCAATGTTAAATTTGCCTTCCATGCGCGTGCCGCAGTAGTAGAGTCCCAAGTCATTGCCTGTGACGTTGTGTACCCACAGATCAATCGTGTTCCTGGACTGATTCAATTCAGGAACAAAGCGGGAGTTGAAATCTTTCTTGTAACTTAAAGAACGGCCATCCATTTTGATATTCGCTAACATGGCGAGTGACAAAGTAGCATCAGAATGCTGAACAAACCACATGACTTCATAGTTCACTTTTATATCACAGTTTAGAGTGACTGTGTCGCCTGGTTTGACTGTTCGCAGAACTCCTTCGGTGCTCCATGTTCCCAAGAGCGCAGTATCTGGCAATACATAAAGTTATATCTGTTGCAGTTACAACTCCTTAAAGTAAATCTACTGATACAAAAGTACTTATAGATGTAAATCCATATGCCTTTTATATGTATGGACACTTGCCCTCCTACCAATACAAACCTCCAAACACAATTAAAATTTTTTTCCTGATTTCAGATGCATATTTTCAGAGAAGATCATGCACAAGACTACTTACAATGTGTTTGTATGCTCATTTAGGTTTCCTAGATTTAATATATCTTATTTTGGTCACCATTGTTATAATAAATGAGCATACATACACTTTGTGAGTAGTTTTGTGTATGATCTTGTGCAATCTTACAGTTAAGATTTAACTTTACTGTTAAGATTCAACTTTCATTTCAAATATCAAGAGCATAGTTTATTTACATTATGTAAAACTACATGAACCATTGCTTCAGTGTTGAAAATTTAATTGTGGTATATTTATCACTGGTTACAAAAACAACGTTCAAAAATGGCAGTAGTAGTTGTTGTTGTTTAAATATAATGCAACAGCTCCTTAAGTAATAATGCCAGTCTGTACAGAATTCAAATTCTTGAATTTGGTATATTTGATATGACTTTCAAAAACTTTCTTTAGCTCTGTACAAGGAGTAAGAGTAACAGGATGTTTATTTTGCTTTCACAAGCAATTTAAAGTCAATATATAAAAACCACAAATAAATGAAACTCAGACTTACAGATTTGAAAGAACAGAATGTTTTTTTCATCCATTGTCAATCGTTTCAAAACATATTGTCTGGTACTGTGAAAGTGCAGACAGGAAATGAAAGCTACACAGTGGGCCAGTATATGGTGTTGTAAAAAGGTGTGGCTTACTCAACACGAAAGGAGTATTTTCCTTTAGAATTTTGGCTTTTAAATTAATATTGTCTATGGCAGGAGAGGATATTTCTTAGCCATTTCTGTTTTCTCTCCCTCTTCACATACCTCACCTCATAATGCAATGGGGGAATTCTAACACTATCATGTCTCAAGTCTGCCCAGTATCACACAAATGCCTACACTTACTTTTGGTAAATGTAAATTGTATCTTTATTGATCTCTTGGATAAACCAAATACAGGAATGCATGATGCACCCGTGATCTGTGAGCTTCTGTATATCGGTATGTACCAGAGGTAGTCATAATACTTCACGACATCCTTATTTATTTGTGTGTTTGTTTGTCAGGGCAGGTATTCAGGTTTTGAGTTTTGAAAAGTCGTTCACCTAAAGTCAGCTCGAGTAGGCTAATGTGCGTAGGTGAGTCATGTCTTTACAACTTCAGTTCATTAATCGGTGGTCACTCTATCCTTCCTTCCTATTACCGTTTCAGTGCAATCACTTAACGAATAAAGTTTGGCAAAAACGTTTTTCCGCGTGTCGTGTGAACAATAAAGTTCATTGAAAGCGGAAGTGGCCACCAGAAAACATGGCTGCCTCCATCAACCATATGTGTGGCAATTATTTCAGTTGATTTTAGATTATATTGTTATTTTGTCACGTTATAATAGGTAATAATACCATACAACTAAAACCTGTGCTAATCTGGAGTTCACCGTCTGGAAAAGTAAGTAATCAATTGGAGGAAGCTGTCTTCACATAATCATGTTTGCCGGTTTGCTATCTAGTTAGCTAAAGTTAGCAATTTCAACACGCTGGATTTTCAGCTTACACAGCTAGCTCGATAAACAGCAAACTTTATCGCCGTTTTACTAATTAAATACGTTAATGTGATATCTTTTAATTGTGTTATAGTTAGTTATGTAAGTTATTTTATTCATATTAAGACATGAAGTATACTTTTTACTTTAGTTGCCACAGATGTTTAAATTAGGTAGCCACATGTCGATTATCCAGTGAGTAGCTAGCGACCATACAACGCGGTGAAGATATTGGTGTAAGCAATACTCTTAAGTTCCCAAAGATGACACAAAAATGAGTGTCTAGGTAGACAGAACAATTTTGCATTTTCAGTAAGGGGGTCACATCTTTGAAGTGAATGTACCAAGTAGCTAGTTCGTGTTTAAATGCTATGATTTGGACCGGCTAACATGAACGAGTTGGATCAGTAAATCCCATTTCAAATGACTGGCCACTTGTAACTCGGACACTCTGCTTTTTATGTAGGCATAACATTCATTATCTACTCTGGTCTGTGGGCTAACTACTTTATATCTGTGTAGAGTACATTTGAGACATTAGCCATATTGCAGCACTGTTCGTGAAAATATCTACAAGCTGTACTTACTGAGTAGTCTCGTGTATTTTTTGAGCAAAGCGGTGCTTCTGTGTTCTTTAACGTACGTATTTTTGTATTAAGTATTTGAATGTGTGTTTGAGAAAGACCGAGTCAGAGTTTCTAACAGCAATTACCTTCTACGTTTCAGGTGGGCATTGAAGCTAAGCAGATAGGTTGTATAGGATGGCTTCATTTAAACCCACCCGGATCCCTTCTTACCCCAAGCTTGGAGAGAAAGTCACGCAGGACACATTATATTGGAAGAATTATAAGGTATTTAAGGATACTCTTCATATATGTCCAGTGTTGACCGTCAGGATTTACACAAACAACAATTTTTTAGCATGCAAATTCAAGTAGAAATACAAATTCAGGATACGCATGCAAGACAGGCATGTTTGGTCAGGAAGGCTCACATTTAAAGAACAAATTTTGATGTTGCACCTTCTAGCATTTTACCTTTTAATTTCATCATAGCACGTAACTTGGCATTTCACAAGAGGCTGCGAGTACTTGGGCTGCCTTTTGTTAGTTGCACTGTCTTGTAAACGGAAGCTTTTTGGCTGAATAATAATAATACTCTGGAGTATTGAATTCATCCTGTCATATGTTTTCTCATTTCTGGTCAAAGTCGGACATTTTAATCTGATTTGTTGGGATATTCTGCCTTTGTCTTAATCTGTCAAAGTTTAATCTTAGAAAGGACTTGAGAGTGTTCACTCATTTGTGTTATTATTTTTCAGACACCCATTCAGATCAAGGAATTTGGAGCGGTTTCTAAAATAGACTTCTCCCCTCTCTCCCCATATAATTATGCAGTCACTGCATCAACAAGGGTATGTTTTTAAATATATGGCACTCATGACTGCACAGTTTATAATGTCTTAAGTACTTCTTTTTGCATTTTCTTATCAGAATTGTTTATTATATTTACTTTCTGTCTCTAGTACAGAACAGTAATCGAAATGAAAAATGACTGGTGTATAAATAATACGATGCTGTAAAGGAACTGAAGTGGAATTTTTGAAGTATAGAATGAAGGCAGTGACTTGAAACCATCTATAAACTGGGAAACTGTGCTGACTTAAACATTGTGCACTCTTTTTCAGATCCACATATACGGACCCTATTCACAGGAGCCTGTGAAAACCTTCACTCGTTTTAAAGACACAGCCTATAGCGCCAAGCACCGTTCCGATGGGAAGCTCATGGTGGCAGGATGCGAGGATTCAGTCGTGCGGCTATTTGACATCAGCGGCAGGGTGGCACTCAGGCTTTTTCGCGGGCACACCAAGTAGGTGTCCTGACACCAGCTGGTAGATGGAACCTTACCAGTCTCAGGTGGCTTGGGCCAGTTGTTTGATTTGATATGTTAAAACCTTGTTCTCAAGAACTTTGGGAGAAATCTATTTAAAAGTAACAAAAAACTTTCAAATCTACTTCTTCCTAGCTGTTGAAGACCAGAACTGTTATTGGTATTTTTGTATTAGTCTATGAAATGTTCAGGAAATACATATTTATGTATTGTTGGTTACATTATGCTATCAGTTGTCATACTATTTTTTTAATGGTTATGTTTATGGAATACAGTTTCATTTAGAAAAACTTCTTATTCTTCTGGCTTTATGTGTATTTTGAATTGAACACATGAAGTCAATAACATGTCTACAAAATAGAAAAGTAGCTATTTCTTGGTGGCATTTGTATTTCATGGAAGGAAATCCACTTCCAGCCCCTAGGACTACTAGAAAGTTAATTTGTCCCTCATTGTCTTTCCAGGAGATAGCAGTGTCTACGGCCTTAAATACTTATTGTCGTACTCAGTGCTCAAAATGTAGCCTTGTATTTGTGCTTCAGTATCTCTGCTTTCTTCTTGTAGGGCGGTGCATTTAACAGACTTCACATCGGATCGGTTCCGGATACTGTCTGGGTCCGATGACTACACATGCCGGCTGTGGGACCTCCCAAATTCAGTCGAACTGACCTCTTATAGTGAGCACACAGATTATGTGCGGTGTGGCACCACAAGCAAATTGAACCCAGACCTTTTTGTCACCGGTAAACCATACTTTATCTTCTACAGTTATTCAATAGCAATAAACACACACTGCAATTTATGTACTTCTTGTCAAACTGTCTCCTGGAGAGCACCCAAGTGTCTCTAAAATTCAGTCAATTTTGAGTAAAATAAGCAAGAATGTGCTTCATGACTTGTGGAAAATCATCTTGGGAGGGTGTGAGGAAGGTGGTTTAAATCAGGATTTACCTCATGTATGCCTGGATTACATATAGAGGTCCTCTCTTGTCCTGTAAATGCCTTCCATGGTAACATTACACTCTAGTTAGTGTTGAAAGCCCAGCCTCTATCAGTATGTTTAGACCAATCTTATCTCTTCTGCTTCAGGCTCCTATGATCACATGGTGAAGGTGTTTGACGCACGGACAGACAAGAGCGTGATGACCATGGACCACAGCCAGCCCGTTGAAGATGTCCTGCTGTTCCCCTCTGAGGGACTTCTGGTTTCAGCAGGTAAGTGGGCATCATAATGCTTCGGTGGATCAGCTGCAATGTAATAGACAGAGGCAATTATAACCTCCTCAAAATGAATTATCTGGGGCTTCAGACCCAATGGGATTATGTCTGTCTGAGGACAGCAAGATGATGTAGTGGTTTGGGAACTGGCTTTATAGCCAGGAGGTTGTGTTTTTAAGTTATGGGTGAGACATGGTTTTATACAAATTGCTTTCCCTGAGTGTTCTCAGATAAGTGATGAGATATATAATGGATATTACCCGACCTGTCTTGAAAATGACATGCATGGTGGTTGATTAGGCCTTGGGGCACAGTTACTTCGTAAGACACATGACACATTTATGTCTGACACAACAGCTTTGGGCTTTAGTTCCTCACAGTGGTGCGGTCACTCCACAGGTGGGCGGTACGTGAAGGTGTGGGACCTGCTCAAAGGTGGACAGCCCCTGGTATCCCTGAAGAACCATCACAAGACTGTCACCTGTCTGTGTCTCAGTAGCTCTGGGCAGAGACTGCTGTCAGGGTCACTGGACAGGTAAGTGAGAGCTTATGAGAAGGTCCACCACTTTTGACATTTAACTACAGAAATACGCAAAAGTTTTATTGCTTTTGGTTTCAGGGAGTTAGGCTATATAGAGTGGGTATGATAGAAAATGATATAAACGCTAGTGGCCATTCAAAAGAGGGAGTTGCTGATCTGGATTATTTGGATTGCTGTGGGTTGCCTGTTAAGAACTTGATGTCATACTTCAGAGTTCTAAACAGAATGTTTTCGTTTGTAATGATTCTTGCATTGAGCAGGAATAGTCTTCGCAACACAAGACAATGTTGAACTTTACAGAACCGTAGATATGTTGAGTGGCTGTTATTTGAATACTGTACAGAATAGTTGATAACTGTTAATGTATTCATGCCATTTTTTTCTTTTTAAGACATGTGAAAGTTTACAACACAACAACGTACAAAGTGGTGCACAACTTTGACTACGCTGCCTCCATTCTGAGTGTTGGACTGGCGGTAAGTACACAGAGTCCACCAGTTTACACAGTCGAGGCCTCATTACTTTAACTGTTTTAAATTAATGTTACTGATTATTATTTTGAATATTAGCCTTTTTTTGTAGCCACCTGTTGTTTGTTCATTCACTATCTAGTTTCGCAGACCCTCCAGATCAGTTTTGTCATGATTCTTTTCATGTGTTCAGCCTGACGATGCAGCTTTGGTGGTTGGCATGACGAATGGAGTCCTGAGTGTAAAGCACAGGAAATCCCCGGAGGAGAAACTGCAGGCAGGCGGGGAAAAGAGGCCGCGGCGGCCAGCGTACCGCGTCTTTGTCAAAGGACGAAATTACGCACCGAAACAGGTCAGTCTATGACCAATACAGGACATATTTCTTATGTCCAGTAAAAGTATATTACTGTAAAAGAATTACTGTTACAGAATAAAATCAGCAATGTTTGATTTAACAAAATCAGATGTTACACAGAAGCCAAAGATAGCAGGTCACTCAGAAAGAGCTGGCAGGGAAAAATGTTCAGTTGTACAACTGTTCGGAATATGCAATTGCCACCGTTGGTTAACTTCAAATCCAGTTTATAGATACAAAATGAGAGTAACCCATATAAAAATAAGGCATCCCTGACTTAACTGATTTTAATCGGTAAAGGATTAGAATTCCTTAATTTATTAGTTTTTGACTTGACTTTCAGAATTATGAAATTTACAGACCTCTGAAAAACCTACACTTCTGATTTGTTTATAAGGTCTACTATAGTAAGCTTATGATGGTAGTGCCAAATAGTCAAGTCCTTTTTGGTCTACAGCTAACAAATTTGGCATGCAAACAGGAAACATTTGTTTAAGTAAATGAGTTAAATGCGTCAACATGCTAATATGTCTGTCTCACGTATGCTGGATTTTTCCTCTCTTAGGAAGACTTCTTGGTCAGCAAACCAGTCAGAATGCACTTGCAGGCGTACGACAAACAACTGAAGAGCTTCCAGGTCTCCAAAGCTCTGGACACCGTCTTGGAGGTGAATATTGTTACTGTCCTTAAAAACACGAGACTGACCCTGGACCGTCCATTGATAGTATGGAACCACAGTAAATTCCTACAGTTAGGACATTTTAAACCAGATGTATCTCATTATTGTTATATCACAAAGAGTACAGGCCAGTGGATATTGTAAAATTAATCTACCCTTTTGGTCACTTTCTCATGTTATGACGCCCCAGTATGTTCACACGTTTGTGTTTCACAGGCTCGAATTCGACTGAAGACCCCCGAGGTGACTGTGGCGGTGATGCAGGAGCTGCGCCGTAGGGGGACCCTGAAAAACGCCCTTGCTGGACGGGACGAGAGGAGCCTGAGTGTTCTGCTGAGCTTCCTCATTGGGTAAAATCAGGACCCCTCTGTAGATACGGCCCATGATGTCCACAATGGGACCCACAGTCTCAAGGCTCCTTACCTCTGTTATAAAGTGATCAAACCAGAACTTTTTACATTTCTGTTTTCCAGGCTGTACATGTGACCGATCATATCAATCAAGGATATATCTACTGTAAGCAGCTGAAATGTGAAATGTTTTTTGCTAATGGCAGACTTTTGTTCTGTTTTTAGGAATATTGTTAATCCCCGATTTACGCCAGTTTTGGTGAATGTTGCCGAGATGATTTTGGGTAAGTATTAATGATAGATGATATTAATATGAACTAGTGATGGGATAATGATGTGTCATTAAACCATACACTATTTTTCACCACACACTTTTCTTCAGGGAGCACAATCATTTTATTCGATTTATTTTCCCACCACTAACATGTATGCATGTTATGACTTTTTCTCAATGTTTTTTGGATTTTTAACAACATTGTCCATACAAGAGAAGTTCCATATTGATGTCAGTAGTGATCCTTTGCAATTATAAAGTCCTCCAAAGATCTGTTTTCTCAGTGCAACAAATGGCAAGGGTTTTTTTTTTGGTGGAGTCATGGATCGTTTTTGAGGAATCCACACAGTTATGAAATCTGTCTGGATTGTAGACAATGAGCCACGATGGATGAGTGGCCTATAAAGTGATAATACTTCATGCTATTACTTCATTCATCTTATTCATAGTGCTAATATTGTCTTTTGTACCTGCAATGTCAGATATCTATATGAAAGTGGTCGGCCAGTCTGCAGTGGTGGACAAACAGATCATGAGGCTGCAGGACCTGGTGGAGAAGGAGATCGACCTCCAGCAGGAGCTGGTGGAGGTACTGGGCATGCTGGACACCCTGTTTGCCACCATGACAACCAAGAAAGAAGCGGCCACCCTGGAGAGCAGGGCCAATGGGGTGGGGGCTGCGGCGATCAGTGGGCAGGACCTGAGCCTGCAGGCCTCCTGACACCGTCCCCGCCAGCCAACTGTTTCATGGGAACAGGTGGCAGCTGACGTTCAGATTCTAGACTTTAGGAATCCGAGGAACCACTGCGCAGTTAAAGCACAGAAGAACCCCTCCCCCACAGACATCCATGACTTTTCCAGATTAAGGCCACAAAAAGTACAGTCAGGTGATACAGAAAAACATTCACCATTTACATGTTCACTGTGACAGCTGGACCCCATGCACTTGTTTTAAAAAGACCCCTGTATGATACACCAGCATTCTTTTTAACAAATGCTGGAAGGCAACATGGAACAGGTGCTTTCATGTGCATACATATGTATAACGAATTTGCTTACACGTACAGAACGTCCAGAAAAAATCATTATGAATAGAACATCTTCGAAAAAGGAACTGCAAAGGAGTTCAGAATTTAAATTGTATATATGCCAGTAGTGTTTCCAGTTTGCTCTTTACAAATTTCAGCTATTTCAAAATGTTTGATATGTTTAAATGGTCTTGCATTTAAACTTTGCCTTTTTAGATTCAGCAGTGAATGAATGTCAAAATCTTGCTGCAAGGCTGTATGGGTATTTCCTACACTGTACCTCCATAGTAAACTTTTCTACAAATTGATGTTTTCCTTGGTGTTTTGCTTGTTGGTGTTTCTACTGCTGTCTAAAATGAGTCGTACACAAGAGGGCAGTGTGGTCACTTGTGATTATAGAGGAAAGTAACAAACTTGTTTTTAAATGGTCATTCTGCTTAAATTATCATAAATGAAATACCCTTTAAAGAAATTATTATAATTCAATAATATTTATTGCAGGCCTTTTGTGACAAGGTTTCATGAATTAGACAGTGTTTTTTTTTTTATTGCAAGTTGTAACTTGATATATTCAGTCCCATGCTATATTATGTCAGACAAAAGCATCATTGTACGCTTTTAGTAGTTATTGCTTGAAAACTTTTGGATTTGTTGGCAACAACCAGTCAATGAATTGCACTATTGTGTCATCTTGACTTATCAAATATTCAGTCACTGATTATTATGAGTGTAGTTATGAGAGACTGAAGTGAGGCTACCTATAGTGCGATGATTCTATGTTTCTGGCTGCAATATCTTACAGTGAAATTCTGCAACAGGAGGTGATTTCAGATGGCTTGAGAATTAAAGTGCGACCTTTGACCTTGGAACACATTATTTTCTGTCCTCCCCTGCCCACACACACATATGTGTGTTCCTCGAGCATTACACAGAGGTTAGAAAAGGAACTTTGAGTAACTGGCTGAGGTGTGCACAGGCTTGGGTCATCAAATCAATGAACTCATGGAGCACTACACATATGAAACTCATCTGGCTCCTATCTATCATCCCGTGTCGCCATATGCTGTAATGTGTCACTTTACTGACAGCCGAAGGTACCACAGCTGCTGTGAGCTCTGCCTTATATTCATTTGCATGTGTCACGAGCAATGCACTGCACTGTGGGACCATGTTTTCCTATACATTAGCATAGTGGAATGTAGAAAAGAGTTTTGTAAATCAAGTGCGACTTGAATTCAAGTTGGTTTAAAAAGTCAGAATAAGCTTGAGGTTTATCAGTACAAGGTTTACATTAACCCCAGGAAAGGATCAATAAAGCACATTAGCAGGCATATAGTGCCATTGTGATCCAGTCAACTGTAATGGCTCTGCCTGTGCGCCATAGTTGTTTTGACAAAGATCTTATACTCCAGCTCTGGAGGCCAGTGGTGTCAGCAGGAGTTTCAGCACTTGTGTCTATTTCAGGGATGTCGAACTCTGTCCCTGCGGGACCACAACATCTGCATGTTTTTGTCATTTCCTTGTAATCAGCAGCTTATTCATGCCTTAGACAAAAGCTATATTAGCTTCTAGCCAATTAACAACTTAAGCTCTTAAGTAGTGAAACATACAAAAAACAACACCATGGCAATTTGCTACTTCAGACTGACATCATTGGCACAATTCGAATCACTGGTCTGCCAAAGATTCCAAACACATTGTCTCTGATGTGCAAGGTTTTGCAGATCTCAAATGGGATTTTAGCACTGGTCCCCCCAGGGCTGGCTTCATATTATTGTATCTTCTCTCCACATTAGTCTGGTTCATGATTTTGTAGGTACAGGGGGGTGTACTTTTGCTATAATGATCATTTTTGAATAATTGAGCCTCGATCAAATAACATTTCTCATTTTTGTTGTGATTTCTGGTGGGACAAATGTGATTTGATTCTGATTAAGTATTTTTAAAGGTTATTACATTTTGGAAAGTGACAGTGCAGAAACCTAATTTATGAAGGCTTGCAGAAGCCTATTTTTAATGATCTTTTCTTCCTGCCCTTTAGAGATTGAAATGACTAGAAATCAATCTTCACTTCAAGTAGGGATTCCATTTCATTCTGTTCAAGTTTCTGAAATGGAAAAATATAAATATGCTAAATGAATTCAATGTTACATAAACAAGAAAATAAGGACATGCTGGATGTTTTGGCTTGGCCTTACAATTCCTCCCATATCTTCAAAAAGGGGTAATATGTTTGTCTGTCATACTATATTGCTACTTTAAAAAAAATATCAGTGACTGCAGCCACCATGGATTCTTATGTTTCCAACTAATGTAAGGAGTGTATGTCACAGGTAATTGAGCAGTACAAAGTGCAAATAAAGGGCTGAAGTGAATTGGCTGGTAAAGCATGCTTTACAGAGGTGTGCAAGGGACTGTGCTGTTACTTTTGCTTGATTATTATTGTTAGTGGTAGTAGCCTTGGCAACAAGAAACAGTTAACAATAAATCAAGAGGCTTCTGTGATGTACGTCCCGTCAGTATCTCAGCTAATGTATTTTGTAAACTTGTCTTGTGTACAGTATACATAAAATGACCGGGTTAGGTTAGGATCTGTCATGCAGTGAGTATATTACTGTTGTTTCAAGATACAGTAACACAAAAATCTATAGTGGATGTGACACTTTAAAGGATGGACAAAGCCTAACTGATAAATTAATACTTAACCATAAAACTCTGCAACACAAGTCAGGCAGATGAAGAAATGGGCAGCCAAATATTTTGTATTGATGGTCAGTGTAGCCTACTTCTTATTCGGGACACTTTGAGCATGTGCAACGTCCAGCCGTGTTAATGATGCAAGATAATGTCTGTGAATGAGACTGGGTCACATGTAGCTTGAAGCAATATAACAATGTCTTACACATTATATAAAGAGCTGTTAAAAGAAATTGTATCAATAGGCCATTCCAGTATTCAGAAACCCATTCTGCAAGCTTTCACCCCCTTTTGTCCTCTTTTTAATCATGTCATTTGTCACCATGAGACGGACAGCGGATGAGTAGTATTCATAATAATGGTACACAATATGTGCTTCACAGTATTCATCAAATCTTAACAAAATGGAAATATCCCAGATGGAAAATCTTACAGCAAAATCTCTGCTTAAATAGGTCAAGGAGGAATACAATTACTTGACATTAATCACAAAAGTATTGTGAATTAAATGAAGGACTCATGTACAAAATAACTTTTTAACATATGTAGAAATGCAATGGTGCCATGCTTTAAGATGTTGTACAGCAGTCGTCAATGTTTTTAGTATTATCAGTATGTAACATTTTAAGGTGTCAGTGTAGTTCTAATTGTTTGGGAAAGCACTATCCAATATAAAGCCAAACAATTATTTTAAACAAAGCTGAGACATGGTCACTTACACAAGCTTGACTGGCCTCAAGCTTTTTATTTAAACAGTGATGAGGTCATTGCAGATTGTAAACTTCATTTTCCCACACTGTTAAAACAAGCCTGACAACTAAGGTCCCCATCTGCTCCATTTTGTTGGTCATATGATATTTCAAATGATATGTAATAGAGGCATAATTTGACCTTTAAAGTCTAATAGCATATGTTTTGTCCTGAAAGCATTTGAGATAGCATTAGCCTATTGTAGAGCTCCCTCACCAGGAAGCCTTAAGGCAGGCAGCAGATTAATGTCACCCTCTTGACATGACAAAGAAAAGTTGTATACTATAATGAAGGGAAAATACAGTTTTAACGACTCAAATGTAAAAATACCACTGACATTCCAACAAGCAGCGTTATTTATGTCCATTACTGCAGAAGTACTTACCTGAGATTTAAACACAGGTTTGAGGGAGCAATTTTCTAAAATGTGGACAATCATCTCTTGATAAACCAGTTCTCCCAGTATGAATGAATATCCTTACGGCATCACCTGTGAGCTGTTTCCACCGCCTTTCCTTCTTCCCATGGGTCTATGCACACTGGAAAACGTGTTCAGGTACATGCCCGTACTTGCAGACAAAGCCCAGCTTCAAACAAATTGAAAACAGGCTAAATGTGTCAATGTTTCATTTATTTATTTATTTATTTGTTTATCTATCTATCTGTTTAGTTAATTGATTATTTAGCTTGTTAGTCATTTATAATATTACAACAACAATAGTACAGCAACATTATTTAAATAACAGCATATTCAATAAATTAGTGACGATTGACTTTAGTGACGATTGAATTTACATATTTGATCCTCCTGGTTTCCTCGGTTGATTCAGGAATTCAAGTGGGTTAGGCGTTACGAGAATTAATCCTTGTTTAATTTGCTCCTATAGGTTTCTACCGGCCATAGATTTCTGCCGGTGCTTCTTTCAGCAAGAGAATTTTAAGATGCATGTCCACATAAAGGGATTTAGAGTATTGTGAAATATTTAACTTTCTGAGTTGAATGGCTGGCGTAACGTTTTTGCTTTCATGGGGTCCCCGCCAGGACCTTAACCATGTAGAACATCGACTATTTTAAGATATTAAAACGTAATTATTATTTTGTTCCTGGCAGCAATAAATACTGGAGCAGACCTACATCCCCGTCTCTCATTTCTTCGATTATCACCCTCTGTGCATTTTTCTTCCGCAGCACACCTGTAGAGGGGGTTAACCTCCTGCCGTCAGGTTTCATCCTTGGATGAGGTTTCTTCCAGGTTTCTAATGCGAACATGTGACGCTGTTATTGTGTGGCTCCATGTGACCCGCCAGTACCCTGCTGCCAATGGGCTGGCGCCCATCGTGCAGTCACAGCAGACCGGAGCAAGATCTGTGGACTCACAGGCACTCTCCTGGAATCTGCGTTCAATGAGTTGTTTCTGATCTCCTCGGAGTTTGCCCGAATCTCACACGAACTGAGACGAACCTGCGGATACCACATTACCTGTCTTTCATATTCGTTTGCTCAGCATGAATTTGTACTTCCATCATCTGCCTTAGCTGATATGATGTGAACTTAACTGTCCAACAGTTGCGACGTAGATAAACTCAACAGGCTGCCGCTGGATTGAGGTAATGTGTGCTTTATTGTAACCCGCTCCAATTCTTCTTATACACTTCGCTAGTCAGTGTCGCGTGGTAAAGCTTGAGGTATATCACTGAGTTACTGTACCACTGCGTGTTAACTGTACATTTTTAAAATATAATACCAGAAATTTGTTTAGAGCTTCTATCTATGAGAAAACATCTGTACGGTGTAAAGTTTATATGTAAAAGTCAACTTATGTTGAAATGCTTGGTTTTGTAAATGTTTGAAAGATAGACAGTGTCCTTAGGTGGCAACTATTGTCAGCAAAGACTTATGGCGTGAAATGCAACATTATCCGTACTTCATAATGCAGAATATGTTTGAATATAATTTGTAATACATTTAATGTTCACAATAAGCCCAAAAGCGTCCACATGTAATTGGACTATCAGCAGTATTTGGTTTTCAGTATTTTCGGAGGCCGTTATAACTGTCAACACCTTTTATGTGGTGAGCCAAAGTAAACACATCTTATATCTTCAGGACACTAGCTGGAGGCTACAGGTTAGTCCATCTATATTCGTTTCGCAAGTACACGCAGTGTGTAGATTAGTTTTTTCTTTTCTTTTCTTTAATTGCGACATAGTTACCATGTTAAGGGTCATCATGCTATTCACACTAGAGCCAACAACAGTAAACGAACAAGGATTATGTCAGCTGACTCGTGGTTATCATCTGCAATGTTGAATTCAAGAGTCACTATAGTTCTTTCCAAGCTTCCCCAGCAGTTTGTTAACCTTAAAATATTAATGTACTGATGGTTACTTGGGTTGTGATGGCACTGAAACGTTAATATCAATTAGGTTAATGTCAATTAGGTTTACACAGAGTAGATGGATCATTAAAGCTTTCGTTTAAGAGATACTCTGGTCAGAGCAGAGGTAAGAATTGTAATTGTGGAAAATGGAAATGGAGTTACTCTGGTCTCATTACACTGACAGTAATGACGGGTGAGTGTGTTCTCATGAACTCCCTATAGGGCGGAGGCGTCATGTCCACTTATAGTAACTTACCGATATTACGCAGCCAAAGGCTCCTGTTGTCTAAAGCAAAACACTGTCACTGGGTCATGTCAGTGAATCTTTCAAAGCAAATGATGGCTCCACGCATTTTTGGTCACGGGAGCTCACCTACCCATGTCTGGTGCTCACTAACCAAAATACAATTTAAAAAATCTAATAAAAGCTTGTATCTTAAATAAAATAAATGCTGTCATCCCCTTCTGCAGCTGAGGCAGACAGTGTATAGAGACCTGTATCTACATTACATTAAGGACATTTGTTAGACGCTCTTATCCAGAGCGATTTACAAGGCAACCCACTTTTGTCTTCATTCACCTTCTCTCCTTCCAGTGCCACTTTACTCGTACTTGCAAGAAAATACAAGACTGCTGACCACATTAGGTTGAGTCAGAGAAGATTATTATTGACAGACAAAGTATTGACATTTTTTGTAAGAACACAGGAGAAAACATCTGCATTTATGCCTCTTCTCCATTATTAATGTCTATTTGTTTTACCACTTATCTATATGGAGGGCCATTTTCCTCCATTTCACTCATGGTCTTTTCCTTTTGTTGGTGATTTGGGTGATAATATATTAAAATCTTGTATCCACTTACACAGTTTCAGTCGTAAGTTTTGGGTGCAAAGGTCATTGAGCCAAAAATGCTCTTTCAATTCTTTCTTCTGGTACATTCTGTACGGGTAAAACATATTGTTGTGATGTTAACCATCACAATGAGTGCCTTCAGATTGATGGCTTTTATTCTTTGAAGTATATAGCAGTTGATGTGGCTGCCCCTCCTCTTCTCCCTTCAAAAAGATTACCAACGTAAGCAGTGAATAGTGGCAGTGGAATGTTACATCTCCTGTGTGAAAATGTGAAGGAAGTTCTCACACAGAGACAAGTGCAGGGACTGATAGATTTCCCTCACTAATGGCTGGAAAGCTGCCAGGGCCCTTTTTCTCTGGAGATAATGTCTACAGTATAATGGCAGGACTGTAAGGATACAGCAGTTTTACATTTTTTAAAAATCATGTTTACAACTGGGCCTAATGTATATGTGGCTTAAGCCTGCACATTAAGTTCACAATCCTAACAATATTAAAACCTAATATATACAGTAGTACTCCGGACAAAGATAAGAGTATTTACGTTCTCAGGTTTCCTGCAAGGTCATAGACTGGTGTACTAATGTGTGGTTCTCGTCTTACTGTAGTGTGTAGAGGTGCCAGAGGTTTAAAGCCACTGTAGTCCAACTTCACTCCATGGTGTCTTAGTGCAGACTCAGCACTCAGCCTTTTGTTAGCACCATGGCAGAGAACTGTGTAACATTAGACCTGTTAAACATGCCCCCGACGCTATGCCTCTCTGCTTCCCAATCATGTCTGTACTGAAAGCAAAGCAATGGCATAAGCCTACCCCATCTGCCAATAACAATGAGAACTCCATATACACTACAGCTCTACAGCTACAGTAATCATAGCAACAACACTGATCACGCCAGCCTCAGAAACAACAACAACAAAGCAACAACACTAACAATAAGAATAAGATTATTATTATTATTATAATGATTATTATTAATAACAATAAAAATAAAAATAATATTAATAATGTGAATAAGACTAGTTGTGCTTGAGGGAACTAATGGACTTGAGAAAGTGAACAGTGGTTCAAAAAAATGGAGCACAGTGTTAAATTCTCAACAATTTTAAAGTGATTGATGTTAGAAAGTGTGAGCTGATTGCCTGTTCTTGCTGCTAGCTGGTAAGAAAAGAAGTGGCATACATTCCTTAGTCAATGACATTCAAATTCCACCTGTTAGACATGTCATTAACCATTTTAACTGATGAATGCCTTGATGTACTTGGATGGTCTTGCATTTTTTTGTTCATTTTTAAGGTTGTCTTGGCAGAATCTGTGGATGGTTTCCATTCCTATATAGGCCTCTAGAGTATAGAGGCCACTCTGAAGAGCACTTGGTGTCACACCCACTGCTGATAATGTCACAGGTTTATTGAGTCAGTGAAATTTCTGGATTCACTCAAGCAAAATGGAATGGATGGAACCTCATACACGCACAGAAGAGTCATGCGGAATTAAGTTGCAGTAAATAAAAATAAATTGACCAGGAAACATGGATTCAAAAATGGATATAAGGGATGTGTTTTGATGATCTTTTTTGGGATAACATAGAGTTATGGAAGAGGTTCAAGTATGAAGTAGGCCAAAGAGAGGCACCACAGGAAGTTGTTCCACCTCTCAATTGATATATCCTTGTGTTTAGCCCATTCCTGGTCAGGAAATGAATGATCGTCCGTGTAGGGTCTGCACTGGCTACACAGGAAGTCCTCGTCTGGCAAGGGACAGGAGCGGTGGGCTTGTTTACAGAAAAGCACTGGCAATCTGTTTCTCTCCCCCATGTCTTGCTTTAGTCCGCACGATGACATCACCGGTCCTCATGTAAACGCGCACTCCCAAACCAGGCAACAGTGTGACAGGAGTCTGCTCATGACTCCAGGGCTCGGGCGGCTGTGTCCATGAGTCATTGTTTGTTTTTGGAATGCATGCAAGCCATTGAGCTCTTCCCAAATATAAATGAATACAATTTTAAGATGTGTTCTAATATTTATTAATTTCCAAGTTTGGCTTGACGTATTATGAGATGCAACATGTTCATTTGTTTGTTTCATATAATCAGGAGAGTTAATGTTTTTAACTATCGATTCTAAATAACTGTTCAGTAAATATGCTCTTGTAATATATGTTTAATAACAGTTCTACTAAATTGGACTGAATGTAACTGTATGATTTTGCATTGGCTAAAAACTCCAGCCCTTCTCTAGTGTGATATTTTCATTTGGAATCAATGTTCAGAAATAATATGCTGTGTATGCTCATATGTTATGTTACTAAAAGCAGTTGAAATATGTGACAGAAATCTGTGAGGAAAAAATAGACCTTAACACTAACACTAACAGAGTTTTTCAGATCGTATGACAAACCTCACTGGGTTACATTGTAAAATTTTATGTTTTGGTGCCTTTATCCAAAGGTTTATTACACCTGGCTTGAGAAAAATCAAGTGCCTATTCATTCAACAGGAAACGGTTGGAAGTCTGTTTCTATGAAACCCACTGCAGTGAAAGTAATGAAAGAAAATGAGAACCAGCCAAATCATTTGGGGATCGTGTGTTTTTACAGACAATCCATCCTTTGACACATCTCTCTGACATTACCTAACATTTAGTTGCTAATGTTTTGAAATTTGTAAAAGGTTCAAAACCAAAGCCTATATTCAATCAAACCACTTTGTCATTAGCTTCAAATAGCAAATGTATGCACTTATAGTTATACACAATTTATAATGCTACAGTTTACAGCCATTTAGGAATGGCATGTCCTGGCTTGGGAACAGTTATTAATGTCTTTAAACAAGGCTGTCAGGAACCAAGTGTGAAAGAGTACTCTTGATTTATACCACATTCTAGCAAATAGCAACATTTTCAGTTAGCATTTGATCACTTAAATGATTCAGAGCAGCCAAGTAAAATGTTTTGAAGACTCATATGGTGATTGATAAACTGCACTACTACTGAAGTAGAAATCAAGTGTCTGTATCTCTTTAGACAGTGGATCTGTCACATGTTGATATCACATTTTGGAATTAAATGGGTATTTCTTGATGCTTTTTGTTGTATATATATTTTTTTATGTTTTTCCTTTAACAATGCAGTTGCATAAGAAAGCAATGATGCAAAGCACTTGTAACTCAAGGCTAATTTCAAAGTCAAGGTTAATGTAAAAATGTTAAGTTAAGATCAAAGGGCCACAGCACATACTTTGTGGGTGTTTGTGTAGAAACACAATTTCATTGAAGAAACTGTATATCATGGAAATACAAATGGCTTTCTGTACATGCATTGCGATATTGTAAGTATACAGAGGGCTCTGTTATGTATACATATGGCTGCTTGCAGCAGAGTAAGCCATACTGCATATATTGACAAGGCTTCTGATTTTTTTTTTAATCAACATTGCCAATGAAATTTGGTCTCTAAGCTGTTGGTTGTCAAAATGACAGAGTGCTCTTATTATACGTAGCATGAATATTGAATGTATTTACATGCTTTCTCCATCTGATAGGCTTGACTGAGTATCCATCTCTATGTGCAGCCCCAACCCTGCAGGGAGAACGTGGTTTAACCGTTAACTGAATCTGTTCCTTTACCGTGTCTCTACAGATGCTGAGGGGATGGAGCTGAGCAGACGACAAGTGCCTCTGTATGTGAGTAACCTCCTCCTGCCTGCTCCAGTGGCCTGCAGGCTTCCCACTTAATTGAGTCACAGCTGAAACCTTAGACCGCCAGGGCTTTGTGTCCCCGTCCCCTAGGAAATACATTTAATTCCGCCTGATTTCCAGATGACGAGGTGCATTCAAACCCTGGCTGTCAGACGGCCTTTCTAGCATGCCTGCGGGGTGGGGGTGGGGGGAAGCAGAAAGGGGAGAGGCTTGAAAAGAGAGCAAATAATTAGTTGTTTGTTGGTTTTGTGAAGGTCGGCCCTTCAGCTCCTAAGGTGTATTTGTGTGAAGGTGAAATCTGTCGCAGGTGCAGATGGTTGTTAGGGGAAAGGAAGGAGCGGGTAGGGGTGGCGTTGAGGGAGATAGAGAAATCTTTTACCTGATATTTATTTTAGTTTTGGTGGAAATTATGCCGATTTCTCCCCTGCTAGGTTTCTGTTCTCTGCTCTGAATGCTTGGGTGGTCCGGCTAGCACAGCTCGCTGAATGTCTCATGGGCTAATAGTCTCTTTGTTTCCCTGTGTAACCAGCTCTTGGGAGAGGCAGGCCATAACAGTGTCCAGTCACCTCATTAGCCTCCTGTTGCCTGCTCGTTCTGAACACTTACCTCCAAAAACCACCCAACCAATGAAATTGGACCATGCCTTTTTTCTTATTAGGACCATATTGCAAAACACTGCAAGACACTCTCTGTTTCTATTTAAGTGATTTTCCCTTTCATAGTCCTCACAGTATAGACATGTGTTCATATGGTAACATCCTATCTGAAAGTGCAGCTGGTGAGGTCATCAGGATCATCACTTGGGGCTTGGGATATTTAATCCTTTCATCAGTGTTTTTAATACAGTAAATCTACTTAGATAGCCGTTGTTTATAGGGTAGTGATTGGAAGGCTTTTATGCCCCCCATGAATTTGTAGATTGCATTGTAATCCTCTAAAGTGTTCTGTTGAATGTTTTAAGACAGTTGAACATGATAGCAATATGCAAAACATATAAGTACATTTGTAGCATTTTCTCTATAGCAGATTCTACGATATATTTTCACAGGGCTTTAAATGATCTTTCCCATGTTGTCTTCTATACCACCAATGCTGTTGTAAAATAAATTTACCCCTCTGCATAATTGCCCAGCTTGGTGTATTTTTTAAATTTTGACACACAATATAAGATTAAGGACCAACCTATAGATAAGTATGAAAACAAATGTACCGTGTGATTCTAGTTTTGAAACACCATATGCCATTTTAGCCTTCCATAAATGAATTGCCACAGGTGCACATTTGAATATGTTGACAGTAGATATAAAACAGGATTTACAAAAATCAAGTATAATACATTCCGCTGGCAAACAATCAAGGAGTAAATGTCTGTGTTTTGTGTGTGAGTGCTCTCTGTCACCATGTAAAGTTTTGAATGGAATGGAAACGTATTAACCTAAATATCTATGGTTCCATTTACCAATTTTCTGTCAAAACTGATACATGTTGCATTTTACAATTGTTGTTTAAACACAAAAAATAGACATGGATTGGATTTATCCTAATCTGACTTGAACTGGATTTTGAGGTAGCACAAAATCCCTCTAGTGCTGGATCTGAATGTCAACATTCTACTTTATGCCTTCTCATTTCACCAACATTCAGTAGGTTCAGCTTTATTTAATTTCAGCATTCAAATCAGATGAAACTTGCAGTTTCTAGTACTAATGAAATCTCAGTCTTATGGTAAAGACTTGAATGTTCAAAAACACATTAAGTGTAAACAGATCACCACATAATGTATATAGAATATTAGATTTCCAGCTGTATTATATAGGGGTGCATACATGGCCTGTGTAACTTCATGGTGTAAAGATTCATGGTGCTTAAGATACATACTTAAGTCTATGAAACAGTTGAGATTGACTTTAGCTCAAATCCCCCTGATAATAGTCCAGTTGGTGGATCTCACTAGCTAACTGAAAGCCTGCCAAGACCGATTTGGAAATGCAGTCACCCCCAGCACTGTTGGCTGACTGTGGGATATCACCTGGTACAGGTCTGTGTGCCAGTTCGTGGCTAGAATGAAATGAATGCGTGAGGTGCTTAAATCCAGAGCTCTTCCACTGTAGAAAGTCTCAGTAAGTAACAGCCTGCCTGAAGACCCAGTCGTTTGCAGCTAATCGTTTTCAATGAGTGCTGCCACATCACTGAAAAGCAGTAATGTAACAGCATTTCAGATGGGTTACTTGGTGCTTTACCTGTGGGTGGTCTCTGTTGGCCATAGCAGTGAAGCCATGTAATAAAGTCTCCCTTCCAATAGAAAATACTTTGAATATCATCATGAGTTTGGCAAAAGTTCAGGTGCTTTTGGACAGCGGGTCTTCTACATAATTAACCTGGGAGCATGTTTCACTGTTCACAGCTTAACTTTAATAAAAAAATTTGGCCTTATTATTTTTGAAATTGTCTTCTTCTTTTACATTGCTCTATTTCTACTTGCTTTTGCCCTATCTGTTTTACTGTTCAAGATCACAAGGTAACAGATAATAATCTGTACTTTCATGCGATAAATACATATATACAGTAACAATGCTAAATGGTTTCACAAATTAAAACATAATTTGTTTCTAATACATGGAGAGTAATGTCAGCATGATAAGCAAGTAAAACCCATTACCCTTTGAAGATTTAGAGGGTCAAGCCTTAATAGGTTTAACTGTTTCACTCTGTACTTTATCACATTCAATTGCAGAGGTCGTCATGAAATGAACCCAGGCTCTTTCATAGTGTTTGTGTATTTTAGAAATTCATTTAGCTGATAAAGAACATGCTTGCCCTTGTGACTTGTAATATCAATCCAAATAGCAGAATTACAAGTCTTACATTGCAAATTTTCTCTTGTAACCAACCTGAAAAATGTATAGTCGTATAGTAAGTACCTTTGACTGTCATGGCTCCATTTTATAAGAAGATTACACAGTATGAGTTTGGTTTGATATGTTCAGTGGGTTTCATGGTGAACAGTATCTGAAAGATTTCTCTGGGATTTTTATGAGAAATTTTTCCCTTTGAGGATTCAGTGCCTTTAAGCTCATATTATGTAACAAGCTCAACAGAGGCCGTTTTAATTGGTTGTGATTAGGCGTGAACATGGTGTGTGATCTGAAAGAGGAATGTATGGAGGTTCACATGGGGATAGCTATTGTTATGGTGCTTATGTATGAAGAGAAGCTCAGCTGGGTTGTCTGTCATGTCTGAGCATGGTTTCAGTGAAGTAGGATAAGTAATAATGAGTTAAATAAATTTTGTGAAATCCAAAAAAAAACACACCATAGACTAATTTATAATTCTAATTATCCAAACCTATTTATGCAAATCTGAAAATGATATTTTCATGGAAAACTGGAATAAGAACCAAGGAAAAGGAAAGGGTTTAGGAAGGAAAGGGTTAAGGGACAAACCACAAAGGGTAAATTTTTATCTCAGTATTTGCCTTGATCAGATAAGCAGCATTATTTCATCTTACGTTTATGGGTTTGTAAGTCATTCACATAACACGTCATTTTCAGTTTGTTATAATGATGCCTACAATTGAAACAAGCCGCTATATTCACCTGGTTTGAAATGTTGAACTCGACTGGTACATTTTAAAGCGCACAACTTGATTGCTTTTATTTTGTTTTTCATGGGAATTCTGTGGATATGAAAATGGCTTTCGTAAAATCAAGACAAGATCTTAATGTTGCTAAATGGTACAGAATGTGCTTTATGAACAGGCCGGAACTCTGATCGAAGTTGGTTGGATATTAATAATGTTACATAGTAAAAATATGTTCCTTACTCAGACCCCGTTTTGGCATTCTAAATTGTTAATTTTTGAAGGCATAGCTCAGTATTGGACTAATTACAGAAAATCGCTAAGCAAGGAAACTGTTTAATATGGCTATTCCCCAAGTGTCACTTCCTGCCTGTTACAGGAAATCACAGGGGTGTGCTACAGCATGTAATAGCCTGCAAAGTGTATGCTCCACTGAACTAATGTCCCATAGATTTTGTCACTACAAGCATTGCCCACAATATTAACAGATCCCTGCAATTTAAACAAATCATTTTGCTGTATAAGTTACAAATAAAGGCTCATGTAGTTTCACCAGTTATGATCATGATTTCCAGCAGGAATATCTCAGTTCATTATCTTCATTCTGCAGTGTGCCGTACCTCATGGGGAACTGTGGTACTACAGTGAGGTTCCTATGATACAGACCAGAGGGAATGCAAAAAAAAGTGTCTGCCATAGTCGCAGGAGGTTATTGCGACAGGTGTTATGTTATTGTTGGTGGCTATTTATGATAATCAAAAAAGGTTTAATTAGAAGCTGGCTATACTGGTGTTGACAGCATGGTAAGTTTCTCTATTACCCCCTTCAGTGACACTGTCTGAAGACCAGAATCATCCCTGTACCTTCCACTAGGTTAGTGTCACCCATTCCAGAGATTTTGTTATTGTTTGAACAGGAAAAGTTCCATTCCGTCAAACTGTGAAGTAAAGAAGATCAATATGACTTCATTCCTGTCTTTCCCTCTCCATTCTCCACATCTGCATCCACACCCAGCCAAGTTATAAATCAACGGCAGAGCCAAAGAAATCATGCACTCGAACGGTAGCCTGCGTCCAGCCAATGTCTTTTCCTTCTGCCGAACCCCCTCTCAAAATATTGCTAAAAGCTTTTCTCTTTGTTGCTTCCCTGGCACTTTCAGACAAGAATACGCCAATATCTATGAGATTAATGGCTCGTTTTCTCTTCAGAGAGATTAAAATCTGTGCTGGGCACAAACGTATTAACAATGATTGGGAACCTCAAATTACGCTATTAGTTGAGTGATTGCATTAGACTGAACTTGTGCAGTTTGGATGAGGCACCACACTCAAGGTTTTAGTCGTATCAGAGCTCTTCATGAGAAGTTACCTTTTAGGAGTGCAAATTTATACAAAATGCACATTTTAAGTGTTGTGTCCCATAGCTCTTTTTTCTATAAGAAGGATTTGGGAAATGATCTTGTTTTTCTTAAACTATGAGTGGTTTCCTATCTCGTTTTGATTAATTCAACGAAATTGCTCTTCCCAGAATCTGAACTTGCAATTCCCTCTACCAGTCTCCAGTACTACATGTAGTATGAGGGACAAATGAAGGTTCCATTAGAAAATGAATTCAGGTTCAGCAGAAAGCAAACAAGCACAACAGCTTGAAGGGTGAGTGCGCTACAGTCTGAGTCTTGGGTCACGCAAGGGTCACAGCATAGATAGACCATGTCTGGTAATAGCTGTGTCCCTCTGCTTTCTCTTTCCACTGGCTTTAGTTATTTTGGACACAAATTCTTTGCCTTTCTAACAGCCTGCAGTAATTTTCAGGCAGTGTGAATTACGCTTTTTTTGTCTGACTTGAATTACGGTTGTAATTTGTACCCACCCACCTCTTTTTAGTAGCCTCTACAGATACTAATTATGGGAAGAAACTAAACACCCATTGTAAGGGTCGCCTCAGAATGGGGAGTAGAGGGGGGAATCACAGGCGTTCATTCATAATCCTGAAAAACAACTCCAGCTCGAGAGGTAGAAGGGAGGGAGAGTTGTGTAGTTTCCCACATGAAAGACCTTTGAGAGGATTTTTCTTACTTTGCTACATCATTATTTTTGAAGGGTCTTGAAATCCAGGAAGTGGAAGAAATATCTGAAACTGACAGATACAGAGAGTCAAACAATTCCCCTGAAAAGCGAAGTGAAAAAAACTACTGGCATAACAGTGGGTTTCCATCTTCTGTGGAACGATATTTGCACTTTTGTATGTACAGAGTATGTGTAGTATATTATTATGAGCCTTCCCAAATTTAAATGTCTTTCATGCATTGATACCTTTAAAAAATGTTTCATTCTGGAATTGTTTTCATAATGACTAATTTACCTCAGTGTCCCTGTAATGGTTTGGAGGGGTTCTCATAATGTTATGATTGGGTTGTCTTTCAGCTCAGCCACCAAAAAGTGTCAGAAGTGACACATTGGTAAACCCTTTCAGAACATTGTGAGCACAATATAAGATATACACTCTAACACTTTGTGTGTGTATGTGTGTGTGTGTGCGTGCTGTATGTATGTTCCGCCAGCACCTCCCCCATTGGTCTATAGCAGTGATATCCTGTGGTAACCTGCCTCAGGGTTTCAGATTACAGACACATGCTTAGCTGACTTGTTACTCATCCACAGTGACAAATATTTACAACAACTGGCCTAGCTCACATGTATAGGACAATACGTTAGCCTACTAGGTTACCATTGCATAATTAATAACTGGGCTTGTTGGCTCTTTTTAGGGTGCTATGTCAGACAGTAATTAAATAATATGTTATAGAAGCAAGGAAAGCTGCTATGTTCTTGATGTGTTTACAGCAGTGGTATATCAAGTACACACCGCTGGAACATGTTGCACACCATAACAAGGGAACCAAGTCACTAAATGCAACGTATGGCTACGTCTGCACATTGTTTTCCTTCATCTGCCATGACCCAGAAAAAGTAAAAGTAGGTCTAAATTATGAATCTGATGTTTCTCTCAGTGCTGAAACATATGACTTATAAATATGGAATTTATTTGACTTGCTCTCTTGAAACGTCTGTTTTCAAAGGCATAGCTGTGTCCTCTGAACGGTATATTGAGGGTCACAGCAAGAATAATGAGCTCCACAGTGCTTCACAAAAGGAGAGGAAACCAACTGACAAGTTACAGACGCTGATCTAGAACTGATCTAGATCCCCATTTCCTTTGAACAAGGGACATCTTGCTTTGGGTAACAAATAATTAGCCATAAAGTGCTATGCACTTTAAGACCCCCTCCCCCACCTCCCCAAGTCCAACTTAAAAGCTCATGTTCTTTTGGATTTCAGCAGTTGCTGCCTTACATTGACAGTCTGTATCATCACATTGTGGCCAGTACACCACCACAGAAACCCTGGCCATTTAAAATATATAAGCAGCATAGCATTACCGAGTATCCTGGTCCCAAATGCCAAAGGTAAATTCTGACTCATCAGTAGAAAATAAGTAGAGATATAAAGAGATTCCAAGGCTCTTTAGGTTTTTATTGCCTTCCAGAATGGAACTAAAATCATTAGGCTGAGAAATCTACAGAGGGTTTTTTTTATATCCTCCCCTTCTTAAATCCAGCCTTCTATGCAGAGAGTTTGGAAGACTGTCAAAGTCTAGTATCCCAGCCAAAAACACTGCTTTATTTGACAGTTATATTCAATGACCCAATGAGCATGGACTACTCTTCTTTTACGTTATCTGAACAGTCTGTACTTGAGAATTCATGAGTATTGTGTACCCCTGAATGAAAATGAATGTGGTCTAGGCATCTTTAATCACAAAGCTACCCTGACAAACTCAATGTATTAAAATCAAGAGGTGAAGTGAGGCTTCCATTAGGTCTTTACTTTTAATTCAATATAAATATGTTATTTCTGCAATGCTTAACTTCCTGTAATAAAGAGCAACAGCCATTTTAACTTAATGACATTGTGTCCTATCGACATGTCAAGGTCTGGGTCTCTTGAGACTGACGCAAGAGTCTTTATTTACACACTCACACTGTTTTGAAGAGAACAAGCTCTTAAACTGCCTATGTCGTCACTTTTCTCTAAAGTGCAGTAAGTGTCTGACCTGCAGAAAGTTAATGATACATAACTGATTCAGCCAAGACATGCCCTCATGATTTCACCTCTATAGATCTTTTTGCAAGGATAAGCATAGAAACTGGCTTGGTGCATCCAAATGCATAGCAGCTAAGATCTGTATCTGCAGTTCCGTTTTGAATAACATTACCATGGTTATGGGTTAATTCTCGAGTTTTATGGACTCAGTATGTACATCACATGGGTCCAAGATCTTAATGAAATATGGCAACTCAAAACCTTGTAATCACCAGTCACAGGTCCCTAGTGTATCCACATCAGCAGTGTTGCCTGATTGTACCTCTGGATGTTGTCGATAAACATATGTCCCAAAACTTTGCTTTTCCTTCAGGGGCAGGTGGAAATGTATGCTGTGCTGCAGACTCAAGAACTGGTCCCAGGGGATGAAGAGGTCTACATAGTGCTGGAAGGGTCTACTCTGGACCACATCACTGCAGCTCAGAGGAGCAGCCATGAGGGCATGCTGGGGTTTGTAGTCCCAGGTGAGTCTGATTGCAGTCAATGTAGCATCAGAAGGATTCACCATGAGCCTCCATCCCTATCTAAATACTTTAATGTCTGGGGAGAGTAACACTTGAGTCCCAGTCATGCATTGTGAAATTGCCCCCAACTGACAGTATTGTACATTAAAATGTCACAGATCAATAGCCATGTTGATGTCTACAGATTTTTTCACCCATACAAATCTTCTCATTTAAAAACAACAATGTTCAATGGGGGAGGGATCTTATTGTTTCAGTGTAGTATATGTACTATATACATTGTCATATGTTTAAGGTTTAAGTTGAAAATTTAATTATCAGAGAGATCTGCAAAGTCCAACATTCCTTTAAATTTGACCCCCCACCATTTCTGTTTGATTTTACAATGGACTAAGGTCCAGTTACAGCTGAAAATAAAAGTTTTGCAGTGATTATACCAAATACCAAGGCCCAAATTTCCTGTTTAGGAGAATTTCCAAAATACTTATAAACAGGAAATTTCGGCCTTGGTGTTGTTGTTATGAATTAAAATTAATAATGTTATATTTACTCTTGA
The DNA here is from genome assembly GCA_022829145.1 of Albula goreensis. Lineage (NCBI taxonomy): Eukaryota > Metazoa > Chordata > Actinopteri > Albuliformes > Albulidae > Albula > Albula goreensis. The sequence continues at coordinate 10,701,727 of CM040744.1, forward strand.
ATGTATTAGATATCTCTTCAGTCTCCAGTTTTGAATATACTGTGAATTAAATCCGTACTATGTATGCCAGTTCATCAGATATATAGAGTTAATTTATGGGGCCTGGTTTCTTGAACATGGATTAAGCCTGGTCCTAGACCACAAGAAGATGTCAATGGAGAAATCCATTGAAAATGTTTTTAGGGTAAGGTTATGGTTTAATCCCTCTCCAGGAAACAAGCCCATGGCATATAGTAAGACCAACCATACAAGGACAAAGTGTGTACACAATTTATTGACATGACATTTTGTTCTGATATAAGAGCTGAGAAAAGTAGCCTCACTCACTCACTCACTCATTCATTCATTCACTCTCCCACTCAATCATTCACTCACTCATCCTGCGCTTTCACAACAAACTCAACAACCTCTCAAGATCAAAAACCAAAAGACTGTTGTGTCTGAAGGGTTGGCCTGAAAGGATGTTCGATCTTATCAGACAGCTTCCTTTCTGTAAGAAACAATCACTGAGCTATAAACAGTGCCACCCCTTTCTAAGCCAACCAGGCTGGCACTGAGAGACATGGCTCTGAGGCAGATGCATGTCACAGTTTGTGCTCCCAAAAATGAGTTCTGTGAGGCGGCTTGGTTTACTCCCTGGTTTCCCATGTGGCTTTTATAGTTTCAGGTGTTTATTGTTAATTAATACATGATTAATAGACATAATTAGTTGGCATTGGTTTGGCACTGATACAGTAGTAACCTATGTAATTGTAATGTAAAAACCAATGTAATTTCTTAAGCCTACAGACTGGTTTTGTTTCAGTATAAGGCAGACTGCAGAGATGAAAGACAGTGTGTTAAATAGAGCTATTGTTAGTGAACATGTGATAAATTGCTCTGCAAGAAATGGAGGCTCATTTTAGAAAAGAGAAGCTGAACTTGGGACAGAGCACCTTGCACTGAGACTCAGCCCAAAGACAATCATACCCGAAGAGCTCTTTCGATTCACCCTTTCTGATTGCCCCTCTCTGATCGGAGCTGTGGCCTAAAATCAAACAGCTGGGTCTCCTGAATGAAAGGGATCAGCAGGCGGTGAACCTTTTGGCTTGCAGAAGAAACAGGTGTGATCCTGCTGACTGCAGACATAGCATGGTGCCGTCTGCTAACAGCAGTGGACCAGCAGGCCTTGAGATGAATGTGGTGTGGCTGAGAGTAATACAACTCCTAGTCAGCTGGTAGGATACTTTGACCAGAGACTGCACACTGAAAGCCCTCTCATGGATGGTATGAAGACAAAGCAGTGTGGCTTTGAGAAAATAGGGAGCTTTGTATCTGAGCTGGGAGGTACATGGAGCTTCCTTCCCTGCAGTTAGAAGCCCTATGTGAGGTGGAATATGATTCCTATCTCAGAAAATGTACCAAAAAATAGAATTTCTCTATTTTTTAATATTTTTATTTATTTATTAATAGAATTTGTTAATAAAATAGCTGGTTTAGGATTTTATACTTTTGCATGAGCTCTCCATTTGCAGCTGCTGATGGTTGTCTTAATTGTCTGATATGTTTAACACAGCTCCCTAAACACATTTTATACATTACCTTGAATTCCTTCCCCTTACAAACCTTCAAATGATGTTAAAGTTTTCAGTGTTTTCCTGATGCTTTTTAATGTGTGTCAGAGGCGAGTTCACATTAGGTGCTCCATTCAGATTACAGAAAATGAATCGTTTATCGGTCCCCAGGTCATAACCTCTTGGAGACGGTTACGGTCACTGCTTATGTCTACACCACTGAAGGACCTGTCTCCTGCCTTCACGAGGCCACTCTTGAGTACGTTCAAGACGACGCCCAGGAGCTGTCGGAGTTCCTGGTCACGCACTGCCACTGCCTGAGCACCGGCGGGTCCCAGGACATCCTCCGCAGGTACGGCCTCGGGGACGAAGCCACCCACCGGGAGCTGGACAAGAACGTTGCGCGGGCCATGGCTAACCTGGATTACCCATACACATGGAACATCCTGGGCAGTCCGCCTGGAGAAGGTACGTCTGAGTTTGAAACAGAATCCCATTACTCGCTTTTTTCTACTGTGGCTGGATTCAGTTGACAGCCACATTTAACAAGGTATAACTGTGCACGGTTTTGTGTGTGTTCTTGGTCATGTGGATCAAAGATCATATATGTGAGATATGATGGGCAGCTCCTTTGAAATATCAACCTGCGGAAAGGTTGTTCTTTATGTGTTTTGTGATTCAGCGAGGTTTTTGAAATAAATTGGGTTTTGTGCTATTCGTGGTACACCTAATTGCATTTCTGTCCGAGAGGGTATTCTAGTAATCAGCACAAACTGGGATGAAGACATTAATTTTCATGCTCCCTGTTGAGCCATTGCCAAGAGAGTATAAGTCTCCCCCTGTTTTTAGATTACCCCTCATTTTGGTTAGTGCTGCAGCTGAGAACATGTCATACAGATTACCTTTAGCAGTGGTCTTAAATCACATTCTGCTAAGCCTAGTACATATCATACAATTTTTCTAAATCACAAACAGGTGTGCTGCAAATGTACAACAGGGGTTGGTTGATGTGGATTCCTGGTAATCACTACCCACAATTATTACTTTATTCTACAGGTTACTCCACAACCAGTAAAATGAAGTTTTCCTGCTTGCTTGATCAGAGGGTCTTTTTTTAGTAGAGCACATAAGATCCAGGCAGTCCTTGCACATTTTTTTCTGATGTAGGTCTCATTCTGTTTCAAAAAGCAGTTGACTCATTATGGTGCTTAACCACACTTTTCATGAGCTCTTGTTTCTGCACTTCTAATCACAAAACATGGCACAACATTTTTTTCTTGTACAAAATTTTGGGTCCTACCAGAAACTGTACCCTAGCTAACAGTCACTCATATGATTAGCCACTATAGATTGGGATCACTTTAAATACAAGGAGTATATTGCTTAGGCAACCTGCAATCTCAGTGAATTTTATACAATAATAATCATAGCTAAAATGTGGCCTGATTTTATGGCTAAATTGAAGCTAGTATTGTTCTGTCTTTACAGCTGCTCCATGCTTTGACTATATTCTGAGTATAAAAGGCATGTAAATGTGATGACATGTCCTCAAGACACATAAAAGCACAGAAAGCTTTCTCTCAGAGATGGGGCAATTATAGCCATTAATGGAAAGAAGATTATGAGAAAGAGGTTTCTAGAAGGTGCTGTTAATAGTGATCCCATATGCTTTGCTCCGTTATAACAGTAAATCTCTGCATGGTAGGACTGTCTAATTTGCTATTAGGCCAGTAAAAGCCTTAGTTAATACCACTGACATTTGTGCAGGAGAGATTAAGAATTCTTTGGAAACCATCCCTTTTGTCCATTCATTATTGTATTGTTCACTCCTTGTCCCTGGATGTGATGGTCATGTAAGGCCATGGGCTTGTGAAAAGTGTGGAAAAAACAAAGGTTTTGAAAGAAATACATATTGGAAAGTCTCTTGTTTTTGTGTGATTCATTTTGAATGATATTTTTCCTAATGAGGTTCATCCCTCCTCCCTTGATTTTTCCTTTGGGTTTTTGCATGGTGTAGCATTGTTATTGTGGCTACGTCACATGCAGGATTGTTTGAAATGCATTATGGTCAGTGAAGCACCAGGCCATTGAATTATAAAAGGACGTTATATGCGGGAAGTAGCCGGAGGGTATAGCCAGGGTTAAATGCGTGTGTGCTTGCCTCCTTAACATAAAGGGCAAATCTAATTTACCTTTAATGTAATTATGGTAGTCTGTTTTATGACAAGTCACAACAAACGTCTCAATAAAACGCAGGCAAAATTACAGCGATGAGGAAATTCAATTTCCGGGCCCATGCTACCATGTTACTGAGTCTGTGGGCCTACTGTATGCAACACAATCTCAGCCTTGATTATGTCTTGAAGTTAGCATTTCAAAATCAATCTAACATGATTTTTCCAGGAGTTTTATGCCTATACAAACACATCTCCTAGGACTATTGATTGGGGATTGAGAAACTTGTCCAGGAGAACCACGCTGCTTCTTGTTTTTCTTTCATCTAAACCTTTAAATACTTAATTGGATCAATTACTGAACAAGTACAAATGTTCCTGTGTTCAGTGTTTGTTTGCAGTGACCTTAGAAAATGTACATGGAACCAGTCCAACCCAAGGGCTGCTCACTTATACAAAAAACCCAGTGAACACACTTAGAAATAGAGAGGTACAAACTCCTGTACCTGAAGTGGACCCAGCAAGGTACACCCATTATACCTTTAGCCCTAAATTGTGCCCTAAAGGACAGGGTACAGACAAGTACCATGAGGAGCCATTATTGCATCTTAGAATTAATACATGTGCTGTCCTTTAAATAGAAATTAACTTTTACCCTACCCCTTTTGTGGGAGTGGATGTTTGATTTATACAACCTACTTATGTTTCAGTGTTGTATGTTTAAAGTTATTGAGTTGTACAGAACAGCACTGTATGGTGTGTACTTCACATACTTATTGCCCTTCAAAAGTGTTCATGTATTTTCCACTTTCGTTCACATCTGTCTACCTGGTGTAGGTTTAGCACAAATAAGTGTAACAGATATGGAAATCAGAAATCCTTTATACACAAAATTGTTTTCAAATTAAACTTACCTAAATAAAACAACATGTCATGGCTGCAGTTTTTAAACAGCGCTTTGAAAACCCCTTGCATTGTGTGACAGTGTCACCACATGAATTCATGTGAAACCATACAATCTGAAGCCTTGAGAAAGGGGGGACATTCCATACCTTATGGTGTCTTTTTACCCATCTCTGCCCAACATAAGGTCAGGCCTGTTCCATTAGTGTTGAACCCTTCGGTTTTTGATAGGTGTGACACCAGGCACTAAATTGTCAGACTGATTATCGGGAACACACAAACAGAACATTAAAACAAATTAGGCTGTGCTGCTCTCTAATGCAGTTTGTCTCCAGATGACTCATTGGTTGAATTATATTCCCTGCCCCCCTACATCCCGCCCCCACCCCAAACAAACAGCCAACAATACAATTCAGCAGGATTTCCTGTCTGCCATCAGGAAAGGTTACGATATGGACAGACTACACAGTATACAGTATGCTGTGAATACAATATTCTGCTCCGAAGACAAGTGAAAGTCGAAAAACTGTTAATCGGAGCATTTCAACTTTGAATAAACCAGTCCCACTGTCTTTAACTGCATTTCCAAACATAAAAGTTGCTTAACTGTTTTGTCCCATCATTTATGGGTGGTTTAAAGAGCTGAAATAAAAAGAATTGTGTTTATTTTGCATACTGTAGGCACATAGGCTGCTTTGTCCCAGCAGCAGATGAGAATAATGAAGAAGAGATTTTTTGATAGAAGAAATTATTTTCTATGGTTTGTAACAGGTCTTGGTCTATTCTCTGAAAGGAAATCAGCAATATAAAACATTCAGATGGTTTTTCCATGGATCACATGATTACTCTAGAACCCTTATATTGGGGAATGTGTGCTCTAAATTGCTTGACTTGATAAATACATGTTATTGTTTTGTTATTTTTAGTTTCTGCAGTAGTTTTTTCTGCAATAATCCTGTCATCATTTCCAAGATAGTAGCCTGGTCAGATATATGCCAAATGATAAATGAACATATTGGTCTGATTGTGGTTAGTACTGTTGCAATTCCATTTAAAACAGGGCTTGGTTGTGGGAAGTGGGTCTATTCTTAATTCAATTACGATCATTAGTATTCCACTCAGACCTGTTTCTAAAACAAATACGATCATGTCTCCCCTATTTAATGTAACTACCACAAGGAAGCGATCTCCTCTCCTTTGACAGCTGTTTATTGTTTGGTTATCGAATATGGAAATATGGAATATGCAATATCCCCCCCGCTGACATTGATGTACCACAAGAAGGCAGGCGTTTTCCATAGCTGCCGAAAATGTAGATTTAATCCTTTGCTACCATCCCTGACACATCCTTGAAGAGGAAAGGGGATCTGTGTAAGGATGGTAGAATGTTTAGCAGCGACGAGCCTCGCCGTGAGGAAGCGAGCTTCATTTCCCTGTCACCAAGGTTGCTGTGTTGATGTGTTCATGCAGTTGTGCGTGTCACGGGGAGTAACAACAGGCATTCAAGGGGCTGTGATATTCATGGACAGGATAATACAGCTAATGCAAGACATCGTTGTCTCTTGCTATTTCGCTATGTACTCCAATCTCGGCCCTTGAAGAGTCAGGTCATTTATTCATGAAAACGGGTCCTTTATTCACAAGTTTTTCACCCTCAGCTTTCGCGATTCCGTAGATAACTTGCTATGTAATAAAGAAAGTGTATGTGAGTAATCTATGATAAAAACTAATGTAACAAAAAGCTTTAAATGGAGAGCTGGGCCTTTTTCAGCTTTGGGATGTGAAAGCACATTTTAACAAAGCAAAGAATCCGATGCAGCAAATTTGAATTAACATCTTGACGAGCAGGCTTTGCCAGTAAGTGAAAAATACTACAGATAGCTGAAGTTCATCCAAAAGTTCTCACAGAATGGGGGGATTGTTTGTGGTAAATTGCGCAGCTTAATTTGCACTGGTTGCTGAGGTTATGAATTGTCTGGGCAGTGTTGTGTCAGTTTGAATTAGCAGATGGATGCTTCATCTGTAGCATTCTCACTCTGCGAATGTGACAACTCCGTTGGGGCAAGCAGCCTTCCTTCTACCCCAAAAATAAGCCTCCTTTTCTCCACATTAGCACCAGAATTGCTGCTGTTTTACAGAAGTTTCTATGGAAGGACAGAAGCTTGTTTACTGCCTGTGAAGACTTCACTGTACCATATCTTTTGCTCTGAGCAGTAACATGGCTGTTGACCTTTATTAGTTAAGTGGGTCACTGGAACAAGGCTATTCAATGCATGCCAGGGGAACAGAGAAAATCTGATATAATCAAAAATGCTTGCATCTGTTGTTCTGAAAAGTTAATGGAGGATAAAAATAATTGTGTTGAAGGTTTAAAAATGCGATCATATGTACAGTTGAAGTAATGAAGAATAGAGAATAGAGCTGAGACAGGTAGAATAGTGAGTTAATCACATTACTTATGTATATTAGGTCCTTTCTTGAGTAGCTTACTTTAATCAGCAAAAACTGACTGAACTTCCTGAAAATATATTTTCAGTTCCTAAGCACTCAAATCCAAAAATATATCAGTCTGTCAATATTAAAATATTGTTGTGGAGAATTCTGCTCTGTCACTCCAGTGGTGACCTATGGACAGGACACAGAATGTTGTTCTCTATGCACTCCTCTGAGATGACAGATCTTACATCAGTGATAAGCTTGGGTTGTGAAGGCAATTGGGAATTGCAAATTGGGAAAAAAGGAGAAAAGCATAAACAAAGGGGATTGTGTATACCAGAAGAGATCTCTTGGTTTTCTTTGCTACGATCATTTGTTCACAAACATGCTCCCTTGCTCCCTCCCTCCCTTTCCTCCTTCATCCTTTCACTTTTCTAGTCCTAAGGCCCAGGGAGTCGCTGCTCCACCTGGCAGTACGTCTGGGATTCCTGCACCTGTCTGAGCTCCTCCTATGCCAGCCCGGGGGTCTGATGGCCGTGGCAATGCCCAACGAGGAGGGGGACACCCCCCTGCAGCTAGCCCAGAGGACCGGTCAGTCTGCACTGCTGGAGCTCCTCACAAAGTAAGATACCCCAGCACTGTCAGTGTGAGGGCTCTATGATAACACAGCACAGCGGTACTGGCTAACAATGCTGCTCTTAATAGGACTTACTCAGTGAATGGATGCTCCCATTATTAAACTCAACTCCATGACATAATCGCATTCTCAGTAGCTATTTCAACTCAAAATCGCTGTAATATCCCTCTTCATTACAGACTAGCGTCTGCAACGCACTGCGCTTTAATCGTTTAATGAATGTCTGACACAAAATATGTTAATTTTTTTTTTGGATCCTGTATTCGGAGTTCTTGTATTTGCGAACTTGACCAACTGAGGCCACAGTCAAGCCATGAATACCAGAACTAGGACTCTTTGACTCAGTATGTGAAAGTTCACTTCCACTCTCTCTTAGAGATGTTCTCACGCTGAGAGCAGTGGTAGAAATTGCAAGCAAACCAGTGTGACAGTGTGTTGCTTCTTAGTGTCTGAATGGCAGTTTTTACATGTGCAAACTTTTAGATTTAATAGTGAATTAGCTTGCTAAAATTTCAGATACTCATTTTTGATGTAGTATTTAGATTAAATCAAGGGCTCCTATGTTTTTACAGTTTTAAGGTCAGTCTAATACTGTGTTATATTACTGTTATATTACTTTATTCAATTATGGCCTGCACTCAATCACCATTTGTGTCGTTATTTTTGACTTACAAGTAAATTTACAGTTTGGGGAATTAATTTTGGCAATTGCTGATCTCTCATAAGTATGTGAATGAAGTAATAATGAAAACTTTGGAAACTTGACTCACAATTATGGGTATTGCCAATCAAATCTAGGCAGAAGCTGATATCTATATGTAGCCTCTCACTGCAGTGATTAAAGTCATTTCGGTATTTGTTCTTGTTTGGGCAGCCCTCCCAACCCGCTGGTCACCCCCCTGGCTGGGGTGTCCCAGGTGTGGGCCGACAGCTCGCGGCTCCTGCGGTTCTGCCACGAGTCCAACGCCCTGACGATGACAGTCCGACGGGCCCCAGAGAGGAACCAGAGGGCCGACATTCTGCTACTGAGGAAGAGCTTGAGGGATGATAACTTCCTGAAAGAGGTGGGCCCAGAAACTAAACTTAGCAGGACATGCACTCATCACGTTTTGCCAGATGCTGAGCAGAGGGAAGCATGACATGGGAAATGGTAGCACACGCACGTTATTAGAACTCCAAAACAAAGTTTTTGATGTTGTGACAAATTTTTATTCCAAGTTATTCATCACATCAGTGTCTCAGGGTCTGCTCTCTGTCAGCAGCACAGACACAATCCAAAAAGAATGTTTTTCAAACTGTGAAATTGTATTTTGCTAATAAAATGAATGCCTGTTTATGAGGAAAGTCAGGAGGTCACAGCACAGCACAGCACAGCACAGCACAGTGTCCCTCCTCATACTTGGCATTGTGCCCACGGGACATATTTTGCGACAGCATTCTTAACATTTGCTGTCAAATTTGCACATTGATTGATAATGAAACAGAGTCTGCCTTACTCCAAATGTTTAAAAAAAATGTATTTCTTGAAGTCTATGCACAAAGTATGGTGGACTGACTTCATACCTATGTTTTTATTTTTATCAACCATTCTGTTTAAGTTTAACCAAATGTATTTTAATAATTGCAGCCATGTTTACTATAAGTTGCACAGAGTGCCCCATGACTAACTCTTATACCTAATATTTACAATTTACTTGATACTACATTCATTTGTTAAAGTGCAAGAAGATTGCTGCTTATAGATTTAAATGATTTCTTTGTGTACTCCAGTCTGCATTTACAAATTTGGTCAGTTATTCCATAATGATATATTTAGTGTACTGTATATATCCTGTTTTGAAGACATAGTAGTTGGCCAGTGTTTTGGTTTTACAATTTTAGTGCTTTGAGGTGCAAACCCTGTATTACAGTCAGATAAACACTGCTTCAGGACTGTAGCTAAGTAGGGAGTGTCAGATAATGACAGTGTTCTGATACCTGTAAAGGTGTATGATGCATGTAGATGGAAGGGAATTAAGAAGCATATTGCACAGTAAGTAGATGCAAGATACAGTAGATACCTGAGGTAATACTTAAGGTATATTATCAGTAATAATGTCTGGTGACAGTAAATGTGTTTACGCAAACATACGTACGTCTGCTCTATACAACTGTACAACTCTTTAGCAGCATGGATCCATTGAAACTCAACTATTAACAGTTATTGTATGCTTTTTTTTAAAGTTGTATTAAACTTAGATGCAGCTTCCAACACAATTTCAGCCTTTTTTCAAGCGCAGATAATGGTGTAGTGAATATTAGAACATTCATCAATAATAACATTGCTCCTATCTATAAAAGAAATGGGTATTAAAGACCTGTTTAAGAATTTCGCTATGACGAGGTAGTGATAAGTGTAAATTGTCCATTGAGGTAAACTTGACCACTGATGGAATGAGATGAACTGTTTGTCCATGTCAGTAAAGGGAAACCATGTGCTGAATTGCTGTTCAATCCAATCTTTTTTAATAGTCTAGACTGATGTTTATATATTTATTTATATGTGCTGTGACTTGAATCATATGATTTGAAACCAAAATAGCTGGTTCTCTCAGAGGTTGTGCAGAACATTGATCTGTGCTGGGTTTCTTTAGCAGTGAAATTCAGTGAACATACATTGTGAATTTCGCCTAGATCAAAGCTCTTAAAAGAAGTGACATTCAGAATGAAAACATGAAGGAGGTTGTTGAAGGAAACCTTGATGCCAAAGGTGGGTGTTCAGTGTTTCTGTCTGTCTTTTGGCTTCTTTGAGCTGTTCTGTCTGTCCTTTGGCTTCTCTGAGCTGTTCTGTCTGTCCTTTGGCTTCTCTGAGCTGTTCTGTCTGTCCTTTGGGTGCCCCATGTTGTTTTTATCAGGTTCTCAGTTGACTTTTTAGGTTTTCTTATTGAGAATATACAAAAATGTATTTTTTGTGTAAAATAGCTTTGAAGATTTGGAGCAACCAATGGCAATTATCACAAATCTATCTTTAATAGAAAGCTTTTTAAATTCTTTTTCTGTAGCATGAAAAATCCTTTATCAAAGGAAGCCTGGAAACAGTCCTGACATGTTAAGGAGAACCACACTGGCCTTCCAGTTCAAGCAGACACACAGTGGACCTGAGTAACTAATGTGACAACTTTGACCTAATGTGCTAAATAATGACGACCGTGCTTCATTAACAATACATGATTCATATCCACCGTACATTGTTTCTTTTACTTCTGGAGTTTCAAAAAAAATATTTATGGTATTTGTTTCAAGCATGAATACATTTATGATTCATAAATCCCTTGTGCTGCTGGCCAAACAGGGACAATACTAAACAGCACCTGTAGTCTGCATTCGGAGCAGATGCCAGAATCCGATGCCAATTTTTTTTTCAGATCTCTGCCCATAGAAGTCCCTAAGACATAACACAAATTGTTGTATGGATCCCACCGTTGCGCTACAATGGAGTGCTCATGGCCAGTTAATATTTGCCAACATATGCAAGCACTGCTGTAAGGTTCACACACACGCACACACACACACACACACACACACACACACACACACACACACACACACACACACACACACACACACACACACACACACACACACACACACACACACACACACACACACACAGTTACACACACACTCACACAAACACACACACACTCTTACACACACACACACACACACACACACACACACACACACACTCACACACACACACACGCACACACACACACACACACACACACACACACACACACACACACACACACACACACACACAGCCCTCTCTAACACAGCATCAGTGGCATGCCTAAGCAGTATTAAAAGAAGAAAACGGTGCACATGGGTGGTCCGGCTACATTTGAACCTTAACTCAAACCACACTTTCTCCACTGCGCCTTTAATGTCTGCTTATACAATGGGCTGAACAAGGGAATGTGGGGAAACCCAACAGGCATGTTTCAGCTAAACTGTAAATAAAGAATTAAAGCAATGGAATACGCTGAACATGGATTGTACAGAGAGCCAACACCAATTGGGAGCGAGAGACTGATTATTTTAACTGCTCTGCGTGGTACAACATTTTCCCAGCCTCACAAGGTTAAGAAAACAAATGGGCCTAATCTAAATTCAGTGCGTATGCCCAGAATAAATCTGCCAAATCAACACCAGGATGTTCATTGTATATTTAACATTTGTGTACTGACTCAGTGCTTCTTCGTGGCTGTGAACCAGTCTCATTTGGGGGCCTCTGACACAAATACACAGTGACATTTTAGGAATGGGCCAAATCTTTTCAGTGACAGAAATTCAGGTCAGATACATGGGCTGCTCAGTGCTGCACTCTGCTGGCAGTAAGAAAGGATTACCTGAATTCTGGTTTACCCCTCTGTCTTATTCTGTGGACTTAAAAGATAAAAGTACCTTACGCAGGAGAAGAACAGAAAGACCTCATTTAGATTTATATCTGTTTTATAGCTTCAGTGCAGAAAGAGGTCAGAACTTTGGTATGAGTGGCTTTTTTGTCTTCTTGTTTGTTTGCATATGGGCAATGACCTCAGGTTTTGGGATAACATGATTAGGCTTTTGAGTATGAATACAGCATTCAATACTCTTACTGTAAGTTCCAGTGGCTAATTCATTATGCCTATAACTTTGAACCAAAGTAAATTCAGGGTGTTATTGTTTTACATTCTGTTGTTAATCCTCACATTTTAACTGGGATGAGACATTTAATTACAGCTGAAAACATATAAACATAAGTCTTAAATATGTAGAGAATAATCTAGATACCTACATAAAATTATATTAACATTCATAAGCAAAGCTTAGATATGTTGTGTACTCATCTTGTGTTTAAATACATAGATTACATACATGCTTAATACATTAATTTTTAATTTCTCCTACAGTTCTCCTTTTGATTAAATTTTTTACATTACCATGGTTCCCAACTTATGTTTTTGAATGACAGTTATTCTACATGACTTCATATCCTCCAGCATGTCATGCATTACAGTGTAGGCATAACCTGTGGGGGCGCTGTTGAGCTCATTGAGCATGTGAAAGTAGAGTGACTGTATGTATGTGACATGTTTGCAAACATTGGCGAGTATGACTGACCACAGTCTGAAGGCCCCCCCCCCCAAATCAGACAAGCTGTGGAGCTAGTGTGGTTTCCATTCTAACCCTCTTCCAATGGGTCCCTCGACAGACTAAAGCTAGTACAAATCCCGCCTCATCTGCAAGCTGCTGTAACTGTGAAAGCGAGGAGGGAAACTTATCCAGCTGCCGTTGGCTTGGGCCATTCTGATGCCTGTAATGTTAAACAGTAAAATGGGTAATACAAATCTGTAATCTTGTTTCACTTGGCTGTGACCTTTTTATTTGGCACAAAGAACAACGACTAGCAGTGTAGGCCTGCTCCCATTTTAGAAATATTTCATTTAATGTTTTCTCATAAAAATATCTCCCCTGTTTGTCCGGATGGCTCCTTCTAAACTAATTAATCAGTCTGTGTTTGAGCCTAAAGGCTGCCATATCAAAGGGAAGTGATGAAAAGAATTGGCACCAGAGCGCCATAACTGAAGCACTTAACTCTCTGAAATAGAATGTTTTGGTGACCAGGTTGACTTTGCTGAGAGCGGCCTGTATTTGCTTTCACTCATGTGTTAAACTGTGATTTAGTTTACTGCAAACAAAATAACTCATTTGTGCAAGTCACAATTTTGAGTGGAGGCAAATTAAGGCAATTGTCTTGATTTGAAGAAGCCTGTGGAGTCTCCTTTACTTGGTTTGGTGTCTGTCAAAATGGTATCTGTCTGTTGAGAAATCGAGTGTTAGCTCTCAGGCAGTTTCAAGGACAGCCTGTGTCCTCCTCCTTCATATTATTACTTTTATTATTATTATTATTATTATTATTATTATTACTTTTATTATTATTATTATTATTATTATTATTATTATTATTTTATTATTTGTAGTAGTCATAGTATTTTACTGTTATTATTATGCTTCAGGCCCATGCAGCCTCTTCCTCTGGGCTATGATTGGCAGTTGCACAGTTGTGTAAAGTTGTGGGAGTTAGCATAGCTGGTGGACCTTGGGAGGCCTGGGAATTGGCGTGCTTATTGCATTATGGGAGGGAGGGACACAGAACGTCCTTTGTGAAGTCTCAGCGGCGTTTCCCTAAACATCTCAAGCCTAAGACCCAAATGTGTTCGTTGACTCTTGGGTGGGCCAGAATGGAGTTTACTAGCAGGAGAGCACAAAGATGCACATAGATGCAGTCACTCTCGACTTCAGATCCAGTATGCTGTATGTGATAACCATAGAAGCAGAGTGTTTGATTGTAGCTCGACATTCAGTGGTACTGATTCCTTTTTTGACTTTTTTTAGTCTGCCATTTTCAAAGGTTCAGATTGCAAAACAGAATTGCAAGAAATGAGACAATTAGTCATTTTTTTACCATCATGTTACATTTGTAGACACAGAAGCATAGAATGACTACAACTCCTCCTCCTTGTTATTTAGGCAAAAAAAAAATGGTATTTCCCCTGTTCGATCTTAATTTTCATTTTGCAAGACGAAACACATGACATGTCTCCCAAAGTCGTTTGCATGTGATAATTGGCTGATGATAGCAGGGCCTGTCGCTCTGTGGTTACAAACTTGTGCAATTTGTGCAGTTCATGAGTTTTTGGTGTGAATCCGTGGGATGGTCTGCTAGGCAACCAACTGATTGTGATTATGGCAGGATAAAAATCAGCGCACAGGAAACAGAAATCACATTCAGCTGGCCAATGAAGCAGAGAAGAAAGCAACACCGCTAAAGCTGGGCAAAAACCTTTACTTGCTATGACTTTTGTTTGTCTGGTTTTTGTGCTTGTGACTTTGTCTTTCTTTTTTTAAAAGGTTTGTGTGCCAGCTCCCCTCTGCTGCTAACTTAATTTGCTTGTGGATAATAGAACAGTTTTCTTGCTCTTTTAATAGAATTAGCTATATTGATAACCATGTATATTGTTTCACAGAAGAGCAGTCTGTAACAGCTGCAATATGACATTTTTTAAACATGGGAGAGTTTATGCTGTAAATAACTGTAAATAGAGTCAACATATGCAAAAATTAACCCAGATCTACCCGTTTATATTAACTTTGTTCTGTTTCATATTACTCCCTATCCTTATGAAAAATCTGGTTAAACCACATTCTTTGACTTGTTTAATGTATCCTCACACAATTTGTTTTTCTGTTCCTCCAGTGCTGGACAAGGACTTGGGTGGACAGGACCTCACATTGACAGATAGCGTGAGTATCCCTATAAATTCATACCATAAATAATGGTCCTAAGTTGCTGTTTCTGTTTGAGCAAAACAGTGCTTTGGGATTCTGTGTGTATTAAGACACACAGTTGTGTGGTGGTGTCTGGGTAGTATCTTTAAATGAAGGTTTTATTTCTTAAATGTGTCAACCTGTAATTCTAAACTAATTTGTATGTATTTATTTGGAGTGGGTAGGGATGTAAGTAAAGATCCCATCTGTAAGTCATTTATGTTTCTGGACATCTGAAATGATTGATGGCTGAAATGACTGAGTTTCTGTGTTATCCTCATGGGTAATGTCTGCTAGGGTTTTCACTGACTGGGTGTTAGCTGTCTCTGGATTTACTCACCCCCTCCCCCTCCGATTCCAGCCACAGAAATCAAATACAGAACCCAGAGAATACATCTGGCAGCCTCAGATCAAATAGCTTGGTCAGCATAACAATTGTCGGTCCTGAAAACCTTGCTCGTATTTCCAAAACTGTGGTCTACCTCCAGCAGGTGAACCGATGGGCTGTCCTTTTAAAAGGCAGATGTAACTATGCCAGAAGAATTTAGCTGGCATTGTCCCAGGCATGTACAGTCAGAGCCTGAACAAGAATTTATGGTCAATAGTAAAACATTATTCTTTGTTGAAATTCTTCTAAAACCTTTCCCTAATTATAACTGCCAAGATGTGTACTTCTCAAGCCATGTTAGATTTTGTAGCTGGAAAATTCGTAATTCATTGTGAAGCATCATTGCTTTTGCTCTTGTTTTTCAGATGTAAACATTTTGTCTACAAATATAAAGAGCATATTCAGAGCGTGATTTTGTTTAATTGTTTCTCTATTATGATGAAAGTCTGCTGTATGATATTTGTATATGTAAATCATCTCCATTTGACGTTTTATTGTTAATGGTGTTTTTAATGACAATATTTCATTGTGTCATGAGGAGGTGCTAACACCGCCATTAAACCAATGTAATTAGTGCTCGCATTGAGAGGTAACCTGTGGTGTGCAGGTGCAGAAAGAGAGAGTCACATCGTCTTTGAGAGGTTTATGAGACACAGGTGGTCTGCTAATGCAGTATTGAAAGGACCCCCCCATCACCCCATTAAAGGTGCTTTTTTTGGTCTGAAAACCCACCGTTCCCCTTTGTCTTTGAAGTGCCATGAAATCCGCCTCTTCGTCTTTTGTTCCGTAGGTTTTTGAGGAACAGCTCATACTCTGCCTGGACGAGGAGGACGAGCCTGCGCCGTCGGACTCCGGTAGGGCCATTATTTTGAAACCCTAAACACCATGTTTAAGATCCAGCTCAGTTCGGGGAGTGTAGTTCTGTCACTATGCCAGGTTAGGATACCGAATCTCAGACCAGGCACTGCGCGATTGAGCACTGCATCTTAGAAGTGTTTGTTTTGGATTGTTGCCCCTTTGCCAGAGGTACCTGAAACTTCAAGTTACCTGCTTTCAATACCTCAGCATCTGTGTAACATCTATTCTCTGTAGGGTGTTGAATTAGGCATGGCAGGTCTGTTTTTAATGGGGTGATTGTCCATAAACATCTACAGACAGATTGAGTGAACAGTAGGTGAAAGCTGGGAAATACATACATTTTTAAAGAGGTTTAGTTCTACAGACCTTCGTCATGGAAAATATTATTTAGATATACTAACAGGTGGACCTGCTGCTGGTGGAATATCCAGTCAGACTTTTGTCGTTGTTACCTTGTGGATGTGTTCTGCGTGAATGAGTGCTATTTGAAATGGCCTTGACCTGGTGGGCAGTCTTAAAAGGGATACTCTGACATTTTTTCTGGTAAAGCCATTAACTTAGCTGAATTGCCAGCATGTCAGAGTAGCCCTTTTATGTGTGAGTATGTATATTATCAGGACTGTAGTATGGCTATGTCATGGTGTGACGAGCAGAAACTTTAGGGAGTTTTACAAAGAAAATGGAAAGGTGATTAAATGATAAGGAATCTGGTGTTTGTGTCAGAGAGGGAAAATGTTTGTTGCGCTAGTAACTGTAACACCCTTAGCTTCCTCTTTCCACAAACTTGAACCTACGTGTTTGACTAAGAAACCTCTCAGGAAACCCAATCTGTGGCTGGCTTATCTTTGAACCAAAAAGACATCCACCGTCCCTGTAGAGGGATGGGGACACTGTGCTGTACAAGATGCCATCTTTCTGAGGAGATGTGAAGCCAAAGCCCCTGAACATGCAGTAGCACTAGTTGCAAAGAGCGGTGGTTTTAACTTGTGTTTCCGGCTCACTTCCCAAATCGGAGGTTCTCTATTTCATCATCAAATCATGCTCCCACATAATTGAAAAAATAGTTGCTGTCTATCATCCTGTTGGGCACTATACATTGGTCAAGGCTCAGATTACAATGAACTGTATAATGCTGAGACAATAATAAAAATGAATACATTGTTCACCATATAACACACTTTTATGAGGCAAACCTGTGGGCATAGTGAGACCTTCTTAGACCCTCTAAGACCCTCATAACAATCTTCTTGGCACTTCCATTCCATTCCAGCTGCTTAGGTCAACATCTAATGACTGGCTAATGATCGGCTAATGACTCTGTGATCACTCAATGAACACACTGTCGCCCCATGCTGTTAGGAGTGTGAAGATCCCATCCTAATTTGTCAACCTGATGTGTTCTTACACTCCCATGCCTTCGCTGTCACACAGGATCACAAGCATTTTGAGCATTGCCAAAATTTGCCAAAACAATTGCCTGCTCAAGAACTGTGGAATTTATGGGTGTAGCAATTCACCCTTCCAAAGCTTGCCAAGTGCCAAGGGTTACACAATCTCTTATGTTCTGTCATGTCAGCAGTATGAATGACATGTAGACTGATATTCAATGATAATGAAAATGGGAGGTGATTTAAGACTACATTGCCTTAAAGCCAAGCCCTTGAACTTTTATATCTGTTGTTCAGAGTAGAAAATAAATATTGCTATGAAAAACTAATTTATTTGGGAATATTGTGGAATTACAGTCTATCACTGAAGGACTGTCCCGGTTATGGTGTATAATATCTGTACGTCCCATACACAAAATGTATATGCTGTTGCATTAGTGCAAATAATTTCTGGTTAAGATGCAGACTCAGGTGTTATTCTTATTCATTTGTACACATCCTTTACGACTTCAGTAAAGTGAGTAACGCGTGCTGTTACAGCATGTACATTAACTTTCTCATTAAGCAGTGTAGTAACAAAAATATATATTTTTTTTAGTTTCCAGCAAATACACTGTACAGTCCAGACTGTAATTGTGTTTCCATGGTGATGAGATACAAGCACTTTTTTTTGGCATTGGGTGGGTGGGTGGTTGAGTATTTAGTACGATAGACCTCTAAGGACATGGAGATTAATCTTTCTCTCTTTTAAGGGCTCGGCCTGTTTCCAGATTTCTCCCCATAGTTCTCAGTTTTATCAGGAATCTCAGTGGTTTTACTCTTCAGTTAATAATAGGATTTCCAATCCAGTAAGTGATCCTGAAAACAACCCTTTCAACAGAATGAAAGTTGATTTAAGCTATCTGATGTATGTTGTAATTAAGGGTGCAGACTGCTTGAGCATTGCTAAGCAAATATTAAAACTGTATCCACTGTCTCTATGGTCTTCCTCAGTGAGTAGTATGTACTTCCTGGAAAGGCCAGAGGCAGATATCATCAGCCCAGTGGAATCAATATCATATTTCTACCCAGCCATGTTTTGGTTTAGGGAAATATTATGGCCAAATTTTTTCCAGTTCTGTTGTGTTTTGTTTTAATGTGTTTCCTCCTTGGTGACGGATCAGACAATTGGAACATCCAACGGTTAATGATTCACCTTTGCAAGTTTGGGGAGCCTGGTTCCTCATGGTCGGAATGTTGTGGCTGCGTGCTCGGCCTGAGAGCTCTGCACTTGGCAGGCGGCAGCTGCCATTTTAATATCTTGAGGTTGAAGCTGGTCTGTCTGTTTTAGCCATTTTTTTTAAAAAAAAAAAGGCTAACTGCTTCCCCAGCTCTCCCTTCTTTTCATCTGGTGCCTGTGACCTCAATCAGTGTTTAGCCACGGAAACCCCATTTCTGGCTCAGGCAGTGGGGGAGCCATTGAAAGGCTGTGTCGTGTTCATCTGTTTTAACTCAAACTGTCATTTAGAGTGAAAGAGCTAACAGGAAGTGAAAGTGTGACACATAGGTTTGTAAAGTTATTTGTCTTTGTAGTGTAGTTAGAACATGGTACTGTGAATGCCAGTGTATGGAATTACGAAGCATGTTATTGTGAAGCTCTAAGTCTTCAGCAGTAACAATATAACACGATAACTGTACAGTGCATAAGAGACCCACTATGATCATTAAATGATTCTCCTCTTGTGCAGACAGATTAGAAGACAGCAAATACAGTACATCTGTTTTATCAAATCGCACTGTGGATGTGTACTGACAGCTTCTATCATAAAAAAATAATAAAGAAGAAAGAAGATTAATTAATAATGAAAGTCCTATTTTGTCCCAAATGTTAGGGGGGCACCAAGGGTAACCAAGGCAACAGATATTTGATGTGATGGATGTAAGCCCTCTTTAAACTTATACAGATAAAGAGAAATTGCACTGCATTCAAATATGTTATCCCCAAACACAGACTGACTCTTGGTCAAAGTTCAAGAGCAGCTTTTGACATCTGTGCCATGTCTCATTCGCAGAGTTTAGGTGGAATAATTTATGTGCACCTACGTTTTTTTGTCCTCACAATGACTTAAATACTCCGGCACGAGAATTTGCCATTTCAGCTCCTCAAGAGATGGAGCAGGGGCTGGTTTCAATTCCTCTGCTTAACTGTGGGGCTACTGTAGGCCTCTGGTATCGGGACCGTAATTGAAGTGAAGTGAGGAATGTTAACAAGCTCAGATGTCATGGTCTCACAAAAGCGAACATTTTAAGATGATCCACACGTCGGCTTTCCTCTCCAAACCAACCCCCCTTCCTTTCTCCTTTTATAAACTCAACTCTCTCTCTCTCCCCCCACAGCCCCCTCCCACCCCCAGTCCAACCGGCACACATCGCTCTGTTAAGGGGAGACCAACAGAGACGTTTAATGTGAGTTTAGTGAACAAACAGCAAAGCGGGCCGTTCTGAGGGGCTCGCTCCCCTGTGAGCACATATGGGCTCCTGAAGAAAGGAGTTTTGTGTTGCCGGGAAGATGCTGAGGGGGGAGGGGCCGCCAAGGCCAGGCTGAATGCTAATTGCCGGCAGAGACTTGTGAGTGTGAGAGTGTAAGAATGGAGGACTTTGTTGTAAAATGGTCACTAGCTTAGTTGTTGCCAAGAGCAGAGGTTACCCCCAGAGTTATAAAACTGGCCAGGCTTCTGCAGAGTTAAAATTAGGGGACGTCAGGAGAATCAATAAGACAGGATGAGATGATCTAAGGATCTGCGGAGTTGTTTAGCAGAGTGAGGTCCTCAGGGAGAATCCCCACCCCCCTTTGGCTCCTGTCTGCCAAATGATGTGGCATTGCTGTTTCTCTGCTTGCTTCTCCTGCAAGCCTGCAGTCCGCTCACAGACATGTGAGTGTGGTTATGCGGGATCTGCCGTTTGTCTGGAGGGGTTATCTCCATTTGCTGGCTGCCAAGCCGCCGCGGCTGCCAAATCCGCGGGCCGAAGGGAGGGTGGTGGTGGTGGGGGGGTCGCGGAGCGGAAAGTGCCTCTGCGGACAGAAACCGCCGCGGCTCTCTCTCTTCCAGGACCCCCCGGGACTACTCGGTTAGTGTTTGCACGTAGAAAAGGCTCCTCTGTGGCAGCGCAGGCGAGAGGCGAGCCAAAGAAAACAGAAGCGCTCTCTAAGCGCTCGCTCACTCCTTCTCCAGCGCTGTAGCCGTCACCCCGCGCCAGCTGACTGACCTGGCCTCTTTTCTCCCTCCTCTCACTTCTTCCAGCCTCCTGTCTGGCTTTGCTGTGCTGTTATTTGGTAGAGTATTCATTCTGGTGATATCGAAGTTTACACTCTCAAGTTTGCTCACTCCACGGTGGCCGACATTTACATGGGAACTGAAGGGATGAGTTAATGATTCATCGGCCCGGGCTGACCTTCCGAATTCTTTGGGACGCTTCGCGTTCCCGTTTACCTTCCCGGAGGAGTCAAGCGGGTGCTGGGGTGTGGAGTTGTGGCCGGCGCTCCTGGGGGGTAATCTGTGGACCTCCCTCCTTACATGCGGATGCCGCTCTGCCTATGGTCCACCAGTTCCGCGAATGCACTGCAGTGGAAGCCTTTAGAGTATTGCTCTGACGTTCTGGGATGCGTGCACTGTGGATCACTTTTACTCCCGGAGGTTCTGCCTGAATCCGACCAGATCGGACATGGATTCTGACTCGGACTCCCCGTTCAATTACTCCTGGCCCTCCTTCCACAGAATGAGGATTCACAGGCGGACATCAAGACAAGGTAACAAAAATAAAGTAATAAGAAACAAAGTCTGATGCAAGGGATACTGTTACTCAATTAAATACACTTTAACTGAGTCCTTCTTACTTAAAAACGTCTTGCGTGGGGAAAGATTATTACCAATTTTGAACTGTAGCATTCAACAAGAAGCTTCCAAGAACTTTTTAGGAAGGCTGTCCTACCAGGCAGTTTGCACTCTGTGGCTCAGTGCTGTCACCCAAAAATGTGGAAAATGGTATATACCATGTACAAGTATACATTATCTTGTATTTAAAGTATATATTATCTTGTATATAATGAAGTTTATGACATATAATTTGTCTATCTGTAGTTGTGAGGTATTCTATTTGCATAGACTCTCTAGAAGCTTTGCTTGTAACTGTGAGGCGTGGGTTTTCAGGTTTGGCACTGCAGTTGTATGCCTAAGCTGCGCTCTAAACTTACAAATATATAACTTACGCGTTTCCAGCTATCAGTGTAGTATGTAGAAATGTAAACTACATACATTGCCCTGGTCCAAGGGTGGCTGCTAAGCAAAAAACTGGTATGTAATGTATTGTGATGAAATGGCTTGAAAGTTGATTTAATCTAGAAGACAATAGGTATCAATGTCAGGTGTATAATGAAACCTGGAATGCTTTCTTGTGGGTCAGCTAGTTGACTTTTTTTGGAAAATATCGTCACATGAAATGTAACTTCAAGCTTCAGACAAAGGTCCATATTCATTGTGTTTATAGTTGAGTGGCTAGGGGATATTTGTGTAGAGGAACCGGCTTTTAAGCCAGAGTTTTGGCACACATCTGAAAAAATTGACCTTTAGCCAGCACTGATGGAAAATATTCAAGAAATAATCGTCATTGCTGCCCTTTCAGCTGTGTTTAACATAAGATTATCCATCAATCTCTCAAAATTTGTCTATGGTCCTAAGATTATCCATTGAGTTGTTTGCTCTTGGAAAGTTCTGGGGGAAAAAAACAGAAATGGTCCAGGTCTGTCATCAATGGCTGGGCACCCAAGGAAACAAACAATGCTTAAAGCATTCTTTCTTTGAATGTCATATTTCATGGGGATTATGAAGTGGATGAATTGGAGGGTTCAACAGTTCAAACTCTCAGTGTGCTTTTTTTCCCTCTTGAAACAGTATTATCAAGTTACAGCCACGTCTGGGTCACTGACAGAACTCCAGCTCTGTGTGTTCTTGTGGGCAGAGGAGAATATAGTAGCTACATTACATGAGTGTCTTAACCCATGTAATTACAAACCATGTCCATTACTGTATGTGACACATCATAGCCATTGTGCTTGTTTTCTGCCCTTTTTCTCCTGCTGTTTGGCGTCGATCATTGTGAAACTAGGTTATATCAGTGCTGTTCCATTCACGCCCATGCCCAAGGCATGGCAACAGAGGCACGTGCAACCATCTGATACTCTCACCTGTGAGCCAATGACTGGTTTCACCCTTGGAGCCAGAGTGTATTGCAGTAGAGTTGGCACCAATCAGAGAAGAGTTGAATCACTCACAGCCTATAGCTGGTAACCTGTAAGCAACTTGCAAGTATGGAGTGAGCGGTGATGCAGCACTAACCTCAGAAACCAACCTCAATCTGAAGCAACCATTAGAATGCTGCAGCTGTAGGCCCCTTGTCTGAGGTAATAACTTGATCCAGATTACACCCAACAATGTTGTGGTGGATAATGACTTTCACAGTATGTGAACCTACTGCATTCATTTGCCACTTCGGATTCTTAAAGACAACTGATGCTGGTCACATCTGGAAACCTCCTTTAGGGGAAGGTACATAATATAAGATGTATAAAATAGGAGTGTAAGAGATGAATAACTAATAGTAATAATAATAATAATAATAATTTCACAGATGCGTATATGTTTCAAACTGAAAATTTCATTTTACTTGATTTGTAACTTACTTTTACATATATAGACTGGCAGTGTACAGTATAGACCCTATGCTGAATGGTGCGGTTATACCTCAATGGCAAACCTTACTGCACTACAAAACACTACTGTAAGTTGACATTGTCCAGCTGCTCTCATTCCCACACGGTAATTTGTGGTTGGATCTTTGAGGCATTGTTCCAGCAAAACTCCAGCTTTGGAAAGGAAGAATGTTTGGAATTGACAATGGTATGCCCTTTAAATAACTGTGTAAAAGGTGGGAAAGCACACCTGCTTCATACATAAATCACATTTTTATGTGAAGAAAGGAATGTGTTTACCTCCATTAACATTTCTCATTCATTTTTGTCATTTTGTCATTTAATACTGAGGTAGGATGTAATGATATATGTTTTATTTTATTTTTATAATGAAAACTTAGTTGACTAAATTGATTGTCCCTTTGCTATGAACTGATTAGTCAAGCTTTTAACTTTCTATGCCCCATGTTGCTGTAAGTTTCCTGTTGTAGGTCCACAGTATATGGCGTATGCTGATGGCAGAAGGAATATTGTTCAGTAATTATAATGTGGAGCAGTCTTTTACATTGATTTGCTTTAATTCTGTCTTTCCAGGTTTATATTCAGAAGAAACAGCCCTAACTTCTGACTAAAAGTGACTGTTTGAATGTCTGTTTTTCAGTTGTTGTCTTTTTAATGTGTAGGAAATGGGCAAAGGCCCACATGAGAGTGTAGCTCTGTTTCCGGGCCGCTGAGGGGAGGGAGTCGATGGGACAGCCTGTTTCTCTTTAAATGCCCTTGTTCCCTTGACCCTGTCCATGAGTGAAGTCTTTGTCTGCCTTTGTCTTTGTCTTTATGGAGCGTACTCCACTGCCCATTCTCAAGTGGTGCTGGAAAGCGCACATGGGCTTTGAGTGAGAAGAAGGTTTCTGAATTCAGACTGGCAGTGACAGTGAACGACTGACTGGCTTTGTGCAGCTACTAGTGGTTCAATGCTTGTGTGAATTTGGCATGTCCCACTGGACAAAATACCCTTTCGTATTTGATTTTATAAACTGTTGTACTAGAGGGATCATTTATTTTTATTGCTGTACTGAATGCAATAATCTAATTATATATTTTGTCATAATACCTGTCACATGTAATATATTATTGTCCATTATGAAAGTCATTGTGAAACATTATGAGAAAATTAAAACATGCTTATCCATATTTGATTTTTATTTTTATTCTGTTTTCTAAGCTTGACTTACAGGACAAATAACAGTATTGTATGAGACATCTATCACAATGGGGGGAAAAGTCCCCTTTAAAAAGCTCTGTTTTCTTGGCAGTTGATTGTACACTGAAAATTTTGCCAAACCAAGACTATGAA
Organism: Albula goreensis; assembly: GCA_022829145.1. NCBI lineage: Eukaryota > Metazoa > Chordata > Actinopteri > Albuliformes > Albulidae > Albula > Albula goreensis. The sequence goes on from CM040744.1 coordinate 10,726,499, forward strand.
ACGCCAAGCCTTTTGAGGTTTGGATACAAAGTAAAAGCACTTTTAAATTTTCTTGTTGTTGAGAACAGTTGAGTGATGTCTAACGGTGTCTAACGCTGTTGATGCTAGTTTTCTTACAGGAAAGGTTCAGCAATTTTTCTGCAAGTCATTTGAAAAATGATCTGTGATTGTCTCTTTAAACATTAAGCTTGATGAAACACTGAAGCACTTTCATCATTTTTTGTATTGTTTATGGAAGGATTTGGGTCATACTATGTTTGTGACAAGTGCTGAGACGCAGAATGCATCACCTCTAGCATTGGCAGTGTGTGTGAATTGGTTTCAGGCCGACTCGCGGGTCTCATCTGAGGAACCTTTCATCCCCCAGATGTTTTTGACTCTCTGATAAATGAGCCCCGGTGCTCTCAGAAAGGCCAGCCAATTTCTGCTTAATTTATGCATAACAGATCCAGCTGATTTCTGTTTGGACACATTCTGTAAATATCTGTCTTTCTTTTCTGTTGTTTCCTGGTTCATGCAATGACAACTGGTCTCTATTAAGTGGATGGATAGAGAGCTCCCTCTGTTATAAGCATGAGTGGACATCAGTGAACTGGCTTATTTTTTCTGTATAATATAAGTGATCCCCGTCACTGAACATGATAGGGCTTTAAATTTAAGCTAATGGCAAGTCTGAACCTATATCAATATCTAAGTGGTGCCACGTGAGTATAATTACTGCTGAACTGGGCTTCAGTTTGTAGGAGCAATTCCTATATTGGGCACTGCCTTTGTACCCCTTACTAGTACTTAACATGAATTGTAAGAAGTTTTTGTCAACCCAGATTGACATTACTTAAATGAAATGAAGGTTAAATATGAGGTATCATTCCTAAGACACAGCAGTGAATGTAACAATTCTGTTTTTCAGTCTGAAGTTAAACATTTGTGTATTATCGCTCACTGTACTAGTTAATTTGTCAGCTGCTATGGTTTCATTTTAGCCACCACTGAGAGTGAATGCACCTGGCTTTAAGTGTAATGACTGCAGCATGTTTATAGTGTTTGTGGTTTCATCTGATTTACAATGCATTGAGAATGTTGTAAGAGAGAGAGAACGAGGTGATGTGCAGACAGAAAGCATTTCCAGATTTCTGCTGTGAGAGTTGTATTCGGTTCTCCTGAAAACACGCATTGTTATATACCATGCCTTATGCTGACATCATTCTTCCCCAGGCCTCCTTAATTAAGTCTATGCATTGAGCAAGCTGTGAAAAGACTTGCAACAGTAGAGGTCTCTATTTCAGTCCTCGCTGGCTTACATAATAACGAATCCCTTCTACTTTAAATTGGTATGTAATCTGAATAAGTGTATTTAAGTTCTGCCTCATTTTAACTGACCCAGCTGTGGATTTTGTTGCTTGTCAATATTTCTGTAGTGATTCCTTGGAGATGGAATGAAATATCACTGTTGTGTGACAGTTAAGTTGGAAGGATTTAATGTGTGTCATTTTAACAAATAGATTTGTACTTTGTGTCAATGAAGTGATAAAGCATTGCTACTTCTGGATGTTTTGAGACACATTTTAAAAAAGTGTTTTAATAAGAAAAAGTCATCAAGCTTTGGAAACTTTGCAATAGGAAATAAACATTATATGTTCATTCCATGAAAGCTGTGCTTATATGTGAATTAACCTGTATTGTTGTAATGCTCAAAGTCTATATTCTGCTAAGAGATCTTGAAGAAATATCAATGGTGTTGCTGAGTGTTGTCTGCCATTTAAATGGTTAAGAAATTCCGTTTGTGGCACATACCTTCTGCCAATACATTCACAAGGGGGCGCAACAAATTGTGTTCAGATGAATTTCTCTGAAAATGGATTAGCTTTGAAGTACAGTCAGGCTTCCTTTGAAACAGTCATTGTTCTCTTTTCAATGCATTTCCATTGAATTGTTCTTATAATTACCTCATCATGATGGTGTTAGGTTCATGGCTGAACAATGTTACATTCTGCAGTGTATAACAGTTACATTAAATGAACAGTCAAACACACCCCAAAAAGGAAAAAATCCAAATATCTAAAATAGTAAAATCAAATAGTCAAATCAAAACAGTAATGTCATTTAGTGCAAAATATTCCAGATGTGGCAATATTTCTATTTAATGGACCAAGGGTCGAGTGGTTTTATTCAGAGCTGCAGTTAGAGCTGACAACTATCATTGTAAATTGCTTTTGCATAACATGATGTGTACCATCACCACTGCAGTCACAGGTTCATATCAAAGATACACAGGTATTTGTGGGAGAGTAAGCACAACAATTTAGTCAAAAATCGATTCAGTTTAAACATTGTAGGAGGGTATTTATCAGTCTCTACTCAATGAATGTACTAAAAATGAACTAAATGACCAAATGTTTACAGTTGATGTTAATATAAATGAAAGCCCACAAGCAACAGACGTCTGAAGTATAAGTTATCAAGGCCCAGATTCATCAATATGTTAAAATGTGACATGATTTTTGATCAAAGCACATTAAGTACTCCAACAAATCACATGCTCTCTTGGTCTGTTTGCACCAGCAAAACAGTTTTACACACACTAGATGCATTCAATTAAAAAGTTGGGGAGAAAACCCTGAAAATGTGTTCCAGGACCTGTTAAACTGTCCATTTATAGTAATGGACTCATACAGGATCTGCCTCACATCCTTTCATTGTCAAACCACGTGGCAGTTGAATGGAATAAAAGAAACCAAAAGCAAATTGTGAGGGACAATGCGCTCCTCACAATGAGTCACATAGTAGGTTGCATTGGTCTTTTGTTTATTTAAAAATTTGACATTTTTTTGTTTGTGCAAGATATTCTGAGCACTTGTTTTGTGAAATACGAATACCTTTGGGAACGTTTTGGTCATGCTCAGTGTTTATAAAGGCTTATAATTGAAACTTCCCTTTATATATACAGTTAGGGACACAGTTTTGGGTTTCGGCTGTTTCAATATTTTTGCAAAATATTCAGTTTCATGGAGCTTTGTAATTAGCTCTCATAACAATCTATGTTATGCTCACATGGTAAGTAGCTGGATGTGCTTCTGGAATACCAAAATTAATATACATGCATTGGGATCTACTGTTGAAGATATTTTTGTCATAAATGGATTTATTAACTTATACAGACACACAGACCATATTGGATTGCTCATGAAATTACAAAAGCAAAGAAAAATATGTATTATTTCTTATGGGTTGTCGTATTTGTAATGGTAATAGCTAAAACACGTGATACACCTCCATATAAAGCTATTTTACTGTCTATTTGCACTCATTATAATCATAAGTGTGAAAATGGCGTCTTTTCTTTGTTATAGGGAAAAATCAGTCCGTCTCCCCAGTCCCATCCACCTTCACAGCTGCAGCCAGACTCTCTGCCATGCTGAATGGAAAGGACCGGGTCTGCCCCAGTGCTATGCTGCTGGATCAGGTATGTGCAGCATTGGGCATGTAGGGCTTGGTGTACTCCTTATGGCCTTTTGCCCATCTCCAATGTCCATCAGAACACTGACATATGCTATCCACTTCTAAAATAATGAGAATGCCATGGGGCTCTTGAGTGTTACGTTCCCTAAAGGCACTCATGAGTAGCTTTTTTGCTATAAAGATAGAGAATGATTTAAAAAGCAAACAAATTAGTTGAAAGCCAAAATTGCTGTTTGATTTGTTTTTTTAGTGTACAGATTGGCAAAAAGACAATGCAAGTAATAATTTTCTGGACGTTTTTTGAGGTTAAATTGGACTGATGATTTATAGTAAAAAAAACTTGGACTTAACTCCTCTTGCAAGTGTTTTTACAGAACTAGTAGTTACAGAACTACAGTTTATTTACTCATATTGAAACCAGTTAGTTCTTTGGAGCTTATTTTCCAGTCATCAATGTTCTTTTTTCTTGTCTGATCCATAGAGACATGTTAGGAAAATTACACATTTTACAGTTATAATTAGGCTGTATCATGATCTTGCAGCATATAAATGCATGTATAATGTATAGTACCACTGCAGGATAACAATGTAAATGCTATTTAACATAGTTTAAAGTGACTTAACATGCAGCGCAAAGCTCACTCACTTACTTACTTACTCTCAGCAAGTTCTCATATAATTTACATAGGCCCGTGTCCATAAAAATTCTACCAGTCATCTCTACAGTACACAGAACCTGGACACTGCTACAAGAATCTCTCCTGTAAAATTAAGCTCAAGTAGTCAATTTACCTTGGCAGAAATCTGAAACATTCTTGTCTGTTTTGCAATATATCAGTCAGTTTGGGCAGTTTTGTGGAGGGAATAAAAGACAAGAGAGACAGCTTGGTGTTGAGAGTTTGCATACATGGTGGTCTGGAGGGGTGTTCAGTGCCCTGGATTTTATGGAGATGGTGAGATGTGGAATTTTCTTGGAGGTTTGGCTTGTCTGACTTCCTCAGAATTTTCATTTCAGTTAGCAGGCACTTATCCAGGCAAGGATGTTAATGAGGTGCACAGACATTTATGAAGAGATCCACGAATGAGAAGCGAATAATGGGATCTTTGTGTCATCACAATTATTGTCACATGAAATTCTATGGAAAACAGAATGTGAGAGGCAAAGAACTGATATAGAGGGGTATAGAATATCGGGTCAAGGACAGAGCCTTGAGGAACACCCAGCCAGAGAGCTGGGGGGTAAGGATTGTTTGTACAGTTGATACAGGAACTACTAGGTTAGAAGAAAAACATTTTGGAAACCCTTTCAGCTTTGCCATAATCTTTAGATAATTGGCAACACACTGTTTGGCAGAAGGCATAAAATGTTTAATATAGGTGGTATCAGACCTTCTGAGAAATGAACATTTTAGGTCCCAGGCTGGGAACATTCTAGTCTGTTATTCCAGCAAAGCAGGAAATTGTTCATGAACAATCAATTGGAGGGTTTTGCAGATTACTGTGAAAGAGGTCAGTAATTAGGGTTTCTCTCCTTCTGCTATTTTAACATGCTTTCTGTCGCAGGTGGACAACCTGGATACGAAGTACAGCATCGCAGGGGTCACAGCGGACAGTTCTCTGACGGAGACTGGAGGATCAGACACATTGAGGGGAGGTCCCTCTAAAGTTCCCACCCACTTCCTGGATGCGGGCCTGTCCTGTTCCCCGGTTTCCCCGGCCTGCATCGAGGAGGGGCGGGGGGCCAGATTCACCACCCCCCACAGGGAACAATCGCCCCCTGCTCCTTCCTTCCCACCCCCTTCCCCTCCTAACCTGACGCTGGCTTGTCTGCATCAGCCAGCCCTGGCTGACCCACTCAGTCAGAGAGGAAGCCCACCACAGGAGACTTGTACATTGAGGTAGGAGGCTGTTCTGCCTGCTGTTTTGGCGTATTGTGGCCCAATTTGTGGGAACTTATGCCCTGCAATTAAAACTTAAAATTTCAGGTCGCTCTATGCAAATATATGCATTTCATTTGGCATCAGTCGCTGTTATATTGATTTTTTGTACAAGATTCTGTTGTTTGACTTTTTACAAACTACTGTACATATTGTTTTCTCTGACCTAAGGATTACATATGTAAACACTTGATTGGAGTAACATGCTTTGCAAATACTTTCAACTATACAAGGTGTAGGCAGAAAAAGACTAATCAGAGCATGATCCAAACTTATGTTGACTGGAGCAGTGTAAAATGTTCATTTTGTCCTGTTGAAGTGGTTAGTGCATGGGAAAAAAACTGAACACCTTGAAAAGCAACACGAAGGGCTAACAAAAGGATGGCCCTCTGCTGGCCACTTAGGGTATAGCCACATCAACATAAAAGTCGAGACTAAGCAGAGAAATTGACAAGGAAAATATGACTGTTGCCATGACTATAATCTATCTCAACTGATGATGGACACAATTATTACAGTAGACATATTTGAAATAAATCAGAGAATAGTTAGGCTCATGTTTGTTATCTCAAATATTTATACAGCAATAATTGCAAAATCACTCTTCAGAAGATTGTCCATATTCTCAGATAAATGCTGTGAGTCAGCTACAGAGAACTGGAACTAGGGCTCTGATGGAATTTTTTGGTAGTACCTTTATCTTTAGTTCTTGATATCAGTCTTCTGTTTTTTTACACATTGTCTGCTTATAAAACCAGACCAGTCAGTGATGACTAATTTTAGATATTTAACCTTTTGGATCTAAGATTTTGATTTTTTGGAAATAGTTTTGCAATCTAATGTAGTATTTTCAATACTAATAAGGACTGCACATGAAAGTAGCTCCTACTTTTTCCAAATGACAGACTGACTGGTTAGACTCATGCACTGATTAATAGACTTCTAAACAATGACAGGTTTCTTTCCAAACCTGTAAAATCACTAACCTAACATAAACGTATACTGTATGCTTCTTTGACACGTAATTTACTTTCCTCCACTTCATTTCTCTCCTGACCCCACATGTGTGGTAGAATCTCAGTTTGGTCCGTTGGTCTCAATATCCTCCTCTCCCCCACATGAGCACCACGTCCGCCGTGTCTGTTCTAACCCGTTCCGTTTTCTCCCCTGAAGTCCCGGCCTTTTGCCTCTGGAAGTGGACAGCGAGGAGGACGACCTGCTGGGGAAGACACCCCTGTCCCACGTCCCCGCTTCATCTCAGCTCAGCTGCGTCCTTCAGGCCAGCAGTGGGGACGAGCAGGACTCCTTTGACGCCTCCCCAGACCTCAGCTGCAGCCGAACCCACTCCTCTTCTTCTTACAACCCCCCTCCCACCAAGGTGCACATGTGCCACTTCTCAAAACACCACATTATGTATTTTTAAATCAAGTATTTTACCTTCAGTTCCCTTCAAAAGATGTTCTTTCTGCATTACTTTCTTAAAGTCGACATTGTCGCTGTTAGACAATAATGTTTTTGAAAATCTGATTGCAAATACATTGAAGTGCTTAATTTAATTCAAGTCCGCCATTTATTAAATTAACCTGTTAGCAGTAAGATAATTAGCATCAGATATTGCATTACATAATGGTAACACATGCTAATGATATAAGTGTTAATAATTGGATGTTCGAGTGAAGTACTGTTATTATCATGGTGATAATGTGTTGTGGATGACGGTTTTATAGGATTCTGGGGACCAAGGAGTGCGCCTGCGCTCCTACTCTTACTCCTCACCAAAGATCAGCCTGGTGCGGCCCCGATTCACCCGTGACGTGGCCATCGGTGACCTCAGCGAAGGTTAGTACCTGCCATTCCTCCAGCACTCATGCACTCATAAGACACAATGCAGTTTGTATATTATGGTCAGAATATGTGTAGGGGTGCTCAGAAGAATCTATCTTTTCTGTTTTCCATATAAGTTGTGGGAACCGCTGCTGTATGTATAAAATGCTTGCCTGTGTAACAAAATGAGTAACAAGTGATTTTTACATGACTGAAGGTACATTGTATAACTCTACTGTGTTTGCAGAGTGTTTTGTGGATCCTGTTGTAGTGGCTTAGAGATTAGGTTTTGCAGCCAGCAGATCTGCTAAGGTTCTCTCAGATATAGAATTATAGCCCTTCAGCATTTATTGTATTTATCACACCAGAATGAATAACATGCAGTTGTATATATCGTACAGTCACTATTTCAATTGTATACAGGGTTCAATTGTACCATCACAAGTATATATATTGTATAATTAATTTATTCCCCAACTAATTCATTTATCACAATTTCTTGCTTCACACAGTATTGTAAGATTGTTGTGAAGCTGTATTTTTTGTAAACGGGAAGCACAGGCTTTTAAGTTTATCTCATATGGGCTGTGTGATATGAATGCGAGTTCCCCCCTTAGTGAGTGCTGTGTTCCTGCCCTGTAGATGGTGTGTTAAACAGCAGCGGTCGCTTCCACCCACAGACTCGCTCTAGGTCTAAATCAGTCTCTCTCCTCAATCCAGTTAGTAAGTACACTCCAGGCGACCCAGCGTGGAACCTCACGCAATTAACAGCATGGCGTCCTGAGCGCTGATCCCCAGGGGGAAACGTCCATACTCATGTAACCAGCTAGGCTCCTCTCACTGTGAAAGCATCTAGTATTCCCCGTCCATTTCAGTGTGCATTCTCATAGCTTGGATGTGGTGACATCATTGTTGGCTTGAATGAATGGTGGAATTTCATGTTTCATGGTTATACGTGGCTAAACAGTATATTACAGCAATAAGCTAAAGCGCCTGGACTCAATCAATATTTGTCTTTAATTTTCACTTACAAATTCAAGTGTTAATGTTTCTTCTTCATTAACTCAGTGAATTAAAGAGAAAAATTGTGTTTGCCCTGAAAAAAGTTGCACTCTGAGGGCCAGATGTACTAAAGGATTGTGACTGCTTTTCAGACATGAAAGCAGTCGCTAAAACCAATATTTACATGTGAATTACTAAGCAGTTGCAAGGGGTGAATATCGCTATTAAGATGGTCAGTTCGTCAGTTTTTGACTTCACTCTTGATTCATAGTAAAATCTGTTCATGCATATGTATACCTGGGGCGAAGGCTTTAAAACTGGGTGGAGATTTTGCAAATGAGGCCAATTAAGTATTCCATCTAATTTACTAAACCTTGCAGTATTTGCAACTTTCCTCTTTGCGTGGGAAGTTTTACAACCTCTGAAAGCGGATGTAAATTTTTCTCTGATACAGACTATAGCTCACACTCTATAAAAGGAATGATAATAAGTCACATACAGCAGTTATCAAAGCCAGAAGAAGATACAGCGGACAAAGGCAAAGCATAATAAGAACAGAGATGGTCTTCTATCTAAGAATTACCCTCTTTCAGTTAACTGAAAAGCAAATAGTGACACAATATAGCTTACACAATCACAGGATAATCATACTACTGGAGGAAAAGTAAGAGGAAAAACACTGAGTGAGTCCAGACCAAGGTCTGGGCAGAACACTTTGGATGTGCATTTTAGAAACCTTGAGTTCATGGTGTGATTTGCTGTTGTTGGGTTTGTTGTTCCATAGACCTCATTGTTCCTGTCTTTGTTCTCCATCTCTCAACATGCTTATCAGTGTTAAAGCAGCTGTTTTCATTGTGTAATCAGCGTGAAATTATTTTGGATTAAATGCCTACACTGACTGTGTCAACACTGAGTTATATTGGGATTGCGATTCATTGGAATGAGTACATGTCCTCTTGGGTTTTATTGTCAGTTTTTGTAGAATCTTAGTAACATCCAAATACATTTTATTTTGATTCTGTATCAGTTATGATCCCGTATTTTACTCATCATGTTTATTTTGTTACTTTTTCAGAGCAGCGCACCCTTAGCCTGTCCGAACAGCCCAGCGAGAAAAGGTATTTTCAAAATTTGCATATGCAAATGTTTGTATTTGGTTAAGCCTTGCCCAGGACAGTCGATGTTATTGTTTAGCAATGATACACAAGACAGTCCCCAAGCATTAGAAACCGTCATTTCACTCAGCCTGGAAAAATGTCAAATAATGAGTTTTTGGATATGATGCTGTATCTGGATGTCTGACGTTAAGTTTGACCATTCCCTCTTCTTAATGGAGCTTATTCATTCTGGTTTCATCAATGTACACTTAACTGTGAAATAATTGCTTCCCGGTAATGGCGATAAGGCCGCTCATCTGCTTGGTGACATGTGGCGGATTGACGTCTTTCTCTGTTCGCCGCTCTGCTCAGCAGGAAAGGGGTTTGTTTACCCAGGGTTATTTTAGGGTTGTAATGACAGAATTTGCAGGCCTGCATTTATCATGCAGGAAGTGTGTCGTGTCCGATGTCAGCCATGTCTGACCACTCATTGTGTCAACCCTCAGCAGAGACAGCAGGTTTGGCTGTGTTGCACGCTCTCCTGCTTATCCACCTGCATACAAAGGCCACCAACGTTTACTGGCTATTAAACAGCACTTTGCTCTCCAGTGCTCTCTCTGACCTCCTCTTAACCTGATTACTGGTCTCTGCTGTTTTAAGGGTAATTGTGAAGTTAATGCAATTCTTCCTGTCAGACAATAGGACGATTTTGTGTCAGCTGCTTGGTAAATGAAAACGGATTTGCTTTAGATCACATTTTAAAAATAGTTGTTGAAGTGTTCGTTTTTTTCCCCCGTCTGCTAATGTCCTCTCACAGCAGGCCTGGCTGTGGCAGTCCCCTCTTTGTTCTATAGCTAGGTAGTTTCGCGTCAGCTCTGAAAGCTCCTGCTGGAATAGTATGTGAATAATGCAGACACTGTGGCCTGCTGCCAATACCTGAGCTGTTATCAAACTATTGTTTCTGCTAATTAAAATGCAGATGTGTTTTCATTACATAAAATTTGTGTTCAGTCGATTTTGCTGAGCTTCCAGATGTTGTATCCTTCTCAGACCCTGTGTCTGGAAAATTTTCTGTGATATGTAAAATATTTTTCCCCTTACTTTGTTTGGTTCCTAAGTGTTTGTCTAAGATATCTAAAATTATTATATTAAATTCAAAGGTGGCATAACGTTTGCTGAAGATAACTAACCATTTACACGCCTTTTCATTTTCATCTTACCCACATTCCAGCGTTTATCTCACTAACGGTTATGAAATAATATTGAGACCTCTAATATTTTCACTTTGATTCATTTTTGATGTATGTATATAATCAATTTTGTAAAATACATTGTCAGACAGTGCAAAGGAAATGATCTAAACAAAAGATGAATTGCTATCCTAAGAAAGTGATTTTTTTATTTTACATGGCATTCTTTTTTTAAACCTCATCAAATGGCAGTGCCATAATATCAAAGCAAACTTGCAGTCTGAATAATTAATTGAACCAGTCATCCAACACATCACAGCAGTAAAATCACATTTTTTTATTGACAAAATGTCCCTGGCTTTTTTAGTTTGATTGAATTGGATCACAGGATACACCCTATCTTTGCCACAATGGGTTCTGTTTAAAATCAGCCATCACTTGTGCACTGTGCCATAGCTTATATGGCAAGAATAGTGCTGGTGGTGTCCAACACCAACACTGAAGAATGCAACACACTGAAGTGTGTTTTGACTCCTCCCCATCCCCGCCCCCTCCAATGCCTCGGCACTCTGGGAAAACTGTGTTGTTTCCTGTAGGGAGATAAGATTCCGTAAAAGGGCACAGTCGGCTGAGGACGAGGGCAGCGCAGCTCTGGCCGACTCCCTCCAACACCTCACCCTCTCCGAGTTCCTCAAAGAGTACGTGGGCAGCCCATTCGGTCCGCGCCGAGCATGCGTAGGACTGGCCTGGCATAACCCATTAACCAACCGTCCATGCGTCCTGTCAGTCACCGCTCTAAGAGCACATTCCGCATTCTGCATCCCTTAACAAAACTTAACAAACACACAACCAAACGCCATCTTAACTGCCCATTACCAGCCCTAACCATACCTGCGTCTCAGAAACACGTTAATGATCAGTTCATTAATGATGAGAAGAGCTCCTACTTCAGCTATATCACCCTGGCGTCCAGCCATTCAGAAATTTTAAAAGTATTCAATTACTTAAAAAAAACTCATTTATTCTGATTTAATTCCATGCCTGTAGTGATGAATTAAGTAAGACTGAATTGGACTGTTATGGCTAGGTGGGAGTTTTTCTTTTGTTGTTTAGCTTTATGTTGCATGTAGCATACCATCTGCATCATCGTAGACATTAACTCCGCTCTGTAGTAGAGGTATATGCTAACCGTGTCACATTTCCCACAATGAGTTTTGGAAAGGTGACGCACAGACAAAGTGCGCTGTGGCCTTCCTAAACTCAGGATCAAAGTGTGGAAAATGAGGTAACTGTTTTGACTGAGAATGTCCTTGTGCCCCCATGCAAAGCAGTGTATTGTATGCATTGTTATTTCCATTCCACAACAAATTACTTGCATTATTGTTACTATATAACAATATAAAATGGCTGTATTGATCAAAGTAAGCATGGTTTTGGAAATAGTTAATGTCAGACTATTTTTATATTACTTGGTTGTGTTTTTAAAGGGCTGTTTTTAGCTTTTCATTTTATTCTGTAATGTGTTAACGTTCATGCAGAATTGAAGACGAGGAGTGGGATAAGTATATAATCCCCTCCAAAGTAGAGTCTGAGAAGTACAAAGTCAGTCGAACCTTCAGCTTCCTGAAGAGCAGGATGTCGAGCACTCGCAACAAAAACAAGGTAAAGGCTAATAACTTGTCCTATAATCTGTGAGAAATCCATACTGCAATCAGTATAATGGCTTGGGTTCAATAAACACTTGACCTTAACTTTGACTTGGCAGTAAACCAAAGTTTTTTTTCACTCATTTTGGTTATCATTGAACTCATTGAGCTGTGTTTAATTGTTAAAAGGTCAAAGGTTTAGACAATTGTTCATTGAAGTCATACTAGTATTTCATAATTTTACACCCCATTCAATCTGGCTACAATGTGTTTTGTCCATTGAGGAAGAAATATGTTCAAGAAGCACTCATTTTTTCTCACAATAGTTCTGTTACTCTCATTGGCCTCAGTGATTATAATGTAAGAACGTATGTGTGACGTAAGTTTCATTGTATTTCTCAAAGTTAAAGATATAAGCTTATGTTTTGCTTATCCTTCTTTTGGTTCTTTATTATGTGAAGGATGTTATAAGAGAACATTAATTTACAGCCAAAATAATTTTAGGACATGTCCAATTTTATACCCAGTAAAATGTTTTTAAGCATAATGACAGTAAAATAGTTCCTGTTGATCTGACATGACAGAAATTATTGAGGACAGGAGGTACATCCGGCAAAAATTATTTTGGCATCACTAACACTCAGTTTCAAAAGCAAGTTATTATAGTTTTCTTTCAAACTGTGTCAGTCTATTTCATGTGCAACTTCGTCAGAATTATCATTATCTCTTGGCCCTATGCCTGTGTAGCATGGCAACCAAAACCAACTCTCATACAACCCTGACGGAAAGCAGCAGGTCATCATGTGGACTTTAATAAAGCAAATATGAGCAGCTGAAGGGGACCTTTCACACCAACGGTTTCATGCCAAACAGACATTGCTGTCCGTTAATTCGTCTCCATTTTGTTTTTCCTAGGAAAAAAAGGGGAAAGAGAAGGATGGGAAGGAGAAAGCCATGAATGGACACCAGTTTGTGGCAGGGACAGGGTCGGGTCTAACCCTGTGCTTGGTCTGCGATAAACCTGCTGCAGGAAAGGAACTTCTTCAGTGTTCCTGTGAGTATTGTCCTCTACACTTCTATAGACACTGTTTGAGAAAGACAACGGAAGTTGGTTGGTCATCGCAGTATATACAGAATGAAATATGGCCTTCATTGTTGCAGTTTTGTAAATGCTGCTGCTGTGTCATAAAGTTTACATATCTTGGATGCCTCTCAGTCTCTTTTGATGACATTCTCAATGTTAATGAAAAAGCAAATCTGTATTTACTAAGTTACCTTCAGATAAGATTATGTGAACTATTTGGTGATTTGTCCATCTAAAATCGTTCACTCTCAGACCAGTGATGTGTGTGGACCTGAACTGAATTTCTTTCAGTGGGGTACATCCTGCAACCATGGTCCTGTGGTTGCTTGGGCATCTGCTATGTGTTGGGGACGCCAGTGTTTAATATGTAGATGCGGTCCTTCAGCAAAATGTCCGCTCTTCTCAGCCTCTCCGGGGAACCGTTAGAGTTAAGCCAGTTAAGATCATCATTCATATCCCTCTGCAGTGGCCTATCCTGGTTAAAAAGGGTCACCTGCTAGATTTACAGACTGGCAATGTTTGAACGGAAGGGAGGATAGGTCGCCAAATGGAGGAGTCATGTCTAAGTCAATAGGCAGCAGTCATTCAGTGGGCCTCAAAGAATAGTAGCTCAATGTGTTTGAAAAAATAAAGGGGAATTAAAAACACCCAAATGAAAATGCAAAAAATCTAAATGATATGGCATGCACAGCATTAGGGTGTGTAATTACCTACATTGAATGCTGAATTTGCACTGTGTTGTCTTTGTTGTCTTTGAAAACGTAATGCTGTGTGATATCACTTCCTCCACAGACTGCACCATCAATGTGCATAAAGGCTGCCGTGAATCTGCCACCGCATGCATGAAGGTAACGTGTCACTGAGCTGAGAATGGATGAATTAATAATGATAATGATCACATGACTGAAACTGCAGCACAAGTACTGCTTTCTAAAACACGAGTACTGTTGTAATAGAGCTAATAGATACTATTTCAGCTAGAAAATATACTTCCACCTAGTTGATGAGTACAAATGCTAGTTGCATAATCTCTTCTCCGATACACTAATGAAGCAGTAATGGAGCAGTAGGGGAGCAATGCACATTTAGTGGCCATTGATTAGAAGAAGGCAAGCAATGCATTTTAAATCATTCAGCATGGGTATTCTAGTAAAGCCTTTATTTCTCCCTTTCCCATCATGTTATCAAGAATGATTACTGACATATCGTGCAAAGTAAATATTTAGGGAGTCTGAGTTCCCTGCTCCATCACAGACTTTTATTTATGTACACAGAGGCCTCAGGAGAAGTATGCAGTAATGATGAAAAACAAGACCGCCTCCCTCCCGCAGAGTAAGTTAACCATTCCCTCCTTCCGTTAATGTTTAACGGGCCACAGCGGGCTCCCCCAGCAGACTCACCCCTGGGAAACACACATCTGTGCCCCCGAGGGACAGGGGAGGAGTGGGGTCTGATCTGACGGGAGGTTTTGATCTGTGAGTGCGCCGCAGAGCGTGACGGTGCGCTGGCGGTTTTGTCCTTTCCCGTAATGTTCATATCATGATAAGTGGATCTTTAAAGAAGGGAGTGTTAATAAACTGGTGTTTTTACAATTTAACTAACGTTTGCTTTGATGTAGTTGACAAGAGTCCATTTCCAGATCAATAGTATGCTTCACTGTGCTTCACATATTAAAATGATTTTACACTGTTAATAATAGTGGAATTCATTTATTGTTTGTGGTCCATTTATTGACCTTGTACAAATAATTTTTTTCATTTGTTTTACTTTGATAAATTAGAATGTCTCTTTGCTTGAGGCAAAATGGTCTTGTGTACCATGATTGATCTCTATTGACATTTACTCCAGAATTCAGATAAGCCTTCCAGGTGTATTATGACCTTGTACTGACACAATGAAGGCAGCCAATAGTGACTACCAAAACAAACGTGGCTCAGACCATACACATTATCATATACTGATGTAAAACACCAATGAACAAACATATGTGTATACTAATTTATGCTGTTCCACAGTATTAAACAAATACCATTAATACATGGATTAAAGATGAGGACCAGACTGTTTAATTATGGTTTACAAACATTTTGAACACCCTAGACAAAAGCATTTTTTTACCAGGAAGCCTTGCATTGTTTCTCACTTCCACTGTAATTGTTAGGAATGCAGTCATTTGCACAGTCTTTTTCACTGGCAGTCTGTCTAACACTGGCTCATTTGTCGCCCAGGTTCATCAGTGCGGGAGAGCCCTCCAGCTTGTCACATGCAGTCCTCAACCTCCCTCCCTACCATGACCTCCAAGGACAGGAAGGAGTCAGCCATCCCCCTCTCCAAGAGTCTGTCCATCGCCACTGATCGGTAAAGCACCCTGCCTTCATGGCAGGCAAAGAGATGGACCGAGACCATCACCATTAGGGAACTGAGTAGAGTACAGTAAGATAGGCTCCATTTAGCATGAGCAATGGACTGTATTATTAGTGTACACTGAAAATACATGTTTGTGTATGAGTCATACAGAGAGCTTTCCCACTTCATCTGCACAAGTTTTATCACTGCTGAATTTGGCCCAATTTGGAATGCCCAATCACAATTCAGCAACATCAGAACAGACCATCAGTCACGATTTCTCAGTGGCAGAATTTTCTGTAGCCATCACAAAGGATGAGTCAGTGTTAGTCGTTCTCTTTGCAGGCGGCCGAGTGATAGCGTGGAAGCGGACGCAGAACTCGGCGCCTGGAGGAACGGATCCCAATGTGACGAGGCTCTGCAGGTCACGGAATCCTCACCATCCACTGACTCCTTTACGATTGAAGGTGATGAGGAAACGTCCAGAGCCATCTTGGTGGTTACTGAAGCCAGTCCTCTAGAAATCATTTCACAGTCCATACACAGTCGTAATATTGGCTCTCTAAAACAAATAAAGCCTTTTGATTTGCAATCTGTTTTGATTTGGCCCAAGAAAGCTGTTGCTGACTGTCAGTGAGCTAGTTTTTTTCTGAACTGCAGACATCCCAAAGTGTAAGTCTTAGACTTTTGTCCCCTCTTTGTCTTTCTGACAGACACTGTGGATGCCCCGTTGCGCAGTGACCTCAGGGCAGACTTACTGGACTACGAGGCTGAATCGTGGAGCCTGGCTGTGGAGCACAAGTTCTGCAAAAAATATGATAAACGGGTCATCAAAAGACAGGACGTGATTTACGGTAGGTTCTACAGCCTGCACAGGGGCTGGCAGGATCTCTGCAATGAAGTTCAGTCTTAGATTTGACAGCAGTCTTTAATTTGAAAAGCATTATGATACAATGGAAAAGTAACCATGGAAGCTTTTGTAGTTTTTTCTGCAGATAAACATTGCTATGGTAACAAAATGATGGATAAAATGAATACATTAACAGGCCATTTACTTTTACTGCACAGGTTTTTGCTGAGCACAATTTGTCTTCTTTTCTTTTCTCAGTGGAATATGCAAGTATGGTTTCACAGAGGGAAAATATAAGTTCTGATTAATCGCGCCTGTCATCGCATTTGAAAAATCACCACTTTCGGCAGAACGATATTCTGTGAAACCCTAACAGTTATATTTCAGAACTGCCTCCTGTTGCTTACAGACAAGTAATCCAAGCATATTTGAATTCCTTTCTCATACTTAAAGACAAAACAAACTGGTTAGATTGAACCTGGTCCCATGGACCCTCTTACTGAAAATACACAGTGTATTTTTCAAGTCTTGTTGAATTGCTCACTGTTGAGGCTCATTTCAGTACATCGCTTGAGCATGGACTAGGAGGCGGCTCTTGGTGCATTCTAATTGGTTGTTTGATTGACGTGACTAAGGAGGTAGTGGGTATCTCATCTCCTCAGAGCTGATGCAGACGGAGATGCACCACATCCAGACCTTGACTATCATGGCAGAGATCTTCCGTAAAGGCATGAAGGAGGAGCTGCAGCTGGATCACTACACAGTGGACAAGATCTTCCCCTGCCTGGACGAGCTCTTCGACTTCCACAAGAGCTTCTTCTGCGCCATGAAGGAACGGAGGCAGAGCTGCACTCAGGAGGACAACAGCAGGAACTTCTGCATCCACAGGATCGGGGACATCCTCCTGCAGCAGGTGGGCAGGCGTAGATATCTGTGTACTAATGCCTCCACAGCTAATCTCTCATAATTATAACATGCATAGAAACTCAGAGGTTGATATTTGTTGTAAATACTCTTGTAATAGTAAAAACTAACTGAAATTTTAAGAATGCTTTATTATTGTATGTGCCTTGTGGCCAGACTCAATCAGTTTTTCCCAGTAATTTCTCAGAATTTGAGCAAGTTTTGTAGTGATTTTGTCAGCTTGAGAAACACAACTTCCAAATTGGGTATAAAAGAAGAGCATTTATGCTCTTTTGTACAGGACACATGATTTGCGCTTGCTTTGTCCAGCCAAGACCTTTGTCCTGGGTTTACATTTTGAGTATGCCCTTGACAGCCCTTGACAGACAGGAGAAGATCTTGCTTGAATGTATTCTTTCCATGGCCATTTCACACTGTGTGAAAAGCTACTATTTCACGCATTGTTATCGGAATGTTTTAATCTTAGCAGGTTCGGTAATATGTCCTTTGGGTTTAGTTTTCAGATGACAATGCGGCAAAGATGAAACAGGTGTATGGGGAATTCTGCAGTCACCACACAGAAGCAGTGAACTTCTTCAAAGAACTCCAGCAGCAGAATAAAAAATTCCAGGCCTTCATCAAAGTAAGTTCTTTTCATCAAAGTAAGTTCACTGCATTACTTTCAAGCTTTAACACAAAATTCTGTGTCTGCTACATCAAACGCTGCTTCATTTCTTTACTCCAATAATGTTTCCCCAGCAACAAAGTAATAACTCGTTGGTAAGGAGGAAAGAGATCCCAGAATGCATCCTGCTGGTTACACAGCGAATAACCAAATACCCAGTGCTGCTGGAGAGAATCCTGCAACATTCCCAGGGTCAGTTTGCCTCTTTGCTGCCCACTAGTGTCAAAACAAAGGTACCACATATCATGCAACTTCTCTCTTAAGCACAAGGAACTGAGCACAAATTGCCATCATCATCACATAATGAAACATGTTTTTCCAGTTTGAAGAGTCAAAAGCTTGCACAGATTTCCAAAAAATCTCACTAAGAATCTCCTGGATTCATCCAGTGTTCTTTCAAAGTCTACTTTCAAAGTCTGACCATGTTGTTCTCAGTATTAGTCTGTATTTTTGCTATTTTTGAAACTACTTTCAAGCAAATGTGACTGAATTGCATGCTGTGAAGTCAGGAATAGACAGCTGAGTGGAAATTCAGTTCATGTGAGGAGAATGTTTGTAGATGTGAGCAAAGGCCTTATTAACAGACGCCACACATGTGAAGCTCTAGTTATGCCTGAGCTCCCCTGCATGCGTTTTCCTACAGAGGGCACAGAGGAACACGCAGACCTCTCCAAGGCCATGGTGTTGATCCGTGATGTCATCGCAGCCGTGGACCTGAAGGTCAGTGAGTACGAAAAGGAGCAGAAGCTTCTGGAAATCCTCAACCGAATGGAGAACAAGAGCTTCACCAAGCTTAAGAATGGGCACACCTTCCGCAAGCAGGACCTGCTGAGCCAGGCCAGGACGCTGAAGCACGAGGGCCTGGTGTACTGGAAGACCGCTACTGGGAGACTGAAGGGTACCATTGATTACTCCATTGATTACTCTGATTTCCATTGCTCTGGTCTTAAGCTGACTTTGTGCATCCCTTGGTCAGCAGTCAAGATCTTTCCGTGAATTGTTTCTCAAGTAATTAACAGCACTTTGTGTCCTCTCTCCTTGCACAGATATCCTTGCTCTCCTCCTTACTGACGCTCTAATATTCCTACAAGAAAAGGACCAAAAATATGTATTCGCTGCTGTGGTATGTTAAATACATTTGATATTATAAATAGAGGCTTGCAATTAAGTGTCAAAACATAAAGGGCTGTATGACAGAAAGGCAACTGTACAGTTGAACATTTTCAGTTAAACAAGTAACATAGAACGCTTGTAGCCATCAAACAATACTTTTGTTTTACTATTAACAAGGCCGAAAGCATTGTTAATATTTATCATTGTAGCAGATTTCATCTCAGGGGAAAGCTTGATTATGCGCTCTTGTGTTCTTTGATATTTAAATGACCAGATGTTGTTGTCCTATTCAGGACCAGAAGCCCCCAGTGATCTCCCTACAGAAGCTGATCGTGAGGGAAGTAGCCAATGAGGAGCGGGGGATGTTCCTGATCAGTGCATCGACGGCTGGTCCAGAGATGTACGAGGTCCACATGGCCTCCAAGGAGGAGCGCAACAACTGGATGAGGCTGATCAGGGAAGCAGTGGAGAGGTGTGGCTAGGCTGCTCATTGGATGGGGAGACGAGATGTTGTAGATTCCGTCACCAGAATTTCTGCCTTTGTTCAGGTCTGCAGCCCTAATGCCCTTACTCCTTACACCCTCAGCTGTCCTGAGGAAGAGGAGGAGCGACACAGCGAGACCGAGGAAGACAAACGAGCTGCTGAGGCCCGGGCTCACAAGATCCAAAGACTGCAGGGTGAGAGAGAGAGAGAGAGAGAGAGAGAGAGAGAGAGAGAGAGAGAGAGAGAGAGCAGTCTCAAAAGGAACATACAGTAGTTACATGAGGGAAAAAGCCAGGAAAGTGTTTACAAATTTAAACAAAACCATTTATAAATCAGTCACTCAGTTCTCCCCAAAGAATGCACTCAACAACATTCTAGAGCCACAGTATGAATAACTTCTTCACCTCCCAGTGCCCTTCATCACTGATGTGAAAATGATTCTGCCAGGAGTTGACAAGCCATGAGGTATGTGGTTCATACCTGAGCTGCAACCACGGACAAGAGATGCAGCTGGTCTTAAAACTACACTGTGACTTTGTCATATAAAAATTTACTTGCTTCAGTCACAGGGTTAGTCTGATTGTGGTCGTTTGTCCATATGTGACCCTGCGTTGTGGTGTGTTGTTTGGCAGAGACTCTCAGTTCCCAGGACCAGCAGATATGTACTGGCCTGGAGGAGAAGCTGAAGATCTACGCGGAGCTGACGGGGATGAGTGTGGGAGAGGACCCGCTCCCCGAGAACCAGCTGCTTGTCCGGCCCGATTCGGATGAGGTTCCCCAGGCAACAGCACTGCTTAGTGCTGCTCTCAGAGAGGGTAAGCAACCTGCCCCTGCCCTCCCACATTCTTTTAGCACTTAGTGTTCCTCTTCCTTTCATCACTTCCTGGCTCTGCGGTTCAGAAACTGTTCAGCTCTTCACCCAAATTCTTTGCTCAATTGCAACTACAGGTGACCCTACTACATCACGGCTTTCCGAATGTGGCTTCGATTTTTGACGGGTCAGCAACAATTAAGTTATGGGATACCTCCCTTTTAAAATGTAATTGTCCCTTGAAACTGATAAACCATTTGGTAGTAGAGAGCTGGAGGTGGTTGCTTCACTTTGCTATGCTTGCATGCTCGCTTTGCTCGCCTAGGGGGGCCAAAAATTTTATGCATTTTTTCCACATCATGGGGGGGCTAAGTTTTATGAGTTTTATGGGGGATGGTCACCTGTACTCTGAGTGATCCTCTTCCCTGGTCATCTTATTCTTGCAGTCCTGGTAGTTTTCATGTCTGCACTAAACAGCACAGTAAATCCACAGTCTGTACAGTGACAGCGCTATTTCTCTTTCCCTACAGCGGAGAAGCTGACCTCCACGTTAACCTCCCAGTCTGGCTCCTCCCCCACCGTGTCCCAGGATAGCCTGGCTGAGCCCAGCTCCCCTGTAAAACTGTCCAATCACAGCAGCTTCAGCAGTGTGCAGGAGTCCCCCACTGACTGTGAGGCCCTAAAAACCTCCACATACATCACCCTCACGTCAATCACCCACATGTCACACTAATACAGTACATTTGTTCAGTGACTCATATTATCATCATCTTTTTCCTGTGTACAGTGCATTTACAACAATATACATCACGAAATTAGTAATACATGTCACTTCAGGCCCTGTTGGAGAAATAAGATCACATATCCAGTATGCTTGTTGTACCATATTGTGCATATTCTAAAATTCCGTTGTATCCAGCTATTAGTCAGTTATACCTTACTGCATATGTTTAATAATTAAGGTAGCAAGCAATTTGTGTGTACATTAAAGTCATTATTTTACAGTACCTTTCAAGCATTTAGCAGACAGCCGTATACAGAGGAATGGACAAAGATACATTTGTGTGTATGAATTCAATGATGATGAATTCCTGTGTTGCACATATTTAATAGATAGAGATATGCGATTGAGTTAGTATAGGTCACAGAAATCTATTGTCCATCACTGACTGTGTAAACCTTTGGGGGTTGAAATGGCTGAAAAGTCCATTATAGTTTTATGCTTATGTTTTTGTGATTTTTTTCCCACCTGTCATTGTTTTAAATGCTATTTAGCTGATTATCCAAACACCCAGAGTTCAAGCTCACTGTCCGTGATGTCCGACTATGAGACCAGAGAAGTGGAGTGGTCCGACGCATTGATATTGCAGTCTCTTACTGAACTCAAGAGAGGGGATGTCAACAGTATTAATCTAAAGGTAGACCGTATTCCATCTTTCATTTTATAGTGGCAAGAAAGATCTTTGAATTCTGAAGGCGATTTTTATTCATTATGCTGATGTAAAACAGGAAACACCGTTTATTTATAATGTATAACAATTAAAAAAAACAGATTTTAGAGAAATGTTCCCTTCCCCTATTTAAATATGTGCATTTTTACTTTCAGGCCCCTTCTTACACTTTGTAGACTTGATTTATTAGAGTCTAAATTAGATCCATGTGCTCAGAACTGTGGGAGCCTTTGGCCTCCGTTGATTTGAACTTGAAATGTCAAGAAGATGAATCATTGCACTTAGCAAAGAAGTTTATTATAAAGGCAAAAAACAGAGGGACCCAGATCTGTGGAGAAATAATAATTCAAACAATTGCCCCAGTTCTGGATCCATGATAGGAAGTTAAGTGAGGTCTGTGCCCTGAAACAGCTTCAATGAATTTATTATGTTTAAAAGCTCAACTTACTTGAGGGAATGCGTTACAAAACTTCATGAATACAGCATGACCTAATTAATAATTTGTTTTATTATCTTACATGTATGTCAACATGTATCAAGTGTGTTATATTTTGACTCCGTTCAAATATCATGAAAAGATTGTATGTCTTGGTTCAATCAGGAAACTGTAATCTTAAGTGTAAATTCAGTAACTTCCCACAAGGTGGTGCTCAAAACACAAGATCAAATTTGGTTCCTCACACGGAACTCAAACACAAAGAGCAGGCTTTAATGGACGACCTAAAGCTACAAACTAAGCTCTAAAAGTCCTTGGTAGAACAACGTGTTACAGAACATGCTGAACCCTGAACATTTTTCATTTTATTAATCCAAATGGCTCTTCATTTTTCCACAATATGACACCATACATGTATACACAATAACACAAACCCTAACTGGTCCTCATCTATTCTATCGTAACTTGAATTTTAAGGGCAAATATATTTGTAAAGACAGAATGTATATTTTAGAGTTTTGATAAATTTATCACATCCCTGTCTTTGCAGGTGGCTCACAGTGTTCAGAGCCTGACCCAGTTACTCTACAGTCTACAGGTGAGAAAATTCCTCAGGGCTGACTCACAGCCATAAAGAATCTTCTTTATCATAATTATTTTCCAAATGTAAATTATTTTGGTGAGAAAGAAGGCTATAATTTAGTTTTACTGTAGCAGGTATCTTTGCACCGTAGACCTCCAACAATAGAGGCCATTATATGAAACTGTATTTAATTACTGGTTTTAAGGGTTAACCATTATCTTGTCCTAGGAGTAGTACATAACTGATGTACTTTCTGACAGCTTGTAATTTGTAATATATGGACTCATGTTTTTCACTGTGGAAGTGAACGTGCAGGAAGTGGTGCAAAAGTGGTGCCTTTGTGCATGTCTGTGTGTGCTTGTACATGTGTAGATGTGGGTATTTGCATATGTCCATGCATGCATTTATGATGGGCTTGCAACATATTTGTGTGTGTGCAGATATATGTGCTTGCATGTGCATTTGTACATGTGTAAATGCATACATGTGTGGTTGTTTGTGTGTGCACATGGTTTCATGTGCATGCATGCATTGTCTGTGCATACCAATGTATGTGTGTGTTTTCATCCGTGCGTATTTATGTGTGCATACATAGGTTTGTGCATATGCAGGTGTTTGTGCTCATACATTCATTTGCATCTGTGCTTGTGGTCTCTCAGTCATTGTAAGATTCATTTGCAGGTAAACAGCAAAGTGCTGCGATACACTGATTATCGGTGCCTCCCTATCAGCACACTTTCCCTACATGAGGATTTCTTGTTCCGGCTATTGAAGCAGTTAATTATTTAAAAATGTTTTGCTAATTATCTAAACAATTAAAATACAAAGAAACGAGAGCAGTGGTTTCACAATCTTGTTCTGGTTTGTTTAAAGTGACTCAACTTTTCTCTATAAATCTCCCAGCAAAGTTCATTGTGCTAATACAACATTGGATTTCACATCTTATATAATTTTGTGACCTTCATTTCATTCGTTTTCTTAAGTATGACTAATTAGTTTCATACATTCTGTGTTGCAGTATAGCTGTGCAGAGTAATTAATATAACACTGTAGTGTCAGATCTATTGAATGTCCTGGACCTTGTTCATGCACACTAGGGGTCAGAAAATGATTTCAACCATGAGCCAGATCTTTCCAAGCAGATGGTGGGCAAGCCAGACCATAATTACAATAATCTGTACACTGCAAATTGATCATAGTTTTTAACCCATCTGACAAGTGCATTCCTGCAATGATAATGTCCTACCTTGAGCACACTGATGCATGGCCATGCATGTCTGTTCTATTTAAACATGCTTTTGTGGCATGGCTTATTGAGCAACATGGCTGTGTTTTTCTTCAAACATTTAATTAGCGACATTACCGTACAATAATATAAAGAAATGCAAACTCTAGATATGCAAAAAGACTTGTTTGCCTGCTAACTAGAGATAATGTAGCTCTCAAAAGTCTTAAAGACGAAATGTAAAGATGCATAGACAGCAGAATATCTTAGTAACCAGCATAGCAGTGTTTGCTAAAGCCATAATCAGGGTGTCTCATATGCAGAGCAGGTACAGAAATGAGAGACAGGAACAATGCGCTGATATATTACTCATCCTCTCCACGCTCCGTGAAAAACACGCCCGTCTGGCTCCTGGATCTTTGTCTCTTGAATGCTTGGCTTGATAGTCTGGGATGTCTGCATATCCGTGCCACAGTAGTTAAGTGAATGCTATTATGGGGTTTTATTCACATGAATTAACTATGAAAACAGGAGGCTATACAATAATCTCCAGCTCTTGTAGTTAATGATTATAAATTGCATTGTAGACCTGAAATGATTGGTTTAGTGCTAAGTTTGCAGGGGCCAGTTGCTCATTGTTTGAGTAAGCGTGGATCTTTCATACATCTCAGCACTAATTAGGGCCTATCCATGGTCAGTCCTTTAAACTGACTACTGTTTTAGAGTAATACAAACGAGTTTTACAGTAGCTGATGAGGCTTTCAGACATAATGACCAGAGCTTCAAAGTAACTGTCCAGAGCTTTAGAATAAATCTACTGAATTTCAGTAGAAAGTAACTGATCAGAGATTCAGCTTAATTCAAAAGAAGTTCAGAGTAACTGAGCAGATCTTCAGAATACCTGATCAGAGTTTCAGAGTAACTCACCAGAGCTTTAGAATAACTCATCAGAGATGACAACTGACAGTGTCCACATGTCCCCGAAGGCAGCGGTGACCATCCAGGACAGCTGCTATGAGGTGCAGAAGCTCCTCCTCCAGGAGAATGATCGGCCGGCACGCCCGCCCTGCCCCCGCACCAAGGCGCTGCAGGAGCAGGAGAAGCAGCGCAACCTGGAGAAGCAGCGGGAGGAGCTGGCGGGCGTGCAGCGGCTGCAGGGCCGTCTGCGGCAGGAGCAGCAGCGCTGGGAGCGCGAGTGCGACCTGCGGCGCCGCCAGCAGGGGGAGCAGGAGAGCCGGCTGGAGCAGCGGGAGCACGAGTGCAGGCTGGAGGCGGAGCGGCTGAGGCGGGAGCGAGAGGAGCTGGAGGCCCAGCTGAGGGAGTACCAGCAGAGCCTGGAGCGGCTGCGTGAGGGCCAGCGGCTGGTGGAGAGGGAGCGTGAGCGGCTGGACACACAGCAGAGGCTGCTCCAGAGCTGGAGGCACAGCAGACAGAGCAGCCTGCCCGTCATGGTGATCCCCCTGGATGGACACCAGGTGAGGCTCCACTAGAGCCATCAACCACATAATGGACGGGCCTATAGTTCATTATCACTCACTGATTTGTTTCAGCCAATGAAATTATTACAGTCTGCACAACAAAACCTAGTGATTGGTTCAAACCAATTTTTCACTGATAGCTTAGGGTAGCTCTGCTCATTTTTTATTCATGACGCCTCATTCACCCATCACTAGTGTCCTTAGCTGGTCACCTCAGAAACACAGTTACACGTTATGGAGAACACTTGTTCCTTGGGTATGGCTGGTCATATCCTCAGGGCAGTGGACAGTCAGGCATAGTGTGACACAGAGAGAGGGGGGATTTTGTGGGCAAGGTTCCCCACTATTTCATAATTTAGAGCATGTTTGAGCAGCTCCTCCTCCAGGCACCTGTGGTAGGCCATGTTTCGCAATGTTGTGTGACATTGAGCAGTCCTCCATGCACAATAACTTTTCTGTTCTGGTCATGAAATTGCAGAATGATGGAAGTCACAGTTGTGAGCTGCACATGGACGCATGTCCTACAGTATTCCCTGATCGAGAGAGAATACAGAAAAGGGTGGGTGCTAGTTTCGAGTAGGCCATCTCTCTCAACATGGAGTAATACAGTGATGAAAAGTTAAATAAAAGTCTGTTGTACAATATTTGTTCTTCATTTTACAAGACTGCTAAAGCTGTCCTTCTTTACTTTATCACAGTCCCCTACAAGCAATTTCTATAAAAGTCACAAGACATCAAACAAAACTTCTAAAAGCCTGAATTTGCTAAAAGTTCTTGAATGTAGTGCTGTTGGCAACTTTAAGGCCTGTCTGCCAAATGTAGTTTGGATGCTTGAGCCAGACAGGCTATAAGCCACACTATCATGGCGGTAGAGGGACTGATTTACTGATGCCGTAGTGTTGCCAAAATACCCAGGTAATGATCTCAGAGTCTAGGCTCTTTAAGATTCCCCCATCCTCTCGTATCGTGAAATAAAAGTGTCAGGCAGGAATGCTGAGAATGGTTCCTTGTGTCAGTCTGAAACTTTGATCGCAGTTTTTTTGTGGAGCTCAAGGCCTGCTCTACTCCCATTCAGTAGAATTATAACCACAGCAATGACGAGCAGTAGGCCATGCTGGATTGATCAAAGGAGTTATTCGACATATTTTATGCCATTCAAGAAAGGATGTGAAGAATATACATTATTATGATAATGTTCCTGCAACATCTTTGAATTATGTTCTTTAAGAACGGCTAGACTGCCTTCAACTGAACGTCAGCCAACAAACTAAATTAAAAGCAAACCACTAGCCACACCACTTGGGCTAGGTATATATCTGTGCCCCACATTATAGTATTCAAAAAAGATCTAAAATGGAATAGTGAGGACAATCAAACAATAGCATAACTTGTATAGCAAGAAAATCAGTTTATGACAATAGCACTTACAACAAAACAAGGATGGTTTCATGGATTTTGAATTTTCATGGATTTAACTTTCAAATTAAAACTTACAACATGACAATGAATCCTTAGATTTGGCTTGGCAGATTTAGAAGTCAAACCAGGTCCAGTTTAGACTGATGTCATTCAGGGAAGTTCAGTTAATCAGTGCAGATTAAGCTCTTTCCCCCATGCTATTCAAGCAAAGACAATGGCTTTTGTGTCTCAAGGGATTTAAAGTGTGAAGTAGTCACAGGCATTCAGTGATTCTATTGAAATACTGAAGTTAAATTCAAATCCAGTCAAACTTTAAATGTGACTGTACTGTAAATCAGCCAGTTTCAAAGTTTCTATATCCCCAAAAGAGGTACAACGAGAACAGGAGAGCAACAGAAACTGTGCGACGCTCAGAGGGTAGTTTAATTAAAACCCTGACGCTTGGCGCAGGACAATATGAGAGCAATTTAAAAATCATCAGTCTTAATTTCGAGCAGCTCCCTTCCTAATAAACAAGTCAATGATTGATGGTAATTTCGCCATCTGAAATGCAGCGCTGACAAAATAATTACGGCAGCAGCACGGGCAGAGAATAAAATCAATTCCCCCGATTGCCCCAGCAAATACTTCATAATTATTCATATTGATGTGAAGTTTGAAAAGTTGCACTTCACGCCGTACCATTCATCCTAATCCAAATAAAAGACAAGCCATTTTATTCATTAATTCAATGTACGATCTCGCTTTTTTCTTATAATTTCATTATGTTAAATCCCTTGTTGAGACTGAGTCTCTCGTTTTCCTACTGAGTCATGTATTTGCATTGCAGATCAGCACACCCTGGATGGTATACGCTGTAAATTTTTTTATATCCATCAAAGAAGGGTTTTGTGCTCAAAAACTTGGATGTCTCTTCAGTCAACTTTATGCTGAATCTATTTCTGATTTGTTTTCAGTTCTGTTTGCAAGCAATCTGGTGACCATGAAACCGCTCTTGAATCTGTTTACCAGTGTGTATTGGGGGACTTATTGTCTTGGAATATGGGAAAGACTTGAGGCAATAATGTTTGTGCCATGGCATGCACCTGGGTGCTAAAAATGGTTTCATATTCTGGCCTTGATTCTAACATGCAGAATTACACTCACACTCAGTGGCTGCTACAATATGGCCGCCCATTCCATGACGGGTCCTCCACCATGTTGAGCCGCATGGAAGAGGCAAAGGAAAAAGGTTCTCTATCCAGATCTGGGAAAATGAGTACAAAATGAGAACATAAAACTTTATTCAGAAGTCCAGATTTTATTTTCATACACCATGTTATGTGTTTTTGCTCATTTGCCTAGAGGTACCAGTAGTTTCCAACTGGAAGCCCTACCATAAATTATGACGCTAACAACATACAGATTTTGTTGAAAAGGTGTAGATGCAGTTCTGTGGTCAGTTTAGCAGGTATCCTGTTAAATGTCTGTCTAACAGGATCTCTGTCAGTGAGCTATGACTTGTGACTACTGCTCCTCTATCTTTATGTAATTCTTTTCCTTGTGAGCAATCATGATTTTCAACAGTGTACCCCTTAACATAGCAATTTGAACAATTTGGGCACCAACTATTTGACCTTTTTCAAAATCTGGTTCATATTGCTGTAGGAACTCAAATATTAAAGTGTAGCATGTAAAGCATGTTTTCTAACAGAAACATAATGGTAAGTAGTATTGGCATTGATGTGAAACACACTTCTAGTCTTCTTTGTCATTGTGATGTAGTTAGTTCAAAAGTCCATCCATTTTCTTTTGGTGTATCCAGTATTTTGTTAACTCCCAGAATATAATCAGGGATAATCCAAAACAGATGCTCTGCTCAGCTCAGGGCGGAAACAAAAGTGCGAAAATCAGGGAGAAAAACTAGTCCTGGCTGTGCTTTCAGGGACTGTACTGTAATTTAGAGGTTTTCAGGATTAGTGATGTACACAGAGCAGGCATGGAGCTTGTGAGGGTCCAGGGGGCAGACCAATGCAATGGGCACGAGCTGTGTCTGATACTGCATAAAAGTTTTAAAGAACACCAAGAATTCTTGGAAATGTTATGTAAATATTCGGATACAGATCTGAGTGTGTCGAAATCAATGAATATTCCTAAATAGGTTTATTCAGACAGCCTAAGTCTACCAGACGGTCTGGGAGTCTCCTGCGTTTAAGCTTTGGCTCCAGCATGTCCGCACCCCTGTGTCTCCCAGAAATCATTTTGGCAGTTCGAGCTGTCTGTGCTATTACTGACACAAAGGAAAACTAAGAGCATTTTTCCAATTGAATGCAAATCTGTTGAATGGTAGACATTTCCCTTGACTGTTTTTGTCTTGTCCTAGAAACAGGAGAAATTAACATTGTGCATGAGCTTAGGTTATATGAGGCATATATCTGCCTGCTTAAATTGTGTTTAATATTGCAGTGATAAATTCTGCCCCAATGTCTTCCTTCTCAGGGTTCAAGTCACGGGCGGTCGGGCAGTTTCGACGCAGAGAGCTCGGTGTTCGTCAACGAAGCAAACTTCCCCAACCTCCAGACCTCCATGAACAACCATCACCTCCAGCAGGGTCATGGATTATCGTCAACAGGGCACCCCAGTGCCGCCAGCGCCCACAACAACCTCAACGCCCTCATTGCCCGCGTGAATGACAAGCAGGTCAGCCAGAGGATGGACCCCGCCCACCATCACCATAACAACCATAGGACAGGGCCTGTCACACTCCAGATCCCGGAGTTTATCAGTGGGGCTGCAGCCACACACAGAAGAGACCAAGCCAACAATGGTGAGAACATCCACACCTGACATCAGGGACGTTCAGTCACCACAGTACCTAGTGAAAGTTAATCAAAATATAACTATTAAATATTGAATAATTAAACCTTATTCTTCATTTCATAATGTAAACATTTTTGATCATGTTAATAGTTCTCACATGAGGAAGTATGTGGTTTTGTAAACACTTTGTAGGACCCACCTTCAGAGATGTTTTGTGACTTTCCATCAGCTTTTCAAATAGGATTTTTTTAAAGGTTCTGAACTGTAAAAGGCTTAAAGGCAGGTGGCACCGGGAAAATAGCAATGTCCTGTGCCTACCTTTTCCTGCCCTGAGCATGTGTCTGTAATGGAAACGAATGGCCATTAGAAAGAATAGCCCGGCTCCAGCCTGGCTACGGGCAGGCTAAATACCTCCATGTTGTTTTTTTCATCTCATGCCACTGCGCGCTGTTGAAATTGATACATCACTCCAGACACTTAAACCATTAAGTTCTGCTCCATCTCGAGTTCACGTCTAAATTTAGGCCCAAAGCCAAGGTAGGTCCAGAATGATGTGACTGACATTAATTAAGGAATGAAGGCATCCTGGAGATTTAGAGACCTGTAGAACTGTGTGGGAGTCATTCACAGAATAGCTCAGAGCATATGGGCACTGCCATCTACCAGACACGTGGTATTACAAATTGTACGTGATCACATTTAAATTATCGCTGGCATTCAGGTAGGTTGATGCAGCTCTCTTCGAGACCTTGCCCGTCCTTCTTTCCTAGTTAATCAGTGTCTCTTGACAAAATAGCTGTCTTCCCACTCGCCTTGAAATCAATCGCTCTCTATCTATCGAGCAGCCGGCCAGACGGAATCGGGCCAATCACAGGCAAAGCATATAGCTGACTGATTGGAACATTGACCTGAAAATCTTTACAAAACTCATTACAGTGCAACTTGTTACAGCTTGGGTGAGGGATGTAGAAATATTATGCTGTATTTCATAAATGAACATTTGGTATCAGTCTGCTGTGGTGGTTGGATTTTTTGAGCAATAAATATCAGACTTTAAGGCCTGTGGGATGGCTGTTGAATAGTAAATTAAACCTAAAAGTCATTTTAATGATGTAGTGGATCTATGAAGACCCCCTGCCTTGAGAACTACAATATATTATAAGATCCAATGAATATTCAAGCTGCAAAAGGCTTTTCCTCCTGTGTACACCGCTCCGTAAATCTGTCATTGTTTTGCATGTATTCTTTTGATGTATGCATGTGAGGCATATTTCTTGTGAATCTGTCTTCAGTGTTCTAAGTAAACACTGTTCTTTGTTTCTGTGCGTTTGATCTTTGTTTTGTGTATGAATTTCTGATGTATTGTGTTCCCTGTCTGTATACCCAGAACATCCCAGGTGTGACTGTAGATTGGTATGGTGCTGTACCTTCAAAAGGAACCCCCCTGTGCTTTCATTACTTGCCCTAAACTGTCCCCTGTAGAGTTAAAAATTCTTTTTTAAACGGGGGTTATTTCTTTGACCTGAAGCTGCGGGGTCTGCTGCTTTGCATTCTTACTTAATAATTTATCAATTAAGGCAGTTGATGATGTTTGTCTATCACACCTCCTCAGCTTTCTTGGGTTCAAACTGATTTTAAGGTGAAACAAAAGCCATCAAACCCTGGGGCTCTCCATATCCAGGGATGGCCACCCCCTGAAAAAAAACTGGTATAGAATATACAGCTAATTTAAATAAGAGCCCTGCTGCACTGTAATGGAGGCGTTCCAGTGTATTCTGTCGATAGCATTGATTATTTAACATCGGTCTTTGTTTCAAATACGCCGAGCAGCTGGCTTTGATATGGGGTCTAGCCCCAAACTGCGGGCTTGTCTCTGTTTTGAATAGGTAATGACTTTCAACAAAGACATGTGTACTTAATT
Source organism: Albula goreensis (assembly GCA_022829145.1). Lineage (NCBI taxonomy): Eukaryota > Metazoa > Chordata > Actinopteri > Albuliformes > Albulidae > Albula > Albula goreensis. The sequence continues at coordinate 10,758,242 of CM040744.1, forward strand.
TTCAACCTCAACAAAGGAAGCCACAAATGATGTTTTGGTTATATGCAAATATTGTTTTAGTCATTAACTTTGTCGAATAGCTCAATTTGAAAGTAGTTCGCTCAATATTATTATTGGCAAATGCCAGTTTAATTGTCTTGAGCTGAGTTATCTCTGTTTGTCCGAAGCATTATAGTGCTTAGCCTTCAGGGTTATAATTGTATGTGTCTCAGGGGATATTAAAGTTTGAAGGCATAGTCCACTGAATCTGACCCAGTGAAACACAAGTATTTGTAATATTCATTGCTGTAACTGTAGACCACTGGTGAACATATTCTGCACCTTACCCAAAGAAATAGAAGACCCTAGTCAGTGAAACAGAAAGGCGATGACAGCTGGATCGCCTTACTGATGTTGCCTACGTACATCTGTGCTGCATGCAATGTGAAAAGTTTTATGTTCTTTATCATCTATCAAGCCTAAAAGAACAGCCTACCATTAGCCAAAGTAATGAAATGGGATACAATTCATCACTTGGACACATCAATGATGAGTTGCATTGAGTCAGTCCTGTCTTATCAGTGTTTACAGACCAGTGCACAGCACCTCTCTGTTTTCAAACCCTGCTGGCTCGTACACTTAGCGTTAACTTGGAAACTAAAAGGTTCTATTTTGACAAGAGATGGAAAACCCACATCTGCTCCAAGAGCATTTTATCTATGTCTTGACCTCATACTCTATTTAGTATGAGTCATTTTCTTCAGTTGCAACCTTTGAATTTCTCTCCAGTTTTTTTTTCTTCTTTTCTAATTTTTCGCAGCCACGTTGATAATGGTTGCTGTGGAATCGGCCTGTTTTTGTGGCTCTGGTGATCATAACAGATGGTTTGGTATAAAAATGTGGTTTGGCCAATTTATTACATGTCAGTGAAGCTTCTATGCAGATGAAGTTAAATGTAGATCTTTTGCTAAGAAATTACTAATGAATTAATCAAAGCCCCATCTCCAGGCCATCTGGAAAATGAAGCTGCGGTTTCAGAGATTGGCTGCATCAGTGCTTGAGTAGGCTTCAAGCCCCACCTCCACCTGGATCTGCTCCACTTGTTTATTATAAAAACACGTCCACAGAAGTTGGGCGCACATGTCTTACAACTGAGCACTTATTGTTAGGAAAGGCTAATGAAAATGAAGGTCCCTGCGTTTTATTTGGTAGGAGCGTTGGAGTGAAGCAGTCAGAATCGTACAGTATGGGGTAAACATAAAGTTTATGCTTAATGTTTAAGTTTAACCTGATTACTTACTGTCACCTAACCTCAGATGACAATTGACCATTCGTGTATTCAGAGATGTAGATGTGTCCTTGTGTAACAGAGAAGCTCATCTTTACAGCTCCCTGTTGCAGTAAATGTAAATACATTCCTTGTCAAAAAACAGTCCTTGTCAATAGTGCAGAATGAACTCAGCATGCACATTTCCTTAATGGAAATAACCATGTCAGTGGTGTAGATTAGCTATCCTAAGACTCCTGTTTCTTGTAACTGTGGCACCTGCTTCACTTGCTTGTAACAGTATAGCCCTAAAACACAAGTCCTACAGAGACCAGCAATTGAAATGCCATGTACATAGTTAGAGGGAAGAGCTATGTGATTTGCAATTCAGTAATCTAATACATGTACATGCATTAGATTAATTATATTCATCAAGTCTCTGATTGATAGCCATGACATCTGTGCTGCAAAGAGAGAGCCTGGAATTATTGTGTTCTGACAGTTTGTCAACAATGAGTTATTAACACATGAATGGTCGTTGCTATGTACTGCTGCTGTAAAACTGCTAAAATACATAAAAACACCTGGAATTACTTTTTAAAAAATAGTCATCATAGGTTTAATATAGCACAAAAATCCAATATAGGACCTTAAAATTAATTCTAAAGCTTGATACCTCAAAACTATAAAAGCTACAGATTGAATCCAGTGATTGTAGAGGCTGGAAGGTGATTGCAACTGGTTTCATTGGCGCATTCTTCATCTCATTTCAGTTGATTTGTTTCACTGGGCTCAAAGGCCTACACAGTAAATCAAAACTAGTGCGGAACTAAGGTTAAGGCCTACAGACCCAAGACGGGACGGGTTTAGGATCGAATTCCAGGTTCAACATTGCCAGGACAACCCCATGAGCGAGCTGTAATTCCCCATCTGTTGAAAGGGATTTGGGGAATATGCGTACAAACCACTACAAACCATTTAGCTTAACGAAGAACAAATCTAAGATAAATCAAATATGTTGTAACAGTGGTGCCTTTGTTCCCTGTTTTCTTCCCCTGTGGCAGATTTGAACACAAGCAGCTGCACCCACGAGGAGACGTCGATGGAGGAGGCGATGGGGGGGTTGGGGGGGTATCAGTGGTTCACGTCGCCCCCGGCCAGCTGCCCGCTCCTCGGCCCTCAGGCCTACTTCTCCCTGGAGACGGAGAATGGAGAGGACAGGGGCGAGGAGAACATCGTGTACCTCTGAGCTCAAGGCCAATGCGACATACACAATCCCAGAACTTCTTAACCATTTCCCCTTTTCAGCTTTATCGTGGAAATTGACTACTTCGTCAGACAAATTCCATGCACATTTGTTTATGTGTGTTTGTAAATATGTGCCTGTACAGTATATATAAATATATATGAGGAATCTATATATTTGTGGAAGGTTGTCATTAGTACTTGTAAAAGCACATGCATATATAATTTAATTGTATTTATATTTATCTGGCATACTATATAAGCTGAGGTTTCATATTTTTGATTTATATGGAAAACATATGCCTTATGTTCTGTATAAAACATAGCACAACATATGTTGTTGAAAATATCTCAATTCATGTTGTTTTACCCTAAAAATATAGTTTTTAGTATTTAATAATTTTGTGTCCTATTTTCCTCACATGCAATTTTTGTCTTTAGTTAAAACAAGGAAATCAATCAATGTATGATAGATCACCATATGGCCAAGGAAGAAAGATCTTACTGTAATAAGCATAATATTAAATGTGTACATTTATTTTCTACACAATTTGAAATGAGAATGTGTTTTCTCCTCATGTGACCATTGTGCCTTCCTACACAAACAGCGCCATTGATCTTCTGTGTCTGTTTCACCTGTTGCAATGAAGAGCTCGTCTGTGTGTTATCTCTTTCACTGGCAATGCTTCCAGAAGAATGTTTTTCTTTTTAGGGAGAAGTCTCTCCTGGATGAAAAGAAAATTGTAATCACATGAATTGAGCAAGCCCCACCTTCGGTGGTTAGTGACACATTAATTAATCATATGAATAGGTTTTTTTTACAAATTACACAAACATTTACATTAATTGCATGTTGACCAGTTGCATCATTTTTAACCAATCTGTTGACACAGAACAAACTTTAGGGCATTTCAATTTTATAAAGTCCACTTTATAACACTGTAATTTTAATACATGCAATGCTAGTCCCCAACAGGCAGGTCTTGCATGATGGGTAATCAACCTAGTACAATTGCATTCATTCACATGAATGAAAATAGATTTTTTTGTTGGCTAATGGTTTTCGTATGTGTTCTAACATCATCCTGGTTATGGCTGCCAGGTGGCTGTGCTTCCTGTTGCCTTTCTGTGTCTGTGTCTTAGCTTTAAACATTGAGATGGGTGGGTGGATGCTGCACCACACTGCTGACATCCTCCTTTGACAGATTCAGGTTTCTGAGTTGCTCCCCTCGCTGTTTAAGTGCACTCAACCAGATTTTGCAATGCTGGTGAAGAAGAGACACATCACATAGTTATATAACAAAGTGTTTCTCAGAGATTTAATGCAGGACATTTCCAGCAGGGCCCTAGATAACCAAAAACTAAGGAATGCAAAGATTGAATTGCATAGTCTAAATGTTATGACATTTTATAGAGTGAGTATACTTTATGTTCAAATTTGTCTAGATCCCTGAAGGACAGAAGATTGAAAATGATTTGGTTATGGACTGAATTCAATTTCATGAAAAGTATGAACAAAGAGGATTAAAATGATTGTTTCTCAAGCCTTGGTTCATTTTTGCTGTCATTTTGGTGTCCAGTGAAATATTCTGGTGAAACACTGATGTTATGAAAATAGTCATTAGCATTGTCATATGCGAAGATAAATTGGTAAAGATAAGACCAGACGCAGGAGATGAATAATATTTGGACTACACCTCACCGAGAGTCAATCATCATTGGAAAATATTGCACTTTTTGATCATTTAATCTTAAAACGAACAAAAATTCCCTCCAGTCTGCATCAGTCATTTGAAATCCATCAATGTCTCCATAACAAATTCAGAGCAGTAAAACAATATGTGTTAAAATATGCAAGCACAATTTTTGTTTCCAGTGAATCAATCATTGGCAAGTGTAGCATTTTTAAACAAATCACACCACAGTTTGCTGCCAAGTCAAAAAACTGTTCATTTTTCACTTGCAGCCTTTTGAAGGCATCAATCCATAGTAGTTACTTTTCATTTTTGAAATATAACATCGTATTTCACTATAATGGTATATCTGAATATACAAAGGGCATGGCCTATATTGCATATGGAGGAACATTTTATGTTACATGAGCTTCCAATTCATCGCATAAAGTTCTGTTGTGTTACTGGGTGATTGATTACCTTTGTAGTCTGTTTAATTAAGTTCCTCCATGTATATCCTACAAGCTGTTTTTGGCAAAGCATCGTAAAAAGACAAAAATATGAACCTGTTGCAAATGTGTCATTTTTTAAAAATATTTATTTCTGTGTTCTGTATATTTTTATGTACTGTATATGAAATATGTAAAAATGTTTGTTTTGTTTTGTAGGTCTTATATTGACATTTCTTGTAGTTTGAAACCAATTCATGTACCATGTAAAGCATCAAAACTTGATCAACCTGTAGCTCAGATGTGCCTCTTCATTTCTGTTGTTATATTGTTTTATATTCAGCAAAGAATGGGGTTTTCAGCTTGGCTAGCTGTACACATTTTCCTGGTTTACACCCAGAGTTGTGACGGTTTTGCAGTGAAAAAGGTCAAAATTTTGAGGTATGCCATGGGTGAATTATCAGTTTCCATTCACTAATTCAGCCAGTTCAGAACAGATTGTGATGAATCAGGAGAAAAAGAAAGTCGATCCCCAAGTCAAAAGGTTAAACTTCAAGGAGAAAGAGGGTCCTGTCTCTTTTGAGAGACGCTAGTTTCTTAATTGCTTAAAATTGCACTCTCAACCTAAAAATATCAATTCCATTCACTAGTTACCCAACAGGATTTTCACTGCCACCCTGCCTCCACTTCTAAATATGCTTGTTTAAGTAATTACAGTAGAGTTGATGTATTTACTTTTTTGTATTACTTTGACTGGGTATTTGTGCAATATTTTCTACATTTCACATAATCTGTGTACCTTGTCTGCACTTTTCTCAAAGGTAACAATTCACTTACCTTCCAGGTTGATTTCAGTTAATATTTTTTACCAGATGGAGCAGTCTGATTCATTCTAAATATGCTTCTCAGTCATTTCTATCAACTTAACTCTATCCATAAATCTTTTTTTGAATGTTCTGCTCCAGTTCCAAGAAAGCAAAGATTCGTTCAGATGAACAACGCCAGTTGAAAAGCCATTCCAACCATGTAGTATTTCCCAGGCTGTTTCAATGCACAGAATACAGCATGAAAACTCATGGATTTGAAAATTGCAGATATACATTAGTATGCAGAAGGTATTTCCAGTCCCCTACAGTGTACTCAGCATTGCATTGTTCAGCGTATGTACCAAATACAATTATAACCTGCACACAACAGCGAGTCCTGTCTATACACAATGAGAAAATGTAACATAATTGGAACATACTTTGCATATTGGTGAGTATTTTCTGAGGATAATCTGTCTTTATGTGATATTTTTTTTTCTTTTCTGTAATATATAAAATGACCCCAATGATGTAGGTCCATTTCCAGCTCCCTCTGGTTATATCAGTATGACTAACACAACCTCAAATAATCCTACTGTGACAATTATTAATATACTTAGTAGATGTCATTAGGCTGGCTCTATTACAGAGTTACAGTGTTAGACTGTAAGGGTCCTTCACATTATCAGAGCAAATGTGGCAAAGAGAGTGCTGTGCAGCAAAGACAGGTGCAAAAAGGAAGCATGGTTACAAACAAATTCTGATGATGTGCCAAGAGAAGAAAAATGCATAGAATGTATTACTGTTTCAAAATATGGCAGTAGGATGATACTCTGGGCATGTTAAGACAGGTATTAAGTCAAACTGGAGCAGTTTCAAGTTAGAGGAGATATAAGAATAAAAAAATGTATTGTCCAGTATCTAGTAAAAAGAGTTTGCACAAAAAAAGAGTTGGACAGAATAAAACTTAAAATATCAGTATCAAAGACACATGTTACAATTATGTTGCTGAAAGGAAGTCATTTATATAGGTGTGGTAGTTTTTTTTCTTTCTTTCTTTTTTGGATCACCAATATGAGGGGGAGGTCTGGCATTATAACATTGCCATGGCAACTGCATATGTGCTGTCAGCTTATTAAGATCACCACAGATGTTGAAGTGCACACTTTTGTGTACTTTGAATCTATAATTAAAGCATTCAGCATGGAAAAATACAGACCTGAATACAGATGAACCTTTTTATGAGGGATATAGCTGGTAAAGCAAGCCTTTTGAAATGTTAGCCCTGCTAATTAGAACCCACTATGGGTGATAGTTGTGTGTAACCATGGGATTTAGAATAACAACTATTTATAGACTGATTAGCAGTGGTGCAGGAGAGATTTTTGAAATGGGGGTACCAAACTGTGAGCAAAAGGTCTCAACTTTTAAACTTATACAATATATTTTTTTTCTCAAAAGTGGGGGGGTAGGGCGTATCCCCCCCGTCCCCCCTGCCATCTGCACACCTGCTGATTACCTTCTCCTTTTACCCTCAATGTACAGTACATTATAAAACATGCATATAACACCACAAATGCTATAGCTGTATTAATTTCTTTATACCACATAAATTACATTCTGTTTCATCATCTGACATTTGCAGATAAGGAAGAAATAAAAAAGCGTTGACCAGTTTTTTAACATCATTCATAAGGATCAAAGCCATATGCAGCAGTTCTTATCATCAAAACCACACATTTTTTCTGAACTTAACGCCAATCTCGCTGATTCCCCTTTCTGTGCACTGACTTGAGATCAGATCAGTGAGCCATCAGCACCTTCATCTCAGCAGCTGTGTTCCTCATACGCAGTTCAGGTAGGGAGAGCAGACCGAGGACCTATCCCATCTGAGCAGTCTGCGTGATTCCAGTTAATATATGTGCTGGAACATTCCCTGACTCGTGGATTTACAGTTTTGATGAGCAGGAAATTAGTATTTATAGTCAGGGACTCATCGACCCCAGCTCCTAGTTTACTGAATGTATAATGCAATTTTTCAGTTTGCTCATGAAGCCACAGCTTTCTTGTTACCTGTGGGGTGGAGACTCATTGTAAAACCATCCAAGGTCATAAGACTCTTTGCCCTTGAAAGTGATAGCGGTAGCAACAGGTCACATTGTATAATGTAAAGGTTACCGGTCCTATTAGCCCAATCAAATTGAGCACAAATGCCTGAAATATCCTGACCTTCAAGAGCAAGAACCAGTCTCAAAATGATACCATGAGAATGCACTGCCATTTACTAAAAGGTTATTGAACCTTATGTCAATGCAGCTGATGGACATTTACCTTGAGATTTGACAGCCCACACTTGCACTGCATCCCCATTAGGGAGTTTCAAAATGCATTTGATTCCTCTGGTATGGAAAGAAATGTACTTCAGTTCATTGTTAATTGTATGATGAAACTGAATTTGGCTAACCCTTCACTGCCACAAAGTGCAACTTTCTGATGTGAAGTCTTGGCCATTGATTATGTATTTGTATGACGTTGATCTCTCAAAGTTGATTTCAGTGGGTGACATCACTCAGCCACTCTGCTTCACTCTACAGTGAAGGGTGCTCTGGACCAGAACATGCTATAAGAGAAGCAAAAGCATAGAAGTACACAACAATATTGTACTACGCAATTCAAACATTCTACATTCAGGAATATTTTTTAGCCAGGTGAGTTTAATACAGTCAAAAGGAAGTTTTAAGTGTACAAAATTCTTTCAGGAGAGAAATTATGTTACAAGTTTTGGTCCTCATATTCAGAGACAATTTTTTGTACAAGATGTTCAGTATGGACAGATGTTGAAGATTGAGCATGTGTTGTAATGAGCCAAAACAGTAATGCAGAGGAGAAAAGGAATGTGTGTGTTGTGATTAGAATGACTAAAGTAACAAGCAGGACATTCAAGGCACCAGGTCCCCAAGGACACTGTGATTATTTTATTGATGTGCTGGAAAAATCCATTTCCTGAAGACATAAACAGTGATCATTATATATCTTGGAGTGGAGCACTTTTATTAGAAACCTCAACATTACGTACAGTTTAATGGATTTGCTTCTCAGAGAATATAGTGGCAGACTCGGTCACTATATCTGTTTGTGGCACAAATATATTGATGTGATATGAAAAGCCACTCTAAAGCTGATAGAATTTTATGACCATCTCCACAAGCAATTTTCTGTCTAACTACCTATCCTGTGTTGCCAGCAGAAGACAAATGTTTGCATAGGTGGGAGTCTGAGTTTTGACAGATAAACACCTTTTCCTGCTCTGAATTTCGCTTCCACAAGATGAGAGGGATGTCGGGGCATTGTCTCTCAGAGATGTGAAAGGAAATGCATTTATCCAATCAAGAAGCTGCTACTGACATCCCATGCAAAGACTATGTGGATCTTCATCCAATTATGGTGCATTTATTATTGTTTCAGGTGGAGTCATATTTAGGATAATGAGTCATGTTATTTATTGACTGGACTGATGCTCTTGTCCTTTACAATATGTATAATTCATGACCAACATTATTATCTCTGTATACACCTGGGTATTTTCTAAAGGAATATTTGATAAGTATTGATAATATTTTTGATATAACTAAAAGGCACTCCATTGCTGGACCTGGGAAACAAAAAAGCAGCAAACCTAAATGAATGGCAATTTGTGAATCTGGTACTTGTGATTATATTTATATGAGCACACCTGGAATATTTAGGCCATAATTGCAATCAAAGACAAGACGTGCACCAAACGCCACTTTTCCCCTGAAACAAAGAGACGTGGAGAATGGACATACAGCACTAAAAATACAAAAACCAGAGCTGTTTGAAGGATCATGAGTTATTTTGCTAAGAAAATGATGAGAGGATATAAAAATGGCATCAATCATATAACCCAATTAGAGGAAAACCAGTGTGGCGTAACCTCACCCTTCCTTGGGTTTAGAAAAACAAACTATGAATGATTTACTTCAGAATTGTCCAAATGAGCAGGGTAAAAGCTAATGTCACCTCCAATTATATTATTCAAATATGGTCTGGAAATGGTGATAACAGTTGTGCCATTAATATATGTCTGTGTTCAGTTAACTGTTTATTGTAATATGTATTGCATATTAGAATGCTTATACTGATGCTTTCAACATGTTCGTCTCCAACTTGTTTGTCAACGGTACGATCAATGTCACATACATACCAAAGTCACTGCTGTAATAATGTATGGAGGTGGACTGACCACATGTTGCATTGCTGGGTGGAGAGATTATGAGGAATTGTCTCTTGGCTGTTTTCCCTCATTTGTGTCAAGGCCATGAGGGAATCATTTCTGGCTGGGACGGGGTTAAAGTCATTGTAGGATATGTTCCCTGCCAGAGAAGAATGACGGGCTAGCCCTGCCTGTGATAACTGCATTACCCATGACTTATGTGTCAGTTCTGAGCACATGGCAGTTTTAATGTTTGCTGTAATACTGCTGGCACAGTGGTCGGTAGGTTAACATGAATGTTATGGCTGTAAGAAAGTCCAGCGGCATACATCCAAACACCAAAAGAATCAAAACCTTTTAAAAGGCAGTAAGGAAAATTGTGGAATTAAGGGTTCACTTTAAACTACACATGTTTTTGTCAAATCATGCTTTCACACCCAAGACTGCATAGCTTGACCTAAAAGTTCAAGAAAGGGTTTATGTTTCAGATTGTTTCAGCTGTAAATATTTGATTCAAACCATGAACCCTTACTCTTTTATGTTAATGCATTAATAAACCAGACCTTATGTTGCATTCTGTTTTTTTTATATATATATATTTCAGCCTGTCCAGTCACATTCATTGTTATATTGCTGTATTTGGTTGGGAAATGTATTGACATACAGAGTCAAAAATATGTGAGACAGAAAACATAGATATAAAAATAAATAAAACAGTCTGCATCAAAAAATATATTTCTAATATAAGATTATTTAGAGCAGTAGAGAGTATTCACAACTGGTTCCCTAGGCAATGTGCAAAACCACCCACACAGATTTGAGAATAAAATATTTAGAGAAAAACAAATCTCTGACAGGCCCTCAAAGCAAGATTAAGCCATTCTATAACTGTGTGCTAAAAAGGCTGGAAGGCATGTGTTTTACTCTCTAGGATCATGTTGGCTGTGTTCATAATTTATGGTGAATCAGTATGAGGTCTTGAAAGCACAGTAATAGCACCTGTTTTTTTTTTTTTTTTTTTTTTTTTTTGCATAACACTTAATGGTTATTAGTAGATTATTATTTTTCATAACAACTGTGGCTACTGGATGATAGTTGTTGGGTTTAGAGCCATGGCAAAAAGGTTACTGGTTCAAATCCATGATAGGACTGTTCTACTGTAAAGCACTATGAGGTACTAAATACTGATTAGACTACAGTAATGTCAAAGTTACAAAGTACATTTTCAACTGCATGAACAAATAGCATTACATGTAAACCATACAATTTGTCTATATATGCCAATTTTCAATGGAAACTAATTAGAACTAATTAAAACTAAGTTAAGATCTTTCAAGCCTCTAAAGAAGCAATACTCAATATAACTGTGACACAGTTCCATTAAGATAGTTTCTCACAAGTATCACTCACCAGAAATTCTCTTCTTTTGCAGTGTGTGTCCCAGTCTCATTTGGGTGGAGTCCAGTCATGGCAGGAAACAGAGCCATAATGGCCGCTTTGACCGAGAATAAGCACTGAGGCATTCACTCAATCAAATGTTTTGTTTCCCTGTCATTATGCCCTTTTACTTTGAACGCTCAATTCTGAATCGGTGATTAATACAGACTTTGAACTCTTGCAGGCAGAGAGAGGCCAGAAGGCAGCACTGTCCTTTTGCGAGGTTGGACTGTGTGAACGGCGCCCGCGGCAGTCCCAGGCTCTGACGCATCCTACAGTTCTGAGGACACCCGTGTCACCCATTCTCCTCTGAGTTATGGCTTCATGTCACAGAGACGATATAAAAAAGGACTGCCCGTGCAAAGAGGTCAATGCTCAACGGCGAAGTTTCCCTTTGAATCTGAGGCATGGTCGCCATATTGTTTTATTACATCTACAACGCTTTCTGTCCCTCATTTCCTACAGCAGTTGGTGGTAATTTCCAATGGAAAAGATACACTTCAATGACTTTCCCCAATTTAGCCAGTAAGAGTAGCACTGATGGTTGAAAGACTGTCAGATGTCAAACTCTGAAGAATCTTGCTCAGTCATTAATGATGGATCTGCATCACATGGCTGTGGCATGTGATTTCATTTGATACTGACATCTAAACAAATCAGTAGCTAATCATAAACTTGTCATTCATGTTCATCAAGCTGACGCTTCCTTCATATTTTAAAACCACAGCCCAGCATTTTGTCTATATTAATAGAATATAATGCTGCATATTACTCAATTCAATGGAGTAATACTCGGTAAAACAAATGACCTACATTCAGCGTTGTCCTTTTCCATATTATCCCCTATTTTAAATGTCCAGTTGCTGCTGTGCTACTGTTGTCCATATGCCAAGAGCACAGATGCTTAAGTGTGTGCACTCCTTAGATGCAGTTGCCTGTGGGCCAAGAACTATTTTCACACTCCAGGGCACACAGTACTACAGGGGAACTAGAACTGAGCACAGCAGAGCAGAATCTGTCACTTACTGACTGGTAGCCTGTCAGAGCTACTAATGTGGTGTTATCCTAAGGAAGCCTGGCCAAAAATAATCCCACCCTGGAGCACCTCTGACAGGACAAAGGCAGCTTTGTCTCCCTGCTATGGACTCATGGCCATTGTCAGTTAATGACATAGCCTGCGGCTACTGGGCCCAACCTGCACTTACGGTAAGCACCTTTACTTTACTTTACTTTACCCAACCGCTTGGGAGCCTAAATAAGATACTTTTTTAAATGAAAATACCATTTGAGCTGAATGCCTCATCTGCCAAAGGAGATTGTGCTTAGGGTCATTTGCCAGGATGTACCCATGTTGTCACAAGTGCTTCTGAATGGACTTTGAAGGGACAGATTTGGAAAACTGATTTTGCTAGATGATGTTGCTCAGATCTTTAATCTGAAATGCAGTTTAGCTTTTGTTGTGGGAGAAAGTATTTCATAGATCTCTGTCATCTGGGTTTCACAAAGATGTATAGAATTGAGTCACTTCCCACCCACCAGAGGAATGACTCAGAAAAACAGAAACATATAACATGTCTGTCCAATAGCAGCTAATCGTGTTATTACAGCAAACAATGGTGCCACCGAGTCAATAGAAATGGGACAGGGCAAATGAAAAAATAATTGGCAAAGCAGCAAAGCAAGCTAACTTGGAATCATTTTTCTTCTATTTTTTGATTAAAAATAAAATTAGGTGATGTTCTCCTTAGGTTTTTTTTGTTATATTTGGGAAAAGATCAACACCAAACAAAAGTTTAATTCACATCGATTAAAAAAATAGCGAAGGGAGTTGCTGAAAAGAAAGGAATATTTCTACAAATCATATATTGCCTCAGCTATGACATTTAAAATATGTCTTCCCTTGAGGGGCAGACAAACCTGCTCCTACTAAGTGCTGTTACAGACTGATAATCTCATCTCCACATATCTGGAATGCCATAGGATGGCTACATCACGACAGAAACAGTGAGATAATGAGGATGATCTGTCTCCCACTCCAAGGCAGTGAAGTAACTCCCAGGCCTTTTGTTTGGGTAATGATGCCAACTGTCTGATCTGTAGGATCTGTCTGTCTCCCCGGTAACTCACCCATACCCACGCTGCAACACTGCAACGTATACACATCCAAAACTCATTTTCATTGCTTCAATGAAAAAAGTGGTCTAAATATTATTATTATTATTACTATTATTATTCTTATTATAATTATCCTTACAGTGTGTAAAAGTCCCTAAAATCAGGATGCCAGTTACCTTTGGATTTTATATTTATTTTTCAACAAAACATATTCTTGGTGGAAAGCATATGCAATGAATCATTTGTTTAAGAGACAGATATTAATATTATACAGCACTTCCCACAGAAATAGGTATGAAATGTACTGATATTACATTAGATGTAATATTCTAAGAATGTAATATTTACCCCTTTGTCAGCAGAGATGTGAGCACATGCCTCCTTATATGCTATATATATTTACTTACAATGTATGACAAAGTGATGGCTTTTACTTGTAGCAGTGATGGCAGCATGTCTTTTTCAATTAGGAAACATGCCAGTTAATGGATCCCTTTTTTCTGAACAAAGGGTAATTTTGCATGAAACACACTCAAGGATTACATTACACAGAAAACATCACTTGAGACATTCTTATGTGGGGAGCATATTATAGCTTATATATGAAAGGTACCTGAGATACAGTTTTCCATTCAATCAATCAACCTATCAGTTAGTATTTATTTTGTATATTGCAGTTTAAAATCATATTGTCATAAATGACTCCAAAGTGCACTGGCTGAGAAGCACAGAGACGTAACCAGAGTACTGCAGCTCACACGGGTGGCACAGGCAGAATGAACCCCCCCACCCCGCTTTAATAACCTGTGGATTCACCATTCAGCGATAAGGCTGAGCACATGCTGTTGAGTAAAAGTACCTTCCCACCCCATTTCTGTGGGTAATGCTATGGCCAATTATGCAGTGGAACTCCCAGCAACAGCAACCAGCCCGGGTGGCGCGCCACTGAACCAAGAACCACTCCTGCTGGATATGCCACCCTAAGTCGCACACATTTTCATTGCAAATGTGATAGAAAATACATGCCAATTGCCCACGAGAACAGGAAAAATAAAACATGATGAATAAGGTTCCAGGTCACAGTTTCCTGCCAATCCTCTGATATGTTTCGCTGTGTGTGGGCAGTAGCTGTGCGATGACAGCATTCGCTTTCATGAAGTGTGACCTTCATACAAGTTCATAATTCATAATACAGCCTTCACAGAGACCATAATTTCAATAATACAATAGCCTGACTGAATGGCATACTGTGTTACAGTGCAGTTCATGCATATGAATTCCTTTCTTGCTTTAGTTGCCAGCTTGTTAATATTAATAAAAGGTTCTAACTTCAAATACTGCACATAACTCATAATGATATACAGCTTTTGACGCCCTCCATGAATATTTCTCTTATAGTTTTTCACCCCTGTGGGGAAAACAGTATTATCAAGGGAAACGATGAGAAATAAAAGTCAGGTTTCCCCCTTTCCTACTATTGCACGGACATCTCCTATATGTCACCATCAATCCCACTCCAGACTTGAGCATCACCTTTCTCACAGTCTGTGTCCTGAGAGATCTTTATTTCCTGTAAGACCTGTCCAGTCTGCATATTTATGACTATGATATAATGGGCTTCAAATTCACACCTCTGGATAGAAACCTAATAAAGATAAAATGGTATTTTCATAAATCAAAATGTATTCAATATACATCCTGTTGTGTACAGTTATTACAATATTATATACTATATAACAGCATGTGTATGTTTCAGTGTAAGTAACTAATAGAAAAACCAAACAACATATGAATATTCATTAACTGATAGGGAGATGGCGCACCAATTGCCTTCATCGGTCATAATTCCACTGTCCAGAGTAATAACTGGACCCAATGACTCCCACAAGATGGCTGCCCATACCACAACTGTTCAACAACTATGCTTAACAGTTGTGAAAAGACAATATGGGTTTAGGCCTTCCTTTGGTTTTCTACAACCTTAAAATCATTCACTTGTGGGACAAAAAGTAAAACATGACTGATCAGATCTCTTTTGCCAGGCGAAAGTATGGGTTTTGTGCTTATTACACCAGGTTATGTGTTATTGCTTATTGGTCTTGGTTACAAATGCTTTCTGAATGGCAGCCCTAACCATAAATACTTGCTTACAATGCACATTTTTTCATGACTGAGTCACAGATATGTAGATTCAATTCTGTGGAAATGTTTGGGGATGCTGACCTTTTTTTTTGACCTTGTTCCCCTGGACACATTGAACAACATGTTTTTCTTTGACTTACACACCTGCAAGTTGGATAACAGCTGTTTGGCCTCTTTAAAAATCTGTTATATCTCCCATGTCAAACTAGGACTAGCATATAGATGTATAGTTATCATCAAATGCAAAATACACTCTTACATCTATAGGAAGGAAAGTTCACTTGTGTAGTCTCTCACTACATCAAACGCATTGTGTTTCCTGTTGCAACCACAGCTGTTAGCATTTCTGGTAAGTACATCACAGCATGTTTCCAAACCCACCAGCAATAGGTTCATCCTCAAAAGGGGTTGATGCCTCCACTTTAAAAGATGCTGACAGTGTGATTCCTTGATGGTCTGAACTGATATGGCCGCAGGCTGCCGAAACTAGCTTGCATTGCATATTCCCCGTCCTTTTTACTGAAGCCCTAATAATAATGAATAAAAAAACATCCTGCTTGCAATTACAGTATTTGAGATCAGCTGCAATCAGCAACATAGTAAAAGTGATCACTAATCTTGGAGGCTAATGTCTTGAGAGTGGCTGGCACTGTAACCTTTGTGATTCTTTTCATTGATCTGAAATTACATTCTTTATACAGACGGAAACTCTCAGACCACTCAAGCAAGCAAGCTGTTTCAAACGATAATTCCTCTCCCATATATTCTTGTCTGTTTAGAATTTTGTAATATTTCAAGGCAGATACATTTATAAATGACATAACATCAAAAAGTTCTGTCAACAAACAATATTACTCAAATTTTATTCAATGAATTCACACCAGAACAATTCAAATGAGGAAATTGCACATGTTCCTATAAAGTAAGAGACAGTTGTCTTATAGTTTTTACAAGCGGTGGTTATGCAACCTCTTGATAAATAAATGGAAATGATTTATGTAGACATGTCTTTATCAGTTACATTAATCATATGCAATTCACAATAGGCCATAGGTAATGAGTAACCTGCAGGTCTTCATTAATAAGAAATGTAAATCGATGAGAGTTTTACACAAACCATACCAAGACATGAGAGAGAAAGCTATCGCAGTGAGCTATTGATTTTTGCAGACTTACTAAGGACCAATGAAAAGACAGTTGGGGGTCATTCATTACATATGTTTTAGGACATCCTCAGACACCAGCTGTCAGCAAACCTCAGCTATCAGCAATCCTCAGCCAAAAAGGTATCAATCAAGTGCTGTCATCCAAACCAGGTTCATTTCTGTTCCAGGACTCTGTCATACAGCATCTCAGCAAAACCCCCAATTCCTCATTCACCCTCATCCATAATTGATTATCTTAATCTGCTTTCCCCACATATTCAAGAACTTCTCTTAAGACTAAAAAAAAATCTAACAAAAAAAAGAGCAACTGTCCCAAAATAAATGTATTTGTTGATATTCAGAGTTCTTTTTTAATCATACATTGATATCTAATCTTATTGTTCTCCTCATGAGTTGCTTTCCTTAAATAAAAACTCAAAAAATACTTTAATTTCATATTTAAGAATTGTAGTTTTCATTTTCACTTTTGAGTAGAAAACATGAGTAGAAAACATGGTGTAAATACATAGATGTTTTTTTTTGTACATGCATTTGCAGTGTAAAGGTTAATAGGTGAATCTAAATTCCTAACTTGCTGAATACCTGATGGATAGACATATTGGCTAACATGCGGGAGCTTTGCCATATTGCATGTGCTGATAACACGGCCCACAGCTTGGATCATCAGCACTCCCAAATGTGTCATGAGTATACTCGAGTGCATTTGGTAGAGGACGCCAAAGCAGCTTGACATTCATCAGATTTTCTGGCGTCAGAATGATAACATTTTTAGATTGGGGTTGACCGTGTAATCACTGTGGTGAGTGAGGCTGGGAGAAAACAGTCAAGTGTGGCAAAGGACAAGAAAAAGGAATTTACACTGAGCCACCCTGAACTGAACATGCCTGATGCAAAAAAAATTGGCTTAGTTTGACTAAAAGGAAGTACAAAGCTGTAAAAAAATTATGGAATAAAGCCATTATTTTCAGCATGTTCGCTATAGCACAGATCATCACACATTTTTTTTCTGTTTTTTTTTCCCCATTTATACAAAAGTTGATACCTGTAGTAAGATTATCCAATTAGGTGATACAAGACAATAAATGATATTTACAAATTTGTTGTGAGTGCAGTGATTTCTGTGAATACGAACACAGAACTATATCCATCACAGTTATGAAAGCCAAGCTAACAATAACTGACTAGGCTGGCTCCTCTGAAAGGCAGGCTGCCATTAGCCGACTAAAATCATAAATCCGCGGTGGCAGGACATAATTGGTTTCAACCAAGTGCAGGCAGGAATTACTCTAGCCAGGGTTCCTTGGGTTACCATTCAGGTCCTCCAAAACACATGCCATTCACACACAGCCTAACAGATGTCATTAGAGAGAGATGTGCCTCTTCTCCAGGCTGTAGTCCAGGGTGGGAGGGGAGTCATTAAGAAAAGGAAAACACAAATGTCTGCTGGGAAGCTCAGTTTTTGCTCTGGGTGCTGGCTGGGCCGAAAAAACCCAGACATCACAGGTTCAGTTCTGGGGCATGTCATTATCTGAGAATGTCCAGGAGTGGCAGGACACAATTGGCTTTGTTCTGCCCAGGCAAGGTGAGTTTGAGTTGGTCAGGGTTTGGTTACTGCTGCATTAGCCCAATTATAATACTGATCCAGCAAGCATACACATGTGAGAGATGAGCTAGCTGTTGTGGTTTTTGGCCTGTGTCATGGAAAATAAAGCAGAAGCATCAAAGATATGCACACAGAGACTGTAGCACTCTGTTACTATGAGCAGGTGCAGACACAACTACCAAACAGTAATAAAATAATAGTTAAACACATGTAATTGTGCCTGGAGAGACCCATTCTTTAATTAACAGAGACCTAGTTTGTAGACAGTAAACAAGGATTTAACTTTCAATTTCTTATTATTTTCAAGGTTACAAGACAGGATGAAATGGGGAAAATGAGATTTTCACTTCTTTTGCAATAATTTTCAGCATCCATAGGAATAACATTTAGTTGAAAATAGGTAAAGATGGTGCTTCAAAACAACTCTTCAATGGTGAGCTTTTAGCTGAATACATTGACATTTTTTAAAATACATGAATTCTTAAAAGTAAACTAAAAGGAAATCTTTTTCAGAACATTTTTGTGAACCCCTTATAACTGTGGGTGAGTTAATGGAGAGAAAAAAACATACTGTGAAAGTAGAGGACAAACATTAGCTGAATTCAGGCCTGCAGTACGTGTGAGGGATTTCAGGTATGCATGTTTATGCTGCTGATTGTTCCCTGCTGAAGGGTTTTCTGTTTTACTGAACGCCCTCGGTGGTTCAGGCGGAATGCAATGCTTCCCCAGCGCTCCCTGCGCGGGTAACCAAAACTGCAGTACCTGCTCAGAACTCTGCTCATTACAGAAGGAAGTTTTATAGTTGGTCCCCTGCGGTACAACAAAATGTGTTATAGCTGGCACCAATTCTGACAAGTTTTCCTTACTGCAGGTTATTTTTGGCTGTCATTACTGCTGTAGAAGGTCACTATTGCACTGTAACAACTGGTTACTAATGGCAACTGTAGTCTGACAGCAATCATTGGTGCATTTGTATTGGTGTATTTATATGAGCGAGAGATATTTTGTGAAGGAATACATCTGAAATTGTTGGGATAGCAACGTGCAAAAACTGATAGCCTTTTTCAAATAAATTTAAACGCAAACCTCATGGTGCTTTTTAGCTTAAATACTTTAAGAATCATGGTGTGAACACAGTAGTTCAAATAGCTGTCCTTCTCATTATTCCGTGGTAGAAGCTGTTCTGTGTTTCAATGAGGCCCACAAACATTTTCATTAACTGTGAAAAATCTGGTACAACAGCAGCAGCTTTAGTACAGCTTTAGTAGCCCTCATTACAGTGGCGTACCCTTGTTATTTTTTGGAAAGGGTGCTGGATAAGCCATCACTGCTGTACCAGCAGGCCTCGAGACCACAGACCTGTTTTCATGCCACGCTCACAGACAAGTCCTTCACGGCTCTGACTTATTTTAATTACGGACCTCAATAGCCAGCTGAGGGGGAAGTTTAGAAGCTGTCTGGCTAGTCCCTCAGTGCCTGACCTGGTACCTAATTAAAGTGTCACTGGAGCTCTCTTCCAAGCTGCTGACACGATACATGTAGTTTAGAGTCACCTGTGAATTCCACAGAAACATTATTCCAGCCAAGCGCAGTACAGGGATGTTGAAACTGTGCCATAAGGTGCCGTAGTGATGTCACAGTTTCACATCAGTGAGCTAACAGCTTGTCGTTGCCTTAGTCTGAGTCAGTGGGTGGATGTTTTTCTGTGAATTTGAAGTTTTGTGTGAGTTTTTTTATATGTATGTAGCTATGTTGAGCAGTTGGGTGAAGATAGTCAAGACAGGGAACCCACTTGGTTGCTAGGCATCTGTGAGAATTATTTCTGTCTGACAATTATCACCCACTCAACAGAATTCAATATTGTGACTTTTCGATGGATACATGATGCTTATGCATTAGTTGAGCATATGTAAAAAGCTAAAAAGCTTTTTAGAATTCTTACCCCAATGTTTCATCTTTGGTTTGAGCTGGCTTACAGATTGTCATGCAGCTCTGTGTTATTGCATTTCATCACCATGCCATTTTGTGCTGGGAAGACAGAGTCAAAGGTCATGATAAAATGTCACATGACATCTTCAGTTCTATAAATATACAGCAAATTCATCACTTTGTCAATCCACCAGTTGTCATTACTGTCCTACATAAGTGTCTTTTTCAGAAGATGAGGTTTTTTCACCATGCCAACAGTATGTAACAACTTATACATAATTTACAACTTGTTTGATTATATTTTTTTCACTTTTCCCTTTCACAACAGAGCTGAAGAGAGTTGGTAAGAAATACAGTAATTTTATAGTCATTTTCCTTGGCCAGATCTCATTATTATGGGAGGAAAGTTCATGCAATTAGAATGATAAAATGAAACTGCCAGTCATACTCTGAGTGCACTGAATCCTTTAATATGGGTAGCGTAGTATTTTAATAATGCATAATTTGCATTCTGCTGGAACGATTTAGTTATTCACTGAGCAGATCTCATTTTAAAGAGCATCTCATGTCTAGAAGAGTCTATTAAGTCAATGATTACATATTGTATATACAGTTACTGGATATCTTTCAAATACGATAACATACATTGATCTGTTTGGTACAATGTTATATATGATTTCACAGATTATAGAAACAAATCCCAAAGCATTCTCATCCATTCCTTTGTGTTATTGTGAGGTCATCAGCACTAATTTGCACTTTGAAAGAGGATAGGCCTTCAACTCCCACATTATCACACATAAAATCCAAGACAGGCATGTACTAAGTATCACAATGAAAAACGACGAGGGTGCTGAATAATTGAGTCACTTATTTTGCCGTTTGAATTATTTAATACCATTGGTAAGACTCTTCTTTCATTCGGTGGGAGACAATATCCAATTGACTCATATATTCTGCTTTCTTTGACCTTTGAGTTACCTTTGAGATCTGACATTCTTTCAGAGACAATAAGAACCAGGCTCCAAATGCTATACATTTCCACCTCAGCAAAATCACAAGCGTGGGTGCTCACAAGATTAAGATCAGCCTTTCAAAATGTCCACCACTGAGCCAAATAGGAAGAATATTGGGAACTTAAGCCAAATGGCCTCTCTGGAGGTTTGACAGAAAGGTCACATAAGCGAAAGGTCAAGGCTTTTTGCTGTTTTGGAGGTAAAGATCAGGATTTGAAATGCAATGCTATACTTTTGTGATTGAAGTCACTGGATATGGTTCAGAGGCAAAGAATAGGCGGTACATAGAGTAAGATCGTTTATTAGTGGCTCTGTGTTTAAGGGCAAGGAAGGCTCCATTATTACACCACTGGAGAGACAAAGCATATCCATAGATACAATTTTGACTTTTAGACATCTCTGTTTTTGCCCATTTTCACTAGGTGAACTTACTCACGACAGTCCCAAAACGGCATCTAGAAGTTAAAAAATGAGTGGAAATATGGAGAGAAAATGCCAAAAAAAGCTCTGGCCTATATGGACAGCTCAAAGGTGAGGACATAGTTTATTTGGTTTAGTGTAGGCGTATAAAGCCGAGTGGCATGAAAACATTTTAATGAACAAGTTAATACGGTCTTATGCAAGGCAGGAGGTCAGACGATTACTTAGACCAGAATAAAGCCTGCATACGACAGATATAACAAACAAATATGAGGAAGTTAATGAACCATATGGATTACATTCTGACTCTCTCCATTTGGGAAAGTGCTACCCTAGTTTTCAAAGTGCATTAAGGTTTACGGGATTACAGCCCTGCCCCCACTGTTGACAGTCAAACCTAGTTGCAAATAAACATCAAAGGCAGGGGAACGCTAATGTTATTTGTAGTGACGCAGATATATCTTTGAAGCTGGCAGCGACAAGGTCTTTTGATTTCAGGTAGCGTGTGATAATCTCTGACAGGACAATATTAACCACCATTTCTTCCATTCTATCTCTCTTTCTTTGCAAAGGCGAAGCGGGCTGCAGTTTGCTCACAATAGTCAAGGACAGGCCTCTCCTCTCAGGCATTAACACGTTCGGTTACCGGTGGAGACCTTGCTGGCCGCTGTTGGTCAGACAGCTCTCTGATTGGAAACATGTCCTTGACAAACAGCCATGCACTGCAATCTAGATTACCGAAGAGAGGAGAAAAATGGGGCCTTTCACAGGACGGAGTGTAGGCCATCGGTAGTGACGGGCCTTCCTCTCGTCTGACTGATCCCTAGAGGATCGCTCCTGTTGATGACCTATGTAATAGCCCCCGGATGACTGAAAGGCGACGGCATGCCACATTAATTGGTGCTCGCAGCGTCATTTCCCCCCCGAGGAGCTCATCAAACTAGCTGCAGAACGGCAATCAGCTGCTGGTAACGAGGGTGACAGCTAATGAGTAAACGGAGTAGCGTGTGCAATGCTAAAAGGCCCCGGGGTCCTATTGGTTAGTTTATTACAGCCCTTCTTTTGATTCAGGAACAAGCACATGGTAGACACCCCCAACTGTAGGACATGAGATCACTACAGGAGTCTGTCACCTTGCCAGTCAGACTGCCTGATAGATAAGAGCAAATCACAACCATGAAGCCTTCTACTGGGAGTTAAATTTTTGAGAAATAATGTGTTGTTCTGCAGGACACTGGATGTCCAAAAATGATTTTATCAACATTTCCTCCTCTTATTTTCTTCAGCTAAAAACCAATGTGGTTTGGTGCTCAGCTCAAAAAGCTCCACATTTTTAGTGTGAAATTTATGGTAAAAGGTGAGTGACTTTATCTCCTGAGGATTTCATACTATACTACAGCTGAGTCACAAGCCAGCCATCTGAGAATCAGACAGATAAGAGGGAATGAGCTTTGTGAACGTCTGTCTCAGTAATACGGAGACAGCAAGAGTGGGGCATGACAGTTGTTATCCAGAGGGATCACCATAAAATAATCCCTGACATGCCATTACCGTGTAAGATGTGCAGCAATTTTTTCAACCATTTATTATTGCACATTAAACCTGGAAACTCTCCTGAGGTTCCCTTTCAGTAGAGAAGAAGCGATAGAAAAGCCTCCTCTGCATAGTTCGCAAATTATAGCCCGCTAGCAGGTCATGCAAGGACGCTGACTGGCACGCTTGTTTTATTTCTCATCATTGTCTGTATATTTCATTATTCATTTTGCAATTACCTGCCTCCCTTTTCCTTCTCATCCTCCTCCTTCATCTCCTGAGGATGAAAATCAATCGTCAAGGATGGACCCGATAAAAGGCCCGTAAATACACGGCATAATGGACGAGCTGAGATCGGGATCAATAGCTTTATACACTTTTATTTTGGGCCTTCTGATGACCTTGAAAATAAATGCTTTTTTGATGTACCGTTTGGGGAGCTAGCAGACCTCAGAAGGAGTTTATCTTGCAACAACCCTCAAGTCCGAGGTAAATGTCCATAATGTCCTCGTCCTTGTCTTTTGTATCTCTTTACTTTAAAAAATAGGTTGTTTTATCTTTAATGCGGGAGAGAGCCCTGACAGTACCATAAAAAGATTGAATAGGAACACCAAAAACTGTCATCAGAAATCTGTTATTTTGGTTCTCTCCTCCGCAAGGTCATGTACTATTTGAATTTTATTGGTAATGTTAGTTTTACCATAGCTGTCTGAGTTCATCTGTTCAAACTTTTCTTCAGAACTGTACCCTCTACTACATTCACCCAGTCAAAGGCCTCCATCAGTGACCAGAAATGTGTTACTAAGCAACTCAACTCACGTCTTCAGCTGTCTTTTAATACAGTGTAACAGATGGATGCAAAGCGTAACAGGTGCAGACAAGTGAATGTGTGTTGGATGAAAATCTTCTCAAAAGAATACGAGCACATTTTATTAAATGTGCGATATGCAGGCCAGGCAGGGTGATTTACGATCTTCAAAGGTTACAGGCAAGGATATCAACATGGTTCATCTGTAACTGATTACAGAGCATATGATCTCACCCCTTACATATCAGCCACATGGGTATTTGTTTGCCCATGTTTTGCAGAACTCATCCAGCACTGACCCACACAAGAATTTGAGTATGCATGCAACAGCCTCTTAGATGTCAGTATGTAAACGACACAGATGTGCATGAGAGCAGATAAGATGCAAACAGGGAATGTTAAAGTTTGTTTTTACATTTAAACTCAATAAACTGAGCTGTTTCAGATGTTTTCTTTATGACTCACTTGTATAGCACAGAGGCTATGTTGGGAACATTTTGTCATTTTCTCCCTTAAATGAGCTTTCCCTATGAATGATGTATAAAAAGTCAACACAATCTCAGAGCAATTTAAAGGCAATTTGCACTCTAAACAAAGGTAACTTTTTCTCCTCTGCAAGGTTATTGTAATTACCTATGCTACTCAAAAGATTTCTGTTGTCCCTATTCACAATAGATTAGTACAGCAGATCCACAGTTATTTGTCTTTTCACTAATTTATGTCCTAAAGACTATGAACTGCAAACAGTGCTCTCTGTGGGTCGTGACATACAGTCTTTTGAGGCCCATGATCCTTTGTGCCTGAGTGTAGAACAGTGATGGCATTATCCTCTCCTCCCCCGAGCTGACAGATGTGGCTTAAAAATGGATGAAGCAGCATCAATGGGTGAAGAAGCACCATAATCAGGGCCAATAAAAGTGCACAAGGTCATGATCAAAAGTGGGACTTGCTGGTAAATCAAGGCGTTGGAGGGAAGTGTTCTGGTATGAATAATAGTCTTTCAAAATGAATAGAACCGGGTGGGAGTTGAGGGTGTCCTTGATCTCATGGAAAAGGTTAGAAGACCAGGAGATGGCCTAAGCTCCAGTGAACAGCCCACTGTATGTCAATTTGCTAGGGACTCCAGAAGACAGGTTGGGCTCGACACCAGCACAGCTCAAATGAAATATTAAAGCACCAGCCCAATTCATCAGGTCCTGACATTTCCATAGTCGTTGTTCAATAATTTATTTGGAGGCCTTCCCTTTCCTTTCAAGTGCCGATGACAATCGCAAATTGTTCTTATTCCATTTATGTACTGCAACTTGGTAAACATCCCAAAAATCCCTGGCGAGATGAGGTGTGCGTCTTTGTGGGCTGGGAGCCAGTTTGCACTTGTCACCTCTGTAGGATGATCAAACATTGTTTTCTCCCTCTTTGATTTCCAGCAGATCAGAGCACTCACTCCCTATCTCATCTTTCCCATGGTCACTCCGCTATTCTCAAGTCATTCCGCTATGTTTTTAGTCACATTATCCTTTATAATACCATGAAACACTGCACTGAAAGGATGAGAGGACCTTTGAAGTAATCTTTAATGATTGATAGGCAGCTAGGGAATAAATAAATAATTAAAAGACCCTAGTTCTCTAACTGATCAGAAAACAACATTCCTTGTTTTTCAGTAATATGTAATTGTACACTGAGACCAATCATTTACAGTCAGGAGGTGATACATATCAAAACTATTTTTAAGTTGTCTTTTGCCATGAAGAATACCTCAGAAAGTGTTGCTTCAAAATGTCAGAGAGACACAACAACAGCAATTTATAACATTCCACAGTTGATTCAGAAGTTTACTTTTCCCATAGTCCTCTGTGCTGAACATCAAAGATGCCCTGACCGCACACCCTCTGTGATGGCTTAACCCAGATCCATAAGTTGCTGATTTAAGGATAAGTCCAGACCATTAAACAGAAGCCGACGTGGGATGAGATACTGCAAGGACTTTATCACTGTCCTCAAGGCCGCATAGTTTACGCCAGGCCCATACGTTGTAAATCAACCCAGAGGTGTGCAAACATCCCCGGCTTCAGATAGTGCTTTAGTACTTGATTAACCTTGACTTCCTGCTTTATTTTGTGTTTGTTATCTATTTCTGGAAGGGGATATTTAATTAGACTGAGAAAATACTTTAACATTGACCTCCCAATGAATTACTGTGTCACTATTTTAAAAACCAATGTCCCTGGTTGGTAGAATATGGAGGGATTCATCTTACTATTGTAAACTTCTTTTCCATATCCCACCAAGACTGAATCTGATTGGACAAAGCCTTTGGGGGTATATGTATCTTCTGTTAAAATGCTTTGTTGGTTTGGTTAATTAAAATCTGAAAAGAATGTAGATGGAAACAGAATGAGAGTGTCTACTAAATTAATGTGAGGCAATAAAGGCAGCGGTCCTTCCAATTAACTTCGACATTTTTCTGTTTCATTGTTATTACTTGAGCTGATGTCCCAATTTTTGAACATGATAATAACCATTATAAGTTTGCTGCAAGGACTGTTCTTGAAAGTTGCCATGTTAAATCCAAAATCCTCCATTGTGCGCAGTAGATATTTCAATGTATCAGGTGTTGATTATAACTGATCTCTGTAAGGATATCATGTATCATATTGTTTCTGATGTCACACATGGCTACCTACAACAAATCACCAGAGCTACATTCATTTAGCGGAGAAATCATACTCGACAAAAAAAATATTCCTCAGTTGGTGTTGTGTGTCATCCAATTGAATTGTCATCCAATGGCTCACATACCAGTCCAGAGCCTCCACTGAGAAGTCAGGTGAGGAGATGCATATATACATACGTATATATACATATATATATATACTCCTGACATTTAGAGTTTGTTGGGAAGTTTAGTATACCACAGTTTTTTGTTCACCATTTTATACTAAAAGTGTGTCCCTCCACAAAATATTTCAATTCCCACCTTCTCTAGGGCTCTTCTATAGAATCAAAAATGAACCACAAAACATTTTAAAAATATAAACAAAGGCTACAATCACATTCAAAGTTATACATGTGCAGTCTACACTACATGTAAGGCACAGTATATGGAGTGATAGAAATTTGTAAGTGATTAAAATTAATTTTACATGCTTCGGTATTTTATTGTTAGGTTCTTATCAAATGTGATTTCACTCATTTTTGTGAACAGGCACTACAGGGGAAACACGAGAACTAAATACTTTTCATAATTAATGCTTTTCAATATCACTTTCAAAAGAGAAGCACTGAAATATTATTAGGGGTACAGAAATCCATGATGAAAGGACTGTTCTGCTCTGCTGTAAGCCCTTGATCTGGTTCATTGCTAAAACTTTGTCAATTTTTAACGATAATCGAAAAACACAGAAAAAAGTAAGGTCTTTAATTACACACATGAGAGGTTAAAGGTTAATTAGAACAGAGTTAGCCGGGTAGAAAGTTTTGAGGGTTGGAAGGGAACGCGTGACGTCCGACATTAATCACAATGTTCTCTTTTTCTAGGCACACTTGAGGTGAGTAAAGACTGCAACTTACATTGATTACTTTTTCCCATTTCTCTCTCTCTCCCCCTCTCTCCCCTCACACCATTTTCACTCTCCATTTCTCTCTCTCTCCCCCTCTCTCCCCTCACACCATTTTCACTCTCCATTTCTCTCTCTATTACATGGTATGGGTGATGTGTTAGCATATTGTTTCCTGTCATATGTGACTTCGTTGGAGATATGAAGCATTCTCAATGTTGAACGCCCTAGTGAGACCGTACCTTGTCACTAAATTGATCTGGCAGGGCGTCTTGCTCTTTTCTCATTGGTTCAACATGTGAATACGCATGAGAATCACTGTAGTATCCCACTTCCTCTCTATATTTCAATGGAAGGAACTGAATAGAGTCTTTCACCACACTTGAGGATAGTACATATGACGTGTGAAAAAAGACTGTAACCTGGAACCATTGTCTACTTTTACTGGACAATGGACATGACAGCAGTACTGGCTGCCTTTTCTATGAGTCAGTTTTCAATGGATGGGTTTAGTTTGATGAGGGGGATTGGAAGGAATTGTGCTGTTAGAGTCGCTTTCTTTAATCCTTCCTCACCCACAATTTCTGTGAGTCTGCTTGTAAAGTGGGGCTCTCCTGGCACTGTCACCTAATCGATTTTAACAGTTCCAGACGGAGGCCCGGGGAAGAGTTGTTTGAAAGATTGAACATTAAAGAACATTGCAGGAGGGTTTTAAAATTCAGCTTTCCCCAGAGGACTCATTCATAGCTTGTGTGTGGGAGGACGGGTGAGCACCAGAGGGTAGGCCTCCTGTTTCTGGTCCTGATGGCTAATCCTTGGTTGGAGGGGAAGTATAGCTGGCTTGTAAAATGGAAAGCATATCCACAGTTGCACTGTTAGGCTACAGTCCTGGAGAAGCAGTGTCTGTACGTTTTCATTGTTTTCTTTCAATCGTTGTCCATTATAGGAAACTAAGTATATTGACTGTTTAGAATCAGTGATTCAAATGAATCATTTTAGTGCTGACTCACAACAGGCTGCGTCAGACACTGTATCCCTCCCAGACTAGATCCTGACACGTGATATACAGGATCTACTGTTTGAAACTGCATGATGAAAATAAGTACTCAGACGATGGTGAAGCTGATAGAAAGCTTCACGCAGTCAGGATGGGGCATATATGTGCCAATATCAACCTATGGGGGGAGGGTTTACAAAGATCAACTCCTCAAATGAGCTCAATTAGTCATTGGTATTACAGCAAATTATGATGATGACGATTATTATTATTATTATTTCTCTGTCCTTGCGGGAATGGTTTGCTTTGACTGTGGATTATGTAAAAGACTGGATTTTGTGGATCATGGTGGTTCTGAGATTTTTTCTGTGGTTTCTGGGGTCCATCTTCAGTCCTGAGGTCACCATAAACTTACCCTTCATCAAAGTATGATTTTGAGGGGTTGTTTGAGTAACCTCACTGTGATAACATTGTTTTGGTGCTTCTGACCCCAAACCTTATGCTTGAGGGCATGAAGAAATTAGCAAATGACAGCAGTTCAGAAAGGTTGACAAGACACTCCTCTGAGAGCTTTCCATTTTGCAACATTTCAGTAACAAATTCTTGGTGATTGTTGTCATCTCTGGCCTTTTCTTATAAAGGCCTTGGTGTTTAAATTTTAATGGTTGTTTTTGTTTTGTTTTTGAAACTAGCTGTCCAGAGGATTTCACAATAACACTTCTCAATTTCAAGCAAGACAAGCTGGCTGTCCTTAAAATCTCATGAGGCTAAGAAAGTGAGGCAAAGGACTAAAATTCCTATTCTTCTTTTATGGATGTTGATTACCTCTAATGTACCACTGGAATGTACTTTTTAAAAGACAATGGTTAGTGCTGACACATTTAAAAACAATAGGACAACAAATGCATTATGTAAAAGCCAAATGAATTATGTGGGAGGAACACTGCTGATGAGAGGGAATTGGAGATTACATAATTTGTAGTTTCCAAACTTATTTTTATGAAAAAAAAAAAAAAAAAAAAACTGGTATTCGCTTTGGGAATTTTGTTCAGATGATTTCACATATCATAAAAAAGGTGGAAGGTAGTTAAAAGGTAATGCATTAAAAAGAGAAAGCTCTGCATTACAGAAAGATAACATTTGTACATTTTTAAGAGGTGATCAAGATCATTCTAGTTTATGAAGTGCTCATAAATTGTGACTTGACTTCAGGAATAAGCCAATATATTGTTCTCTTGTTTTCTCCCCAACGGTTTACAGGCAATCATTAATTTGTCACAACTCGATATTAATATAAAAGAAGTTCTTATTTAATAATTAAAAACAGAGCAATGGGAAATCCCTCTTTGCAATCAGAATCTGATACTCATGTTCAAACCTCACCCAGTTGCATCCAATAGCACTTACATAATTCACTCTGTAATGTGAGATGCACTTTGTAAAATATCATTTTTTCATTAAATCTAACTCACGCCAAGCTATCTACTTGAAAGCTTTGTTTTATCCCTCCCTATAACTCTAATCTATAGCATGCTCAGCTTTGTTCTGTGACAAATTATCAATGATACAATGAACAACTTTTCTGGTACTCTGCCCAAACCAACAGTTTAATGCATATTTTGTGTACTAATCTACATCTCCTGCTTGTATGAAAGCCCTTGAAGTCTGGAAGCACTTTATTGTATCACAGTTGCATCACAGGGGATTTATTGCACAACGCTTAAGACCACACATACAGCCCTCAGCTATGATATCATTTCAGTGCTTATCTCAGCTGTAGACTGTTGCCATTCTAACATGTGGGTATACATTTGCTACATGTAGGTAGTATATCTAACCCTCTCTTACATGCAACTGTGGAGGTGGTAAATTTCCTTAATTAATACATTTATCTGGACAATAAACACAGCTCAGGTGAACCGAACTATCATTGATTGACTACTTTGCAC
Organism: Albula goreensis; assembly: GCA_022829145.1. Lineage (NCBI taxonomy): Eukaryota > Metazoa > Chordata > Actinopteri > Albuliformes > Albulidae > Albula > Albula goreensis. Next base: position 10,788,570 of record CM040744.1, read on the forward strand.
TCATTTGTAATTAAACTTGTAAGTATGAGGATGTTGGTGCCATTGCTTTTCTCTGTAACTACAATTTAAATTCACCAAGATGTCTGCTTTATAAAGTCAAGATTACAGCCCCATTCAAGGGTATACCAGCAGTATCCGCACCTTCTCTTTGTCACAGCTGAATGTGGGTCTCCCATGACTTCCAGTATCAGCTGCTTTGGAAGTACTGCTGCCAAGCAGAACGTCTGATTGGATAATCAATTGCACAACCATTTAGCTCAACTTTCAGGGAGTTTCTTTGACACATGATGATCTCATCTTGGCACATGGTAGCCGCTGCTCCATGTCCCAGTCCTGGATGGCGTCTTGCCAAGGAAGTGCGGTAATGTCACAACATGCAAGTGAAAAAACTTGCAAGGAGTAGAGACATAGGGAGACAAAACACTAGCTGTACCCGTTAACAAAAGCAGATCGATAAAACCTCCTAGTGATATCCCAGAATCCTTTGCGTGAAAGGATAAATGGCTTTTCACAGTTACCTGCAGGGGGTTCGTCCTCAGACCCTGTCAGTGGTGGGTCTTAATGATCACTTTCATATGAAGAATGGTCTGTGCTCTGGGCCTGTTAGGAACACATGGTCCTCTTGTGACCACACGGACAACATGCCATTAACCAGTTCCCACAACATCCAATGAGGGAGTTCATTGTCTTCTTTACTCAAAGGTCATCTGGGGATGAGAAACTGTATCCTGAGGCCAGGTGATTTAGACAGAATTAGTGTAGTTCAGTCAGTCATTCATCATTAACAACAAAATGTACACATTTTCCAGTCTCTTAAACTGTCATATTTGAAAATAACAATCAATATAACTGTCATCCTGTGAGGTTTATTTTCTTTAAGGCTATAATCAACATGTATGCACATGCACTTGATATTTTTATATTTCCAAGTCTCTGAAATGAAAAGGATGTATCCGACAATTTTGTCAGAAATGCAAAATTCAAAATGCAAACGCTCTGTTCTTTGTTGTTGACTACATTATGTTTCTGAAATTACTTGGCACCACAAGCGGCCTGCATGACATACTATGGTTCATTGATCACGTTATGAAATCCTATTCAAGGACATATGCTGATACAGGCCATAATAAACATTGTCTCACATCTAGTGGCAATATGCATCTCATCAATTGCTTTGCGACCCACCAATAAATCCCTCAAAACATAATCTCCTCACTGTGTGAGCCCATTGATTTCTATGTTTCAGTAATGGGGTTAGCTGGCTAATTTTGCTAACACTATCATTTTGGTTCATTTCCTGTGTTAGATTCCATGCTTTCCTTTGTTTGGGAGGCGGGATGGAAGCAGGCATTCGATTTTGTCTTGGTGCATATTATCTTTTACGAATATCATTTAGACTGTCACAACATGCAAAATTGTATGCGAATCTTGTAATACTACATGCTAAAATGTTCCTTTCCTCGAAACACGCACAAAGGCAGTGGAATTCACATTAACGATGTTCCAAATGAAAAGAGAAAAAAAAAACATGTGGGTGGAAGTGACAGAATGCTGTACATTACAGGGGTGCTGTTCTCATTTTCGTCATATCCATTCTCTGTACTTCATGGTCAGCCATAGCCACAGCCTAAATGGGAGAACAGACAGCACATAATGATACTTCCACACAGGCAATGACTGGAATCCAGGATAGGAGGCTTGTTTAATGTCATAGTTATATGTTATCTAAGCAACAGCCTCACAAATTTCTCCAGAAAACATTTCATTGACATGGAGACCCCACAGGCATTGAAGCCACTCTAGTGAGCTGGGACACTGACTGCTATGCTGGAGCTTATGAAGGTATTTTAGCAAAACGCGTAGGCAGAAGTGTAATGTCCAAACCAAAAACCCTTCAGCCAGTACTGAAATATTATGAGCAAGTACTGGTAACCACCTGAGACCACAATATTAGATGATACATTATTACAGACCCAGTTTGTTGTCACCCTCTGCTTAAAATTAGCTAGCCTGTTCACTAACATTACCACACATTGATTCATAGCCGTAATTGGTGGGACAAGTTGAGCTAAGTTATTTTCTGTTGATGATCATGGTTGGAAAATTGTATCTATATTTTCTTTAAAGATGATGCACCCCCAATGTATGTAATAGTAATTAAACAAAACTTAATTAAGCAAATGTCCATAGTTGTTGTTATTCCAATAAAATGCTTACGCATCCAATCCAGAGCAAAGTGTGATCCTCACAAAATGTACTTACATCCCCTGTTATGCTCTTAGATTTTCCCCAGCCACCATGCCTAAACAATCTGTGCTTGGACCTGAGAGTTTGGAATTAATTACGAAACTGGCCCCAGGGGGCCGCGTTGTTTGAGTTTTCGGTTTATTCCCATACGCCATAGTGCAGAATACAAAAGGCGGAAACTAATCCCAGAGAGAGAACTGCTGGAAGAGCTGCACAACCCAAACACACTTCAAGGTCTCAGACAGAGCAGAAGACCTTATTAAATACAGAGGCCAGGTCTCCACTTATTGAACTACTGCGGTACCCTAGGGCCCTTCAGTACATATACCTCCAATAACCTGCTTGGCATAAGTAATGTCGTTTTTTCTTATGGGAACTGGGAATGGGTCTAAAGCTACTCCATCTCCTGCAGAGCCCTAACGGCACGTAATGGTAGGTTATGGGAGGCACTGCACTGTGTCACTAGCTTTGACATTGCCAATGTGCTGCACTTTATTATTTTCTCCAAAGAGTAGCAGGTTAACCAGCAGGGCTGTGAACACCTGGGGCTGGACAGCAAACTGAAATTCAAATCCCTTCCTTCAGGTTGGGTGCTGCGGCCATTGAAAAGAGGAACGATATGAAACCAATTTGCATAAAAAAACCTGATTTTTTTCACCCTTTTACGTACAGTACCCTATAGGCTAAGTAAATTAAAACAGTCATATGAGCTAGACCATAGCAGCTGGTTACTACAGCCAAGAAAAAATGGTTTTTGCTGTCAGTGGGTAACCTGGTGAGTATTAAAAATTACTGTAATAAACCTTCCTAAGTTACAGTTAATGAAAAGAGAGGCAGTTTTTTTTTTTTTTTAAATGTCAACACTAATGCAAGCACTGAAAGAATGAGGGCTATGTTTTCAGAAAAATTACTGTGAAACTAGACGCAGTTATGGCACTTCTTTGCTTCTGATATGAAACTGCAGGTGCAGAACACAATGAATCCTCGTACAAAGAACACAGGGTGTGTGTGCATGCGTGTAACGCACACCGCAGAAAGACACCGAATAATTTCTCCCTCGGCGTCGAAAAGCTGTTATTTTGTGATTGCTCCCACGCTGGCAGGGACATAAAAGAATGCTGCAATTGTATTTTGAAAATTCCAATGGCTCAGCCAGCAGCGTATTCAAATCGGCAGCATCGAACGGCGAGAATGCCCAACACATGTCTCTGCCAGTGCGTGGAGCGAACCGGGTCATGATGGTCCACGGTTCTATCTGAGCTCCCCACAGCACAACCATTCAAACACCGCTGTGAAGAAATCAATTTTCACAGAGCTCCCGCAGCACTTATCTTCGGCCACTTCTTCATTTCACTCATAATTTGAAAATGAAACAAACACGTTTCCTGTAAACCTGGATCCGTCACAGACGGTCAACACAGTTTTACAAGAACAATGCAGGACATTCATCAGGAGAATTTTCTTTTATTTTTTTTTTCTGAGAAAATTATGTTGCACCATTGAGCCCATTGTTATGTTGCCCAATTTGGAAAGATAAACACAGTAATTCTAAATGCCTCTATGGACTTGAAGGCACTTTACTATGATTCAGCCTCAGACACACACTAATACAAGCACACACACTAATCAAATCATTCTGTTAATAAACAGCCACAGCTTCTCCAAGTACTGCACATATCAAATTTGTTTTATAATGACCAAAAAAAATTGATTGAGTTTTTTCTATACATTCTGAATTGGAACCTTTCCCCAAAAACATGACAGTATTTGATTGTGTTTTTTATCCCATCATTTTGAATAACCTTTTGACATTAGCTGCCTGTTTAGAGTATACATTTCTAAGCACATATCCAGTTGTATAAGATAAAGATAGCCCATGGCAGCACCTTCATCTGATGTTTGTGAACACGAAATTGTGCCACTCTGGACTAAAATGCAATCAGTCATCATCATCCATCTATGTCATGATAGGAAAGCCCAAAATCGCCCCTAAACTTCACATCTCATTTATATTGCGCTCTCTGGCGAGACTGTAAGACTGGCCTTAAGGCTGAAGCACGACTAACTGAGGGCCCCCTGACACACACTGATCCCTTGATAAGCATGTCATGTACCTCACAAAGTTCTCTTTCACTATGAGGCTGTGCAGGTAACACAGGGCTGTCTGTCGACCTACCAGTGACCCTGAAGGAGGGGTGTGCAGCCTGCATAATTATGGCCAGTCATAATCTGTCAGGTGAGGCTCCTGGGGCCTTTGACGCTCGTGGAAGACGGATGAGAGATTTACAGAAAACTGTAGCAGTTCGTTTACAGATCGTTTGAGCTGAGGCAGTGCTTTTTCATTATTTTCCTTCCATTCAGTGTTGTTTCTAGTCAAAATAACAAAGCAGTCTTTTTGATCTTCTGAGGAAAATGATAGAAAACAAAGGTAATGTTATCATAAAAAAACATGCAGGCAAAAAATTATTGGAGTCCTTTAAGGTCAGTTGCTCTGGATAGATGTACAATAAAAATGTAAGAGAAGAGAAAAAATTACCGTATGTTTTGAAAAAGCAATGAAAACTTACTGAGCCTGAAGGGTTTATTTATTTCCTCCCCCAGTTTGAAATTCTCAATAACGTTTATATTCAGCAATGGATTCATCTCTCTGCAATGCACAAGCTGAGCAGTGTAGTCATTGTACCAGAGGACAAAATAATTTGCGTGTCTGATACAGGCGCAATTGCCCTGAAGAATCAATTGTTGGTGGTGAAGAATCCTCCACTGACATTAAACCTCCCTTTCCCTAATTTTAATACTGTAGACCAGTCGCCCTTCATCCTGGTCCAGGACAGCCTCAATGACAGCCTCAGTGTCCCCAACCACTTCAGACCAAGAAACCCGATGAGGTGAGTTAAATGTGTAATCAACTGCTGTAGATAATCAATCACCTTAAAAGGTCTCACGGTGACATATGTGTCACTCACATTGTTCAACATTGTACTGAACTTTTCAGTTTGAATCATCAAGTCCCAGAGTGACAGACATAACCCATACTGAGCAATTTTGGTGTCATCTTGTTGTGAGCTGAAATAATTGCTTACAGACTATTACGTAGTTGTAGAAACATAACTGTCTGTGGATAAGACATTGACTTCAAAATCAGCTCCTCAACAAAGGTTGTATTTGATATCAAAATGCATGTACTAACCAATTCAGCCAAGTGTAGCACCCTGTATGACCTTGGCTCTCTGTTGGAATTCTTCATTTTATAAGACTCAGTATGCTTCAGCTATTAATGGCACACACATATTTGTGTTCCCTAAAAATATGTAAACCACAACAATTTCAACACCAGTAACAGTCAGTTACAAGTATAGAGTACAGGCCAAAGTTGGGAGGACTGTACATACTGGGGAAATGATGTCTTATGATGGTTGATCACAAGTTGTGAAACTGATTTCAGACCCTGCCAGTACCAATAAATTTTGGAATTCTGAGGATAATTCTGATGTGCCTAACAGGGATAAACAAGTGTTAAAAAAAAACCCATGGCAAGCAATGTGTTGAGGTCAGTCCAGAAGCACCATTGATGAGCAACAGATTCCCATAGGAGGGAGAGAGATTCCAGTGAGGGATATCATATAAATATGCAGAGAGCAGGAATCAGCCGTGGAGGATGGGGACATGTGCCCATTCTCCCCCCACAGGAATCCTTTATGATTTCAATATCAAGGTGGAACTGGGAAGAATAACCACATATGTTATGGAACGATATGGGATGATACTGTGGCCAATCTTTACAAATCATTCCCATCAAATCATCACTAGAAAAAACAGTAGAAAATATATTTATTTATTTACTTTCTTCAGTGCATACTCTCCTTGAACAACAAATCAGCTTTGTTGGAACACTGGACTACAACCATTTGCAAGGTTGTCAGGCTGAAAATGAGAAAAAACCTTTGCATTGGTAAGAGACCTGAAAACAACTTGTTACTCATGCATTCCAAAGCATTACAACACATTAATGGGTGGAGTATACCTCCTCAATGCATGTGTTGTAAGGTAAAATTATCATATGCAATCACAGAGGTGGTACTTCTTCTGGCAATTCCTTATATTAGGTGTTGTTAATGATTGAATAGTCTGCTGCTGTAATTCGAGAGTACTGGGTGCCCCAAAGCCGCTGAAACAGTGCACACTTCAGTCAGAGGTTTCTACTCAACTTACTCTTGAGAACACACCATTGGGTCTCCATTACCAACACCCAAGAGACTCTGTGTTGGGTTCCTCGATATGTTCAATCAGAACCATTGGCTTTCCCAATGTTAAAAAAATGCAAAGGCCGCTAAGAACAAGTGGATTAGCGGCTATGTGACCCTGGGCCCCAGATGTTGTATACCAAAGTCTGTCTGTTACCTGTCCTAACAGTAATTTCCTATCACTTTTTTAGGTTTAAAAAAGCTGCAAGAAAATAAATGAATAAATAAATCTGGATTCTTTATTCTGGCTGTTCCTCTGAGTTGCAATACTTTCCAGGAAAACATATTCATCCCAGAGCGCCGACAGCAGCAGCAGTATTCCGTAATCAGTGAGCTGGCCTGATCTGAAATCCACCCAAAATTAATGGCCCACACCTGTTTGCATGTTAATTGTTGTCTGTTTGTGCATTGACCCAGAAAACAGAGCAGTTTTAGATTTTACAGAATATATTTTCATATTTTCAATGAGATGGACTTTCAAAGATTAATTTATGAAGTTTCTCTGTCTTGTGTTGGTTTGAATTCAGTGCTGGTGAAAGGCTACAAGAATCATTTTTTCTCTGTGACTCTTGCAGTTGCATATGTTTGACGTTTTATGCAAATGATGCATAACACTTCAGAGAAATATACCTCTGATGTCTTTATGCTTTTTTTCATAGTCATTATGCACAACATGCACAATTTGTTATTTTCCTTAGTAGACAGACAGAATAATAAACATAGCAACCCAGTATAATCATGTAAATCCAGTTTTGGAAATATAGAGTCATAATTCTACTCCATTTATTTCCTCTAAACTCCATTAGTCTAAAACTGATGCCAAATCCTAATGTAATACCACCTTTGAGAAATCCTTTGAGAATACACTATCACCGAAGTGTGTAATAATAATATATTATATTATTATTACTACATTATGACCTGTAAATCAGTGGTATCCAGTCATTGCTACATAGGTGAGGTTATGGGAAGCAGAATAAAGACAAATAATGTATTAAAGTAGAAAATGAGACCAAATCAAACTGTTTGTGTATGAATTGATTACTAACAGCGAAATAATTTGCAAAAAAAGCAGCTTCTGCTGATGCATTATAGCCACTGACATCATTATAGTAAAAACATTGAATTTGGCTGTGACCCTTTTTAATGGCACTTTATAGTATAGTCGGTTTTGCAGATCGCTGGTGTTTCTGTCAGTAAGACTTTACAAAAACAACACTCAACTGTGATGACTGCATCTTTTGGCAGCATGTACTGGTGCATAAAATGGCATTTTTCCACTGAAGTAAACATTAACATTTATTACACATTACTTCATTAGATGGGCATAATTAAAACAGCCGCTAATAGTTTGGTAATAACATTTTCACATTTTTCATTTCCTGCTGCGCGGGATGAGAAAATGTAATTGTTGCAAAACGCAACGCGATAATTGGATCACAGTTGTTAGGTAGCTAAAGTTACATGATATTTGGCAAGCAGTTACTGTGGCAGTATATGCCATCCCTCATAATACATTGGCTCATGGAACAAGGCTTTCTGTTTTACACGCATGCAATTAAAGTGGGTCTTGTGCCTCTGCTGTAGTGGCATTTGCCACAAGTGCTTGAGAGGATTATGGGAATTAGCTGAAGAGGAGCACAGTGACGCTGCCAATTGTTCGAAACGCTCAAGGTGAGGTTTTTATTAAAAGAACGAGGCACTTCAAAGGGAACTTGATACAGTCAGGACCTTGTGAGGGGCGGCTGTGGGAACGTGATGAACAACAGTGACGGTGTACCTTCCTGAGAGATCCCTGGAGGCCAGTTGTGAGGGAACCACCAAAACAAACAAGCCTCTCTTTCTATTCAGTACGCTTGAGCTCTAACTTACCTCCAGTGCTGCTGTTTGCAAAAACCTCACAAAAAATGTTGCCCTCCCCTTCAAGTGCATGCTTTTATGTTCTTTTTTATTAAGCTAAATGACAATGAAGCTTGTAGCCAAGAAATCCATCTCTGCCAAGCTCAGTGTGTCAGCTGAAAAAGCAGAAATATTTTCCTTAACTTTTTTAACAAGTTTTTTTTTTATTAGATGTTTTTGATTTGCATTATGGAGAGCCAATTATAAAAACAAAAACAGAAAAAAAACAAGCATGCCATCCAATGGTGTACTAGTTACACATTCTTTGTTTGGGGGATTTACTGCTGGAAAACTTGGTTGTTCTTTCTTGCTATTCTCCTCCAAGGGCACTTCTGAAAGCAGCACACCTGGTCTTATGTTTTCTTATGTTTCTGCTACATAAAATGGGTTCTCACCCCTTTGACCTACAACATCCAGGGCTATTTGTTAAAACAGTCACACCTTTCCTTACGATATGCCAAGATGTGTTTTTCTGCCTTAATGGTGGATTCCTGCTCTTTGAGAAAACAGCATAGAAATTCATTCTCAGCTGGTGCAGGGTGTGGCTTTTTAACCAATGGGATCTCTGGTTGTGCTGACCCCGTAAAAGTGATGGATTGTGGGTCCTTCACAGAATGATAGACTGGGCAGGACAGCAGGCTTGGGGTAAGGGGCAAGTAAGGGTGTTGAGTTCTGCAACCTAAACAAGCTCAGATTTACATAAACAATAGAGATTAACAGCACTTCCAGAGCAATACTATTATGCTTCACTTGCATTAATTGAGTATTGATTTACTGCAAACAAAAAAGTTTCAAAAACACTTTTATGCATTGTTTTGCAATGCTCAAGCCGCCTTAACTACTGGTACAAAATTCCCTTTATCTGAGTTGGGATACTTTCTAAATGTCATCTAGTATAAACTAGTATAAACATTTTTATGCTTTTTCCAATCCCTCCTCCCTCCACTGCAAATCCCGTTCAGAAGGGGTGCATATCGCTGAAAACTCTGGTATCCTTACAGGAGTAAGTTGAGCTTGCAGGGATATGAGTTCAAGGAGGGCACTTTGGTAGGCAGGTTTCCCGCACATGGTATTTATGGGGGCATATTTGCTTTCTCAGTGGTTCCATAATGAATATACATGAGAAAATAAATCACTTGCATGACTTACCGACAACATGTGAACTCCAGATACGGATGTTATCTTAAACATAATTCAACATGGCCTGCACTGTGATTGGTAAAATATTATCTAATTCTGGCATGTTTGTACGGAGCTAGGATTCAACTGCCCCTGTCCACAGTCATAAAAGATCTTCTGTTTTCATGTGTGTGGTATCTCAAGGTTGCCAGATCTCAAGGCCAAGTAAAAAAAAATGCCTGAAAAAATGCCTGACATCCAAATATGCTGTCTTTCTCGACGATGCACAGAAGTCAGTCTGTATTTCACTCATTATAAATTTGCCATTCCTTTTTGGCAGTCTTCACAGTTCTTCCAAAGTCCAGTGTCACCTCTGTGCCCCGATACCGGGTTCTTGCAAGCTGTCTTCCGTGTTGTTTATTTTCTTAGGGACTCAAGCAGCGGCTCGCTGATGGGAAAGCTCCTTCTGACAGTCATAGCTCATTAACATTTGATCGCTTCCAGTCTCTGTGTGATTGGCCTTAAAGTATTTTCGTGTCAAGGGCCTACCCGCCACAGATGGCTAGTGTGAGGCAGGTCCATTCCTCCACCACCTGGGTGGTTCGTGCCTTCAAACTGCGAGCCAAACGTGCTTGTTTCATTTGCTGCTTGCATGTGCCTTTCAGAATTCACAGTTCAGGCTATTTTCAGAAAGTGGTTTTCTTTGTTTTCCAGGAGTTGTTTTATTGTCCTTTTGTAAAAGTTTCCATGGAACCTGGAGCTAATTTCCAGATGGAAACATGAGCCAAACAAACATTGTGACATTATAATGTGTCTTAATTTTTTAGAATTGGTTTTCCCTTTTCCTTTTCCCATTGCCATTAATATTTCCCAACTGGTCTTGAATACAAGAATGTGTGGTGATACCAGATTCATCTGGCCACCATTTCATCAGAAAAAAAAACCCTTTCAGCCTGAAATATTCCCTGCACAAATGTCTAACCATCTCACTTTCTGTCTACTTGATTTTTGCAAAGCAGTTGCCAAGACAACTTGTCATACAATGCGGCATGTTTACAGAAAAAAGGCATTTTTTGTTTAATTACTTTGTATGCAACAACAATTTCCACTTAAAACTGAAACATGTACACTGAACTCATACAGGTATTTGCTCAGGCACAGCTGTAAGTTGCTGTCTACATGCATTCACTGTGTAGGCATGGAACATACTGTACTTGTCCCATTCCATGGGCCACAGTATAGATATGGATATTGTATTATCAAGTGGAGGAAGGAGGAGGAGGAAGTCTCTGATTCATATAAAGACTTGTCTTTGCTTCTTTCCACACCGCAGGTGTGTCACTGACTACATACTGTACATGTATAAAGTTGGAGGAACACAAAGTTAATATATTCTGATCTGCAAGCTCCCACCATGTCAGGAGTGGCCACAGGAGAGCGATGAGACTGACGATTTTAACTCCTGGCATAGCCAATCCCTACCTTTCAATGACAAGGCTGAGCAAATGGTTGCTTCACCAAGTCACACCTCTGGCCATAGGTGGAAACACCATTGCTGGGACTGAAATACCAAATTGTAGAACTCACAGATGCACCACAATCTTTTGACTCTTCTCTGAAATTTATTCAGTCGGTCTTGCCAGTATTGTGCCCACTGCCTCTCCTCTCTGCTACCCACTCTCCTACTCGAAAAAGTGATTAGTCCCTGGCCACCCAGCTTTTGCTAACTGTTTTTGATGTCAGTGCAGAATTAGTTTGAGTGGCCATTGTTATAACCACTACACAGTATACAACACAGATGTAGAGCCTTCTAAAGCACATTGGCTAAACCAAAAACCACAAGAGATTATTTTACAACAACAGGGGATCGATTACATCAGACTAACGCTTTTAACTGTTCTCCTCTAATCTTGCCATTGAAATGATGTCATTTTTGTCCAAGAGTGAGATATAAACTTAAGCACTGGGAGCTCAGTGGTGCTCATTAGAAGTGCTCTAGCCTATTGAGCAAGCATTAATTGTGTCAGTAAGGCTAGGAGCCTCTCAAGTAACATAAATCCTTCAGAAAGAGACTGAAATTATTTCAGTGGGTGAGAAAAGCACTCCAACAAGTCTCTATGGTGACTAACTGTAAAGACACACTCTATGACACAAGACTGTTCAGTGATAAAACCAAATAACAAAAATAGCACTTCCTTTTGTTAGTAAATCAATGGTAAGGGTAAACATTGATTAAATCCAGTCAAATGTATATGTGCACTTTTTAGAAGTTGAATCTATCTCTGGTATAAAATGCCCATAACTTACTTTTCCTTCCAAGCCCACTGGGAGACAAAAGGAGGGAACTGAATGAAGGAACTGAATTGAGTGACATCATCAGAGGGAATCAAGGGGTCTCAATTAGACCATATTGGGAGATCTACCCCATGAGTTTAGTCCTGTGCTTAGATAAGTCTGTGGATTCACTTTAGAGACAAAAGAGAGAACTATGATGGAGTAATGCAGCAGAAGGACAGACAGAGAAGTGGACACTGGCTGAAGGAGAGACTACCACCCGCCTGCAGCATCTTTGGTGTTCTTCTGTGAAAGGAACTCCACATTACTGTCAGACTACACAACCCTCGACCGCAAACTACTGAACAGAATGCTTCACTTACACATGTTTTGAATGTAGTTTTCGTTGAAGAATGGACCTTGATTCTGATTGGTCGTTTTGGTTTGCGAAGCTTTAAAAAAAAGGAATCATCTAACCTCATGCTATTCTTTTGTTACTGTTGAATGTTGTTTCTGGTCAAGAGTTCTTTTTATGGAGCTTGACTGGTAGTAATTTATTGCAGAATAATGAAACGTTAAAATACACAAGCTATTGGCCCTCTTGGTGTTTTTAGGATCCAGAAGAACCTATAGGAGCAGTGGACAGAGGAGTTTTAGTTTATTTATATTTTAAGGTTTACTTCAATTACCTCCCTCTTTTAGACTGTCCTCACCTCAATGGTATAAACATTTTTTTTTTTTTACAAAAATGTAATGATATATACAAACAAGAGGGAACCATTCAGACCATGCGGTGCCTGGAGATGCAGAGAAAGAGGAACTCACAGGACTGGAAACTGCAAAACAAAGTTGCATTCATAACCCTCGTTAATGGAGCACAAGCCAAATTCTGTGCAGTGCCACCCAACACCTCAGATGCAAGGAATCAACACTGAGACCAAGTCAACATTCCCCTGTCCCAGTAGCGCATGCCAGAGAGTGTTCACACCTCCACTTTCATAACCAGGCCCCTGAACGCACATCTGCCAAGGGGGGATTAAAGGGTGTGAAAGGATCACTTTGTAACCCAAATGTAAGACTGATTATCTTGTTTGGCTGCCCTTCACATGGCATGCATTGAGCACCTCTCATTCGATCCCTGCTTAAGATCGATCTTAAGTAGAAAGGCCTAAGAATTGGAATTGGGAAATAAGTCTGGCTGGATCTGGCCATGGTCTGTAGTTGCGGAGGCTTCCCAGACGTTGTTTCAGACAGGCACAGATGGTACGGTCTTGGCTCCCCCCCGTCTCTGTCTCTCTCTGGACATGGCTGTCATAAACATGTGCTCCGCAGATGAGTCCGTCTGGCCACTCCGGCTTTCCTGTCCAGAGTTCTCCGCTCAGACGCATCGCAGGGAAGTACTTTATTCAGGCCCACTGTTCCTGAGTGCATGATGTGAAAACGGTGAAGACAAAAGGCCCGTAGGATTCACATAATGAAAGACCCTTCACGTCGAAGCCACTTAAATGCATAAAGGAAACATATGGCATGAAGAATGCTTCAATCTATCTGTGTGCAGAGAAACTTTCTGCAAAACAAACCTAGAATATCTCTTTGCATCTTTGCCGTGTTGACCACAGGATTAGTATTTTATAAAAAAAAAAAAACTGTCACACATTTCTCAAATATTATTTATAATGGTGTTTTGGTGTCACCAAAAGAAAACAAAATCTCCATCATATGCACCGGAAGTATTAACCTCCATAACAACTATACACCATAACATAAACAAAATGTCTACAAGGTAAAATGTGTAACTTCTTCAAGCCATGTTTACATGTCTTTTAATGAATCTGGTCTATAATCAGTAGTTGAGAAAAAACCTCAACCTACTACAGTACTCTAGACTCATTATAGCTGTGAAGCAGCATATTCTAAGAGCACAGTAATCAATAACAGGAGTCTGTACCGTTGGCACACGTGCACATGTGAATGTGTCTGGGAGAGCAGAAATCCACCTCACCCCAAATTCTGATGTGCTGAGACAAGGCTGTGACGAAACAGACTGCCTCAGTTGTAGGGTGGTGCTGTTGTGCTCTTGTTTTCAGTTAGGGTTAGTTTATGGGCCATCTGACATGTGCATTCGTAGTCTCCCACTGTTTTTGGCACCTAATTGAGACACAGGGAGTATTCCCCAACAGCAGCTGAAACAACTATTCCCACCATAATTTATTTGGAAAAGTTCAAATTTTAATAGTATGTTTGTGCTTTCATCCAATTAAATTTGTAGTTTAATGAGTAACTGGCATCTTTTCTCAGCTGTAAAATACACAACATTTCAACACCACCTTCAGCTTATATGTTGTGTTTAATTGAATGTTCCTAGGTTTTATTTGAAAAAAGAAATGGCTCTGGTGACATAACACTCCAAGGAGTGAAAGTGCAGCTTGTCACTTCCTGGGTAGCACTTGTAAACCTAGGCGTGTATGGGGAAACCTCACAGTGTGCCTATAGAGCTGTTATAAAACACAGAACTGCAGTGCTTGTTGCCAGTCTATGTAGTTTGTTGTGATAGGAATGATGGTTTTATTTTGATTTTGTCCATGCAAAGACAGTTTCATTTGACACTCCATATTTGCCAACAAAGGAGATAGAACATACACGTGTTTCTGAACATACAGTACATGCTACACAATGTGGCCCCTATTTCAATCAAAGTCAGAAGTAATGGTACAATGGAAAACACTTGTCCATGCAAAGGAAATTTTGTACATTTGGGCTGTCACCAGTCTCTGTGTTTCTCATAGTCTTTAAGTCATAAACCCTTTGAAAATGGTAAACATTTCCAAGAAAGCATTTAAATAATATATTTTGTGGTTAGAGTCGTATACATTGTCATATTTGGATATGCAATGCGTCCATAAGTGAATCATTTTTGCAATGTAGCTGCCAAATGCCATCTGAACAAAATCAAGGAAAAGGCAGGGTAGGTTTTCTTCACTTAGCAGTGAAATCATGAACAACAGCACGTGAAAACTCACCAAATGCATCAGGTCATTAAGATGAGGGAGAGACTACAACACAACGAATTGCAGCAGGTTAAACAAATGCTCAGGACAGTCTCTCTTTAGAAAGAAGATAAGGATCCAGATATGTAATGAGTAATCATATGTGCTAAACTTGCCTGTTTGTAAGAGTCGTCCAGAATGCAGTTGTCAGTGTGGGGTCGGGAGCAAAATAAAGCAGTTTACATATATAAACTGCTGTCAGCAGAAAGCCATATTTAGTAGGATATGGTTATGTATGCAGGTGCACACAGAGTGCACTAATAGGACAGCAGTAGTACATAGTCTGTAGAGACACTATATTTTTTTGTTGTTGAGGAAATCAATATGTAATCAACCAGTGCCTTTTAAAGTGGCTGTGATTCTCAACAGCAGAAGCTCCAAATTTTGGTCATTAATCCATGTATGAAGTAATTTTATTGCTCTGGATGCACACACAAACACATGCACTCTCTAAGAAAAGTACCATGTTGTATCTCGTTGGGTACAAACTTTTGTCCCAGAGGTGGAATCCTGCAAGGTTAATCTGTGGTACTTTTGGTCTTATTTTCTGTAAGAAAGGCTAAAGAACAGTACCATGACCAATCTTGGGAGTGAGACACTCAGGGAAAAAGGGACAAATTTATGCTGACCTTAAATAAAATGTATAGGTGACTAGATAAAATTAGTTGACATAAATTAAAGTAATAAGGCACCAAGATTACTTAAATTTATAAGCTGAAACTTATTCTTTTTTTCTTTTGTTACAGTGCTTCATTCAGTAACACAGTGTTTTATTCCCTGCTGTATATAACAACAAGATGAGGTAAGCTGGTGATATCTTCATGGCATTATAAATTATAATTAGTTGACCCAGGGCCATGAAAACAGCCTTTAATTAAAGCGAGATGTGCCATGTTCTTATCAGGAATTCAGGCGGGACTTGTAGTTCAGGGATAGATCCTGTCATTACGAGCACATGAGAGTGATGTCACCCACAGAGGTTCGGAGCAGGGACGAGCCCTCGCCTGTGAAGGGCGTCGTCCCTCCTGGCGTTTGTAGATGGGTGCGTGACGGGTCAACGAAAAGCCGTTCAGCCCTCCTGCTCGCCCAGGAGACACCCCGCTCTTGTTGTCAAGGCTACAGTCGAGAGGTCGAGGAAACATTTACAGCAGATGTTCCAGAGCCTCCCAGGCCCAGAACGCAATAACATCCTCAAACACACACACACCGCAGAGTTGGGCCTCTCTCCCCAGTCCTCCCTCCGTTCCCATTGTCCGTTATCTTTGAACAGCTACATCGCTATTAGCTAATTCGGTTTTGAAAAATGAATTTTTTCTTTTTTTTTAAAAGATTAACATTCCATGCTCTCTGTATCGCTGCCTTTTCAATTTGATCTTTTAAAAAGGACACACATGTTCTTTATTGGATATCTGGATGTGGGACAGCTCATATCTTCTCACTTTAAAGAAATGGGCCCAATGGAGGAAAAGTCCACTCAAAGATAAACACTTCTCATAGCTGTGAAAACATTCGCATGTAGGTGAGTCCACTCCCACTTGCTCCACGGCTCTTAGGGGAACATGATAAAAAGGGAGGATCTGGCTTTGATCGCATTGTCTCACTGTCTGTTCTCCATCCCAAGATAGAGGCAAACAAAACTACATTTGTTCTTGTGTACGCGCCAACCCTGAATTCCCTCTCTGCAGGAGATATGGTTCTGCATGCGTTATTGGTGATGTTTTGCCACTCTTTCCTGGAGCACATTACAGCGCAGTAATCTCTATTTGTTCCTGCTTGAGTGTGAAAACAGGATTTTAAAAGGATGATGAGGATTAGCTTCTCATTTTAATACAACCGCAGTGCACTTTGTCCTTAAATGTTAGAAACAAATGTAGAAAGTGTTGTTTGTTTTTACCACAAGTATTACAGTTGCTCTAATAAACAAAATATTTAAAAAATGCTTAAATGTCATTTGTTAAAGACATTAGAAAACTATTTTTTCCATCAAGTCATGTAAAACTACTTTGTTTTGTTTTGTCCTTCTCAGTACCTCAAATGACCTACACCTTCACTTTACATGTTCATTAAAAATCAATTTATTTTCTGCTCAGAAATAAATGATTGGTTTTCTCGAGGGTTTCTGATATGACTTTTCAGAAGCAATCACTGAGTGACCTGTGGAGGGGACCTTATAAGGGGAAAGCTAGTACAAGAACAGTTAAAAAAGTGAAGAAACATTTGCAATTGTGGTAAGAACAGGACCAAAGCCATGCCTTTTCCATTAGCATGTTGCAAGAATAACGAACTGCCAAACTGCATAGTAAAAGCATGCTTAAATATATTTTCCTCTGTCATACAAAGCAATACATCCAGCCATTAAAGTACTCTTTCTGGCAAATCACAATTTAAACCACTGACAGCACTTTCCGATCACTTTGAATGTGGCTCTCTGAAGTTACGTTCATGGAATTCAGTCAATGCACAAACCAGTGGTTATTTGAACATACAAACCTGTCAACAGCCAATTCATCATACTGTTCATTTCCTGCATGTTAAAACAACAGTAATGGCTGAACAGCATTTAATCCGGTGGAACAGACTGTATCACACGTGTCGTCAGTGAAGGTTGCTTTTGTCGAAAGGCTTAATGGGATCTAAGGTGTACAAAACTGAGAATGCAATAGGGTGAGCTTAGAGTGAAGGCATATGGCTTTTCAATGAAGAGGCAAAGTAAATAGGAAGTCCGGTTTTACTATTCTGTGATAGGTGTTATGAATTAATAAAGTGCCCTGGTGAGACTGAAGTGTTGTTTAACTAGATAAATCTGTTAATTTGGATTGAGTTATATCTTGTCTCGTTCACTTCCATTCCTTCTAATTCAAAGATGCTTGAATTACTAATAGTGGATTGCTCTTCCTTCTCAATGGGAATGGAGTTATGCAAATCAGCTTCCAATTTGACTAAATTTGCATCTGCCTGAGCATGTTTGTCTACAGACCAAGTGAAAAGACAGACAAAGGGGAGTAGTCCACTGGACCTGCTACCTCAAATTAGAGTTCGCTTCTGCCCACCCCTGTCCCACACTGGACCATCTCATGTCTGCAGTCATCTGCATTTTCAGTATCTGTTATTTATTGCTATTTCTGTACTCATTTTCCATGAATCCCATAGTAATAAAACTATGTGGGTTTCTGAAAGAAAAAATAACATGTGCAGCTGATGTAGTCTGTGTTTAGTGAAATTACCCAGGTAGCCATAAAAGTGAACCACTATATACAAGAAATAATCACTGACAGAAGAATGGTCTAAATATGGCTTTTCCCTTCTGCAGAATCAATCCACATACTTTAAGAAATGAGTCACGTTTTGCCAAGGTGCAGAGGACATGATGGCCAGAGCAGGGAACTATCTTTTGTTTACATAGTAGGGATTTGCTGAAAAGTTAGCACCAGCCAGGTATATATGTCTGAGGAAAGCTAATAACACTGTAACTACTACAGACAGTTTTTGATAATAAAATGTGCTTGTTTTAGAATGTATTATATATAATATATAAACAATAACAGTTTCCCATAGGCTTTTTGAATGTCTGCGACAGGCTACGTGTCCCACTCCTGCACAAATACCCCATTCCCATGGGGCCTACAGTAATCCCGTCACACACAGCTGGACTCTACCCTCAATCATAACTTTAGTAATACAGGTCCATAACCCTGACCTGAAGAAACTGACCTGCAAAGAGCCCTCTAAAAAAGTCTGATTAGTTTACAGTTTGCAAGATTGTCCCAAAAATAAAAGCGTTGTTGACCACTACCCAGTTGTAGTTGAACGTTGAAGTGCATTCACAGAGTTATGCCAGACATCGTAGAGTGAAAGGAGTACAATTGGTCTAAGACAGTGATTCTCAACGTCAGTCCTGGGGGACCATAGTGTATGCTTGAAGAAACTCCATGAAGAAAAAGCTCCTATATTCACATTGTGCCATATTGCAGGCAATTGCATAAAGACAAGTAAAAGGTTTAAATCATATTAAAGACCGGGGTGATTTTGGACACATGACCACTAAAACTAACCATTTGGTAGATAACGAAGGATTTTTTACAATTATAATTAGGAGCCAATTATAATTATTTAATTATGAGCCAAACCTGCATTGTGTTACTAAGCATAAGGAAAAAAGTCAGGAGCTTAATCAGGTGTTCAATGACTTAAGGAGTGTATTGATTCACCCCAGTATATTATTTTATCAGGTATAAAAAAGGAAGTCTTTTTGTGTATTTGTTCGCAAAATCACATAAACACAATGTGAATATAAGAGCTTTTTCTTCATGACATGCATAACTATAATGGCGAATTATCTCTCTAATCATGAAAATTATGAACAATTAACGGCTTGTTAAAATTCTTGGATTTTAGTTGTGGTTGGAATAAAAACCAGTATACACAGTGGGCCCACAGGACTGACGTTGAGAAGTACTGGTCTAAGGAACTGATGAAGACAATCAATGTCATAGTGGTAGTTATTGCTTCCCCTCCTGTTACAGATTCATTTGTTGGCAGCATTTTATTTTAATGAATATAAAATTGGAAACTTAATAGTGAATGTTTTACAGTTTAGAAATACAATATTTTGCATTTTTATGAGTTGTGGGGAAACAAAATTATAAAGTAATGAAGACAGAGTATGACTCAAATTTCATCTTGCAGGCCTTACATTAGCTTATGATCAATATATGTTGGCTACTATATAAAAGCAATGAACATGCTGTTAACATTTCCCCCAAGGTGTACTGCAAGGTCAAATCGACCAGCTTCCATTATGGCTGCCCAATAGAGCAAAACAGACTAATATAACTCTTCTATCTTGCATGAGCAGGCTAATTCCACTTATTGATTACCATTTCAAAGTTTTTAATTTAACACCCCATCTATATATGCAAGCTCATGTTATACCAAATGATAGCAAATCATTTCCAAACTTTGAACCAATTAAGCCAGTTCACCAAATAAAAACATTGTTCCATCGTGGAATGGCTAACGGTACATTGACAGTGATTAACTGATTCCATTAACAGTTGCTGGGTTATATTGAATGTTCAGCACCTTCAAGTGTTGAAAGATCAAGAAGGACACATGAAACCTGATCTCACAAGGACAAAAAGGATAGCTTTGCAGACACTGAAGTAATTGTTTGGATTAAATGCTACTAGCTGGTTGGCAGGAGAGCTGAGTGTGTTATCTTCCCACCCTGCTTCTTTCCTGTATTGCAAAAGATTCACCACAGAGGTTTCAACAAAGATATTCTCTGTGTTAGCTTTAGAATGCTCTTCCTGCATCCCAAAACAGCGGTTTTGTGTAAAACAACTATGTTACTATTTTTTGCCATCTGCTTTGCCTCAGATTGGGGGATGCCATATTCCTTAAGGAGTGAATATCTGGTCTGTACATGGAATATATTTGCATAAAATCTCAGAGAATCACATATTTTCTAAAGCCAACCATTCCAAAATTGTCTATCTTGCATATAACTTGTTGTCTGATTCAAAGAACACCAAGGTCGTTGCTTGAGTGCTTGATCAGCTTCACTGCACATCTCATCAGTGTGATCAGACAATTAGGAACATGCGTTATTTCCAAAACGTGTAATTTTTTGTATGACCAAGGACGTGGAAAAGCAGGGTCTCATTTATCATACATCTGCACACATGCCTTTCATTGTAAATGGTGTGCAAATGCATTGACAAATAAAGTGTGTGTTTTTTCAATACACAAAGTTGCATGCTAATGGCTGAAAAATTATGCATACTTTAAGCCCATACATATGTGAACATCTCTTTGAGGCTGATTAAAAGCACAACAAGGGCAAAATGGAATCCTGTTTCCTGTTGACATTAACTGCAAGAATGTCATAGACAATCCTGTCATTCTGTTTTGAAAGTTTGTTCATAAGGGTTTATGATTTATAAAGGTCTTCATTGTGCCAGATTGTCATTGCACTGTTCTTTATGTGCTGTTAAAATGCAAGCATTAGCAACTAATGACATGTTACATATAAAATGGATTTTTGCATGAGCACAGAGGTTGAGCATAGCCTTTAGATGGGCACGATATCTGAAATGCACTGGTTGGCATTATCCTTGTTGGTACAGTGGATTATGGAAATCAAACCATGAAGGAACATTAAAGGAAGGCAAAATCCTCCCCACAGAAATTCATCCAAATTATTTGGTGAATAAATAAAGCCAAACCTTATATTTTTCAACATGTGTTCTGCAGCAGAGCAAAAGCATATTATGATTTGAGTTTGTAATTGCTGAAATAGTTTTCAATGGGATTTGCTGTCACCCTTTCGTACAGGCCGTGTGAACTTTAGCACATCGGTGAAGTCATCAGCTTTATGTTCTACAGCCTCAGAAAAGAGAATGCTAGTCTTCCCCTTGCTCTCCTTTCCTGTGAGTGTAAATCACCTTCAAACCAACCATCCCTTTTTCATTCTGTGGAGTATCCACCACTCTGACAAAGCCAAAATAAAAGCACATGCAATTTTCTGCCAAGTAATAGTTTTCTAATCTTAGCTCAGCTGTATCACCACTGCCAAGACCATGAAACAAAACATTTTTTCTTATTTACACTTAACGCACTTTTATTTCTATCCTTGATTCAGAAGAATTAATGTTTAAGCCTACATTTTTATAGGATTCTGTTTGTGTTGTAATAATGTCAGCAAATCTTCTTGTGTTCATGAAGCATCTTGGAGAAAGTGCTGATCTGGGATCAGCGTTTCTTTTTGGCTCATGATGGATGAGGTTAGCATATAGGTTGGGGAAACAGTTGCCCCATCATCACCAGATTTATAGGGGTTAAGCTGTTTAAGTTACTCTCATTGGCTTTCAGCAGCCACTCCTGGTTGGCCAGGCACCTGCACCTGCAAAGTACAGATTTCCTTTGTAAATACAAGGTAACTGGGCCCCGGTCTTGAGTGGGCAGCAAATTCATTGCACAGAATTGCTTAGAGTAAACATTCTGCCGAAAAGTGCATTCTGTGATTTGTGGTGTTTTGTGGTGCCTCTGTAAATTGAGAGCATCTGGAGCCATTGAAAAGGGCAGAAAACAAGTAAACATTGGGAGAGATAATCTAAGCACATTCCTTGGGTAAATGAGCAGGTGTTATTTCTCTGAGTCAGTAGGGAAATCACAGCCAGAGAGATAAGAGCTGGAACCCAAGGTTGTTTGAGCGCTCAGTCACTCAGGTGTAGAATGGACCTGGCAGATGTACAAGTGACAGGGGCGAAGGGAGCGAATCGGAGAGATGCGGATATGAGCGGTGGAGGAAGTTGGCATCCGGCCTGCGATAACGCGGATGCGAATGCACACTTAATGCTGTGGATCTGCTCCTGCTGCCGCTCCTGTGGCTGCCGCTGCAGTTTTTACTCTATCCGGGTGATCCATCATCGCTGCTCACATGACAGGACAGGGTTCGAGAAACACGCTCAAGGAATCTGCAATAAACTTCTGAACGCTCATGAGAAATCATACCCATTTTCATTTTAAACTGAGAATTTGGGAACTTTTAATTTCATAGTACTGTAGCACTGTCACACATTGTAAGATTACAGACAAGGTCCAGATACAATGGATAAATACAATGGATAAGTAGAGTATTTAGATGAATATTCTAGATATAAAATATAGACGAGTACAGGGGACAGAGCACAGATACATACTGTAATGTTACTATTTCTGTATTTTTCTTTTCATCTCTAGAAATATGTTGCTGCCTAAGTAGTTGCCTGAATATAATCAACTGATTGCATGTTGAATTTTATTTGCTGTCAGTTCATTGGCTGTCAGCAGAAAACATTGTAGCATTTTCTATTATTTTTGCTAGGATGACCAAGGTTGTCCAAAATCAAACTTTTCCCTCTCCGTTTTTCCCCCACCCTGGACCTTGCTTATCGGTCCAGTGCAGTGACCCTCTCCTACTGACTCAGGAGGCCATGAACATGTGACTCCTCTGATTCTTATTCTGGCCAACTCTTCTTCTCACACTGCAGATTTGTCAGCAATTACATACTCCTATTACACTACTATCCATACTACTATTCCACCAGAGGAGCACAAAATCAGCATATACTTGGTTCATACACTAGCAGGCACCCAGCTGGCCAGGGGTGGCTGCTAGAGAGCAGTGACATTGGTAAACCTTAAAGAATATTTCCCTTTAGATCATGCCCTATGTAGCTTTCTTAGCTCTGATGTGTATTCATGATGGTGGTAGAACCTTTTTCTGAATGCCCAGTCTACTGAAAGCATGTGCTGGCTCACATAGGCCTCATCCGAACTTCCAATCCACTCCCATTTACTTCACAAAACAGGACAGCCAGCCATGGCACAGCTGGGATTCAAATACAGTCTCAGGACTCACAGCTGCATTAAGAGTGGGAACCTTCACTGTCTGAGCCACCCTGAGGCCCTAAATTTCATATTTGAGGGTGCACCCTGTAGATATGACCCTGAAGTTACATTTAATGGTTTCATGTACTTAGCTGACTTGGAGAAATATTATTGTTAAAAGTACAGGTGAGGCTTATAGTAAATCTTTAGGACCATTAAAGAAACCATGCAGGGCCAATAGCCCATGAAGAAGTGTGGATTTGGGAAACACAGGGGAATATTCAATGAATCACATCAGAAACTGGTTGGCTGTGCTATCGGTGGCATCGCTGAGTGGCAACAAACCTTGCTGACACCCAACTTTAAGCAACACATCATTCACAAAATAATTTTTTTCCTCACTGGAATGTTATTCTACTGAAAGACTTAAGATTGGTGTCCTAAGTGCTGGGGTAATTTCACCACTGGGTAAACTATGATTCATGGGTGGGTCAGCAGAAACATGTATAATGTCTGAGAGTGGGGGAAAAACACTTTATGTAACATAACGATGTAATCACCGAAAACCGAATGGCCACAGGACTTACGGTATCAACATTGCAGCTGTTATCTGCTTTTAATGTTTGTGTTCCCCTAAGTGCTTTGAAGTTGTGCACACTGTGCTCCTTTAATAGATGCTCTGCAGCCGCTGGTAATTATAGCACTCTTTGCATCTTATAACTCCAAGCCTCTCAGGAACTTCTACTCGGTTTTATCAGTCTAATTGCACTGCTTAATAGGACTGCCCAAGTACTTTATGATACACGCCTAATGCCTCTATTAAATACAACCCGTACGGCCTTTTACCTTAACTATATGAAGTGGGTTTAAATGTATGATTTTAATTTTCCTTCATTAGAAAATAAGAAATGGGGAAGTTGATAATCGGGAGAGTAATGTTGGGCTGGGGGGTAACTTAATTTGATTTGTTCCTGAAAATGTATTTTCATTAGACTTAATAGAGGCTGTAAAATATGAAAAAACAATGCAATACAAAGTAAACATACAAATTAATATTTTGTTGGTCATAGGGTAGACGCGTTCTGAAACATTCAAAGGCAGACTTACCCCACAATACTGGGATGTTCCTCTTGTGTAGACTTGGTGTCACCAGAATATTTGTGGAGATTTTTTGGTCTGAAACATGGTTAAAGTTGTCACTTATGTATCAGGAACAATCTGCTGATGTGCCTAAAGATGATGAAGCATAGAGATGAATGTGTCAGATAGCACCGAGGTCACGGGCACAGTTGGATTCGACGCACGGTACGTCTTGATAAAGACCATAGGCAAGCAGTGGACTGGCATAGCCGAGCCCCCCTCATCTGCCTCACATCCGCAATGTCTGTATCAGTGCTTGGATGGCAGAGAGCAACAGCTGGAGCGGCGAGATAAGGCTTCTCCACAGACAGGGCTTTCACATGAGCAGCTGTTTGTCCGCTGACACCACCAGGATCCAACCCCGTGAGAGATGGCTGGCACATCTGTACCACGGAACTGATTCTCTCAACCTGCCTCTGCTCGACAGAAACAGATAAGACAAAGACTTATTAACGCAACGCAAACAAAGCCAGACGCTTCTGAGCCACCGACTTTCGGCTCTTTATTGGAGCTTTTGATTATCTTTCACTTCCAGTGTAGACACTGGATGGATATACAAAAATGGCACAGATATCCGTTCTGTTGAAGGCAATTAGTGGCTGGAATGAATATTTTGAAAGATGTTGTTCGTCTTATGCCCTAAGGATGGTGTCTTAATTGGGAGGTTAATGGACAGAGCGTGTCTGGTGGTTTACTGCTTGACGATGGACATTCGCTTCGGACAAAGGCCTTCTGTCTCAAACTTCATCCCTGCTGCCATTTTACTTATTTATTTAAAACAGATTTAATGACTGTAATGATATTAAGTGGTGAAATTAACAATTGGACCAAATGCAGATTGTCACCACTTTCATTTTTTAAATTCCCTTAACTTTGTTTAAACTAATCAAATCTATTTTCTTTTCTCTGAGGGCAATTTTCCAAATCAGCTAACTAAACAGACCAGGTAATTCACAAGGAAATGGGCAGATTTTATCGTCCCTGTGTCTCGCTAGACACTCAAGAAAAAAAAGATTTTGACTGATGACAGAATGACCTTCTTCCTGGTAGCCTGCACAGAACAACTGAAATTGGAGAGGGACAAAACTAACTATTTGGCCCAAACTGCAGGGGAAAAATGCAATAGCACACTGAGTAATTGTGGTCATATATTTAAAAGTCAGGTCTTCCCTATGAATGTGCAAAGATAATTGTTCATTGTATTATTTCAGAAATTCTACCTAGATCAGTATTCATTTTAGTTGTAATCTATTGCCTGTTTTTGAGGTTAAAAATACATGTTTACTTTTAAAATCAGATATGCTCATGAAAAAAAAACAATAATAAAAGTAATAAAATGCAAATATTATATTATCTGTCAGGTAGTTGAATGGCAGTGTTCATGGTTCTTGAAGATTGTACCATCACTAATTAATATTTTCATGTCTTTGTGGTTTAAAAAATATTTGACCAACCATTTGAAGGTTCCTATAAAAAGCAAAGTATTTGCCTGAGACACAGATTAAAACATCTTTGAAAGATCTGAAATGGAAATAGAAATGGGCCCTCAAGTCTCTCCTCACAATATGAACAAAAGTTCAAAAGGGTCATGAACACATGTAGGGGAAGTTTACTCAGCAAAGTGGCTGATTTGAGGAACTACATTATTCACCGGACACATTGGGGCAAATATGATTTACTGTATCTGCAGTAAAGAATACAAACGTTTCCACAGGGAACCAACTGTACACACTGGCTGGTGCTGTATTGGCTCAAGGTTGCCACCATTTGTCTTCATGTGACTTATACATGTGAAAGACTAATGTATGCAGCTGGATGCACACTTGGTTCATAAGGAAAATATGAGGTAGGGTTCTCCACCTCCTATTTGTCTGTGTCCAAATATATTAAAGGTTGTTTAAATCATGGGCCACATATATAAGCATGTACGGCTAAGGCCTTCAAGGTTTCAATAACAATGCTGTCTGCTGTAACTCAGCAATCCTAGTCTCTGTAAACATCTGAGGAATACATTTTCCATGCTGATAATTAAGACTTGAGTTTTACAAGAGTAATTAGTTAAACTGTTCCAGTGTACAGATTTTGGCACTTGACACATTTATTTGGTCTGGAATAGTCATTATATAGGCCTCTCTCACTCTGTTTCATTACAGATGCCACCCATTTTAAGGTGTCATATTGAAGCAGAATTGCATAGTGGATGCACATGGGTAGGACTGCTCTGCACACACATGGCAGGCTGTCATAGGATACATATGTCCACATGGAACCATATGATTTATTTCTGTTCTGTAATGGCTTGCTGCTTGCTCTGATTGAGATTGGGAATGAAATAGTGGTTTGAGAAATTATATATATATACGATAGACTGAGGTTTTATCTGTACCATGTTACTTGAGTACTAAACATGCAAATAACAAATTGCCTCTGGCTACAATACAAGCTTACTATATTGTTCTGATATCGTCTACTGTAATGTAGCTAGCATATCAGGTTAAACAGCAGCTTGCAGTGAAATACCTATTGTTTTCCATCTAACAATGTTTTAGTGTTTCCAAACAGACCAGAGAAAAGACCAGGTGAAACCAAGGGAATCGTGAGATGTAATGTAATTAAGTCCCTAAACTCGCTTGTGTTTTGTGCTTGATGTATTATAGTTTGGGATCAGCTTTCTTGTTAGCATTAATAACTGCTGTCAAACCTTGGGTTTGCTTCTTGAATTAACAGCTACCAACAACACGGATTGTCATTAAATGCAACATTATGGTGCCTTACAATGGTTGTCATTAGTAAAGCTATGGCATTGTCAATAATGAGGAACTTGATAATCCATAATAATTCATCCATAATAATAACAGTATATGCTGTCAGCACATTTTATTAACTGATATGTAATTGGAATGTGAACTGTTTCTGTTTATAAAGTTTACTCTTGCTTTTGAAATGTAATTTTAATATATGAATTTTTAAAATGTGGAACAAAATGTCAAAAAGGAAAGTGTCTGGGAAACTCCCCTTTAGGCCTTCTCTCAATCTTCGAACAAACGTACATTTGTGCCTCACAGACTCACCTCACAGTCAGGTTATCTGTGAAGATATGCTTTGCTGTCTCCCCCACAAACTGGAGTCACAGCATGACACCACTCGTTACAGTTAGATCAAATAGAGGTCTGCTCCTCAGGAGTTGGTCAACTCATGTTCATACTGCTCATATCTCTCCTTAGGGCAAGTGCTGTAGAAATTAAATAACTTTAAATTAATTTTTAAAGTTTTACATAACTTTTTAGTCTGTCATGCATTGCTGTAAACATATACTATATGATCATAATATTTAAAATATGGGTGGTTGGAAACACACAAAATGGACATATTTTGGAATTCATTTCATACAGTTTATTAATATCCTTTTCTCTAATTCAACTAAAAAAAACAGAAGTGTTATTTCAAGTCTTGCACCTCTTGCCACTAGTGTTATGTAACAACACGGTGACATTATAACAAGCAACAGCCCTGAAAATCCAAACGAATAGAAACTGAACATTGCCTAATAATACAGGTCAGAAATTCAACTAACTGAATATTTGTTTCTGCAAATAAACCAGAGATTTTGTTCACATAATTATGATAATAACATTGTTTGTATATTTGTTTTCTTGATGTTGTCCTGACAAACCGGAAAGGTTGAAAGATTAGTAGGGGTGAATCATAGTCAGTTATGTTTATTCTGTGCTCTGAAAATTTGTCTAAATATTTATCAGTGAGAAAGTGTCATGTCCAAGGACACCACCATCGTAGCACCAACATCACTGGATTATTTCCTTCTTTGAGAAAGCTTTCGTTCACTGAAAACGCTGATGAAGGGTAGTTTTAGTTATGTTAAGCTACTCCTTCCTACATGAGGATTAACTTGTTTTGAAAGGTCTCATTTAAATCTCAGAATCTTATTTCATCACAGATATATTTCTCTTTTGTGCTACAGAGTTATTGCCTACACAGTTGTACATCTCTATTTGCTCTATCAGAAATATCCAGTGGTATGGTATCTAACAGAATCACTCAGCGAAACAAAGCTCTTTTCCTCCTTAGATAGATTGTCAACATGGGTCCCTATACAGTACGATTGCAAGTCAGCAAAATACTTTGCAACAAAGCGTTGCATTTAGGGCTATTTGCATAAAACATTAATCATGGTGGATATGGTCCATTAACAAAAGCCACAAGTACAGAGCTGACAGGTGTTTTCTGTTGTCCCCCTTTTTTCTTCATCACAAACCAGATGTTTTCCACTCCAGGACGAGCTCGTAAATAACTTTGTTTGGTATCATTGTGGGTTTTACCTGCAGTGCGAGGAATCCTTCATTTGCAAGATTTTCATGTTTGCTCATGCTGTAGCAGGCTTACACATCCCAAAATTCTCTCACCCCATTGTCAAATAGGGGGATTCTACTCATTATAAATACCCTTAGGAGGAAGGGTTGCCAGCTTGATGACATATTCATAGAATATTTGAAAACAAGGGGAATTTTCATGATCCCATCAGATTTACAAAATGAAAAAAATAACATTATTCCTTGATATTCATTATGTTGAGTGTGCTGCCTTGTTGTATAACTGATATAGTTGCTATATAGTTACTCTTAACTGGATGTATTGTTCATGAAGCAAGATTGATTAAAATGTACCAAAAAACATGCAGTATTCATGGATTTATATCCATAATATACTAACATCTGAGGTCAGCATTTTCAAAGTAGTTGGATGCATTCGATTTAAGAATGTGCAAGACCTACTGTGGCTCTGAAGTGCCAAATGCAAAGCAAAACTACATTAAGAAAAATGCTAAATAAAAGATAAACACAAATGCTTTGTGTACTGCCCCCTGATGGTTTGGAGCTTCCCCTCTTGGAAATTACACTGCAACTACCTTAAGCTGTATTTGGTTGAAGGTAGTCCTAGTACCAAATACAACTGCAAAAGTAGGACGTTACAAATGAAACTATTCAAAAAAAGATGTCAACATTATTTTGCGATTATGTCATTGGTTTTGATGTCCGTTCTTCCAGCTAGTTTATCGTATTGTTTTTCCTAATGTTATTTGTTTTTGCATTTTATTTAACATGCTTATGTTTTCTTGTTCATTTCTATATTTTCCTATGTGTATTTGTGTTCCTTACTTGTTACATTTTACACTTCAGACCCAAAGTAAATGTTGACTTTTATCTCAGTATGTTGGTTTTCAGTGACAGAACTGAGTCAGTAGTGATTAGTTGTATGTGACAAGGGGCCCTGAGAATGATATCATACATGTATAACTTACACTGAGTGCAGTTCCTGTCACATTCACTGTGGCTGCTGTTTTTAATGTTTGTACAATTCTGTGTATATGAGTTGAGCTATATACCCTGTCCACAGCTCTCGCCCGGTAATATTGATTCTCAATAAACTTTCTCAGTAGATTCACAAAAGGGCAAACATCTACTTAATTGGTCCTGTTTTAAGTTCCATTGCAAAGGTGTCTCGACTCAATATTTACTTCCCTCATAAACTATTCTCTTGGAGAGCGAGTAAAGTAAGTGCAATTTTCTGACGTATCATATTTTTTATATCAACCAACATGGGCACATTCTTATCAACTCTGGGCAAAGTTACAAAAATAAAGATTGGGTTTTTTTTTTTTACAGATTCAACCAAACATTGGCAAAAGCTCAACAATGTGCATTTCACTGCAAAGGTTACCTTAAGCAGGTTTCCAATTAAATGTTTTATTTAATATTGAACTATACAGGGCATTGCATTTGAAAAAAATATGCAGAATTTAGTAGGGTGATATATTAAACAGAAAATGGCTGAGACCACCTGGGCATAATTTTGAACAGGCTAGTTAATGTAATTTGACCCTGCTGCCTTTGGTGCACATATGCAATATTAAAGTTACATCAACATAACCTAGGCCAATATTATATAAGGATTTACCCTTAATCCAAAAATATAATGCTCAGTCAAACAAAAGGCTCAGAAATTTGATAATCACTGAATTTAATAGGCAAAGGATATTTAAATGGCCCAGGTGGAACAAATATGGCCAAAATGATAGCATCTGAGGATATATTATTTTCACAGGAATTCCATTCCTCATCTATGTATGAAGGTATCTGAATAAGTGAAATAAGTGTTCCAATGTGTATTTAAATATATTAAATAAGTATTCTTGTGTGCATTAAAATCATAAAATAAAACTCTACAGTAATCTTGCTTTTCACAGTAACTTCTGCTGTTGTGTCTCACCTCCAGGACCTGTATTATTTAGATTTCATTCCTCTAAGCACATTCCAGACATTCACTAGGCCTTAAAATGATTCAAACAAAAGAATTCATTTTCTTAACAGAGGGAAAAATCAATTGAAGGAAATCTTTTCCATCAAATCCTGTTATACAATGGCTTTGTCTTAATCCAAAAAGCCCTGAAAGTTTACACTTCATTTTGTTTTATTTATATTATCATTATGGCAATGACCTGTTCCAAATTGAAATTTTAGATCTCAAGACATTTGAAGGCCTATAATCCACATTCTGTAGCTATGTTGACATTTGCATTCTACTGTTTCTTTTTCTCGCCAAAAGGCATAGAAGTAGTTTTAAATTCATTTTTATTGTACCGAGCACAGTAAGTCTTTGAACTGAATCCCCATAGCAATGCTCTGGGTTAACGTCTATCACAGGAAATATATGATGTAATCCTAAAGCATGCTGAGGCTTGACATAAACAAAGGCACATGAAAAGGACTATGTGTTTGTTCAAAGCAAAGCATTGCAATGCGAGATTACAGCATGGTGATTTGTGGATGCATTCTTTCTCTCCATGCAAAAATAAAATCATTCTTTCTTGTGCAAAGGGTGACAACTGTTTTCTTGTGTTTATTCACATCTTCAGTTGCTTATGCAGGTGATAATGACCACTTGTGGCAGTTCAGTGGGAATTTCTTTCAGACACATACAGTGAGTGCAAGCTGAAATATCTTGTCTGTACCTGCACTCGAGTAGACTAAACTCCAAGCATAACAATGACCTACTGTATAGTGTGTTTTTTAAAAAGCCTGTCACCCTTCCCCAAACCTCTGGAAACTACCAGAACATACTAAACTTTCAGTGTAATCTCTGTCTGTAGCATCACCCTGTTTTTGTCTGTGTTTCCTTGTCCATTTCACAAGACCAAAAACAAAAAAGGACTGTTGTATTTGGTTACTTAAATTGGCTTAATCTTGGTTTAACTATGGCTCAGCCAAGTTGCTGTGAGTGGCGAGCAGTAAAAGAAGAGGGAAGTTTGTCAGCAGGGGAGCTGGGAACCGATGTGTTCGCGGGGTCCAGGGGGGTGTACATAGTGGGGGTGGGGGGGGAAGCGGGTGGGGGGGTATGGGGGAAGCAAGGGGGTGAAGGGAGGGGCCAAATTTACTGAAACATACAACATAACACATTACCACGATTCCCGCACAGCTGCCATTGATTTATCTGAGACAGTCAGGGTCGGCAGCGTGCTGGGAGTTGTGGGGGTGCGGCGGCTTTTAATACATGTCTCAAAAGACTTCTCAAACCAAGCAATTTGTTTTAATGAGGAACACCTCAACAATTTACTTATCTGCAGATGCTCGGTTCAGGCTAAATCGTAATCTCTTTCTGTAAATCTTTTTTACTGTCCACGGAGGTTTTGTTCACAAAGGCTGAGGCCCCCACCGGACCCTTCTGATCGGTTTGAGCCAGCCGAAAGTTTCCAAACTGCCACCACCATGACAGGTGGTTACTGTTGAAGCTATCTTCCGCGGTGCTGGTTGGGGGAGGGAGTTAGTCATAATCTTTCAATCTGCTTTCTGTTGTTTCAGTTGTTGTTTTGAGACACAACATTTTTTCAAGGATGGAATACAGATGAGTAGGACTTCACAAACCAAATGGGTTATTAAGCCAATCCACTGACAAATGGCTAGGCTGTTTATACATGGCTGCACAGTAAACCTCAGTAAATGTTTAGACTATACGGAGCGCGCTGGGAGTTGTAATTACACCTCTGAACATATAATCATATTCATATTCATTAACTATCTTGGACCAAAATGCAGCGATGATTCATCCGCATATAAACAAAAGAAAACCAAGGTTTGTTTAAAAGTGATCTGGAATAAACTGAAATGAGCAAGTACATTCCTTTTTTAAAGCTCCTTGGAGGTTGTCCGTGTGCACAACTTCCCTTGTGCAAGATTTACTCACTCTTAACCACAGACCCAAAATCCAGCTCTTTAAATCTTGGCATCACCTCTGTTAAATTCACCAGCTGCAACGAGGTGATTGACGGGTATTGGCTGGCCAATCAGAGCTCATTAACATCCCTTTGAAGGAAACATGCAAATGTAAATTGAACCGCAGACAAAAAAAAACCCATTCAAATCCGTTCTCCAGTGTTACTGGAGGGTTTAGCATCATGCCACATTTGGCAACATGTTATTCTCCTAGAGTGTCCAGTGTGTAGTGGCAGGAGGAAACCAGAAATAAACGTATGATGTTTCTAATGAAATGAATCCCACTGCATGCTGTGCTTTTCAGAGTAGAGTGTATCAAATTAGATAACAACCTTAACGAGGCCTGGGGTTAGTGTTTAAGACAATCGAGTCAGGCGATAATTGGGGCGTGTGTGTGTGTCTGCATGTGTGAGGGTGTGCGTGTATGTTTCTGTGTGTGCATATGATAGAAAGAGTATGCAGAGTATGTGTTTGTGTGTATGCATTAGGGAGAGAGACGGAGAGTGAGAGAGACGTGCAGCAACCTGCTGGTGTGTGTCTTTGTGCAAGAGTTTGTGTGCGAGTGTGTGTTTGAGTACACGCATGTGGGTGTGGGTGTGCATGTGTGTGTGTGTGTGTGTGTGTGTGAGTGTGTGTGTATGTTTCTATGCATACACTGTTTCTCCTGTGAGGACAGCTGGAGCATTGGAGGCCCTAGTCGAACACTGAGGCGTGCTAGCCCACAGCTACACTGACACCCAGGGACATGTTTTGATAAAGGGAAGGGTGTGAGCCAGTAACTCCTCCAGGCAGCTGGCCCCAGACGTCAACACAGGGACCCTTGTGTGACTTCCCTGCCTCTGAGTGATGTAACACAAGACACCACAAGGCTGAGAGTTACTCATACATAGACCCCCATTGCATAATATCCCTGTCGGAACAAATACAGGGCTTAAGGGTTGTACAGTATTCACGGTGGGCTTTGAGACGCCGTTAAAAAGATAACCATGTAATAGGATTTATGTAAAAACAAGCAGTTTTTTGTTCTAAAACGTCCTCTTTAGAATAGTTAGCCTGTTATTTTTTATGTATTAGGGGCCAGGGGAGTGACTAAATATTTATAAGTGGTTAAATAAATGACTGTTTAGCTTGGGCGAACATCGCCAAAGCAAAACTGAATATTTTACTTGTAAGTTAGGCCTAAACTCATACGCATCAGAATCAAAATACTATTAAAGCAGGCTTGTGTTTCAGATATATTCCCTCCTGATTCCCATCTTGGTTTACTAGGCATTATATTGCATGTTATTAAAAAAATGAATTGTGCTAGGATTGACAAGACAAGCCTGTTATTTGACAATCGGAATTTTACCTCATAACTACTGTCATAAAAAACGGAAGCCACCCTCACCTATAGTACTTAAACAGGGTTTAGTGTTATCAGCATAAGTCATAAAATTCTGCACATACCATCAACTTATATAAATCAAATATATAGAGGCAGAGTATGCAGAATGGTTATGTGGTGACTTAAGCGATATTACCATAGCCAAACATTAAGACAGGAATCTCCCGTGTGATCGCACATGATACATGTAATAGTACCATTCCGTCACTGTGTTTTCCACCATAAATTGCCTGGACTATGTGTAACTGTTCATCTGGACAGACATCGTTGGTTGCCCTTTTAAAAGTCCATGAAGTGTGTCCAAACCGGCATGAAAACCACATGGGTATCACATGGGAAGCAGAGACTGGACAGTGTGAAGCCAGCCTTGTTGCTTGAGTCTGAATGGTCACAACCCCCTTCTTAGTGTATCTCAAGTGACCGTGTGTTTATTTACGCATTTATGTGTGTGTTTGTTGAAGAGGTTAATCTTAAAGGTGCTGAAAATATGAAAAAGTTGATTGAGATACAAAGCGCTCTGAGCCCAGTCTCTGCTGGCAAACTGTTCCCAAATAAAGTGGCTTTGAGGGGATCAGCCACAGCTCTGGGGATGTTTCTCGCACATTTTTAACCAAAGGTTACTAAAATGCTTATGTCAATGTTTATTCACTCCCACACACATTTTTTAGAGCGCCAAAACAAGCTACCTCCCTCTATGCATGCACGTGTATGTGTGACCGTGTGTGTGTGTGTGTGTGTGTGGTAGAGGTAGCTGTGAATGACATACCAAGCTAGAGAATGCTCAAGGTCACACATCTGTGATTTTATTAAACCAGACACACCTTCCAAAGAAAAAACAGATGCATTGAAGTTTTTCTTCCCATATAACAAGAAAAACAAACTGGCTGTCTTTACAGGCAATGAAGTATAACAAACAATACTGACAAAATATCATTGAATATATTTACATAAACACAAATACACACACACATGGTTGTCAGCTGATTATTTCAGCTTTATACCTCGCAGATCATTGGGTGGTGTAAAATTGCAAAAAAGTATATCCTGTCTATATTTTATGATAATATGAAGCCAGCAATTTAAGTATATCATGTAGCATTTAGCATAATATTTTAAACTAATGAATGCATTATAAAATTCAAGATTCTTAAGTTACATACCAATATTTTGAAGGATACAATCGGCTATGTTTGGCTGCAAAAGTAAAAATCTTGATGAAGCTCTGTCTTGATGTAGCCACAGTGAGGTCAGAAGGAATTTAATTTTAAAAATACAGAACTAAAACAACTAGGCCACCCAACAGTACAGCAGCTAACATGTTAATTTAGACAAATACCATCGTATACATTTTCATTCCAACAAATCCAAATCAATTAGTCTACGAATTAAAAATTAATTGCAGTGAAAATAACCTGATCTTATTGAAAATGAACTAAATTAACAAATGTTCCACTCAAAGGGTTAGCTAATAAATCAACTTACCACTACACCATAGAGTAGCTGAAAACCAATGGCTGAAAACCAAGGATTATCTACATATTAAACATGAATTACAGGGAAATGTATTTCTACACCACACATTTTGCTACAAAATCCAGTTTGCTTGATACGTTACTCTTTTCATTTTATGACAATTAGTAATCAATATTTTTCATATTATTTTCACCAATATCCTCCATTTGCAATAGTAAGCCAGTCACTGTCCATCATGTGACCCTTCAGGTCCGAAGGCTATTCTGAAGCATACCGAGCCCCTGTGAAGTGTGCAGCCAAGCAGTGCTTCCCTTCACTCAGCAATCCACCAGCTGAGCTGCATTTTCACATCGCTGGTGACCTGCACATCCTGCACCGCTAGTGCAAACAATCAGCATGTGCTTGCCTGAACAGAGGACTTCCAGTTGCTTGATCTGGCAACCTCCATCCCTTTTTGATTTGACCCAGGCTGTCGTGAAGCATCTCTGGGAGCTATAGCTTCAGCTGGACCTGCTGTCTAGGGTCCAGCTCTATGAATTATTACATTAAACAATGTCTTTGAGACCAGCTTTGAAACAGGTTTTCTGGAGACAGACGCATGCTCATAACATTGGATGCAGCATTCAATATGACGACAGCCATAATGGCTAAATCATCATGTTTTGTATTTACATTGGTCAACATTTAGACGTTTAGCAGATGCTTTTATCCAGTGTGACTCACAGAAGTGCATCCAATATGCTTCCATAACAACAGAAACGATACCACACTGTTAGCATCACACCTAGCACTAGCTGCCATTTCATCAGCCTACAGCATCAATTGGTACAGGTGGTTCAAGCAGACTGAGGAAAAGGTAGGTTTGAAGATACAGTGATTGGTGGATCTGAGGACACTGTCAACTCAGTTGTTGATTCTCAGAGATCAGAATTAGTTCACCCAAGATGCAATTTAATCAACCAGCTGATTTGTGACATGATAAACATATAAGCGTTTGGAAGGAGAGAAAACGAAGTGCGTCATCAACATGGCAGTGGTACATATATAATAAAATAAAACATTTTATCCATTTGAGTGAGTGTCGCCCTTTCCCCTCCACTGTACTGTATCACTTGGAATGCCAAGAATCCCAGTTAGAGCTTTCCATTACTGTGCAGAGGAAAGGAAAGAGCAGAGTCTTTTCTACATGGTCAAACCTGCATGAAAACAGTGCAGCTTCCCCGCTGTGCATGAGGAATGCACTCTCTCCTCCAGCCTTCCCCTGGTCCCTGGGTACATCTATCATGGCACACACCGCATGTCTATAAAACACGCCGAATGCCAAAGGCTTCGGGCTCGAGGGCCACCGCGCCGTTAAAGGCTGCCGGAAAAGATAAAATGTCAGCCTCACGGAGCCTTCTAGAAATAAGATGTTACTTCTACTGCTGATTCCAGAGGCGGACTGCCAGAGAGAAAAAAAGGGGGAAGGGAAGGATGGGATTTTGTGACTGGAAAAGGTTTATACAGCCAGCAATAACTGTTAAATCACATAAGCCTCTTTGTGAATATGCAGAGGTGCTTCTCTTTTTTGCAGATCAACAGGAAATACTATAAGCCTCAGCTTTTTACCCAGGGGCAGCATCCTGCAGTTAATAAGGGCAGAGGTGGTAACTGGATACTATGCAAATCACACACCCCAGAGAGCGTGGGTGTGAACACTTCCACAACATTAGCTGCAAAAGTGTTTGAATATACCTGTTCTCTCACTCTTAAGCATTACTATAATTTGTGAGGTGATGGCTTTAAACCCTATTGACCAGTTTTTTCATATTAGAACAACCTTTGGAACCGCTCATGCATTTA
Organism: Albula goreensis; assembly: GCA_022829145.1. Lineage (NCBI taxonomy): Eukaryota > Metazoa > Chordata > Actinopteri > Albuliformes > Albulidae > Albula > Albula goreensis. The sequence goes on from CM040744.1 coordinate 10,825,900, forward strand.
CATTTCTCAGGTGTAGTCCTAAAATGTGTGATTATCCATTATGATTAGCAATGTTCATTTATTAAGGTCCACTGGGCCTATGCAAAGTGGTTGAGATCATCTCAAGCTTGTTTCCTTTGATGCAGTAATCATGTCCAAAATATATCTCTTGTAATTTTAGTCACATTTGTTTGTGTTTAATAGTATTGGCTGCCTGCTTGCTAGCTATCAATAGATAACCAGAGAATGAGGTTTCAGTTTATGGGTTAACAGCATGAATGCTAACTGACTGGCTAACATAAGGAGATATCATTGTGGCATAATTCTAGGTAGTTCGGCTAACCAATATCATTCAACATCTGTTCTGCCATTTACCATTTAGAAGCCTCCCTTAGTTGTCGATTTCTTTCCAACCAAGCCTTGTTACTCCATGAATATGTATGAGGCAATCTGTTTTTGGGAGACCTCCTGCTGTCTGAAGAGATGGGCTGGTTAAATAAACAACTTGTACCAGAAATTACTGTATATAAAAATGCTACGCTGTTTGATTTCCTATTCCTTCTAACTTGTTGATAAAGAGTATGCATAGGCCCACTACAGATATTCATTAAGGTCAGAGTGTTTATTTATTTGGTTGTTTATGCATTACATAATACGTAATTATGAGAATGCACCATGATTTCAAGGCAAATATCGAGCACGAACCAATTCTCACAGTGTGCTAATGCCTCTTCTCCAAATGTCAGGAGAATACCACCATGACCTATGTGATTAACAGTATTGTGGCTCTCCGCTGGCTGCATGGTTATTTGTGCATTTTCACAGCACAATCCAGGACCATTGTAGTGTATGAATGATTATATGTGTCCTGAGAAGGCCGTAATGCTTTGGGCCAGCTGTATGCAGCTCCAGTAAGCCTGAGTAATGATGATCTTTCCCATCTTGGTGGGCGAGGTGCCTTAGCCCGTTTGAGTCACTCCCTCTAATTGGAGAGATTGTGTAATCTAAAGGGGTACTTTCGTTAAGACATCTGCTGACCAGTGAGGTTGTAGAAGAAGCTGTTTTTCTCTCAGTTTTGTATTATTATGGCCCCCAAACCATAGAATAAAAGGACAGAAATACAAACATTAATATGGTTGGTTCATGCAGTAATGAGCTACTTTCAGAGTTAAATTTACAGATTTGACTGTACAGTAAAGCCGCCATTGATGTTGTTGTTGTTGTTGTTGTTGGAAAATTGCCATTTGTGATGGCAATTTTTTCTTTCACATTCTGTTAACCGTTAAAATTTCCAGTCTTACTTCTGGCTTGAATTTCACTGTTTAATGCATTGTTCCACTATGAATGCCTGTGAGGAAATACCATAGGTGAATACTGACCTTCCCAAAAAAGACTGCCAACTCCAGTCTACTCTAGTTTTCACAAAGAGATGTGAGTAGCTGAATATCTTTAACTAGTTATTGCAAATAAAGCCAGAAAGATAGAAGGATTTGAAAGATAAGGAAAATCAATGTGTGAAGGTTCATCTAAGAATAACATGGGAACACAAGTTTCCACAATGTGAGAATACTGTCTTTCAGCCATTTAAACCTAACTGGATAATTACAGTATGGCTGTCGACAGTGGTGTTCAGTAGTTGGCATAGTGACAAAGTCAAAAACATGAAATTGAAATAACCTGAACTTTATCTAACAGTGAAGTTTAACAAACAGTTTCCAATTGGCACAACGTTCGACAGCTTGCGCACTCCACACTCAAGGGACTGTCGGCTAATTATTCAGCAAGCTACTGTTTTCAGAGCTATTTCAGCAATTCACTTATGACTGAACATTAGATATATCAGAAACCGTGAGCCAAGACTGTCCAAAAGTCTACATCATATTTTATGTTATTTCTGGCATTACTACGTTATACGCCCCAGTAGTTTGTAGATACTTAAAACATAGTTTTTTGTAGATAAGGTCTTGATACACAGTAGATGCAGTACTGTAGGTATCTAGGCCAATCTTTTTGCTTTTCTTTCTCATTTTTTTTCCTGGAGGAACCATATTTTTGCATTTGAAACGCTAAAAGTGCAATGCACATGCAACTGCAAATTGTAAATGTAAATGAGCCCAAGGCAGTAGAGAAGGTTACGTCCGCGCTGTCTCTCAGATCCCAAAACATGCAAATTCAAAGCAAATGCCTTTTGTTCTGAGTAAGCTGCATGATGAGTCTCAAAATATCACCATTTGTTCCGTATCATCCACATTTTTTTCCTTTATTTTGCTTGCTGCAGATGAGCAAAATTGGACATTGAATAAATCAGTGTTTGTTTCTAAATTCGCAAAACAATAATCTATTATTAATATTGTTATTATATTACAATGTAATTGTTTAGTTTCTTGAAATGTCTCCATGTTTTATAAAATACAATAATGGTATGAGTAGATATGTGTGCTGCTGGAGTTCCATCCCTTCCATTCTATTTGCTTTTGCCAAAATGTGCAGTTGTTTCCATGGCGCATAAGGGATTTCACACTCTATTGTCTTCAGAAGAAAAAGAAAATTACGGGCATGCATCGTTCATGTATGTATGCATTGTTTGGTATAAAATTAGGTGTTTTGAAGATATATGATTTCAGATTATACACGTGTATACATGTGCATGCATACATGTGTATGCATGTGTATACATGATGATGAGTTCCACAATATGATCCTTTCAAGTTCCATTTATTTAACAGATGCTGTTTATGATATATCTATATGCAATAATGCACTCACAAAGCAACATGTTTAACAATGAAAAAAGAACCGTGGCTTTCTCTCTAAGTGTATCTGCCCTTCTTTCTGTATGTGGATATGTTTGATGAATGGGCAGGGACACTTACCCTCCTATTAATACTAAGGTTCATACACCCACCTTTAATTTGCATGGGAGCCCTGGTCCTGTGGCCTATGTGATAATGTATACTACCACACAATGGCTGCTGGCAGTGGTGCACAGGCAAGGTATTGTGTGGCAGGTTCTGGGCTCAGATGTCAAAGCAGCAGCACCCCATAGCCAATAAGCTTCCTGGTGTCTCAGCAGAGTTAGTGAGGGCCCAGGAGCATAGCATGAAACCGAAGGGTATCACCTAAAACGTGACAAATTATCATGATCTTGGCAGAATGAGGGTAACGGAAGTGCTCAGTAGTTGGAAACATAATCAAGAGGCTGCGAGCAGCTCGCACCCTCATTGTTTACTTAGCATGATAAATGGCGAGCACAGTCATTAACAGCCGAAAGAAGGAAACGAGATATGGCACGACAATGGAGTGCTCGTGAATGAGAGTTATGAGTTTTAAGCTGAGGCAAGGCCTAGAAACCCTTGATCTGAATTGACCTTTGACCTCTACCTTCATTAGAGATGGTGGGGGTGGCCTACATTGAAACAAAAGGGCGTGATGCGGGTGCGTGAGGTGGGAAAATGGCCTGCTGTTGCCAGATTCAGTGATGCTGGGTTCATCACAAAAGGTGATGAACCCACCATTGTGGGACATGGGCTCCTAGGAGAACACCCACATCCCAGCTATATATAAATAACATCAGACAATATAAATTCCAGTATCCCCTGAGCAGAAACTATGAAAATGCCTTCTGCCCCTATGTCTATTTGTTCTGTGCATCTATTTTAGTAGTATATAGTCTCTAACAATAAACACAAAATGATTGGCCTGTGTCATAAAAGCGTTGTCTATGTGTTAACATGTATTCAGGTCCTGTCAAGTCCCTGAGGCTTGTGATGTGGCTCAGATGCAGAAAGGGACTGTGGGATAGCAATCCAGGCATATGATATTGGTCCCAGTAGAGCATCTTTATTTTCACACACAAAGGGGTTAAGAAACATAATCAGAGAGTAAATGACTAGCACTGGAAAAAATCACATCAGTTCACTGAGGCCATTCCCTAAGGATGAGATCTAGTAGATCCTTCACCCACTCCTGCTGCCGTATCCCATGATCCCACTCTGTAGGTCATGGGAACAAAGCCATGGCTAAGTGAAGCCAGGCATGCTTGAGGTTTTCGTTCAACTGAAACCTTTTACTATGTAATTAGATCAATTAAAAGGCAAATGGTGCTAAATTGAACAAGTTGCCCATTGTGTTCACAGAGAGCAGCTTTCTTCTATGTGCACTGACTGAGAAAATATCACTTTGCAGGTCACTGTGGATAAAAACATGTGCTAAAGGACTTAATCATAGTCAATAAAAATCTGCTGGATTGCTACAATTTCCTATTCTTCATACAACTTTGTAATATTTCTTGGCAATCAAGAACAGGAAAATTCACCAGGTAATGTGACTACATTTTGAACACCAGAAAGCACAATTCCATGAAACAATTTAAACGGTCCATCGAACATTTCACCTGTGGAAAGTTCACCTGTGATTGAACTGCTGAGGTTTGCATGAATAGTACTGTTAGTGGTTCCACGTCAGAAAACGATAAACCATCAATGAAATCATGGCACTGAACGTGCCATGCAAATAATGTAAGTGCACTGAGCTCCCTGCAGTGCAGACGCGGTGAGGATTGAAGGGTTAGGGATTAAGAGGGCGCCGGGCTGTGATGATCTGTCCACAGGGGTCACAGCGGTGGTCATACCAGGAGCTCAGGACAACTGTGGCTTTCATGCCTTGCTTCAAATTAAACTTTCATTGAAGGTCAAAGGCCAAAGAGGGGTGAGGGGTGGGGGGTGGGAGGAAGCCAATCCAAGACAAATGAGTGAATGGAGTGATAGGGGCAGGAGTCATGGTAACCTTGAAAAGGTTCCAACAGAGTAGCATTCACTTCAGGTCCAAGAAGTTCCACACACCCTACCCCCAACCCCACCCTCACCCCCATCTCCACCTCCACCCTGCACCACCTCCCTGCCCATCCTTCTGTACTGATGCTCTCTTCTGCTGCCTGCCTTTTAACAAAGAGCTTCTTACCTTCTCCGCCTTTGTTTTTACTAAGCCTTAGGAGGCTCACACGAGGGATCGGTCGGCCATTGTCCCTGCTCTGTTTAACCCACAAGAGGAGAATGAACATGCCCCTTCACCTCACTCCAAGCATATAAGACACTTGAAAACAGGAGAGTCTGCATTTTATGCATGTGTTGTCCCTGCTGTTGCTTTTATTCTTCAATTTCAGAAATCACAAAACAGTGAAAACAAAACTAATTTTGTGTGAGAAACCAAAAAAGCACAAAAGCAAGACGTAACCGATGATTCTACTTTCATGGAGAAAAAATGAGGTGAGGAAAATGAACACTTGATGAAATGCGTAAGTGAAAGATGATTAAAAAGCAAACGGTATGCAGAATGAATTGGATGCTAAGATTTAGCACAAAGGTCATACAACATTTCAAAGTGTGTTTTTTAAGATCAAATTTCTCTAACATTTTCCATGTTTCCCCTCTTTGTCATGTATTTCTTGTTTTGTTCCTACTCTTGCTGAACCAAAGCTAGCCATACCCGGAAAGGAAAGAAACATCTATCGCATCTCATAGGAACAGATGTGGATAAAAATAAAAAAAAATAAATGACTGTACAATACAATCAGAACTGACGAAAAAGAAAGTACCAAAAATATTAAACACAAAAGTCTGGAGCCCTCCATCTGAAGCCTGCTACATCTCTCTTGTTTCAGGCCCAGCGGTTTCTTTCTCTATGTAAATACACGTACGCTGGGGGAGTAACAGTTGCCCTGAGTCTCGTTTCATTAGGGGTGTTTGAAAAGGCCCCGTTTCATTAATGTCTATAATCCATCAGCAGGAGCTTATTACGCTTTTCGCAGGTGCACCACTGTTTGTTCAGATTCCTGCAGGGGACAGTGAGGTAATTAAACATCTAAAGCCCTTCACATTACACAGTGGCCCATTCACCCGCCTGCCAAAAAGTCTCCCCCAAGTTCAAATCATTTGAGCTTTAAAGACCCCAGATTTATTTCTAAACAGCTGAGCTGGTGATTCCGCTCTCCATTCATTCCTTGTTCGGCCAAGACAGCTTTTCAGATCTCTTTATGTGGTCCTGCCAAGGAGCAGCCCAATTAAATTTCACATCGGTCCCTAAGAAAGAAGATGGGTTTGCCAGAACCACAGATTCACAGGCTTATTGTTCTAGAGCATTCTTAAGCTGGGGCATCTGTTGTTTTAACTGCACACCATTGTTTGTGGCAGTAGATGTTCTGAATGGGATGTTGGCTTGGATGGGAGATGTTTCAGATTTGTCTACTGTACCCGTGTCAGCAGGAACAAACAACTCAGCAATGCTTCATGAGTTTATGGAAGGTTTGATTCATTAGTTCTGCTAAAGAACCTCAGTTCTTTGTGACAAATGGCACAATATGGAATTTACGGCACAACATTGTGGACCAAAGTTTGCGTATTTCTTTATCAAATACATAGTGATGACCACAGATAAACCCAATGAATGTTTTTCTATGGCATTCATTCATAATGAAGTGTGCTCTCATTTGGTTTCTCTCACACTTCTAAAAACATCTCCTTGCACCACTATCACCTGGGTATGGCACCTTCCTGCACAAGCTGCAGAATATTTCTATACAGCTAGTTAAATGACCCAATTAATTCATAGTGAACAGCAGTGAGTCAGGTTTCACACAGATGAATGGCCTGTCACTGCATGTGACAACTGCACATAAAGAAGACAAAATGCAAGAGGAAATCGGAGTGTTTCATATAACATGAGCACATTACTCTGAAATTTAAAAAAAGATATGCTGTGATGAAGGCATATTTATTATTAGGCTGTATATTTATTCTACCCTAATTTACAACAACATAAAACCTGGTTTGAAATGCCATAATAGAAAAGGGCTGCAAAACTCAGATTCTGCAGCCATTCTGTTTTGCAGCATTTGTTTCAACAAAATAGCCAAGCTTAATTAGCCAATTAGCCAGACATACCTACCTAGGTTTGCTCATTTATTAGGCTACTGTAAAGCTTTCCAGCTGAAGATAAAAGAACATGCTTTGAAAATGGCTGTTTAAATAATATAATGGGATAATTAAACAATTAAGAGCTGAAGTCAGGACACAATCCAGCAAAATATTGGCCATCCTTGAACACTCCTATAAAAAGACATAAAGAGGTCATAGATACCATTTTGATGTCATGCAATAATTCATTTATGGACTCAGATATCTGTCTCAAAGCATTATGCGCATGGTATTATTACCCAGTTCTTCTGTTTTTGCCATTGATAATGAGAAACATACAAATGAGTTCATTTTCTAATGTGAAACCTAGTTTACTTCTTCCAGGATGAAAGTATCCAGGTTAATCTGAACACCATCAATTGTGTATATTGGCTTTTGTTCCAGGACCTTATTTTTCTGGACATCTGTATGTATCACTTCTGGTTCCTTCCTCTATGCAGCCCCAGTGAAAAGCTACACACCAAGGGTAATTAAAAATGGCATGTAATCATGAACACATCAGTCTTTGTTGAACTATCTAATTGATTGTTTGTTGATCTTTCTATCTATCTACCTACCTATCTACCTGTCTTTGACCCAAGCAAACTACCTAACTGCCCTTGGCTCACCTTCCTGCTGAAACCTGTCGCATAGCCGTAATGCTGAAAAGTCTGCAGTCAACTCTGAAACTCAAGGTCAATAGCGTGTATCCTTAAATTTGTGCAAACTCTGCTATTTCCAAATACAGCGACCAGCTCTGCTGCTGCAGCAACAGTGCCAGCTAAAGTGTTGGTAAATTACAGGGGGCTATAGACACAAACAGTGTTCATTAACTGATGAGGCAAGGATGTCCTGCCAAATGAATCCATAACGCCCCACCCAGCAGGCCTTCCTGGATACAAATGACCTTGACACAGTGCCGATTCATAGCACACAGCACAATACTACGCAATACACAATATACTGTGTGTATGATTTCATCACATAAATCAACTATAATGTACAAGCATCAAAAATAATGAAAGGCTTTAATCATGTTAGTTCAGTTTTCTAATTTATGAAATGGTTACTTGTTATGGACCAGGCCAACAATGTTTTTGTCCATCAGTATAGTGGGAAGATGACAATATTTTCTTTATTATTGACGCATTACTCTTTAATATCCTGCAGCCAAAAGTTATATTTCTCTCATGTGAGGTGGTAAAGCCAATTTTGAGCTCTTGTTTACAATAACATTAAAGTACTTTTTGTTTTGAACTATCTGTACTGTTCCACTTCATTAAATGCATAAAAGGCCTGTTTCACACAAATCACTTGTGAAATGATGGTAGCTGGTTCTTTCCGTTTTGTTATATTTCCCATAAAATATGGCTTCCATTGAGTCTTGCTGTGAAGCACATCGGTATTTATGTTTCAACTTTGCGTGAAGTGAAAGGGCTTAAAGTAGTCTGCCGCTGCAGCAGCAACAAAGTTGTTACGAACCCAGGGAGAGATACAAGACAATTTTCATAATAATTGGATGGTTGACATTTCACTACTTTTATATTGAGGAGAGGAAGAAAGGGAGATTTGTGCAAACACTTTAAGGATCGGCAGTGCTTTCAGCTCATGGAGGTGAATGAAGAGCATGAAATAACAGGCTGGCCGCCCACCTACCTGTCAGCAGGCTATTAAATCTGGGAAGATGAAGTGCAGCCCTGAGGTATCAGACTAAAACGAAATTATTCTCTCCATCACAATTCCCATACACACACAGTAGTGCAGACTGCAGAGATGAGGATTCCAAAATATTACAGAGGATCCAAGAGGGCAAGGCATGAATTTGCTTCACTTTGAGTTTTTCTTCTCTATGCTTTAGTCTCCCATCTGGTTATGCCTGTGAGTCCAAAAGTGTGGATCCTGCAGAATGTAATGATGGATGGACGTGATTAAGCCACCGAAACACAGCGGGCAGCTGTTAGAGAGGAGACATTTTGGCACAGCAGGCTGTCAAAAAAGTGTGGGTTATTATCTCGATTTGCATTTCATGTTTTTTTTTTGGATGTAGACAAGCGTTATTGGGTGTGTTCATTGTTTAGGAAAAGAATTGTTATCATTTGAAATGCAAGCCCTAATGGAGATTGCGTGATTGCAGACGACAGTAACCCCCGCCCCCCCCCCCACCCCCTTCCCACCCAGGACTACAGTCCAGCAGGTCCTTCGGCCCCCACTTTATGTCGCTAACAATCTCAGATATGAGGACCAATCCTCAATAGCTCTGGTCATTGCAGTGATTTGCCGGTTCTGGTTTTCTAAGGCCAGGCTGGAATGAAAGCTGTAAGACACTGTGGAATGATAAGTTTGTATGGCTGCAAGCCCAAGGAGAGACAAAAAAAAGAAAAGTATCTGTTCCAGGTCAATGTGAGGCAACTAGAGGATATTTCATTATCCAGCACTGCCAAGCTATCTCAGCACAGTACAAACATGATCAATAGTATAATAATACTAAATGAATAGTGTAATCAACTTGGATGGTAGACAAGAGACACCTATATGTACTTGTGAATAATGAATTTTGCAAGTAGTAAGAAATTATAAACATTGGTGTCTGGTGACTGGATGTCCAGCACTGTATAATGAACAACTTGGCCAAAATTATTATTCTAACCCTGGCATCATTAAAATGCTAATTTAAAGCTATATATCAGCAAGCAAGATCATAAAGATAAAGTTTCCAAGTTGCCTTTTATTTTGAAAATAACTGTGTAAGTACCGTTCTGTGGTGTTTTCTGAAAAAATAGGTTATCAGGTATGGGTAAAAGCAGTTGCTGGATTATGCCGAATGCATAAATATCATGTATCTCTGAGACAAACACACAGCACAAGTCCATTCCTCCTTTTATTCAGTTCTCCGTACCCTTACATAAGGCTGTCATTGGGAACTCGCAACAACATTGCAGTGATTCCTCACGTATACTGCAAATAGCCTCTAATCCTGTTTAGCCGTGGAATGCAGCAAATACGAAAAGATGCTTGAGAGGTTTTTGTGGTATTTTCTAGAATACCAGTCTGTGGCTTTTCACTCTGAAGGGAATAAAAACAAAAACTAGATTCAAACGAAAATTGACCTTTTTTTCCTTCCTAATGGCAACCGAGTTCCTTCAATTATTTCTTCCTGAGGCAAATGGCATTTTTCTGTCCTATTTTTATATCAGAGGAGATGAAATCAAATGATTTGGAAAGTATTGAGTGCAATTCAATTAGAAAATGAAAAGCACTGTTGACCATCCACAGCTTTGAACAACTGTGAATCATTTCTGACAGTAGTTCTATTATACATGAAACATATGGAGGTCTCCACAAAACTCTAGGGGTGACAGCAGCAGTATTATCAGTTAAATGGTCTGTCATTCTCATAAGAGTTTGTGAAAACCCTTGTGTTATCATTGTAATTATCCTTTGTATTGCTTTGAATACTTTTTTAAAGCATTAAACTACATGCTAGTTTGCTTCTTTATCATATTCAAAGGACCTCAATTTTTTACAGGAAATATGGGTGTGAACAAAGGAAGTGATGTATCTTGTTCCCACAGCTCAACTTTTAGCCATATGGCAGCCAATAAATGTACAATATGCTTAGGGTCACCTATCATCTAGTATAGATGGACCTAAATATCTACCTGCATTAACATTACATTACTGTCATTTAGCTGACGCTTTTATCCAAAGCAACTTGCAGTTGATTAAACTAACCAAGGGCCAATCTCCCCTGGGAGCAATGTGGGGTTAAGGGCCCAACAGCAATGGTGTTCTTGCTGTGGCTGGACTGGGACTTGAACTGCCAACTTCAGGAGTCCCAGTCATGTACTTTAGCCACTAGGTTATAGGCTGCCCCTACTTACGATCTTCGATCAAAATGATCCAGATACACTGTTCAATCTTATTCCTTTCAATGCTGCAGTGACTCATACGTAGTGGACATATCTGAACCTATGTCGAGCAGCATATTAATAAGGGGTGAGTCCCAGAGAAATCTTACTAGAGTGTGTCATGGGTCGATAATGTGAAAAATCCAGCATTATTTCACTCCGATTTGTAATACATATTTTTATAGCAATTTAATGCATTGCATTTTGTGGGAGTAACTTATGTATGTTTGTGTTGGATTTGGGTATGTGTCAGAGGTTATGTCTCAAGAGCTCATGTGAGGTAGTAAAGATTTGAAAACTGTGAAGCACATTTAAATTGGCTCTAGACATAAACTCAGGCACACCAGTGACATCCTATCACATATCCCACACTTTTCCCTCAAGTGTAAAAGGATAGGTTGATAACCACATTTATCTTTGCTTTGAAATTAAAGTCAAAGATTGCTTGAGGGTGCACTCCAGGTAACTTTACCTCCTAATGTTACTTAAAGAGATACTCAAATGGAAGCACAAAGTGTTGATATTGGAGTTCACAGAAATATTTGGAAAAATAACACCGCCTTATTTTCTCAGTAAAGTTGTGAACAGGATAGCTGGAACATACACAACAGAACATTGAAAATCATTTGATGAGGAAGTGAGGAAATTGACTTGTACGGCACACACTATTAACTGACATGTCAGTCTGGTTCATTGTGCATCACCTTTTTAAACTGGATGTGATATATACCTGAAAACATCAGAATGAGTCAATTGGGCCTTCAAATGAATATTTATTGCATGTATCCAAAAAGTACAGTGACATAAAATTACAAATTCAATTTTTCTTGTTGTATTATATTGAATATTTGAATTAAAAGCTTTGAATTTCATTCTGAGTACCACAATTTACTGATGTTCTACCATGTTGTATTAATTTCCAGACCTTTAATTAACAGGCCCGTTACTAAAGCAAAACATTTTCCATTTCCCTTCTTGATCGATAATTGCAAAGCACATAACATAATTGCTCCAACTTTCATCAATTTTAAACAATTCCAAATGAGCTTTGGCTCTGTGAAAAAAACAAGAGAGATGAAAAGCAAGGGCAGAGCCAAAGGCCGCCAGCGTCTGTGTTTACCATCAATGACGAAAACAGATTTTGCGGGCCTGCTCCTTGTCGTGTTTTGAGGCGGTGAGAGAGCACAGGGCCGACCGCGAGTTGATGAGCTTCCGTGTGAGCAGACAAACCCTCTTCTTCCTGTCCCACTCAACCCAACCCCAAATCCTGCTCATGAGCTTCCCGGAACCATTGGCAGATGTGGAGACAGGGGCGATGGCGGGGGGTGGAAGAAGGGGGGCTTGTTCTACACTCAGAACTCACATTTTAGCATGAAAAAAGATTACCATGGCTTACCCCTGTCATGTGTATTTACATATAAAGAAGGAAGGGATATATCTGCTTTAGCATCCTGCCAATCAGATTGTTTTGCGTGGGGGTGAAAAGGCCACTGAAATATGTAATGTTGTGGTATTTCACAAGCCTCTTGTGGGATGAAATCCTCTTTGCTTGAAAGGGTTATCGCCGCTGAAAAAGCTGCAGTTCAAAATAAGCTTGCTGTCTAATATTAGCACTATTCTCACTGTTGACACTGATGCTTTTTTTCCACACCGATTTCTTTTGATTTATTTAATCGATTACTTTCTACATGTCTCATTTTAACAAGCAGTTGATAAAGTTGATCATAGTAAATTTGAAAAAAAAAGAAAAAATGTAGCCTATAAACAGCCAAACTTATGGTGAAGTTGAATTATTTTGTATATTTTTCGAATATGTTCATTTGAAAAATGCTGTAGCAACACACTGCATTGACTACTGCATTTTGCACAAATGCATGTCTTTCCAACACCCACACATCTCAAGATGCAGATACTGCTGTATGCTTTGGAATGTATGAGTTCATCTTTAAGCATGTATCTGTTGGGTCAAACCCCCTGAAGTGACACACGTTCCAAAATTAAAAAGCAAGCGTTTTCACCCCTCACTTTTTATTTGTGTCACGTTTTAAATTTAAAATTTAAGCTCCATATGTAAGGCCACCATTCACCAACTGTGCATTGCCACAGCTTCAGGACATTTTTACAGTGTGATTTCTGTATGGAGTGTCTGATTGATTAGTTAGCAATCTGCTGAAAAATAGCCTCTGATCCAACAGGTATCTGTTCTCTTCAGTCTAACAATATCTCTTTGATAGTATCAGCAGCTTGCATCATTGACCACAGGAGAATGGCCAGGCTTCAGGCTTATAGAATGTGGTTTGGTGACACAGCATGTATAAGTGCTCGGAGAATATCATAAAATATATCACATTTAAATTTTTGGCAAGAGCTCTTCCTAAAACTCCGCTGGGGCTTGTTTTTGGATGTGACTCTTGGAATGAGTGGTTGACTCATATAGCCGCATTCTTGCAAGTATAAAATAATGGTAATCATTAAAAGGAAGTGAAATGAGTTATCTTCATGACACTGCCTGGTCAATTACAGATGACATAACTAGGCGAAGCCTCACTCAAAAAAGAGAAATTGGAGCTTCTTATTCACTGATGGATAAACCCATGCCTTCTCAGCTGCCCAGCCCTGCTTTTGCAAATCCATGCTACGTTGAGAAATACGGAGTAAAAATAACCAAGGCCATTATTTATTTTACATTTCTTCGCTTGTCGTACTCGCTGCCCTGTGGGGGAATGCACTGCCCCCTGCTCTGCGCTGACATACTTTACACTGTGAGTCACTGTGACTCAGGCACTGATTTCAGTCTGACTGCAAATATTCTCTGACCTTACCTTTGAATAACAAATATAAGCAGTTTTTACATTCTTTTACATTCTTTCAAAGCATGTCTTCTCTTATTTTCAGGGACTACTGCAAAAATTATTTAACCAATAAAAAGGGGAAAAAATACAGTAGCACTAAGTTAAATTTCTTAGTTTTAAGGACATGGCTGTTACTTCGAATCTTTACCTCATACCTCATACTAGCACCTCATTAGCACTGACTTCAATAGCGTCAACTGAAACATGTGATGACAGCAGGCAGTATTGCTGAGAGTGAAAAGCCCCATCACTCCATTTTCAGTTGAGTACTGTGAATAGAATACCTGAGATGCTGTGCGACAGTATATTCTCATAGGAGATTGGGCTCCTCTTTCTGTTTACGGATCCGCTCCCCCTGGCACCACACGGCCTTTCTTCTGCCTGCACACCTCCAGGGTAATGGGTCCTTTCACTGCACAGCTTCTCCCTGTCAACACGGCAACAGGTCGACTGCCTGGCGCTACACCAGGAACATATCGCTCATAACCCGACTTTGAGAGAAGGAAAAAGAAAAAAAAACAGCGTGTGAATTGTCATGCGGCCTACATTTACTGAGCATTTGCAAGTCAAAAAGTGAAGTCGCATACTTCACAGACAGTATTAATTTCGAATGGACGGCATCTGTGTTTTGTAAGTGGTAAAGACTTCTCGTTTTATGACTCAACTCCAAATGGAGGAAATGTAATTTCTGTCAGTGTTCTCTTGCTCTAGAGAATTTGGTTTCTTGCAGCATGCATAACATTCAGCCACCTTTGCTTTTAGCCTTTTAAAGTCTAAGCAACAGTAAGCGAGCTCAGTCTCTATGATATTCATTTTAAGACAGCCATGACAAGTGAATGTATCTCATCAGTAGGAATCTTCGGCTTTAACGCACCTGAAACCTTTGTGGATTTCTTTGTTTGAAGTCCACTCTGCTGTAGTCAATAGCACAGCTGGCTTTACATCTTTAAAATGAATATGCATTTTTGTTATCTTTATCCCAAAAAATGAATCATTATTAATCATTATAAACTGCATACATTATGCATATTTTACATCTTCAGTAGCATTTATTAATCTGCAACTATTGTTTACTTTGAATACCTCATCAAGAGAAATGAAAGACCTGGAAATAATTTGCATCTGAAAAGGTGAACCTCATTGTACTCTGTTTTTACAGATAATAACATCCTTCTTGTACACCTCTGTCAGCTCAATCTGGATTATCTTTATGCCTTTCTACTCTTCTGCCTATTGTTGGGAGAAACATATTTCTGGCACAATATCAGTGACAGCGTTTTGTGCTTTAAGCTGTCATTCTTCCAGGCAGCTAGTGGAGTGAGACGGTGACTTGTGAGGCAATAGAGAAAGTCATTTGAAGGGACACACACAGCCCTAAATATTACGAGAAGGAGTCCTACCATCTGGGGGAAGATAAGAATCCAATTTATCGTAGGATCGCATTGCGCAGGACGTGGGGGGCATAAATCGGGCTCTCTGCCTCAGTCAGGCGGCGGACTTTACATATTATTTCAGCAGCCAATGAATGTCCACAAATGTCCTCAACATTGCTTTTCAGTTTTTTTTCCTCTGGATTGATAGTTGCAATTGTTCTAAGCAAGTTTCATTATTCCGTATACCCTAGCCTGCAGGCATTAGTTTTCTTTTTGTTCACACATGTCCCGACTTGACAAGAATCCAGTCACAGGAGATTGGTGGTCTTCATTAAAACATCAAAGCGTAGTCACTCTCATACTTTTTCCGGAAGTGAACATTCAATTGAACTTTGATTGAGCAATGAAAGCAACGACTATATTTCTTTATATTAAAACACATGATGATGTGTTATAATGACTTTACTTTGTTGAGAATTTAAGCTGTTAGCTTTAAAGGTTCCCAAAGTAAAAGAGCTGAAGGAAATCGTGGGGTCATATGTACTCTTAAGGTTGCCCGGAATAGATGTGTACGACAATCCGAATCTGAAAATATTATTAACTCCCGCATCACTCCCAGCCTCTGAAGCGTCT
This sequence comes from Albula goreensis, assembly GCA_022829145.1. Classification (NCBI taxonomy): domain Eukaryota; kingdom Metazoa; phylum Chordata; class Actinopteri; order Albuliformes; family Albulidae; genus Albula; species Albula goreensis. The sequence continues at coordinate 10,841,595 of CM040744.1, forward strand.
GCTTAATTTGTGTGAATTCCCAGAGGGCAACCAAGCTGTAAACATGTGAGCCGAACAAAAATCTGTGGTAATATAATTATTTCCCACCACTTACTGCAAATTACATTTTGGTTTAATTACTACTACTGATTAATACATAATTGTTGATTAATTATTTATCTATTGTCATGCTTTATGAATGCTTTATATAGATTACAACGCATGCAATTGAAGTATAATGCACTATAATGAATATAAAGTACATTATAAAAGTGTAATAGGGTCAGACTATAATAAACAAGAGAAGGCAAGTTCAGGGTAGAATGCCATATGATATCCTCAATTCTTTGCTGTATTCAATGGCCAAATGATTGCCAGGTAAACTGATTTTAACTTCATCATTGGTATCTCTCTACAAACATGGATACTTGTACCCCATGCAATGAGGAAAAAAATCAATATGGGTGTATAGCCATGCAGTTTTCTTTTGCCTTCCTCAAATGTATACGCTGGCTAGCTTTCTGTTTTTCAGACTGTGGAATGACCAGGTTTTTAAGTTCAAAAGAGTAATCAGCGATATCAGTTTCAACCATCAAAGCCAAATTTCTCAAAATTACCTTACTGTACGCATTTAAACATTTCTGGTTATTTTCTATGTTTCAACATGACTGTGCACCCTTTGTCCTTAGATTAAATCAGATTTTTCTACCCTGGACACAGAGTGGAGGTCACACAGGTTGATCCTTCAAAATACATCCCTCTTATCTACTGCAATAAAGTTAAAAATAGAGGGGAAAAACAGCATGTACTGAACTTGCTTTTGGGATTTTGGGTAATCAAGTGAGTGGCAACCATTGAAAGTATGCTGTGTATAACTTTGAAATGAATATTAAATTGGAAGCACATTTGCAGCAAAAATGGAGTTATTGCTATAGATTATGCTAAACCACTCAACTGGCCTCATTCATCAAGCGTGAGCTGAAAGAATTTGATTGTAAATGTTAGTAAAAGTATTTTTTTTTTGTAAGCCAGTTTGTCCGTTGTAACCATTATACCTCGGCCTTGGTCATCCCTTGTCCAGATACTCCACTGCACAGACAATTAAATAAAATGTGTTTTTTATTGTATTGCCATTAACTAGAACCTTGCCTCAGTTACTGAGAAGTTTTCTCAGTCTGCTCTTTACATTGCCTGCTCTGGATTTCCAAGCTCCTCCTATGGAATTTTAGAAGTGTCAAATATGCTCTCTAATTCTGTGGACACACTTCTCTTTTATAACAGACTGGTGTTAATCAGTATTCAGATATGAACTAACACTGTGTCTATGCAAATGTAATAAATTCAGCTGTCTCCATTTACATGTACATGTAAGCATGGTTTTACAAAAATATTGGTAAAGAAAACCCAGTATCTTAACCTTCGGTAATTTGTTTCCATTTATCCTGTAATGATCTCACCTGCAATCAAATAATATACACTTTATGGCTTGATTGGTGGAAGTCAAAATTCAGACATACAACAACATCACTGTATGGTATCATAAGACCAGATTCTAGGTAAGCCATCTTTACATCTATTAATGTTATTTTTTATATGTAAGGAAAAAAAACCCTGTTATTATTTAGAGGTGATTCAGTGTTGATGTTTGTGGTTTGGCATTGTTTCCCCTTTTGTGTGGGGGAAAAAACTAAAAAATCTTCTTATGACAAAATTCTGCACACTCACTAGAAAGCTGCTCCTCTCTGGGATTTCCACACACAATCTGCTGGCAGCGGAAAGGACAAGTGTTTGTGTGTCTATATTTACCCAGTGGAAGGTTTTATAAAGAGCTTAATCTACATTGGCATGAATGGGAGGATTTTCCAAGGCTTCACAGTGGGCCTTTGATTAGATGTTTGTGTGCCCCTATAAGAGGTGTGCTTCCTGTGAGAGCAGGTGTGCAACTGCCCAATCTCGTTCACATATTCAGGGCAGGAAATGCAAGCAGTCATACAAACACACCCATGAGTAAACAGAGACTGGAGAGGCTCCTGCAAGACAGAAGCACAAAGCCTTAAAAACAACAAAGCAAAACTGTGTCACTGTTTAAAAAATCAGAACAATTAGCAATGAAGGCACATGTGTGTGATTAATTAAAAAATCAAAAAGTTTGAAAATGTTTGAAAATTCATCGAATGTAGCTTGTTATTTGTTCACTGGTATGTCAATAAATATAATTTCATTGTATCTAACATCTAAAAAGCCCAGTCCATAAAGGCATTCAGTGTGAGTTAGGAGTGGTTCCTATCACTGTATGCTTTCAGCCTTGGCTATATCATGAGCCAGCTGTGTCCTGGAAATGTTCAGTAGCTGTGCTCAGCTGACCTTGTGTTGCAAAGGATGGGTGGGTTTAAGTTGGCCATATTTTCTCAGGGAACCACAGAATAATTTTCATGTCTGGAGAAATAATTTGATTTAAATTATTATTGACACATAATTGCCATCACATTTTAACTTTGGCAGAATGTTGTACATTCATGATTGCTCCTTGTCAAAAAAAGCACAGTAATGACAATCTGTCAGAAAATCACCCCCATTGACAGATAGTAAAGCAGAACCAAGCAGTCAGAGGCTGGGACGATGGTGGCAAGTAAAACCAAAAGGCAAACAGCTTTACACTGCACTGATAGCAGTCATTTTACAGTGATGGTGAATGCACTTGAACTGGCCTTTAAATACACCACTGACCAGGCATCCAGATTCTAAGATTATACCTGTCCTTCAATCATCACTTACTCTTCTATTTAATTGTGTGGCTGTTGCGGTCTCCTCTCCGCTTGTGAAGAGTTCCTTGTCTGTTTGTTTTCGAGATTTGTTTGTTTAGTATAGTTTTCCTTGAAGCATGGCAGTATAGCAATGCGAGAGTAAAACAAAATAGCCTGGTCGAGGAAATGGGGTTAACAATATCCAATATGGCAGGCCAGACACAGGTGCATCAACCACCACCCTGTTTCCCACCATTTTGGCTTTTTAAAAAGAAAAGCCCTCCCCCATAACTGACCGGCGCCCAATCAGGAGAGGAGACATCATCCCAATTTCCTGACCCAGCCACCATTCCCAGTGCACAGCCACCATGCTACTAAATGAGTGTTATTAATATATATTTTAACTATAGTAACTAAGAGGCATTAGTATTTCTTATTATGCCCCGCTCACTAACCTGGGGGCATAGCAGTGGCCTTTCAGCTTTAAAATGACCACTGGCTTGTGGCCATGGGAGAAGAGAACATGTAGAAGAGGACAGTGAAAGAGTGCACATACTTCAGTCACAGCGCTTCTTGTCTGGGCATGGATGGCAAAGCACTAACACTGAAGGCACAAGCAGTGACTCCAAGCTACAGTGAAAGAAGAGTAATACAAATTCACATGAAGAAAAAAACTATTTCTTTACTATGTCAATAGCACAGATTCCACCCTTCCTATAGTCAAAGCTCCACTCTAAATTAAGCATGCAAAAAATACAGACTGCACTGATGCTGCTTTGTACATCTTAATTTGCCACACAAATGAGCTCTCTCTCTCAAATCAAATAATTATATTAAAATATTTTATGTATATTTGAAAAAAAAATTCAGTTTTGCCATCACTAAGGATGGAATTCATTTAATGTTTTAACATGGTCCCCCCCCTCCCCCTCAGCTGCACTTGTAGAACCACAAAGGAACAACAGCAGCAAAGCGATAATCCCGCCCACCGCAATACTCCTCATCCCATTAGAAAAGAAACTGACTCATAACTGATTGGGCGAAATCAGAGATGGAACATCAGCGTGGGCGGCATCTCTCCAATCATCTCCTCCCACGCTCCTGTGCTCTTCAAGCGAACAATGGCTCCACTTACACCATCGCAAGCAAGTTGTCAGCAACCTACTTCACAATTTTCACCGCTATTCAAGAGCACCTGCAAGGGCTTGAGGTTCTGCGGAGGCCAACAGTTTTGTGTTGCCGCAGTGCGTCATTAAACAAACCATCAGAGCTGTGGATGATCCCTTGGGTTTCTGGGAATTTAATTTGTGCATTGTGTCTTTCATCGAGCAAATGCACTGTTTTTTGCAACCCTGTTGCTGAACCAATCACAAGTAATTAATTCTGTCCAAGCAATATGAGGAAATAAATAAAAGAATATTCATTTAATTAGGATGGCTGTTATTGACTATCTAAACTGAAGTGGCCAAACCCATATAAAACTTAATGGTGTGTAAAGGATTAATGTGCTTCCCCAGCATTGATAATGTAGACTTTCTTCATTCCACAGTGGGTGGTTTTATTGCTCCTTCAAACGGTTTGATGCTGAAGCATCAAAATGCCCACTGTTGATAAGAAGCCTGTGATGCTATCCCTGTGGACCGGCTTTTCTCATAAACCGGGTGACAAATCTTGGAGGGGATTTTTAATCATGATTACTATATTGTCTTTACATTTGACCCTATGTACTGACTAAAGCAAAATTATCCCCACAACGTATATGGGACGTTGACATATGGTTATGGTCCAAGTCAAACCATTACCGAAGGGCAGAGGTCCACTGTTGTGAGGCAACAATTAGCTCAACCTTGCTGTGCAAGGGTTTAATTCCTCAGTCTCATTGCTCTCTAGCTGTCTGGGATCTACAAAGACCAAGAACTGTTCATATGTTGACTTCATGTTCCAACAACAATTATATGTGCAAATATGTGACTGTTATGTGGAAAGAAACAAAGGTTAGCTGTCAAAGCACATTTGAACAGCTTCATCCTCCCAAGTGTGTGCAACGGTCACTTGGTGTGACTGAAAGAATGGAGGTAAGGGCGAGAAAATGAAAAAATATAATTCATTTTTGAAGTAATCATGTACTCCATTGACTGTTGAGTATTTTCTGCAAAAACTGCAGGACAGCAGTTTTGTTTTATAGTGACAATGAAAAAACTGTTGTATTCAAAAAATGAAGGACTGGCATATATTATATAATGTACTTCAGGTAATGCATACACTAGATCAAACGCTGGCAAAACTGTATTAGCAGAAACACAGAAAGGTATAAGCAGGCCTATATCTACGGTAAACGGTAATTCGGTTAGAGGTAAATACTTCTGAACACATATACACAGCACTACATGTATTATTCATGAATGAAAATTTGCATCCTTACATCATTCAGAAAAGCAGAACAGGCAAAAGTTTTAATTACTTTCTCCTTAAATGCTAAGTACAGTCAAGATGACAGCAATTTTACCAGTTGCCTATACAAAGTCTCGTCTAGTGAGATATTCTTTTGCAATCGCTCTAATTTGCAGGGCACAGAGCCTAGCATTTGTTACACATTCAAACAAAACACTGAGATTTCAGTCTATCCAATTCAGTAATTACCTGTTTTTAAAATGCTCTTTGTGATCTGGAATGTTGCAAATGCTTTCATTTCAACAAAAAATATAATCATATATGGTTTTATCATTGTTTTACTTTTTTGTAATAAAAAAGTCACACTTTGGATGGTTATAGACAATCAAATCCTTTTTTTGTGAATTAGCATTCACTCTTCCAACATAATAACGCACACAGCCTTATGAATACATCTGTTGTAGAGGCACAGAAACATACATCAATTATTATTAAAGACGTAATTAAAGCATACATTTATTGTAAGGAAAAAGCTCAAAGATTATAGTAACAGCAGTGCAGACTGCAATACATTAGGCAGGGGTGCAGATGGTGGGGGGATGGGGGGAATATATCCCCTCCAGTTTCATAGGGACCCCGATCTGTCCCCCACCTCCACCCCCACCACCACTTTTGAGAAAAAAAATATATTTTATTCTTGTATATATTGTAAATATATTGTAAGTTTAAAAGCTGAGACTTTTTGCTCACAGTTTGGTCCCCCCCAACTTCAAAAATCTCTCCTGTGCCGCTGACATTAAGGAAGAGGAAACAGTGCAGGACAGAATGTTGGTACAAAAGGTTTAGGCTGTTATTTCAAAGTATTATTGTTCTATTTTGAAGTTGTTATGATTGATAAAGCATTGTGGTTGTGTATTATGAACAGATGTTTAGATTTTTTTATTATTTCAAAGTTAAACTTTTGGAAGTATTCCACCAGCTTCTTTGTCTTTCTTTAAAATGAATATTTACTCAGTTTGACAGACTCAGGCTGTTGATGATATATGAGACACAGGCTTTTTTGGTATTTGAACAAAATTATTATTGATGCAATGTTCCTGTTTACCTCAGATCTTTGATGTAGCTGTTTACTGCACTGCACAAAGACGAATCTTACAACTGTCACAGAAAAGATTCTATTTAAGACGTCGCCTAAAATATTCAGAAATGCATGATATGTTTCATAATTCATGAAGCTATCTAATTGATGCCATCTCATTGCAAAGAACATCCTACGTCACAGTGTCCCTATAATTGCTTGCAATAAATTCTTGTCTGTTCTCAGATGTGAGTATTCTCAAACTGTCCATTGTCATTTAATTTGCCATTGAGGGGCTCCTACCCGGACACTTACCAGGTCAAGCTGTGCTTACCTTCTTCTGTTATGGCTGCATGATTAAAACGCTTAATGACCAGAGAATAAGGTCCACCTGCTTTTCAAATCTCCAATAAAGATCAATTAATGGAAGTTCCATGGGTTATTATTGTTATGTAACTAGCTGCAATGTAATTGATCAGCTGACACTTCAACAGGAAAGTTTTACAACAAAAAGCAATCAGGAATGTGCTGAGTGACTATTTCAGTGAACCAGAATGATGACACAAGAGCTTGGCTACCCTGCAACAAGAAAATGATTTCTCCATGGTTTGCCTCTCATCCATTCAAGCAAAAATAATTGAAATTAGAATGTGCACCTAATTGTATTCCATTAGCTTCTTAAAAGTGGAGCAATCTCTCCTCTAAAAAGAATGACCTAAAAAGAGGTATCGAAAGGCATCAAGGTGAAAATAGTGTCAGGGTAAGCAGGATCAGATTTTTTTGGTAAATAACCCAGGAGTTATTGAAAAAATCTTAGTATCTACTATACATACATACATGCATACATACACACACACACGACATGCACACACATACACACACACATACATACATACATACACACATACATACATACACACACACATACATACATACATACATACATACATACATACATACATACATACAAACAGACATACATACAGACATACATACATACATATATACATACATACATGAACAATTGTGCATTTCAGGATGTGGTATCAAGCACATTCTCCAAATCACTCAATACCCACAACACATTCTCTGTTGTAGGAAAGGACGCATCAACGTAATGATTTCATAGCTTACTTTTGGAAAAAGGGGTAGATATGTCTGGAAACTAGCTCATTAATCTTATCACAGCACACAGATATCACATAGGTAATGCAATTAACAATTATGCACATGCAGGCACACAAGCTCAGTGCATGGTTTTGTTCTTTTCTGAATGTGAAAAGGTCAGACTGGTGTTGGGAGGCAAGCACTCACTCAAGTTACCAAAAAGCTCAGTGAATATTTAGACAGTCTGGCCTTTGTAGACAGGAGGGCCAGTGAGCAGTACAATAAACAGAGCAGCTAATACCCTCAGCTGAAGCTACAGAGGCAGTCAGGTCTGTCTAATACTCTCATTAGTATTTGTCACTGGTTCTTATTCCTCAAGGATTTTGGGACGCACTGTTTTTTTTTCATATCTTCTCCTGGATTTCGGTTTGATTTGAAGATGTTAAGCCTTCGCTTGCAATCAGACAACCTCCATATGAAGTTTGCTACCAACAAATCACTTGTCCATCTCAACTGACCCATCAGCTGTTGAGTGTATTTTAGTACTCATGCCTTTTGTGCAGATTGTTAAAAAGTTTCTCTTTAATGCTGTAGGTGAAAGAAAGATCATGAAAAAGCTGTTGGTTATGCAGGGATTTCAGGCCTTCATAATTCAAAAGCTTCAGTATATCGCCTCATGCCATGGAGGTCTCACGATCTGCATAAGGCACCATCATTTATTCAGGTTTTTCTTTTCCTGTCAAAATGGTATGTTTTTCACAGTGTGGAGTGGTTGTGCTTTTCATAGATTGGGATAGAGTTTACCTGCTGTTATTTCCCAATGGGGAAATAGCACAGCTCAGCTTGTCTCAGAGTGTTGTTTAGAGACACCCCATGAGTGCCACACCCAGCTCCTCAGTGCTGCTTCAGCTGCCAGAAGAGTCACATGACAGTGATGCAGAAGTGCTGAGACAGCAAATTGGTACGCTGCTAGAAATACACTGTCCTTCTCTGCCCAAGCTTTAAGGAAAGTATAGACAGCATGTCTAATTGAAAGTAAACTGCAAGTAAAACACATTGTGGTTTATGCATTTTATTAATGTATGTTCCCTAACCGGCATTTTGATTGTGTTCCAAATGCAAGCCAGCAAACCATATTAAAAGCATTGCCATCTTCAAGGTGTATTCAGAGGTTGTTTTTCATGTGGAGCTGCGTGAGTTTGTAATTTGTACATTCATTAGCACTAATTGGCTAGCTTGCGCTTTATCTGTTAAAGATCTGGTATGTCTGTTAAAACTCTTGGATTGTCCATCCAGCTGTGGAAGGGAATGACTTTGGACTGAAACAGCCAATTAAACATTTAAACACTGAACCTTTTTTTTTTATAAGTCGTCTATCTTGTTAGCTACATCAGCAATTTAACAAATAAGTGTAAGCAGCAAAATAATCTAAATGATAATGGTTTATGTTTTTGTTTACAACAACAATGCAGAAGGTCAAATGAACATAGCCGCTTAGACTTCTGTAAGTGAAAACAATGTAAAAGATGGTATTGTTTACTTGCAATTAGCTTTCAAGGGAGCAAATGTGACATCCCTGAAGACAATGCTGTATGCTGTTCTTTACAGTGTCCTCATGTATGGGTTACTTTGTCTTTGCACTGTACAAGAACTGCACTGACTACTGAGCAAATCAATGCAAGGTCATGTTACTACATTTCCCATTCCCTAATGGAATTACGTTCAAACTACCTCCTGCCCTGCTCTTACTGTAGAGCGTTTGACTTGCAGCAGGTTGATCATGTCATAGCATGTGTGAGAGGGTAATGAGGCCATGCTAATGTACAGGGAATTACCTCACTCCAGTCCCTGTTTCAGCTGTGTCAGTTCAGTCGTAAATACAGTGCCTCTTAGGACAGGCCCCATATCCCTTGAAGACAGAGTAGCTTGCAGTCATTCTGTTCCTGCAGAACAGAGCCCATACCAACACAGACCATAACAATGAGTCAGCTGTGATGATGTCATCCACTCTGTGCAGTGAGTCAATATTTATGCTGTGCCAACAGAAAAAAAAACAATTAAACCTCAGGGTCTGTCCGATGACAGCACAGATAGGGATCTCTGGAGATGAACAGGGCAGTTTTACTTCAAAACAAGAGAAGATAACATCATTTTGTATAGTATAATCACATTTAAGTTAACTCTGGCACCAGAAAACAGTTTATAGATCTCCAAAGTCTGTTAAATATCAGGTTTATTTTTGGATTTAAATGCACATTATATAAAAAAACAATTCCTTACAAAAATGAGGGTTTTTCTTTAATGTATTATTTTAAAACTGAATCATGCACCTCCTGTCTGGCTGATATATAGGACATAAAATTTTAACGTAAACTATCATATGAAGATTTAAAGAGTACACAGTAAGTTATAAGAACTCCAGATTTGTAATTTTGTCCATCCTCGGTTATCTGAGGTATTAAATTACAGTGCATGTTGGATATTTTTCAATACACTGCCAGAATGCCCTTTCCTGAGAGCCCTCAAGCTGTGAATTTTATTGTATTGTCAATGGAGCAGTGCTCAGACGTGGCATTGTGTACTTCTGCTTTCTACCCTCTTTAATGCACTCACATTGAAATTCTGACTCTCATTGGGTCCATTTCATCATGAGGTTTTTAAGATATTCTGAAGGACCTCGAGGTGCGGAAAGAAAAAGGAGTGAGCAGGAGTGTGTTCAAACATGAGGGATTTAAGTACTTAAGAAGCAGTTTATAGATCCCATTAAGTCAGCCACTCGGTTCTTTGGCTTCTTTTTTATGACTCTGCTAGGTCAGCTTCCTGGTTCTGTGAGAAAGAGACCACATTTACACAAAGTCTAATTTGTAGCTGTAGATTAGATATTAGCTTTCCTTGTGAACCCCACCAAATGGTTAAAAAAGTAGCAAAGCAAGCTCCTTTTGAGACTGTTTTACGATTAAATCATATATTAAAAAAGCTATTTAGCAGTCAGCCACCCAGTAAATAAACTGAATGTGTAATGTTCAGGCTTACAAGCAAGCAATCGTACAAAATCAATGAAGACAGTGTCTTCTAAATAGCAATCTTATTAAGCAGATTTTTTTTTTTACAAAAATGTGGTTTCAAGAATGTAAACTTCATTGCTTTTATACAGCAACAGTATTTCCAAAATCAAAGACAAATTATATATATATATATATAATTTCAGCAAAACAGCTTTATTTATGATGCACATGACTTTCATTTATTCCTTTAAAATAAATAGAAGCCCCCCAAAAAACAAAAAAAATAAATAAATAAAAGTCCCCGCATGAAAGGTTGGCAGGTTGACAGATATTGCTTCAGCATATCAAAGCAATAAAAGACCATCTGCCTGGCAATAGGATTAGGTTAATCTAATGTAGGTAAACATCAGACAAGCCCTTTTGCCCTCCCAGTATTGTATTAAAGCCCACACACCAATAGTATTCCTTGCATGTGCTTTTGTGGGGGAACCATCAATGCCAGGAGACTTGAGATTTAGACGTTGAGGAATGGCTTTTACCCAGACTGCACTTTGAGTGCTGGAGTGGCGTTCTGATAGGACAAGCTCAACAGTTCCATTTGCAAGGATTTGCCATCACAGGGCCATTTATCCCCTTGTAAATCAGTTGGAGCAGCAAGCTGAGTTTTTAACCCTTTCCAGATGGGCTCACAGAAGATTGTGTGGAGTAATTAACCACCCACCTGCCTGATCATCTTCAAGAGGCCTGAGGAGATTATTGTGCTCCTACCCAGCAAGAAAAGAATGGCTTTCTACCGCATGATAAGTCTTGTTTTTTGTAATGTCTCATAGTCCTTTAGCATGAATAACCACATCATGACTTGATCAAAGGCAGATTTAAAAATGCTGGTTGGTGCTGTTGTCACAATGAGATCAATGGAACTGAAAACACGGAGGAGTTGTGGGTTGGGAAAAAAAATCCTCACAGCTTCAATAGCACTCATGATATAGGAAATTGACAAATGAAACAAAATTGGGTCATTAATCTCCTAAATTCACTTGATGGCCCAAAGTGGCAGTGCTTCAGTCTTCTGGAGAAATGATGCTTCACTGAAAAATGAGACGGCAGCTGTTCAAGGCAAAAAAAGTCCTCCTAGCATGACTTGAGGTGCATCTCAGTCAGCACAGCACCAAGCAAATCATTCCTATACCAGAGCCTGGCCTGCAGTATTAACAGTAGGGGCCTGCTCTCCTACCAAGTGCAGAATGTGTACATGCACAAGGTTTGTGAAGAAGGGAAAAGTAAGGTGGAAACAAACAAGTAAAATGTATGCTTTTATCAGCTGATACAAAAATTATCCCGCCCATAGTTACAATTTTTTGACAGATGCTTATGTAGTCTTCAGTTGCTAGATGCTAAACAAAACTCAGCACTTGAGTTGTAAACCACTTATGTGCTGCAGTTTTTTTTGTTTTACACATAATAGCTTTGCAAAGATCATTTAGCCTCAAAAAATTCTGCAAGACTAACTCTTAAGCTACTGTATCTTGGTTTTCATGACCTAAGTTAACCCCCGCTGAGTAACACAAAGCAAAAAATGCAATATTTATAGACTGAATATTCACTTAAATGAATATTCATCAGTTACCAGAAGCCTGCCCAGAGTTCTAGCAAACTTCTGGCTGCTGCTTTACTTTTCCGTCGAGGGCCGCCTGTGATAGCTCAATAACATGAAAAGAAATCATAAGAGAAATAGTGTATTGTTGACAGCTAGTAAAGCCTGATAAAAAGCTAGTTAATTCTTTACGTGCTGTGCTCTGGTGTTGCAAATCTGGGCTCATAAATTTTAGAGCTATGCACCCAACAGCCTGTGCCAAGCACTTTTTTTGTATCCTGACTGCTGCCACCAATTCTGCATTGTGGTGCATAATTGCCCATAGCATCACCCAGAGAGGTAGGGATTCGGTCAGGAAGGTCATCCCTTTTTCATTACTGGCCACCAATACCTCTGGTCAGTCAAGGGCCTGTACCTGTTGTATCAGTTGAGCAGTCTCTGACAGAGCCTACTGAAAATATGTATTGATTTCTTGGGCATTGGCTGCTTACAGGCTTTTTGTTGCCCTCAGATTTCTTGGAATAATATGCTTGCTGCATCTCATAAATACAATAGTCCATATGTGGTCATACCGGTAGTAAACAGATAAGGGGGAGGAAGTGGGGATAGGGTTGTGTTACACAGGAGGTTTGGAAATTAAATCTGAAAAAGAATTAAACCCAAAAAGGTGAGGACAACACTTTTAGTGCTAATTATCCCAAAATGATGGCATGCAAATGTAAAAAATCCAACAAATCAAATTATAGATTCATAGACTCATAGTTTCATAGTTGGTATGCATTTAAAATGTTACTGTTAGCTCTAGGCATGTCTTTGCCGCCCTGATCATTACTACAGCAGCTGCTGCTTGTCAGAAGCATATGGGCAAAGTCTGACTTTGTTTACTGACCCTGCACAGTGAAAATGAGAGTGAAAACCTGCTCCGCTGCCCTCCAGAGTATTTATTTTGTTTTTGCCATTCCCTTTCTCAAAGTGGATTTAGGAGAAAAGCTGTCAGTCCGGTGTGCCCTCTTTGATCTTGTACCATAAATATATATCTGTCTTTTCTGGCTTGTCTCTGGCTGTCTGGTTGGTGTGTAGATGCCCTAAGTAAACAGCTATGGAGGCTGAATTCTAATAGATAGTGTTTTGTTTATTCTTAGGTCCATAAAATTCAAACCTCTATTGCCAAAAGTTTAGTCCAGCTCTGAGTCATTGTTTATTTGAGGATTAGTCGCTATATGTGACTTTTAAGATGGAACTTGCTGGAATCATTATGCTTGAAAACCAGACAGCTCACCCAGTTCAAATCTAGGCTGTTGCTCTCTCCATAGTTTGCACAAATTTATCTTTATTGTTCCATGAGGTTACCATGAGGTCACTAGTGTGGTAACCTTTTCACATGACACAACCATGGTACAATCTTATCAGAAGTTCAGAACTGCTGTAAGGAGAATGCTTCCCATAGCATTGCATAGTTCCCTTGTTTTAATTGCAAAATTCATATAATCCATTTATGGTTGTCGTCCAGTTCAAGACAGGTGACAGATTGTAGGTTGAACATCAGTGTGGTTACAGGTAACAAATAATGACCTGAAATGATGATCAATTCCGTCAGAATACTTTGCAGTCTTTAATTCCTTAATAAAAGAGTTCTTTATACACAAAATGACATTATACTGCAGAATAGAATCATGTTGACAGTGATAGAGAATATCTTTATATTCTCCAGCATCCGGTAAAGATACTTTCCATTCAAAATAATAACAATGTGTGCAGGACATCCAAAGTATGGGCTAACATAATGGTATATTTGATTCTTTGTGTTGTATACAGAAGCATGATCCAAACCTTACCTAGTGGAGAATAAGTGATGCCACATAGTCCTCAACCATTGTGGATCATTTGCCTGACCAGCTTTAATCTTGTGCCCTACCAATTCCCTACCCAGCAAAGTGAAAAACACCCTAAGATCTGTTACTGAACATAAGAGAAACACGACTCCTTTCATTCCAGTTCCATCAAATCAAAAAGGTCTTGTTCTGTTTGAATCATTTTTCCCTTTATAAATGTACAGCTTGTCCTTTTCTGTTTCATGTTGAAAGCTTAGAAATACAGAATAATCAAACCAATTCAAGAATGCATCCATAAAAGCCCACATGCATATTTTTCAATAATTGATGTACATTCTCTGATGGAGCCAAAAGGCCCATATATATACTAAAGGTTTGTTTGGCCCCATGAAACCACCACAGAGCACATAACAGTGCTTGAGGATATTTAGTAAATAAGCAGTGGTATGTACATGCATTAAATATTAGAGAACCATGGATTTTTGACTGCACCTCAGCCTTCATGCATATGTAATTGTGGGAAACAGAAAAACAGGAGTAATTTCTTTCTCAGGGATGTGCACATAAGCAGATTCATAAAAACAGCTTGAGGTGTGATCGTGCATCTTGTTAATGGTGGTATTAGCCAGCTGTAAACTGTGCATCAGGTGGACGACTTGCAAGAGAGTTGAAGAGAATGTGAACCAAAAGGTTATTTCAAACATGAATCTCTGCGTGAAGTAAAACAACATACAGGTTCACAATCTGTGCAGTGGCACACTATTGTTTTCCACACAGCTGCCTCTCGAGAACTTCTATGTATACACAACCCAAATGTATACTTGCAGTGATTGTAACCAGCTGGTAACAGCATCTACAAATGTTTATAGCAATCTTTTTTCACTGTCTTAACTTTTCCAATTCCATTGAATAAATTCCCCACTAAAAAGACTGCAAGTATGCACAAGTTTTCAAGCTGTTTGTGGCTGCCTCCATGAATTTAAAAATTAGTTTTTCTTTTTATGAATTTTACAGTGCTTCCATATCTGCGGATAATGAACTCACATTGTGCTCTGAATGTGCAAGAGCAATATTATTTCAGTATATTCTTTGACCATACATAGAATGCAAAAGGCAATGTAAATCTTTTTTTTTTTTTTCAGAAAAAAATTTTTTTGAATAAAAGTGAGTCAAAGTTAATATAATTTGGAATTGTATTACTTTACAAAGTGTTAGATAATGTGGAAATTTTATAACAGATGACCTAGATATATTTAAAGCTCTCATTTATCCCAGACTGCTCCTTTAAATACAAAATGTCAACTCCAAATGTTTATCTCCAAGTCATTTTGGCTGCAGTACAGCACATTGCATTGCAGAGATCTGTTGTCTGATCTGAAAATGGAGCTAACATATTGTACAACTAACTGAAAGATCTGCTCATCCAAAGACACAGAACGAAATGTCGCAGACAAATGCCTACAGGCCGCAGCTTAATACACCACACAGTTTTCTACACAAGCACATTTTAACAGATGGCCAGAAAAGAAGGAATTGTCAGTGCTATTTACTGACCCAGTGTTCACCAACCCGGTAGTTCCAGACTAAGTTAATAAAATATGAATGTATAAAATGCCATTGATTTCCATTCCCACCTGTGACAATCAGCAAACAGAAACAGACAATAGCATCATAGAAACAGGCCATTCTAACCCATGGGGCATATAATTACTTAAACACAGGACATACCAGAATTTTCACATTTTCTTGACAAAAATGTAACAATGTTGGTGACATTTTAGGCTACTGGATATTTGTGTTCCTTTGATTCTCTGTCTCACATCCTGATAAAACAAGTAGTGCCAGTGTGTCTCATGGTTTGACATCAAATCCTGACCCTGTCGGTTCTCACTCAGGCTTGCAGCCTAGCAAGGTTACACATAACTGGCTATTGTTCATGTCAGAGAGGGAGGCCTGTAGTTGGCAGGGTTGCCCCATCCTCACTGCATTCTGGGTGACTGGGCACCTGCAATATATCTGTGCCAGCTGGGCATGAATTGTGCTGTGCCAACACAGTGACTGAAACTCCACTGGTGGGCGATGGAGTGGATAGAGGCAGCAGCTGGCAGCATGTAATTGAGAGAACTAGTTTTCCTGGACGCTCTAAAATTGACAGAGGAGGAGGAGGGCCGCCAATTGTTATGGGCCAAGTCCAACTTTAGAACAAAGGTACAGACATCTTGTAATAGTGGATAAGGAAACATACCTCTGGCTGTAATGCCATGCTGTAAATCACAAAGGTTTCTTTATTTTATTTACTTTGTAAATCCACCTAATCACTCATGTAACTACATTTTCTGGCAATCAAATTTCTGTGTCATTGTTGAGGATGATTCAAGAGAAACCAGTGGTGTTTTATTTTCAACAGTGGCTTCACAGCAATGATGGAAAAATGAAGTATCATGGCACTAAAAATGGGTGGAGCTACCATATCTTACCAGTAACACATTGATTTTGAACAATCATTTCCTTTAGCTGTTAACAGCTAAGCCTTTTGATAGATTGATTGATGCAAATCGGTGCATAGATGACAATTAATTTCAGCTCCTCCCATTTTTGGTGTCATGATACCATCATTATTAATGTGACATTAGCTTACATGTGCAGATTGTAAAAATGCAGTAATAATGATACCATCATTATTAATGCATTATTAGCTTACATTTGCAGATTGTAAATGTATCTCTTTTGAAATAATTAAGCATTCATGTTGGCAACGCAGTTTCATTACTGACATCCTTTCGTGGTCACCATGCATGCATTAACACTTTTTACTCCATTACCACATAAATAATAGATCTCAAAAATGTATTCTGTCCACGGAATAAAACATCTAAATTACTGTATTTTACAAAAGCAAAATCACAGCATTATAAGTCACATGTTTTTCACATTGTTCATATCTGAAACCATTTGTTGTCCGTTATGACCCTCATTCAACTTCCAAGTAAAACATGATTTTAATTAAGGTTGGCAACCATGACTCTAGTTTTAGTGAAAGTTGCTTTTATCCTTTTAGTCCCATAATTTAGCCCAATCATGAGTTTGTTAACCCAGTGAAAGCAGTCCTAATGGGTAATCAAGACCAGAAACAGGTCACACAATAGTCACCATGTCAGTGCCCCGCCTGGAGATGCTTCTGGGCGCTGGTGACAGATGAGGCTTGTCACTCGGTTCTTTATTATTCTGATCGTTGTTTGGAAGAATAAACCCTTTCTATTACAGTACTTGAAAACTCTTTTGTGTTCTTGCCCCGCTGTCTCCTCTGAAGAATGACTTTTCTTGGGAGGGGTTAAGACCAACACAAACGAAGAGGCAGGGAAGGGAGGAGAAGGGTCAACAAGCAAATGAAAATCTCTATCACCAGGGAACAAGCCAAGGGCTTTAGAGCAGGTGTCAGACCCCATGCCCTTCAGAATAATGGCACAATAGGAAAAGAGGTAAGGTGTTCATGTTTCAAATAGAGCTCAGGGGAATGACATCACAAAGGAGCCCAAAGATGAGCCCCATATCCCTGAAAGACCAGCCCGTGCACTGCAGCACTCTGACTGAATATTTACTACAAGCTACAGTTTTTCTCATGTTTTCTACATACAGTTCCAGGGATTGAGTCTAAGGAGATTGTGGAGAGCTTGAATGATGTTGTTGAAATTTACATTGTATCACAGTGAATTTGTTGGCCATTTTGTAACTTGATCGTTTAACCAGTTTGGAAAGTCATACATATTCTACTGCTGGTTATTTTAAGATTGAAGAAGACAAATTTCAATTTTTATTTTCATTGACAATTCAACTCACTTTTGTGACTTCAGATACTGATGCATAATTTTTATGTGTAAGGCTGCACATTTGTTGTATTTAGCACACAAATAGTCATTTGTTTCTGAACACGTTTATGTACCAGTAGGCTTTAAGTAAAACATCTCAGGGGTATTTTTCATACTCAAGTAAACAACTTTGCTTTCTCCTCGCATAACAGCAAAAACAATGCTCTGTTAAAAAAAATATGCTATATTTTTGTCACTTAAGTATAATTAAGGTGGAATTCAGGGGCCGTGCTTGAGCCATATCTTCATACTCCAGAGCATATTAAAATTCAACATGGGTTTTGTGTTTGTCTCAACAACAACAAAGAATCCAATTAAAATTGAAAAGAAAGAATAAAAAGCTCATCTGCTCATCTGCAATGAGTGTATTGTATGACTTTTTTCCCCTTCTTCTCTTTCTGGAGGCCAGGCATCTTGAATTTAATCACCATATAAATTGTCCAAACCTGTTCTTTCCCTCCTGTGTAATTAACCCCTGCAAGCATTCCCTTTCATTTTCACCATGCAAATCTTCCCATGTATGAGATGCAAATTGGAGGCCAGAACCAGCACCCTGACCACAGCACACATTGTCCTGGGATTACCCATAATGCACATAGAGTAGATGTAAAGATTAAAGCCCATGCACAACTTCATACTTCCCCTAAAACACGACACGGTGTACATATAAATACTCATATTTATAGATTACATCTGTTTTTGTTATTATATATCACCAAGAGCTCTGTGTATGTGTTTGTGTGCATCCAAGATAAATAAATGTTACTCTTTGTAAAATATAGTGTTGTATTACAGTCTTGTGTTTTGTCTCTTTTTATTTTTCTATCTTTGCCTATTTTAACATTTCATGTGAAGAACAGTGTCTACAGGTTCAGGTTATATAGCTAGGAATCGCAATGAAGCAGTCTGTATAAAGATCAATTCCCAGTGGTGAGAACAGAGAGTCTAAATTTGCATTTGATCCCTTGAGAGATCAGCGTAAACCCTGGTTTGTTTGGGTATTTCAGGTCCATGAGGGACGCCCTACACAATAACCAGATCTGCGCTGTGACCAACAGGAGGGATGGGGAAAGGCAAGGCCCCCCATGCCACAGTCTGCAGTCTGTCACACGCTCTTCAGTCCCAATGTTGCCTGTCAATCACTGCATTACCCCGTTCCTCAGACTTTAAGTGCTGTCAAATACAATCTGCTGGTAACAAGAAAAGATGCATCTAGATCTGTCACTTTCCGTAGCTCTAGTATTTCTGCTCCATTTGCACTGTACCGAGTCCGTTACAGTATATTACTAAATTAATCCAAAATATCAAAATCTCACATTTAAAAAAAGACTTGGTATAACTGAACTCAGAACTCATCATTCCCTGGACAAAAAGCATTGTTTGGTACAATGTTGGCCTCATTATCTCTCAGTTATATTGTATGATCACTGTAATTTCTTCTTTTCATCTGAGTTAGTGACAACTTAGAAAATGTGAAGTAGCTCTCATCTGCTTTCAAGCCAAATGTGGAAGTATATAATGTACTTGCAGTGATTATGCAGTGTCTGTAACACTCCTTGTGACATTTATGAAAAGGTGCTACACCGCATGTGTTACGGCATTGGCAAGACAAAATGCACATATGACCATTTATACGATTATTTTTGACACATTATGACAAGGTTATGAAGGTGTTCAGCAACAAGCGAAAAAAGACTAACCCAGTAAATGTAGGGGATATTATACTGAACTCTGTCTTCCACCAAGCTTCAGACACTGCTATGACTCTTTAATTAAAGGTATCCATTCCATCTATCCGTCTGTAACATTGTATTTCCTTTGTAAAATATTGTTTAATCTGTGTGTAAATTTCTGGAACATTCAGTGTATGCCAGCATTTTCTAAATTATGAGAGAAATTATTTTCCCTTTTGATGACAGCTCTGGTTGTAATATAAGATGGGCAGAATGAATCATCACAAAAATAAAAATAAACAACCATGGGAAATTAAATGTCAGTGAAAATGCTCAAGAAATATAATGCAATATAAGACGGGTGTTTTTGTTGCACAGACAAGCCCCACTGTTCCCTTGCCTCCTCAATGTTTTTGTGTTGGAAACTTTCCGCATTGTAATTTATGCGCCTCTCCAAACTTTCCACCACCTTTGGAAATGAAACAATAAAAGCTGTTTAATAGGTACAAGCATGGGTGAGCTGCCTAAGGCTACATTTCTCAGGAAAAACACTGTGGTCTCGGGAAGAATTAACATTCTCTAACATCAAGCTTTCAGCTTTAGCTGATGGAGGGAATATCGGGGAAGCGTTGTTCCAAAGAGAACATCTCAAAATAGGTCAATACCATCATGTTGATTCAGTTGTCCAACAGCACCAAAGTTCAATTCTCTCTTACAGGATCGTGTACATGGAAAGGCCTTTTCATGAAAAATTTATGTTTTTTTTCTTAAATCAAGTGTTTGCAGATGTGGCAGCTCTTACATAACAGACAGTGAGAGTACAGAAAACAGGACCGTGACACATCATTATGAAAACAATTTACCTAATACCCCACAGCTAGAACAACTGGAGGCAATACAATACAGTACAAATATGAGTCAGATTACAAAACACAGAAAAGCGGAGGGGTACCGTCTCAGAGATTGGAGAAAAGTTCTCTGTGTTTCAATCAGTGTTTCAAGACAGATACAAGAGGACACAGACAGCATTGAAAGGGTGACTTTCTGTATTGAGTAAAATGTACAGAAGCAAAGTTGCTTAAGAACTGAATATTCTGCTGTGTACCATGGTAGAGCAGATAATGGATATTGGAACGTTTGTGTTATCATTTTACTGGTATTAACGCCATATTGTGCCAGGAGTGGAACCGTTGTCCTTGGGTACTCCTCAGTATTTTAACTCTAAAAAATTCCTCATTCAAAGCTTCTGCCCATGAGTTGGTGAGTCACCATTCAAAAGAACATCTCTAAAAAGTGTATGTTTAATGTTAAGATTATTCTTTTCAGACCAAAGGCACGTCCAAATTCAGTCACATCTTAACTGATGAAATTGAGAAGCCTTTCATAAAATAACAATAAAAAGGCATTTTACAATGTTCACAGGCCATTACTATTGTTGTTATATATATATATATATATATATATTCATACTTTATTTTATCAGAAAAGTCACATTGTATTATAACTATCAGTGTTACAAGCAGAAGTATTGCTCGTATCTATTTAATTACAGATGGCGGAAGATGATGAAAGACTAGGACTATTCTTTCTGAAATTGAAAAGTGAGCACTTCACAGCTGAAGGGCCAATTATAGCGGTGCTTTTGACGTGAGGCAAATTATAGCGGTGCTTTTGACAGGGGGCCGCAAGACCAGAACTATGAGACTTTAACACGAGCATGAATACAGTAAAGACCAGGGGGAGGCAGTGTCTGTTATATGCGTGTGACTTATGGATTGGAGCACATGACCAATATTTGTAATTTGGTTTATTTTGCAATGCTTTCTTTCGGGTGTCAAATAATCTATTACGGGCTGGAACTGCAATTTTCATTGTTAAAAAATCACAATTTTGCTCTCCTTTTATAGTTTTATGTTAGCTTTTTCCATGTTATGGGGGCACCTTTTGGTTGTCTACCAACCTCCTCTGGTTCTGCTGCCAGTAAACAGGCTTTTCTCTTCTGATTTTGCATTTATGGGGTGAGGAACAATCTTTGTTCACAGTAGGCCTTTTGGGTAGTGGTTTGCTTTTCTACCTGACCATATTCCTGTAAATGTCAGCACTCTAGGGTTTTAAGAAAACCAGAAAAGACTTATAAAGCAGAGTTTGCCATGTGTGAGACATGTTTCTGGCCAGGGAAGTATTTTTAGTGTATGAACAAGAGAACCAGACTCATATGGGCTGACTGGGACAACAACATCAGTGGGATTTAAATAAAGCCAGTAAACTGGAATGAATTATTGAAATAAGCTGTGCTTTTAAGTAAAAGGTTTTTCATCATATCCAGAGCATGAATGATAAAATATATATATTTTTTTTTTTGTTGTACAGTATGTGTTTTTTGGAGGAGAGCATGTGCCTTTCCATAAACTCTTGGATTGATGGCAAAGGCTGCAACAGTGTGCATTGCTTCTGAACAGGCATTCCAAATTGGTCAAAAAAGGATAAAAAAGCTTAAAAAATTCTTTCAGAAATTGCATTGTAAGAATACTCTGAAAGTTTCTTTTTACCAAAAATGGTTGAGCCATTTAATTTAGAAAGAAAACAACTCAAATAAACCCCAAAAGTACTCAGCAAGCCTTTAATATCACATTAAATTAATGTTTACGCTACGGATGATTGAATTAATCAAATTTTAATCTGGGCTCCTCTCAGTTTTGTTTTGGGACAGCTTCTGTTAACAAAGCTCAAATAAAATAAACCCAATGTTGTCAGTCAGAACCAGCTATCAGATTTGTATGATTAATCATTTGGTTTAGTTTGTGGTCACACAAAGTCATCTATCTCCCGCTGATGGATTCATATGGGAGTTTCTCATTGGGATTTGAAGTGATTTTATGTGTGAGAATGAAATCTGGCCAACAGGACCTTGTGGATTTTTCCTACGTGAAAATTTGTCTCAGACCAGTGGAGCAGACAGGGTCACGCGTGAAATCCCCTGTCGCCTCCACTTACGGCCATAATTCATTCAGCGTGACAATGAGGGATAGCTTCCAATATACGGCCTTGAACTTCGGAGCAGTGATGACACCGACTCACATCAGGATTGATGGTGCATTACCAGCTAACTTCACACAGCATGCAGCCGAGGTCAAACAAGCCATTATACAAATGCCAATGCAATTAACGGCATGAAAAAAAGAGCATTTACATTTGATTGCATGTTTTGACTATCAATAACCCATTGTTGTCCTTTTAGGGTTTGGAGCTCCACTAGGCCAGACTTCCATTTTACAAACTGGTGATATGACTGACTGTAGTGTCTCCAGACTGGCAGGACTTCCAGTGTGCTTGTTACACGGTTGCCATGGTCACTATCTGCCTTCCCACACTCCCACCCTCCCCTTCCACAGTCAGTGCTTCTTTGAACAAGAAATGACACGGTCTCATAGTCCGACCCTGACACAGTCCAATTAGAAGGCATAAAAACCCACAGGTCCATGTCACTGGGAGTAATTAATCAGTAGGAGGGTTACAGTGGGAAAGTTAATAAGAATGGTACACAAAGATCTTTTTTTCTGTGTCTTCTTGGGTTCTGCCTAGCATCTGCTGCTTGAATGGGAAAATGACATCGCACAATTACAAAAGCCCGTAATGTGGAAGGTCACAGACGTCAGTTACCTTGCTGACTTCTACAATGTCAGCCGCTAGTGTCATTGTACAATTCTGCCTCAACCTTGGCTTGTCAGCAGAAACACAATAAGGCGCTATATAATGATGCATCATTTGTTGTCATGGGAAACTTATGATTTGAAGGGAGCCACCTCATGCCTTGACCTATCAGCATATCTGAGTCACTCAAAAGCAGTGTTTGTGACTAAAGCAACAGGGGGACTTGATGTGAACAAGTCTGGGTCACAGAGATAAGTGGGCCTCCTTTTAACTAAGGATAAACAATTGCGTCATATGAGAAGAATTCTTCTTGAAGAAGATTCAGGAGAATCTCAAAAGGAGGTCATCACATAGACCTCCGCTAATGTCCAGAGGAGGGATCCTTAAGCGATTGTGCTGTCAGACAGCACACTGGAGCTGGGGCTGATAAAGAGAAGGAGGGCCTGGGATCTACTGGAGTTATTAATGTTGATGCAAAGCGTATCCCAATGACAGATGTGTGCGTTATGAGCTTTTCCCAAAGCCAGGAGTGTGGGGGAGATTTGGCCACAGCTTTTCAGGGTCATGTACAGACTTCCAAAAAACTATGAGTCAGACATGAGTTGTGATCTTACTGTGATCTTTTTTTTTCTTTGACTTTTCTTGTGGGAGAGAGACGTTCAGAGGGGAAAGGCTCTAGTAGGATGCTGGGAAACATTACGGAAATGGAGAAATCAAATATCCCTGAGGTAATGTTTATCTGCTCTGCTGCTCAAGGTGTGACCCAGTTCAGACCAGAAATTGGGGTTTGAGAGGACATCAGTGGGCTTGTGCCACTAATGGAGTGTGAGGGACTAGCGCAGCATGATCAATGGAGAACACTCCAGCTTGAAATGAGCTCACCATAACGTTAATGAATGCAATGCACATCAATCACTTTACATTCAGGCCACATGCTACTGTGTGTGACTAACTGTGAAGGCATACTGCTCCCCATTATGAGTCCACACAACAAAACATTTGTGTAATTGATAACATTAATAATGCTTTCCATCCAATTAATCTCAAAGAAGCCAAAACAATGAAACTGTATCAAATAGCGAACATCTGATTGTATTGTGAAGACAGTAATGTTGAGGGATGGGTTGATCTATGGTACTTAAAGATTTGCTGGCACATTGCCATCTTGCCTCTGGCATTTCCACAGCTGTCAAGTCATCTTGAAGCTTGCAGGTCCCCACAAAGGAGAGCTGAGAGTCTGTATTTTGCAGCTTCCCTGTTGTCTTCCTCTCACCATTATTTCATAAACCATCTCAATGACTGAGCAAGCTGCTGCATACTCCACTGAGTCACATGACTACAAAGCCCCACCCAGAAATCACAAAATAAGGGACAGAAAGTAAGGGCATCGTAAGAATAGCTTTAATAGTGATTTTATTACAAATCTACCATAACCAAGCAATAGCTTGTAGACAATACATTTACTCAGGAAAAAACAACTTCAGATTATTATTCAAATTGTGCTCTAAAAATCAATGCTCATATTAATTAGCATGCCATTACAGTTTGTTATTGCTGCCTGAGTGGATTCATTTTTAAACATTACATTTGATCAGGAAAAAATGAGATGTATGCAAAATTCATTCTTTTTTGTTTGTAAGACTGTTATTAAATAATGCTGAATCCCATTAATCAAATACGAAAGCGACAGCAGCCCCAGATATTAGCCAGATAAAGGGTCTCCAGCATGGCCCTCGGAGCTACTGCCAACAAACAATCCACACTCTTAAAGCCCTCGGTGAAAACCTACTGCCCTGCTTATGAAAGAAATTACAGGGTTAGTCAGAGAAAACGTCATTCCCTAAGATAATGAGAGCACAGCATATTTAACAGCCCTTGTATAGTGCTTCACACTTGTAATAAAGACACCATTAAAAGGTGCAGTAAAACTTTAATAAACTATATTTAAAGAACCGGAGGGTGCCCACCAAATATGGCTTAATGTGCTTAGTCATTGTTGACAACGGTGTTATCTAATGTAAACACACATGCAGAGTGCGTATGCGGAGGTGTTGAGTTACATGTTTTACCAAAATCAACACATAGGATTTAATACTTACTAAAGAGGATGTGATATGTGCAAAAGGTAATGGAAATACTTGTAACTGGATCAGGGACCAGACATTGAAGGCACACGCAGGAGTAAACAGGTAGACCTATGTCATTATGGGACCGACTGCACTTGCAAAGGTCTACATTCCGGATTAGACTATGATAAACAGACACAGAGTGGTAGTCTTCCTTCATGTGACTAATACAGTCTGATGCATCACCAAGAGGAAGTGCCTGGAGAATTATTGAAGCTTGACAATACAAAAGTTTGGGAGAAATATTTTCACTATACTGAAATACCAATATCATCTAAATCATTGTTTTTATACAGATATAAAACCCCCTACCTTATTTCCCATCATGCTCTCTGTTTCTAGGAACCCCCTCCTCCCTTCCTCCACCTGTGTTCCATAGCCCTTTATTTTTCCTCTAAAGTAAGTCTAACCCATTTCTGTCTCCTAGTTTTTCTCTTTAGCAGTCCAGCAGGGGGGTCCTCCTTTCACTTAAATGATCAGGTATAACTCCACGCCTTATGACTCCAAGCCAAGAACAAATACTAGCATCTCCTTCTATTCTCCTTCCAAACACATTCATGCTGTATGAAAATGGATCATACTGAAAAGAAACCATCTACAGGTTCTAAATTATATTTGTTTTTTCCTCTTATGACAACCATCCTCAAACTGAATATATGTGAATTCCTTTTGCGCCATCACTTCCAACTGTCAAGGGTACTCACATGTCTAATAAAACTGTGAATTTTCATAGCAATTACGTGGGGAATGTAACTGTAGCATGGATGGTGAAACAAGTAATTGTGTCTCTAATGGCTCACATCATGAGAAGATGCTCACAGCTTGTTCTCACCTTGGATGATTTGGCAGAGCAACAATTAATCATCCATACAGCTTGGACCAAATGTCAATTCCACTTTTTGTCATTGCAATTAGTGAACATTAGGTGTGTTATTAATCAGTTTTAAAATAGCGAGACAAGTTTGTCATGGGTCGACTATCCTGTCACAGAAAATTGTCTAAGCCTCATTTTATGAAAAAAAGGTTTTTGATTGCATTATACATGCAAAATGCAAATTCATTGGTGATGAGGGAAATTCAGGTTCCCCTTCTGTACAGTTCTGCAACCAAAAACTGCTATACATTAAACTGTTTAGATACAATGACTAAAATGTATGCCTCTGGTCACTAAGGTGAATGGCTTACTTGCATTTCCCATGTCCTACTGCATGTTATCAGAAGCATATCAGTTGAGTTGAGTCATTTCTCTATGCTTCCCCTTTAACTTCTTTGGTCATATCAGGCAAAAGTTAAAACACCACAGCAGACTTACAGAGGCCACAGCACACATTTATCACATTCTGAATCATTAACATATGTGTATACTTTTCCCTGAGCCATATATTTTATTTATAATTCAACAACTGTTAATTAAGAAGTTGAGATTAGATTGACTACTCCTCAAACAACCACCAGGTGCAGCATTGCAAGATAACACACATGCCAAATCTATTAAAGTTGAAAGTGTCAGCTATCTATTTTAAAAGGGCTGTATGTGACAAATATCTGATAATGGAAAACTTAGTCATATTTTTGTTACTCCTAGGAGCAAAATAGCCTGTCACAAGACATGAATTACATGCACTTTCTGTCTTTTGTTGATCCCATTGAAATAAAAAGATATATTTCTAAAACTGCAATTTTAAACCCCTTCCTTGCCAACACCTTAGTTGCTGTTATGATTTAGATTGTAATATACTTTAAAACTTCTTATTAACCAACTAGAAAACTGTACATATGTATTTTTAATGATTTGTTGAAGCATTATATGAAGAATGATCCATTCACATCATGTAATATGCCCTATTCTAGTCTTAAATCATAGGTCAGGATTTATTCTGTGCTACATGAATAGATGCAGTGACTTTGTGGAAGGGCACAGTCATTTTCTGCGTAATTGGAACACTTTGTCATTCAGGGGTATTGTGTCTAGGATGAGATCGAAATATTAGACCCTGGAATGTCTTACCACCATTATACACCATTAGGACGACAGGGACGTTTTTGTTCACAAGCAGATGAAAAAAGAAAAAGTTTCTCGAATGATATAGTTTGATAAATTTCCTCTTGCATCCCCGAGAGAGCCACACGGAATCAAACCAGGTGATAATGCGGGAGATTTGTAACATCAGACCTGCCACAAAGTCATGCAAGGCGGCCTTTTAAAAAGATACAAGCAGGGGGCCCTATCTGATTAATGTGGCAAGAGGAGAGGAGAGAATGCCTTATCTGTGGGCGGATCTGTCTGAGAGACCGAGAGACAGAGGCTGCCTGGAGCTCCAAGAGCCTCCGGATTCCTCTGTTCCCATATTCTCAAACCGCCATCTCACAAAACAATTAAACCTTGCTTGGAGATTACCATTTCAATCGCTGGTGTCTTTCAGGGAGAAGGAGATCAGCCCTGCTTCATCGGCACATGCTGTGTCCCTCGTGTTCACTTCTCATGAAACGCAGGGAGCTTGCCGGTAGAAACATTGACTCATGCCAGGCTCTGTTTTGACAGTCCAGACTTGTGGAGCAATGATGAAACAAAAATACTGTATCATGTTGAATAAGCAATGCGTGATTAATCTGAAAGTCCATATCTGCTTGATACCTGAGTCAGGGCAAAGCTCATGTTATCACAGTCTGAAATGCTACTGTCCAATTCACTTTGGTAAGGTTGACGATGCATAGTCTTTAAATTATCAAGGCAGTGATACCTTTTATATAGCCTTTTGTGCGTTGGAGATATTAAAATAGCAGCCACGATGATCTACAAGGAAAAGGATGGCAGTTTTTTTGTGTGTGCTGTCAATCCCTCTTCCCTGAGGTGTATCTATGGTTTGTTCTGTAGAAGAGTCAGTTTGTCATTTACCTTTTTCAAAAAAAAAAATCCACTGTGGAGTTCCCTGTATGTTCTATCAACCTGTATTTTTCACAAGCATTAACCGTAAAAAGGATTTCGCCAATCTGTTTCTCTGGATGACTCATTGGGTCCAATAGGATTATATCCACCACTGGCTAATAATGAAATGCAGTTATGTGACACAGTAACAGCTATATATATGCTGTGACAGGTAATGGACTTCCACTGGGCTTCCGTCACAGTCAAAGAACGGTATGAAGCACTCATAAATGTAGGCTTTAAGCATGCTTGTGCGACAGAAGCTAGCACAGTTGTGAGCCATATTAGATTTCTTTCAGCATGCCAGATGGAATTGATAACAGTCTCTGAGATGTATAGAGCCAAGTATCCCACCCTGGCCACCGCATAGTCAGATGGCAGTTGGACCTGGTACCAAGTTCACCTGCAGAGCTGTAGCATAAGCTGTTGTTTCACTGCAAACACAGAACAACTGAGATTTTAACAGCCTAGCCATTCATTATGATTGGCCGTCTCTCATAATACAAGCATGTTACAATGCATTATTGAATGTTGTTTATTTCCAGAATAACTTTCATTCTACCATTGTACCCTCAAAATTGTCTTCATTTCCTAGTCGGTTATTAAAAATAAAAATGAATGGACTTCCTGCTCCCTAAAATAAGAAATAATGAGTGATTAATGAATACATCTAACATTTTGCCATTGTTTGCAGAACGCTTTCAGCTGTGTTTAAAAGTAAAAACAAAAAATGGAAAGATTTTTAAAGTTACAAGAACAATTTGTTGTATTTTTCAGCTCCTGATCCATTTCATCCATCACTTGGGCTTCATACCTTTAGCTTGGATCAGTTGGACCACATGATTTTTCTCTGAAGCTTAGAACAAAGCTAGAATAAATCCTAATGGCCAGTTGGCCATCTCTTCCTGATTTGCAGACAAAAGCATGTCCATTTTGCAGTTGGGCATCTGCTTTAACAGTCGGACTAAATCCTCGCTCAGCCAGCCAAGGCTGAGATAGGACCACGGGAGCAAACAAGGTCATGGCCCAGCAGTTTTGCACACTTAGCCTTCTGCTAAGCTCCAATTAAAATGTTGATAATTGCTATTGCCAACATTCTTCAAATCTCAGAGAGGATAGGACAAAAAAATAATCCACACTTGGAAATATTATTTGATGCTTTTAAAGCACCCTAAGGATTGACCTACTTTGAAATCATTCAAGCAGAATTCTCAGCTGACACAAAGGGAATTAGTGCAGATTAGGGATCAAGTTCTAAGGATTAGCATGCTTGTGGAAGGCGCTGAGGCCAATTGTAATTATTGGCCCACAGAAGTCAACTGTATTTTGCAAAGTGGTAGCATGCAGTGTAGTAGAGTGCACTGTGCTTTCACACCACTGTGTACTACCCCCATAATCCTTCCCACCAGTCCTGTGATGGGGCGTGTCATTATGAATGTGTGGTCAAGTAATTTAGAGGCAAGGGGGATAGAAATCTAGAGCCAAATGAAATATAGCCTTACCAGTGGAAGAGCAAAGAGTGTATTTGTTTAGCAGCAAAAACCTTGATAGATGGAAATAACTCGGCAGTCAGCTTCCATTAGCAAGGTGCGAGGTTTGTTATTCCGATACATCAATGCCCAGTCAAAAATGTTTATCATAGACAGTCTGGGGGAGTATAGAAGCATAGAATCTGTAAAGATGTGCAGGCTTTGCTGCAGTGGGAATTTCCAGGGAAACCGAGGGTAAAGTAAGGTTAAGGTGAAGGAATACAGATGAAGATTTATGGCAGAATTTTTCTATGACAACCACAGACAGAACAGCAGGCTTTATCTTAAACAGGACATGCTGGCCCAAGACAAGCCCTCTCCAAACTCTTGGCACAAAAACAACTGGGATTTAGAGACTAGAATATACTGTCTGTAGCCAATTTCATTTCCTGTTTTTGTCACCCTTTACCCGTACTTCTAGGCATGAATCCTTTTGACTTATAAAGACATAATATAGGAAAGTATTAGTTAAAACAACCAAAAGGTGATTAAGAGCCTATTTATTAAGCATAAAAGGAAACTATACTAGTAACAGATTAAGGTTAGTTGGGTTTCTTCAGCTACTTTGTCAATTCTGCACATGTATTTCAACTCAAAATTGATTAACACATAAACAGCTGATTTCTTTTCAGTTCCTCAACAGGAATGGGGAGGAATTCTCCTTTTTGGAAAAACATAAATACCATTAGTATTCCACATTATTTTAAAGGGTTAATCCATTTCCAATATTAACGTTACTACCACAATAAACTGTGTAGGAAGAAAAATTGTGCTTTTGCTTTTCTCTGTGGTTGCATTCCAGAGGCAAATGTCTCCATTGACATGGAACTTGTAACTAAAACAATGATTCTTGTCCATGTTTTACGTTGGCTGAGCTGTTCATCTCATAGTTTCAAATAATTGTGTTATACATATTAAGTTAGCATTTGTTCACATAGATTTTATAGATCAATCATCAAACTTACATGGTATATACGGATACACCCTGATGATCCTTTTTCCGTTGGTCTTTTTGACTTGCTTTTTGTAAGTGATAGTTCATTATACAGGAAAAACTAGTCGTGGATTTATTGGGAAGTATTGATTATATTGCGTTTGATCTATGATCACTTGTTGTGGGGTTTTTCATATACTTTTTGTTATATTTTTTCCAGAAAGCCATGCTCCCACTTGTTATACATGAAAATGCAAGATAATTTGTCAAAGATTAGTCTTTGATATAATAGATACTCAGTTATCCCAGAATGCATTTACTCATAGAAATCAAGTAATAGCATTTTTAACAATTACCAAAAAAAGGAAGATTTCCAAGACTGACTTTGTGGAATCAAGGTGAACATTTTAAAGGGATCATATGCATTTATTTGGTTGAATTACTTTTGAATTGCATCACCCGTGCAAAGGTTTCAGGTCTTTGAAGATGAACTCTAAATATACGCTTTGACAGATTCACTGGAATCGTTGTCCATTGGTGCAATTAGCTTCTTATCAAAGGCTTAGCCTTTTCATCTCTGCAGTAACTCCACTTCTGTTCTTTCAAAACTTCAGTCTGTGTGGTCTTAGACCACAGAGTACTGCAGAGACACATAACAGCTTAGTTAATGTACTTTTGGCAAGAATGTTTAGTTTGATTTACTGAATGGGGCTTTCATCTTGACCTCTGTTCATTGACACTCTTGTGTGGACACATATGGTTGGTCGGATCTTAATTAATGCTAAAGTTCTGCCAGCTTTTGTCCCGAGAGATTCCTCCTGCAACAAAAAAAGGAGACTCAGTAAATTCCTGGGGTCAGCTTCAATAGTATCTCTTGGAGATACAGCAAACAACAAGGATAAAGACTCAAAATCAAAAACAGATGTTGGGTGACTTAAACCCTGCTAATTAGAATCTCATCTGACTTCCATAGCACCATCTGATCTTGTGGCACGTAATTAGTAACTTTCTTAATGGACTGATGAAGGAAAGCTTACTCAGATCCCAAACCTCAGAACCACAGTCAATTTCAAATTTAGATTGATGAGTTACTTTTTCATTCTGCCTGGCTTTGTTCAAGGCACCTGGCATGATTTCAAAGAAATGTATGCTGTATCCTTTTGTTTCATTTTGTAACCTTCACTGGTTTACAAAATGTCATTTTTTTTCACTGACACAATGTACTTCAACAAAGCCAAAGGGTTTATCACTGTTTTGCCTGACCATAAACTGAATTTCAGGAAAAGTACATTACTTACAGATCATTGTTACTATTTTGTTACCATTTACATTTACATAGAGACAGTTCATTTATTCAGCTGAATTTACAGCTGAATTTCTTCTCATCCAGCGTGCTCATATGTGTGGTAAAGCAAGCCATGTCCACAGTAACACAGGAACTGATCCCAGCACAACACAAATCCCCCTGTACGGTTCATTTGCTCGGCCTCATGGGTAATATGTGGAAGGCTAGAGGAGAGTGAAGGGCTCAGTGTCCCTCCCCCCACCCTCCTGCCTCACACATCACTCTCAGTTGAAGCCCTGTGAGGTACGAAGGGTTGCTTCCCTAAAAGGACCCCGCTGTGCGCGACTCTATACTCCTCCCGCTTCCCAGCCGAGAGGCTCCGCGGGAGTGTCACGGACCGCGCGGATCGCTTAAATGGTCTGAAAGGAAGGGGTCGCTGACCTTTGGCATGATGTGAGGTTGATAGGGCGGCGCCCCGCTCAATGCATCGAGCTCTTCTCGCCCCTCGAGGATCACAAATCATTAACCAGGTCAGCGACCGCGGGACCCGTCCAGAGCTGCCTGGCGTATTGACAGCACACCACATATTCACCTTCTTTTAATTAAATTTCCACTTCGCTTGAAGAGGCCTGGTAAAGCCTATCATTCCTGCATTCAGATTTTTCTCACATTTTGTTTTCAGGCTTGGTGCAACTGACTATCCATCACTGAGCAGAACTCCTTAAATAAAATGGTAAATATAGCTGATATCAGTAAGTAAGTAAAATTACATATCGAAGATAAATGAGAAACAGTTTAAGAGTATTGGAGAACTGTACATAAATAGGGTCAGCAAAAGACAAGGAAGAAAATCACTGCAGGCTGTACTCATCCTCAGTTAAATAATTAATACACACTTATTTGGCCACACACTAACACCATTCTGTAACACCTCAAGTGCCCAAAAGATTTTTGTGTCAGTAAGCATTAAATTAATTACATCCAGCCAAAGCTAATGTTGTTTGAACTGATGAGTGTGTTTAAATGTTTAAAAACAATCCAGCCATATATTTTTGGGTAGTCGCATGTGTGCTATTGTGTAGTTACACAAATAAATAGCCTTTATCATGTCACTTGAAAGTTATATAAGGATTGTTTTCAGGAAGATAGTGTACGTTGTATAACTTTTACTGTGGTATTGAATTTTTTTCAGCCATTTTTATCCAGTTATTATCTCTCAATTAAAATCGCACATTAGAGAGTAATACTTTTTGAATGCCCAAACAGAGTATGCTTCTTTGAGAATGAGGATAGAGGAGAGGAGGGGGCCAGTTTGTATGTAGCAGCAATAGTGATAAAAATGAATCCTGGATGTTTTTAGGTCTCTGCGTTGACAGATCTGTGCTTCATTATCTTTGTATTTCACTTTAAAACCAGGCTCCTGAATTCCTGGGACTGATAAATGGCCTGGAAAAATAACATCAGTTAATGAATTTCATTTTAACAAAGCTTTATCTTAGTTCAATGAATTATTTCACTTGTCATACAGAATAAACATACGGTCTGGGATTTTAGTTTCTGCAGAACATTTGCAGCTGTGAAGAAGATATACAGTTTCAAATATCTATGTGATTTCTATGCACAAATACATAGCTTCTAGTCAAATGTATGGTGGTATTCACCACTCAGAAAATGTGCAATAGTTTCTATTGCAGTTACAGTGTGGTGTCTTATTTTAATGGTTGCTGCCATTAAAATATCCTGTTTGTATTTGTCAGCCTCTCATACAGTATATATTGTTGTCGGATTTAAACCCCACATTCCCCCATATCTGCAATCATACCACAAATTCAACATTCTTTCAACTTTTGTACTAGATAATGATATTCATACATGGTGTCAAAATAATAGGTATTGTGAGAAACTCCAGAAAAGGAACTAAAAGAAAGAGCTAACACAAAACCAGAAATATAGTGACCAAAATGTATATATAACATAGCTCTTTCACTAATGTACCTTGTATTTGAGAGGCTTTCGGCTGATTGCAGGGGAATATTGTAGATTTAGATGAAAGGCAGGAAATGAGATCTCAACATGTGCTAGATGAGGGTTCCCCAGCAAAATGGCTGGGATTTGGAACTCATAATGTCTTGACGTACTCCAGTTCTTTCACGGTTTGATGAATGTGGCACCTTATCCCGCCCGCTCTTCGTGAATTGAGCCCCAAGAGAAAAAACACCTTTTGCCTGTTTTCTTTGCAAGCACCAACATATCTAGAACAGAGATTGAAAACCAATAATTCTGTAGCATGGTAATGCTACATGCCCAATGATATTGAGTGTTCTTAAATGTTAAACCTACCACTGGCCATGTGTTTCAATAGCAGGAGGTGCTGAATTCATATTGGAACATGTTTTTATAGAGGACCAGGCAAACATTCTAATAAGATACTCATGCTTTCCTCTTTTTGCTCATCAAATTGTTTTGCCTCTTTTTAATCATTGTATTTTGATGACTTGATGATTTCAGACTCAATGTCTTGTCTTCTTCTGAGTTATATATATTTGCTCACAATAAATGAAACGATGACATGAACAAATTACTGCATATTTATACAGCTAGTTATTTATTGATGTGCAGTACTTATCCAAGTGTTATTTTTAAGCTTTATTGAATCACTGACTTTAATGGAGTGTGACATACACACTAATATAGACCACCAATCAGTATTTATGGACATTCAGCACATTACTTTGAGGGTTTATTTTTGTTAATAATTCACTATATTTGCAAAACAGTATATCTGCAAATTGGTGCATCTTTAATGATTAAAGATGGCGTCATGGTTTGATTTGGTGTGATTTAATTAGTGTGATGATTGTTGATTGAAAATGGTGCAAAATTCAAAATGACTGCTTAGCTACTTTCTATACAATTTCATTAAAGTGACTGAAATATTTAATTGTGCACATATGTCACATTTCTTGGAATGTGTCCATTGGTTCTGTGAGGGAACACACGGTTTAGCTTACAGTTTGGCCGATACCATAAGGGACAGATAATAGCATAACACATGGGTATGGCCTGTGAAAGGCCATAACTTTCCCAGGAACATAAAGCTATACTGATATCAGCAGACAACATGACACAAAGATTAAAAAATGTCACCAGGAATGTCTGCACAGTTGCCAAACCCTTGCTGTAGGCAGACATATTTTTCCATAAAGATCAAAATGAATTTTAGGACCACTTAGAGCTGCCACATCACTCACCTCAACATTTATCAAATAGTTCAGTTTAAATTACTGATCGCTGAATGTATACCTTTTCCATATACCTAACACCTGATAGTTCCTGATGTATGGTAATGCTTTCACACTGTTTACCTCAAGCAGCTGAAATGATAAGTGCTTGGTTGATAGGCTATAAACATTGTCATACCTTACTTCATAAAAGGTCCACTTCACCAGTGCAATGAATCATCTCCATTAAGCCTTTTCACTTGGGCCTGCCCAAGAGGTGGAGACCAGCTCATAACAAAGCAGCAATGCAAAATATGCAATAATGAGGAACAGTTCTCTGCCTTGTCTTCTTATAGCATTTACAATAGACCTGGTTTGAAAAGCTAAATGCTAACTAGCAGTGGCATGAAGTGTGACTACCTCTTTGAAATCCATCAATCTGCCAGACCGCCCTTGACACAGGTACTGAGGCCATCAGAAACTTTAATCTGGCTCACTCAAGTCTGCACTAGGATGCCTCATGGTTCTGAAAAAAAGACTTCTTACAGAGGAAAAACCAACACTTTCCTTTTTTAAAAAACTCCTGTCAGCCACTTCATTCCTGTCTCCCTCCGTTTTGGGTTCTGCAATCTTCTGAGGCCCAGCAGGTGGTGTTGGGAAGCTCTCCAGCTCCAGCTCAAAAACAAGATGGGGAGGGAATTCCCAGGATGCAGGATATGAATACTGCATGAGGTTAGGAGTGGAAGGGGGTAAGGGGGATGGGTAAGCACACATACACAGTTATGAACTCAAACTATGTTTCAGCATCCTATATGCCTTTATCAGAGATATTTCCAATGTGTCTTTATTGGAGAGACACTTTCATGAACTTCATATTAAATTCATATAGCAAGGTGATACAAAAAACGTTAACATTCTAGGCTAAAAAAAACCTATTTTAGGAGTGATTGCTTAATCAGAGTAGCCAAAATGAAGAAATGCTCAACTTTCACCTAAAGATACACAGATTTTTTTACTTTACATTTATTTATATGCTCAAATCCTAAGAGCAAGGTAACTCGCCAAGCCATTCATTTTCTCTTTAATTCAAACAACACGGACACCTAGAGGAATGCATATTTAAGACAAGGCGCAGTTGATTTATTTGTGAATAGTTGCAAATTTCTATTATGAAAATTATGTTTCTGAGCAATGAGCCCCAGCGTTGTATTGACCAATGAGGCTGGAGATAACCTACTGACTTAATCTGGCCTTCTCTGGGCAATATTCCCAGTTATATAGTGCTCCATAGGTTTCATGGCTACAGTCAGATCGGGCACAGTCCAAACTATCATATGTATCATAGTTATCACAAATGGATACACTGGTCTTCTTATTCCTGTTATTCACACATAAATAACAAACAATAGGCTAGATTTATTAAAGTCTTTAGCACATGTTAACATTTTTGCACTCATAATTACAGTGAAATGCTTTCTGATTGGAGCAAATGAGCTGCAACCAATCACATGTGTGCAAAAACAAGTGTTTTTGCACCAGCAAAACAATTTTGCACTTTTAACTTTACAATTATTTGTAAATTTATTCCATTGACTTGCTACCAAATCCGATTAGAGCAATGCCATGTTTCAGTTAATGCCCTGCACCTTAAACATGTTATGCATTTGCATTGGTAACAAGACAACATATTCTCAATGTTTTATGTTTAATAGTCTTTTATGGTTAAATTATCTTGTACAGGGTATGAATACATGTGATTATAAATACACTGTACTTATTTGCATTCAGGAGAGGTACTGTGAAACCATCAACTCATAATGAAAACCCACTTATCTCAGCCCTCAGTGGAATTTAGGCCATGGAAACAATGAAACCTGCAGACTAATTTTCAGTCCAAGCTCCGAGATCCGGCCAATTTTACCTCCAAATAATTACTCGTGAATAATTTTCTATGGATAAAGACAATGGGCTCCAAATGTCATTGTGAAAGGTGATTGCATAACAGGGTTCAATTTTCCTGCTAACAACATGAAGATTGCCACAGACCACAAATCACAGTTTCTCACTGTCAAATTTCTCTTCAGTTCATTGCTGAATACAGAATGTTGTTGGAATCACTTCAGTTTTCAAGCAAATTATGACTTCTCTATTGTTTTAAACTTCTGTTAAATCAGTTCTGTTCAGTTAAATCCATTTAGTCTGTAATTGAAATAACTGTGTATACTTTCTGAAAGAATCATTTTGTTAGGTAAGGTCATCTCTAGGATTTCAGTGGTTTTCCAAAAACACTAATGTAGGAGTAAGCTGATGCTGAGGACTTCTCACCACCTCTATTTCAAGCAATAATGTGCTGAGAAAGTTTTTCAAATAACTCTGAATCTGTATTGTGGTCACACATAATGCTTGTGTGTGTTTACATAAAAAGACGCGGACCCTAAGAATCGCATCAAGGGGAGAAACGCACACATTCCTACACCGTGTGTTATTTTGGGTTCCCTTGCAGCTGGATTCAGAAGGGCTGGCAATGTTTAATCTGGATGAGTGTTAATTACAGCGTGCGTGGCGGTCTCTGTGCCAGGCACGCGGCGGCCTACGCCACTCTGTAATCATCTCTGTGGGCCTGCAGGGAGAGGGGAGCCTCGCTGAACGGCGAAGGGGACACAGACTGAATGTCTGTGCGCACATTGTACATTTAGGAGGAGAAGGGGGGGAGCAAAAAGAAATGGCTACCTTGGATTAGCCATCATGTCCAACAATAATGTGCGACAGTCAAGTGACTGCATCGTGGCGAAGGCATTATCGCTGGGTTGTGGAGCCTTCATAACATTTGGATATTCATAATATGGCCTACCTATTTTTTTATTGTCCCTCTGTACTGCGATTTTGTTTTTTGTCATTCTGAAATGACAAAAATTAAAAATTGTTTCTGATCTCAATCCCAGAGAAAGCTGTAGGTGTTTTGATTACATTTGACACATTTTTTTTTCACTGGTCCCTCTGGATATGATCAACTTGATAGTCACAGAGAGCATTGTCACAGAGACCACGGTCACAGACGCTTCTTGTGTTCCAGGATTCTTGTATGTTTTTAAATTCACAGTTTCCTAACTCCAAAAGGGCATTGACTTTGATTGAAAACAACCCTCATTTGAAAATGTGAAGGTCACAGTCACTGAGGCTCAATGTATATTTTGTAATCCCATAATGTCTGTGCATGTACAGCACACTTAAGTCAGTTAACCTTGTCCAATCATTATTCATCCTTGTTAATCAGTAGATTTATTTATCTTTCACATCACTGCTGTAGTACATTCAGTCCCCATACTTACAAATTGGTTTCCTGTTTTACTTTAATGAGATATTTATATAAAATATAATAAATGCATCATATTCATCTCTACTATACTAACTTTTTGATGCAGACTGGCATTCGCCCACCCACAGAGGACTGAACCATGCTGAATATTTCCAGTGCGGTGATTCATGTTGGATCTTGTATCACTATTGTTTTATTCCTCTTTAATGCTGTTCCTGTCTTACAGGTGTGGTGCAGCGCTAGCTCCGATGAAGCATGAGACATAAAAGAGAAACAGGAGTGGTCAGAAAGGGAGCTCTTCATGGTTCAGTTGAAATTTAAGCTGCTGATTGGTTCACACCTTGATGGTGTTCTTGACCTCTTTTTGTTGCCAGGCTGCAAAGCCATGCAGTTCAGCCTAAGGCAGGCAGAGAACAGGGTTACCTGCGGTAACAACGACCACAGCTGAAGTTAGGCGGAGCAGCAAAACAATTCTACCTCAACTATTTACCAATAGTAAAATTCAGCATTGGACTGTAATATATTACAGACAGACATAAGACATTTAAGTCTTGGACCCACTAAGAGTACCGGTATACTTATCTGTTACTTCTGAAAAAGCGTCTTCTCAGAATTGTTACTTTCAATGCATATACTGTTTGAGTTGCCTTGAGGACGTTGTTAATGAGAAATGATTAAATATAGCATAACTAGAATTTCAAAATTTCTTTAATGTAAAGTGATAATTTGACTGCATCACTCCATCAAGCAAAAGACTCAAGCTGGGTTCTGAGGCTAAAATTCGATGTCAGTTGTGGATGCTCGCATGTATGTTTTAGAAAAGCTGACAAAATTCAGGAATTATGTTAAAACTATTTGAGTTCTGAATTACAAACAGAAGATGCAACCACAGGCATTTGGTTCCCCACTGAGTACTGCTCCTGTATTTTTTTGTTCTAACAGTTGGGGACATTTTGGCTCCGTGATACTTCTTGAGCTGTTTTTCTAATTGTGTTCTCCAACTCACTGCAACATGCTGGTTCGGCTCAGAGTGAAATCTGTTGAACATGCTTTTCCCATGTTAGAATTTATGCCACTGTAGCAAAAGACACGTTTGGGGGTTGTTAACATACCAGGCTGGCAGGAAATTCCACTTCCTGGAGAAGTCCATTGATCTTAACAATAATAATGCACCAGGCCTTATTTAAGAGAGCTCTAAAACGTACAAAAGCAAGCACATGGCCCTGCGCAGCATGTAAATGATTATTTCGGTCTTAAGAGGTCCATTAGAACCACATAATTTGTTGAGAATTTTAATCACTTAATCATAAAATCTTCAAGAATTCAAAGAATGTTTATGAAAAAAAAGAAGCAGTTTCTCAGTCATGTGTTTTTTACAGCTATTTAAATGGGAAGTTACCAGTGGTGAGTGAAAAAAAGAGTTGAAAAGATTGTTAGAAGGCAACATAAATGATTAAAAGAACATTATATTTGGCACTTAATTCACTTTATTTATTATTTATTTATTTCATCAATTTATTATGAAGCATCAAAACAAGCACAGTCATGCCATGCAGGAATTTGATGTTGCTGTATCATTTGATGTTCTTACACATTTACCAGTTCATTGACATATCATGTTTAATGATATAAAATTCTGTAGTAGGCCTTAGATTATGCTGTAGGACTTACAGGAATATACAGTAAGCCTGGACTGTCAGCACTTTCTAGTCTCCAAGGTGATATTCAAATATGTTCAATAGAATTTAGATTTGCTTATTTGATTCTTTTTGGGTAATTCAAATCTCCAAAACTAATCTAGAAAAGACTTTTGTATATAATTATCTGAGATGTATGACAGCTTTTCCAACGTTATACTGTCATCAGATAACCTCATGTGGGAAATTGATTCATTCTTTTTACCAAGTTCACAGAATGCACCTTTCTTCCTATTAATCATGCATGCATTAAACACACATAACTAAAGAATGAAGTCATGAGTTCTCATCAAACAAGGTTAACAAAAACCTCCTTGAACTGTTTCCCCTGTCTTTTCTAATCATCATTTCACAGAGCTACACTCAGGTAAAGTAAGCCTAGCCATAGAAAGAATGGCAAACCTATTCAATTTACTCAGAGTCTCTGCGAGAGTGTCACAGTGTGAGTCACAGATGATTAATTTGAGAGAATAAGAGTTCAGACCGCAGAAGTGAAAGAAAGACTTACTTGGGAAATGCAGGCGTGTCTTGTTTCTGAGTAGATGATGCAGCATTTTTGTCCCATGTGTCACAGTGCCTAACTAAGAAAGGAGCTCCATATGTTGACCTGGAGATCAAGTTATACTGGTGTCTCTTTGTCAGAGACATTCACCACTTTCGTGTCACCGTGTGGAGGTAGAGGAAATGGTTCACCACAGCCTCTAATTTATGGGACTCCAGGAACTACAAGGGACAGCTGTACTGTGACCAACTGTCGAAAAATCCAGAGACTGTTGCAAAGTTAACATGGACTGGGGCCCAATTAAACACACGGTCTGTTTAAGGACATATGCCTCTTAAAACAGAATTTACATTACAATATGTTTCCTTGAGAATTTTCTATTTCATTGGAGACAGACAAACACCTCCTTATTCTTTTCATTCCAAAATAGAACAGCATATACCCTTAAAAAGATTGAACTCAATTTTTATTATATTGTATATGTTCTTGTGGA
Organism: Albula goreensis; assembly: GCA_022829145.1. Taxonomy (NCBI): domain Eukaryota; kingdom Metazoa; phylum Chordata; class Actinopteri; order Albuliformes; family Albulidae; genus Albula; species Albula goreensis. The sequence goes on from CM040744.1 coordinate 10,882,544, forward strand.
GATTAATTTCATTTCATCGGGTCCTTTTTTCCTTTGCTTCAAATATATATTTTTATGTTGTTAATAAGGGGACCTTGTAAAGACCGTTGTAGTAATGTTTGAAATTACTCATATATTACAGAGAGGGAATATTGAAATGACTTTTTAAAAATCAGAACATTTTGTAGCCTGTGAATAGTTGTATGTAGAAGCATGGACAGATTCACACAGACTGAAAATTTCAAGACATTGACTCTTAATTACTCGTATTAATCTGTAACTACTGTCAAAATCCAGATCTTTGCAAACAATACATTTTGTTGTTATTGTGAAAAGTGAAAAGAAGAACCACAAAATTTACAATAAAGAGAAAAACTCTTGTTTATTAGCCATGAATTTCACACTGTGAAAAAAATCCACTAGTACAAAATGTTTAACTGCAGTAGTTCCAAAAAACGATCAGACTTCAGATCCAAAGAAAATGAAAACAAACCCACACAGATGCATCCTCATGTATCGTGCACTAAACATATTTTAGTGAATGCACATAGCAACGTCGGACCCCAGGTCATGAACAAGAACATATTTCCAATCAGCCGAATTCAAGCAAGTGTCAAGACACTCCCTAATCACAACAGAACTGGAAGGTGGCTCTTTGTTGGGTGTTTCTATGGTAACCCTTGAGCCAAAAGGGAGGAACTCCTTATTTGAATCCCAGGTTTTGAAGTGCAGTGTCTTGTGAATTGTGTTAGGAGTTAGGGGCCTGTACAGCATGCCACAAATCCTCCTATTATACTAAGCAGAGGTCCATTTTCTTTTCAGAATGAAGAGATATCAACAGACAATGTAGCAAGGTGCACCCACTACAAAGGAAAATTTTACAATTTCAAGTCTGTGTTAAGTAAAGCCTTTTTAGCCTACATTGTTTGTACATTTTATATGATATGTAAGTGTTGTTTTCTCCTTGTACAAAATGACCATGAGTTACAGAGGCTGACAATATTCAACTCCAAAAGCATGATTTATGCACCAATGTTCTTGGTTGAACACTTTGCTCCATGTACACAAGTCTTTACATTAATGACACTCAGTACCTATAGCTGATGCTACATTTATCTTAGATTAGCAATACAGCTGGATCAGATCAGGCAGAGGCCAGGCAAGCATACGAGACACTATGAGACACAGGAAAGACAACAGTGACACTGAAGCTGACACAGCCATGATGCACTACAGCTGCTAGCCGAGATATTTGTTTCTTTACATTTCTCAGATTACAAACTCAGCCCTCTTTAGCGTAAGCATTTTCTGCTTATAGTCATGTGCTGACCACTTGAGATTTTCTGTGTTCTGCACAGTTCACAGTGGGGGGGGGGGGGGTTTGGTTTATTTTATCATAAGGATGCCCCGAATCCATGATTCAGCCCGATGTCTTATTTATGTTCTATTATTTCTGACTGGTCCAGATTTGGTGAGATAAACCTGAATATGCCGAAACAATTTGCAGCCCCACGTGTTATGAGGGTTTAATGGAAACTTCATTGGGACTTGTTTCCTACCTTTTGCTAAAACAGTGAATGCCATCATTCATGGACTGGAAAATATAGGAGCATTCACTTAATGTAAAGTTGAATTGCCATATGGTGGTGTACCGGAATACTATGCAATGTTTCTGTTTTTACATCACCTGTATCTGACACATTTGCTCCACCATAATATTTAACCTACCAGCAGACAGACCATTAAAATGACCAATAGCAGTGGCCATACTTTTGTATACTGCCATTGAACTCTCAGATACACACAGGTAATATAAATCAACCAATGACACTGGAGTTTGCAGTGTGACACCAAAAGTAAACTTTGGACTGCCCTGGGGCTACAAAGATTCCCACGACCATTAACGAGACAGGGCTAATGGACTTGCAGCCTCACTCTGTGAGAGAAAAAATTGAAGTCACACATTGGTGACAACTGCATGAACTAGGTACAAAAACCCATCCTGTTCTTTTATGAGGAAGAAGCAAATCTGAGAACACTGCCTGACACACCGAGTGGGTTAGCCTACACATGTGACTCAGACATCAAAGTAGAGTGGTCCTGAACTTCATCAACTTGGGTTTGCTGTAGTGTCTGCTACTCAAATTAGACATGTTTGATGTCTGATTTCCGAGCAGTGAGTAACCATTTAATATCCTAAAAGTAAGAAGTCAGAATGATTTCTTTGTGCAATGTTACGATAATTTTGTAATACTGAATTTTAAGGTTCACTCTAGACGGAGTAAATTTGTTAACCATCACAGATTTCACCAGGAAAAAGGAAATGTCTTGGAAATACTGGCTAGCATCTAAAATTACCCACAAGGACATCAAAGTCAATGAAAATAATGGTGTGATTGGAAAAATACTGACCAGGTCTGAACATCAACCCAACTTCATCATGGATTTATAGTGATGATGAAAACCACAGAAGAATAGTTTTATACACCAAGTGAATTACATTTCAGACTTTTTGGCAGAAATAAAAATATTACTCTATTTATTTGTAGCAGGATCTTTGAATTTGATTCAGCATTTTACAAATCTGTCATACAAATTTTTGTATTCAGCTGAAGCCTTCAAATATGGATCCGGTGCATCCCTGTGTGAGTTTCCCTTTTTAAACCAATATGCAGCCTGGTTGGTCATTTCATGCAGAAGTCATCTATAACCTCACTATCCTTTCATTTCAAACAGGACCATCCTCAAGACACCCCCTGGCCAAATTCCCACCCCATCAAACTCCCATTCTTTCCAACTCCACTCCAGACAAGAGGCAGAAAATGTTCCTACATCAGAGAAACTGAAAGTGTGCAAAAAAACGACTGACCAATTCAAAACAGAGAGCCACTGCCAAAAAGCTGGCCATGCATGGTACAAAATGGAGACTGTGGGCTTATATAAGAATACAAGCAACAAAACAATAAATAAATTTTAATTCCCCACCCCCAACCCAAATATTCTTAGAATAAACAAAGCACATTTTCGTCATAAATAAAGACTAGAACATACATTAAAGCCAAGTCTTGACAGTTCCTTGCATTGATTATTTTTATCAGCTGTAGACTGTAAGGTTCAAACTCTTCATTTGTTAATGTGTTTATCACTTCCTTAGACTCATCCACCAACACCATCTGTGTCCTCCCCTCATCTACCAGAAGAGATTTTTCTGTCGCTCAAGTAGCTGCAAAGGTCATGCTGCATCTTCACTCAAAATGACACGTCAAGACATGATTCAGCTCCTGCTCAACACAGCTGTTGCCTGCTCTTTAAAACTGTCGCGGCATGAGGTGACGTCCATTTCAAATCTCCCTCTAGTCTGCTCAACATGAGCTGAGAACGGCAACCTCGAGTATGCCCTGGTCCGTTAATTAAAAATGGCCTCCATCAATCGTCCGTGTCTCTCTCCTCTCCCTGACAGGGACTGATCGGTCTCAACACGCTTCCTCAGTCAGAAAGAGCTTTACTTCCAGCTCAGTTCATCCTCGTTCATGTTGAGATCAATGCCTCTTGAATGCCAAGCAATGGAAAAAGTTGAAGGGGGGGGGTCAGTCCTTCATGTTCGCCCAGGAGCAGAGACGCAACGGTAATGTTACCCCGTCAATCTCCGTCATGCGCAAATGACCCCCCACCCCCTGTTTCAATAGTTCATCCTTCATGCCAAATGATGGTGTGCTTCTTCACAGTTGACATCCAGTAGATGTGTTGCAAAACAAGATGAGGAAATCTGTGGGGGAAAAAAAAAAACAAAACATAATTGTATTACTTTCTGAGAATCGATGCATAGAAAATACTGTTTAAAAAATGCAAAAAATTACTGCTCAAGAAGGAAAGACATGTCTTTGGTCCAGTGTCAAATGTGTCAAATACATTGAAACTGCCAGTGGAAATGCTGAATTATGGATGATTTCCAAAGAATGTAGAACTGCATGACAAAACGTACCAAAAGTGGAAAATGAGACTGCTTTATGTCACCGTCTCCCATAGCTTCCCCAGGGTGATTTGGTTGAAATTGAGAGGAAACTTGCAGACCAGGTGAGTAAAATAGTGAAAGCTGAGTGCAGGGGAATGAAATTCTTGGCTAAGATAGGGGCCGTAGGTAACTGTAATAGCATGTATTGACACCATAATATGACAAAGGAAACTTTCACACTTCCATAGTTACATTCATTTTTTTTTATCTTAAAGAGAAGCAAAATAAAAGGCTGAATAAACACTTGCACCTGTTATAGCACAGGCAGGTGTTTGAGATGCCAAACCTGCTAACCTGCAAATAAGGTGTTTGAGGTAGACGTGGAGGTGAAAGCCTTTGTGTAGGTTACTGGGACTGTTCCTCTGGCTTTATTTTTATTATTCTGTTTGTATTAAGTGTCATAAACAAAAGTGAAACCTTACTTTCTCTCTCTCTCTCTCTCTCACAAAACACACACACACACACACACACACACACACACACAGACACACACAGAAGCACTCACAGGCATTCTCTACATAGAGATTAACACGGACCGAGACTGGCTGGTACATTCTTAACTGGGCCCCTCGCCACACTTGTGCTACACACCAGGGATTGTGTAAAGTCTGTGCATATTGCTGGTCAAACATAAATGGATTATCTCACCCTGTGGTCTGCTTTACAGAGGGACTGTACTGCCTGCCTCCTTCTGAAAGCGCAATCATGGATCCAGCAAAAAAAAAATAAACCTACTTCCTCTGCGAGCCTCCCACGCGGCCTCACTGAAGCTCGCTTTAATTTGGGGGTAATAAAACTGATTTGTTATCTCTGCCTGAAGCTACTGTGTCCCAATTTCACAACGGAAGAGTAGCAATTAGCAAACAATCTCCATCACCCTCCTCCATAAAGACTGAAAAGAACCCGCCCCCCTTTCCCATCTCCTCTTCTCTCATCACCAGCTCCCACGCACCATTGGCCCATAAATAAACTGTAGATTCTAAAGAAATTGTCTTAAAATAAACAGTGTTGAACAAAATTCCATTAAAGCGAGTATGGTTCGGTGCAGGTATTTCTCCTCAATTTGATTAATTCAGTACTAGGTCTCAGCTTGTTAGCTGATAAGTCTTTCTGTATTGCTCTCTGACTTTGTTTCTAACTTGGGCCCACCATTACCTCAGATTTAGAGATTCATGACCAGTGGGTAGGGTGCACATTTTCATCAAAGACCTTTTCTTCCCAACAATCAATACGAAACCTCAAACTTGGAAACATAAAACTACTTTCCACTCCTAACACAAGATGCGTTGTATTTTATCTGACAGCTTGACCATGCAACAGTTCCACATTCCATGTAAGTGAATTTTACATGCTGTCACTGTGTGTCTGTGTGTCTCTCGCCATTGTGCAGTGCTATCCACCCAAGGTTGTTTTCTGTCACACCACTTGCCAATTTCCACACAGCAAGTGTGAAACTTTAAGTCAATCTTGAGCATGGTATGGGTACACAGTGCAACAGCAGACACTGTCATAAACACATTACCGTGAGTCACCAGCACTGAGGAGGGCTACAGGCGCTAGGAGTGAGCAGTAAGGTGTGAAGTCAACAGACATCTCATGAGCAGAGCACAAAGCAGTAGAGGAGCAAAATTCCCAAGGCTGATTTCCCTTTCCTCTTCCCTCCCACTGACCTGAGCAGAGCAGTATAATGGCATTGTTCACGGACTGCACTAAAACTGCTCCCGTCTCTTTTAAATGACTTAATGGCCATTCACAGTGGGACCTCCGCTTTGAAATTTATTGCCCAACTTAGGTGGGCAACGTTCCATATGCAAATGCCGGTTGTGGTGGAATTCCTGATCACGGCTCTAAGAAACCCCTGTGACTGTGAAGACGAGGGAGGTCAAAGCCAAACTTACTACCACCGGTTTGACTTCTTTGGACTCATTTATCAAATTTGCTTATTTGTTAACTTGTCTTACCAGAAGTGTTCAGCCAGCTAAAAGTCAATGGCTTAGAAAAGCACCTTTATCTATGATGAGTGCATCTGAAAAAGTATTTTCTTTTCAGACTCTGTGTATCAAAATGATTTTTGGTTGCAGTAAATGAAATGTCATTTTTTGTCAGAAAAACAAGAAACAAGAAAACAGGAAGGCCATTGTCAATTTTAGATAAAAAGCATGTTTGTGGTGTTTCTTTCACTGGAATTTCCAGTGTGATTTTGGGTTTTTTTCCCCTATTGTGGGTTTATCTTATCACCGAAGATTTTGCAAGGGCTGTAGCAGACAGTCCTGTGTCCTCCCCCTCATCAAAGCAGCTGGCTGTTATTGCAGGCCAAACATGAAAAGGCCGCCAGCACTGCTTCCATCAGGTCTGGTTATTATCATTGAACAGGGTTAATGCAAGGTTCGGCGTACTGGGAGGGGAAGGGAGGGGAGGGTTGTGGGGGAGAGGGGGCTTACAGGGACCTTCCTGCCCTCGCAGTACTCATTCCCTGCAGGACTGGCCTCCACTCTGTTTTCTGTCAGCAAAGGAGTCAAGCAATGTGGGGCAACTCTTCATTTCCCCTCAGGGAACCCCCTGCTTAATCCTTTCAGCACCTCCCGTGGGTTCCTTCTGGACAAATGACCACTAAGCTGACATTAAACACAACTACATCAAACGTGAACCCACAAGCATCAGCTCCCTCAAGGATCCCTGTCAACAGAATTCATTCAACCAACAATTAATCAAGAAGGGGCCTCTGCTATTGCTACTGCTAGTCTAACGGCTCAAAAAACAGGTAATTGCTGTTGTATTAGTTTACCCCCTTCAGGTGGCTTCTGCCTGTCTGTAGCTTGTCTAAGTGGCACTCCAATTACCTCCCGCTTCCTGATGCAAGTAGGAGTTGTGTTAGCTCATTTGGCTCTTTCACACTAATGGGTTTCTTTCTGTTGATCTGACTCCATGCAGGAACCGTGCCTCATGAAGGGATGTGTTAGTTGCGCCTCTCATTTGTAATTCATGAAATGTATCCATTTGAGAGCTTTCAGCTTTCAGCACAAAAGGCAGCTAGGCACAGCACATGTCCCTGAGTGTGCAATCCTACATAACTGTCAAAGCCAGCATAGTTACAAGAAGATGGGAAACAGCCTCACTCTCTCTGGAGATGAATATTCTACTTGTTCACACTGTAAAAGTAATCCCAATCATATACAATCCTTCAATTACCATATATACAGGATCGCGTGTCGGTGCACTTCTGCCCCGTTCCACAGAGTAGGGTTTCATACCTCCTTGGTCCACTGCCGCACCTACGCTGGGAGATGTTTCCAGGTGCTGACGAAGGCCGTGGGGATGAGTGAGTATGGCACAGTTGTGATGCTATTCCATGTGTCTAATGTGGGGTCATAACAGTCCAAGGTTTTACATCGCTGCGTGCCGAAATAGCCGCCAACAACGTACAGTTTATTCCCAGAAGCCACAGCCTGGCAGCTCATGCGCTTAGCTGTGACGTCCCCAACCTTAGTCCACTGGTAGGTCTCGCTGCTGAACTTGTAGGCAGAGCATGCAGAGAACTCAGTGTCCCCTCCCATGACAAAAATCTGGTTTCCCAGAACAGCGGCGGCCGTGTAGCGCCAGGGCTGGGGGCAGGTGGCGGGCACAGTCCATCGGTTCTCCAGCGGATCGTAGCACTGCACTTTGGGCAGCTTGTCATGGCTCACGCTGGTGCCACCAAAGGCAAAGAGCTTGAGTTTGACGCTCACCACTGCAGCGTTGCTCACTCCTTCCCGGAGTGGAGCCACCATGGTCCACTTGTTGGTGGCGGGGTCGTACTGCTCCACCTGTTTCAGCGACACTGATGGGGAGGCCGGGAGGCAGCCTGTGGCGGCCGTGTGTCCACCCACCACGTACAGGCAGTGCTTGAGCTCAGCTGAACCGTGACCAAACCGGGCAATAAGCATGGGGGCGGCTTTGCACCATTCTTCATGCAGAGTGTCATAGACCCAAACATCCTTAGAGACTCCATTCTCTGAGCCTCGGCCACCCGTGACATAGACCTTGCAGCCAATGGCACAGGCACTAAACTCCTTACGGGGGCTGGGGATGTCGGCCTTGGGGATGATCTCTTTGGCCTTCTGGTCCACCAGGTACAGCTTGTCGCACATGAAGGTCTGGCCTCCTAAGAGGAAGAGGGCGTGGCTGGTCTTCCTTGGCCGGGCACACAAGCTGGTGACCACCCCATCATTCTGCAATATCTTTAACTTACAGCGGATGGCCTCGTCCACCAGCTCTTTGCTCTTGGGCTGTTTGTTGATGAGCTCCTCAGTGGAGACATTCTCCATGAGGAAGATGGCGGGGAGGAGAGCCAGACGCACTGTGCGAAGCAGCTCCGGCAGGTGGCAGTGCCTCCTCTCCAGGTCGTAGTTGACCCAGTTGAGGGCCGACTCATAGACCAGCCTCTCATCCTCCGTCTCCAACTCCTCGTGGGACAGCAGCTGCACCAGCATGTCTTTGGGAAGCTGCAGGAAGTCCTCCGTCTTGCAGATGGTGGGGAAGTTGCTCAGGCACATTCCCCAGGAGAGCTCCGACAGCTTGGCGCACTGATGGGCGTCCGACAGCAGCAGCATGCCCAGACAGTTGGTGGGGTGCAGGTTCCTCTCGAGGAACTCAGCGCAGGCGTCCCGGATGTCCTGGAACTCCAGCATGTCCCCGGCCTCCAGCAGCGACTCAGCATTCTCCTCGTTGATAATGACGCGGGAGGAGTAGGCGTAGTCCAGCAGCAGCTCCAGCACCTCAGGGTGGATGGAGTCGTGGAAGTTGACCTCGCTGGCCTGGCTCTCCCTCAGGCCGCCGCTGAACATGGCCTCGAAGTAGCGGCTGCAGGCTGCCAGCACGGCCCGGTGACAGGGGAAGGAGCGGCTGCCGGCATGCAGGAGCACGTCGGTGAAGAGCCTCTGCTGCCTCAGCACATTCAGGTGCATCAGCACGCTGTCCGCGTATGATGACTTGTGGAACAGGTAGATGTTCATGGAGCCCGTGCTGGCCCGGGACTTGCGGTTCTCATGGACGTAGACGGACATTTTCATTGAACCCTACAGAGAGAGAGAGGGGATAATGTCAATGTGAGCTGTGTTTGCTTTCAATTCATCAGACAAAAGGGTTAAACATATTCCTCAAATTCAGATACAAACTCAACCCTTATTTTAAGCCAAGAACAATCCACACTCACATATTCATATTCCCAGGGACTGATATCAGCAAAAGTGCCAACATAGGTTATCAGAAAACTCCATGACCATAACAAAGCATAGAATGCAAATACAGGAGAGAAAAGGGCATGTTTATATGATGTGATACTGCACCATTTCCTGTAACCAATGTTGATTGCTTCCCCTTGAATGTACTTCAGTCTAATCTTTATCAGGTGCACAAAGCTGACTGCAGAGCAGAAAAAAATTAAGCATTCAAATGTTTCTGTGTGATCACAGAGCAAGCACATTCTCCTTTTTTCTCATATTCCTGATTTGATGTCTTAAAGCTTCACATTTTCATGTGTTATTTGTTCATTAATTTCTTCTTCTTAGGACACAGGAGTAACGCTGGGGCATGTTGTGTATTTCTATGTGAGAATAATTTAATCAAATAATATCTATTCAATATGTATATATGCAAATCTTTATTTCACTTCCTTGTTTTCTGCTTCTAGTCTCTTAGTATATAGATCATGAGTTTATCTGTTCGCCATTCAAATGTATCCCAGCACTACTGCACGTGCTGATTTATCTTTCATTAAAACACATAACGACAATGAACTGCCGACAGCCTGTCGCACTTGTGCAGTGAAGCGCATCGATTTGAGTTGTTGACCACACGTTTTTGTGTATGAATATATTAGATTTAATACCAAGTGAAGTGGCAACTGTAATACCGAGGCTATGAGTTTTGCGGACCTTTAGGTTTCGTTTGAACACAATCTATGTCTGTCTGTCACTTGGACCAAAGCATACCTCAGTGTGTATATTTATTTTATAGCTAGTAAACTAGTCTCAGGCATTTGAATGTTTACTTCAAGCCAACTCCTTCGTTTCATAATATCAACATGCATCCAATACAGCGCATGGACAAAACTACTTTTGAGGTTCCATTCATTGTAGGATTACATCGATTCCGTCAAAACCTACAGTCTATGGTTTGATAAATTGTCTTCAATGAAATGATCTCACTGTCACTGAAATTGTTGCTCTATTGTAACATATTCGAATGTTGTATCAATAAACATGATTGGGATTATTCATGCATTCGTAAAGGCATATTAAACACATTAAGTCCCTGACACGCGAGTCATTCACTTAGTCCAACAGCAAGCGCTCGCACATGATTTCCATATATCTACAATGCTTAAAATATAATGTACCTCTTTGGGTGAAAGCAGGAGTTCAAAGTGATCCGTTTCAGTCCTCGGGCATGCCACTCCAGGAAAAGCCACGGTTCTGCTGAAACTGGACACTTCACAAGCCAGTCTCTCGGATAGCGCAAAGAAACAACGCTGAAATAATTCGTTGTCTCTCTGTGCCTGTCGCTTTCCCTTTGCAATGTGTTTCGTGAACTATCTGAATGGCTTTGATATCAGAAAGTCAGTATCTGTCCAAAATCATTTCCCAGTGTTTACTGTCTGAACTCGTCTTTCAGTGGGCATCGGAATGCACGCTCACGTTTGCGGGTTTGTTCATACTCTTAGGTTCAAGAAGCTCGTCTCCTTGCTTGACTCAGCGAGAGGCTGCTTTAACTGCTAAGAGGGAGGATCATTCCTGGCTTTGGAAAAGAAAGAGGAGGGGTATGCAAAACAGCAGTCAATTTGAAAAACCGGGAAGCGGCATAGTAAAAAGCGGTTATTCGATACGCGGAACGTGACCAGTCATACGCATGCCAAATGGTCGTTCTCTGCAATTGTTTGTTGTTAGAATTTTAGGAAGGACTTATAAATATATTGTTTGCATGTGCTTATCTGTTGATTTAACGGAGAATATGTTCCTGTACGATACATAGGTAGAGATAGTCTAGTTATATAAGAGGATGCAGTGGCTGTTCCGCTAATATTTCTTAGATTTTTAAAGTATCCTATATTTTTGTTTGCAGCATGTAATGCAGTATACATTTATGTCCTCGCGGATTACTTTAGTCTCCATGAGAAGCTATTGCCAACTGTAGACTCAACTATAACATATGTTTACCTGATACACATAATGGAGGATGTTAGCTATTCACAAACTTCTTTGACAGCCACTTGAACAGTTTGGGAGGTTTGCCGCTCTTTAGCTGTCTCCTGTCCTTGGTAAGCTCCTGAAGCAATTATGTCAATGGGGAAAAAGGCATAATTGTTAATGAAATATGTGAATGGTACAGTATCCCAAATGAAATGGCCTCCTCCTTTTCAAAATAGCTCTAATTTATTTTAGTATGTCTCTTTATGTCAATGCTTGACCTACTTTAACTATGCTTGTTGATCCAAAGTGTGTATGAGGAAATGGGGGTTGTTTTTTTGTCTAATGTAATTACTTACAGAACAGCAGTTGGGTTGAATGACAGGTAAACAAGTTTATGAATGTCATCTTCTTGGCTTGGAAACTACCTTTGTGCATTTGTTTTAAGTTTAGTATAATGAATGTCATATTAATTTGACCTCTGGTGAAACAGACCAAGCTAATCCACTAAATTTCAATAAAAAAACACAATTTAATTTTCCCATTGTGGCAAACATCATGTAATCCCTATGTGGCGTTCAACGGACCATCCCTGTGCTCCTCATGTAAGCGGCTGATTTGAACTGAGACCGCGTTTGGCTTGTTAGTCAGAGCAGTAGACCCAGAGAAATGAGGTTTGGGGCACAGCACACCGCCCGTATAGCGCTCTTCAAAAAGCACCCGTCTGTCACGACAGCGCAAATGAAAAATACCACCTCAATGCCTACGCTTTGATCTCTCGGGCTACTTATCCTGTTTGTGGGTCAAACCTGAAGCCAAAGAAATGTTTGTCAGAACCCCGCCGTGGACCATGAATCCTTTGTGCCTGAACCAGGGACCGCGTAGAAATCGGCCACTCCCCTCGGTTGAGTCTGCGGTGCGTATAGAATGTTGACACATCAGAGTGGGGTCGCACTGACGTCTTGCATGAACCCTGTCTAAACCTGTGCAGTCCAGAGTGAAAGCTCTTCTCTTAACGTATGGCCACACCGACAAAGGTACATGTTGCGACCTGAACTTGAACATGCGCTCAGCCTGTGGATTTAGACAGAGTAGTTGTCTCATTCTTTTGGTTTGTGCATTGTCAGCATTTTTTTCTGTTAACTTACCAGTTTCAAACCAGAGCAAAGCTAGTTACTAATGGAGCTTCTTTCTTTATTCCGTTTCTGTCATAATTTATTGGCATAAGGTATTTGTATTCAATGTGACAGTTCTTCCTGTTATACTGTGGCTGTGGACTTTTTATTATATATCACCTATATTTGAATGCATGGATGAACATTTTTTAAGTCCCTCTGAAGAAGAGTGTTGTAAATGACTATGATGTAATGGAGTGTAATTTTTGAGGAGTAGAAATCTCAGCTGTTTACACCAGGGTTTTTCGATCTAGTAGTCAGGTACCTTACAACAGCAGAGTCTTGTCCTGATTTCAAATTCATGACCACCCAGAGACACCCAGACAGTTTGCTGCTTTAAAAACAACTCCCACAGCCTAACATACTTAAGTAATGAGTCTGTGCCATCAGCAGTAATGTTGCATACTTATGTAAAGTGTGTTCTGTAATACAATAATAATCAGCATCACCACAATAATCACTGTAAAAAATAGTTACATAACAAAATTGTTGGTGGAGTAGTAAGAGCATAATAATTGTTATAATTTGACTGCAAACACCCCCGAACCACATGAACAAACTGTGGTAAATATAACAGTATTTAAATGCTTGCATATATAGATGCTGTATTTCAAGCACAACACACAAATTCTCATGTTGTCCAGTCTTTCAGCTTTAAATGTTATACAAGATATGTTGCCATTTTGTTTTGTCTTTTTCCAGGAAAAATAATTTTGTTTGTTTATTATTTTATACTAGACGCCTTCTTATAAATGCTCATGCATGTTTACTTATTCTGATGAACACTCTTATAAAGCTGTATTTCAGTGGTGTAATGCAGCTCACTTTCTTTCTTGTACAACAACAAAATCCAATCCGAAGTCAAACCCCGAGTTTTGATCCCATTTTTCTTTCCTTTTCTATTTCTAATACTTTGCCTAAAATCTATGACAAATTTATAGAAGTGTAATAAATTAGCGCTGCAACATCTAGAGGATAACTGCTGACACAAAGTAGTTGTGCTACTGTGATACAGCGAGAACATTTACATTATCTGGTTTACGTTATCTAGTTAATACTATGGCTACATCGCACAATTGGTAGTTGATTCTCTACACAGCAAAGCATGTGGTCCTCCTAGTGTTTTACAGGAGACTTAAACTTCTTACTTAATCATTACTGTTTTGATTAACTGAGACAGATCAAATAAGCTCTTGCTTCTTCTGTAGCCACCCTTACAGTTTCTTGTTTTCTGGTGCCCCCTAGTGCTAGTACACAACAGAACCTTTTTAATTAAAATGGTCCGCAAACCTCGTGAATTAACAGGTAAGATACATGTCTGTTTATGAAACAACCAAGTTCACAATCAAGTGCTCAAGAGACAAATGAAACTAACCAACCAGCATTGCAGGTAGGTTTAACTTATATTAATTAATTTAAGTGTCGTTTGAATCGCCATGTATTTGTCTGTAACATTCGAATGCATGTGCAAGTCATGGCAAGAGGCGAAGCTAATTTAGTATATTTTTTGATACATACGTAGAAGTATAGGTCAAGTTCCAATATCCAGAACACGCGCAAGTGTGCTATCTAATCAGTGGTGGGGATTCTAAAATAAATAAGCATTTTTTAATACATGAAAACTTCGCGTAAGTATCACTAGGGGCGTACGTGTCAAACACCTCTTTGGATGGGCACGCCCCTTCGTGTCTACACCCTTATCTGTTGCGCTAACCATAAAAAAATGCATGTGATCTCACATTTAATTCAAACCTGGCCCCAAACCGGCATTATTTACCTGTTAATTTATATATCACTACTCAAGAGATTAAGAACTCCCAGCATGATCGCGTTTCAAAACGTGGAAATAACACCTCATACTCTGTGCGCCGGAAAAAGGACATATGATTACATAACTTGCTCCGTCTGTTTTTTTCCTTAAACTGAAACGATCCCCACTATCCACCAGGAGGCAGAGCTGTGTCCGTTGGGTCAAATACATAGTGATGTCCTTGTTTTGGAAGCTTTCATATTTAATATGAATGTTATGTCCTTGTTGCTAATGGATGTCACTTAAAGACTGCAGTTAAGGCAACAGGTACTTTTACAGTACTTTTTTTTTTAATTTAGTTTTGTGGTTTAGGTTTCCAAAATAAATTAATTTCATCTGTGTTCCATTAAAATGATGCTTCCCAAATAAGGTGGTATGAAATCATATAGTTCTCACTCATACTTACCTTTCCTAGCATCACCTCCTCCTTCTTCATGACTTGTTTTCTTTTATGCCACTTCTATGGGTCTTCTTCTAACTTTAATTTCTGTTTACTTTTTCATTAGTAGAAAAACAAATAACATAAATAAACTGTTGCGAAATAATGCCATATGGGAAGGAGTGGCCCTTCATGCATGCAGAAGGTGAAATTAAAATTTACATGCGAGGAACATGACCACAGAAACCCTTTTCCCATCACTTTCTCCAAAAACTGAGAACCATTTTCCATGAATTTTCCTGAATTCTTCATGGCCAGTCATACAGGCATAGCTCAGTCCAGAATTCCAGAGCAACCCGTCTCCTTTCTCATTCCAGCCCCCCAGACGCTGCAATCCAGGGATGGGCATCAGCTACATGGCCACGAATGCACCCACAGCGCTAGAGGGTACCCCCATCCACACCGGACCAACCACACAGAAGCTGCAGCACACCCTGCACCCCACAAAAGCTCCAGTGCCCAGCACTGCCAGAGCCAACCATACATACATCACATTTACACCTTGTTAATGAAGTGCCTTAGGGCTTTATTAAACACACAGGTACAGATCTCATCCACACCTAATCATCTAATTTGTTTTAAAGTCCACCATAGTCGTTCATATTTGTAGGTAGCATCCATCCATCCCCTGTGCATAATGTCTCCCATACTCTTGAATTTTTGTTTACTTTTGCAAAGATATTATTTAATATGAAACACATATTTTGGCATTTTGAAAGGATGTCTTCCCTCCAGCAGATGTGCCTAGAAAAGCTTAATTGACACAACATGCTCTGAATGATAAATAACGGCAATGATAAACAGCAGCACGGATAAATGACTGGGGTTGTTTTTTGCCCATTTGATGTTGTTCTTATGGCAATTATAAATACACTGATGTTGAAGTGAAATGAAATCATTTGGCTCATTTTTCCATGTGTGATTCTTGTATAAGCACTTGAGATGTACACCAATAGAAAATGTATTTTTACCTTTCATATTATATTTTGATCCATTTTACCCCTATTCTCTTAATTTGGAATGTCCTCACAAGTACTCAAAAGCTGACTGATACACTGTCGGATCAGGAGAGCACAAACATGTACACTCCCTTTAGGGAGACACATCATGGCAGCCATTGCTGTGACCTCTTAACCACTTGTGTCACATCAGCAAGTCCTCAAGCTGAGTTTGCAAAGAGTCCAGTCAGAGTATAAGACTTCATGTCAAGCTTTTTGCAGGCGGTCTTTGGGCATCCAAAGGATCAGCGGGAGATGGCTGGACATCCCGCTGACACGATTCTGCCTTCCCTGGGAGATGCTCAGGTCAATTACGCATTGGCAAAGAGCCAGAGGTCAGTACAGGTCTTGCCCAGATGTACTACCAGACTATGGGGCATATCCCCGTTCTTAGGAGTGCCCTCGCGTGCTAAACCAAAAGCTGAAGTTGTTTTTGTTTTGTATTGTGATAGTATTAATGGTTATCTTTAATAGGAAAATAGTGACATAATACTGACAGTGTGTAATCATTTAGGTTAGTTTGACCTTAAAATCAGTCTCCTGAGTTTTTTTTCTGTGTTAGTAAGTTTTTATCCCACTATCATTTTACAATGCAAGACGGCCCAGAAGACGGATGCCTCCAAAGATCTCTTTTGTCTCTCTTTTGAGTCTGGCCTGTTGCCCCAGCAACAGCTTAATTAGTCTTTTGCACCTGAGAATTGTTTACGGTCCATAATCCCCTATACCCAAGGACTGTTTTCAACCAGGCCCAAGTCACATACTCACAACTAAAGGACATCCTCTCCTCTCAATCCAAGGGCCGAAGAAAGAACTGCAGTCTCTTATTACATCATACTTTGTTCCCAAAAGTTAAATCTATCAACATCATGGCTCTTGTCTAATTTTGTATGTACAGAAAATTCATGGAACACCAAATAATTTATTGCTATGGATTAAAGCATTACATAAATATTATATTATTCAGGTACATGCATGATGCTGTGCTCTTTGGAAAAGACTCGGTTAAGTACAGAGGGTATGTATAGCCCATAAGGAGATTTTAATGAAGTCTGGTGGGAACACATATGCCATTGTCTCATCATTTTATGGTTAGATGACATCAGAGCTTGTCTGAAACATATAAAGAGGAGGTGAAGACCAAGGTAACAGCAAAGATGTGCATTCTATACTATCAGTTATTATTATACCTACTGATCCTGCCGCAACTAAATCAGCCCTATGAGCAGCCATGTAGAATATGTTCAGAAATTATTCATATTTATATTTGCAAAAACAGTTATTCCATGTCAGAGAATGGTTTCTTAATAAGAAACAGAAATAGCATTTTAGTTGAAGAGCGTCTAGTTCATCTGATCAGATCTCAGATAATTTATTTCTAATTTGTGGGAACTCAAATGACAGATTATTGTATCCGAACTGAATCTGCTTTATTCCAATACATGATGTCAAGATTTATTACTTGTTCATGAACAGTATCAATGTAGACATGACTAAGATATTAAAATAAGAATGACATTTTTAGTTTTCAATAAGAAAAGTCTTTATTTACTACCAAAGATAGTTACAAGTCACAGCATTTGAAAAAGAAAGTTCTGCTAATTTTAATCAAAGAACTGATACACAGTAATGCCTTACAAAGTCTACCCTTACCAAATATTAAGTGACTTTAAAAATATTCAAAGTAGAAATCTATAGCAGTGATATTTGCATGTTTGAGTGGTTTGTCACATTTAGACATGCTCCATGACATTGCATACAGCAGTGTCATATAAGGAAACTCATTGTCCAAAAAGTATGAGTTAATTACAGCAGTTCTATAAACCTTTCCCTATTGTACATGTAATGTAGCACAAATCCCTACATATAACAAGTGAAACAATCTCCAATATTTATTTTGGGTAAGAAACAGAATGCATATACAAGGTATAAAAATAAAAAAACATTTTTGAATTATCTTCAGTGGCAGAGCTACTGATTTCCCTAACACATCTATAAACATGATTTTTCTACAATCAAAATAGTTTTGGTGTTCGGAAACCTTTGAAAAATACAAACACATTCTTCACTTCTTCATTCATTCTACAATATTTGCGCAGTCCGTCTTCTTGTCAATTTTGATTTTGTTGGTCCAATTAACAGAATGTTACTGTAGGAGTGCTAAAGTTATATCTTGATGAAAAAACAGTTGTTTTGGATAAGGGCAGAAAGTAATACAATGATCAAAAAGATGAAAGGGTGTTTGTCTAATCACATTTTTCTGTGTAGAAAAAAATACAAAATTTAAAAACACATCAAAGTATATATCACCTGAGTATAGCAACATATAAACCATAGGGTTTATTCGCTCTTTTGCCATATGGGATCGGGGCTATGCTTTGGAACAAAAGTCCTGCTTTACAGCTTCCATTTCAGATGATCACCACTGAATCATGGGAAAATGTTAACCCCATAACCCAGTGGATAATTTGTCTGAGAGGTATGTGATTTAAATGGAGAGGTAAATCTAAGAAAGTACAGGAGGTCCTCGGGTTACGACAGTCTCGAGTTTCATCGTTCCGTGGTTACGACGCACTCCCATAAATTACTTAACAAAACCTAGTTTCGACCAAAGCGGTTTGGTTCATAAATACGACCACAGAAATAAAGATAATAAATTGTTCTCTTTTTTTATTAATGTTTACTTTAATTACTGTATGTTATATGTCCTTCATGTGTTGTGTGTACAGTGTGAGTGACTTAAGGTGTTAATTTAGGTATAATTTAGGTATAAATTCCGAATTACGTCGATAATCGGCTTACAACAAGTCGTAGGAACGGAACTCATTCCTAAATCGAGGACCCCCTGTATATGGTGATTTTCTCACAGGATATGTTAATTTGTTAACTTCTCACAAACGCTAGCCAGGATTTTTAATTGGAATCCAACACATTTTCAATAATTTCTTGAAAAAGAGTTAGCTAGCTAATTCAATTTTAAGTGTAGGATAGTAGCTAGTTAAAAAACTTTTTGAATGTTTTGACAATTACATTAATTCTTTTTGTTACAAAATTAAAATCCTTTTATAATTAAAATCCTTGCATAGGTAGCTACATGTGCAGCAATAGTAAGAACAGCATGGTCCAAACCATATAGTACTGAAACCTGAAAAATAAAATAGATACTTAATTATGCAGTTAGTCACCGAAAGGTGGCTGATATTAGCACGTTTACTTGTAGCTACTAATCACAGAATATTTTAAAAGTTATTTTGAAATTATAATTAAGTGTGAAGTATTAAGTGTCATCAACCTTTAACCACTAAATATTGTGGGTCAAAAGAATTCTCGGCCAAAAAAATAATATAAAAGGCTATGGCCTATTTTATTTTTCAAAATAGAGATTTACAATAGAATTACAATGAAGATAAACACAATCATTGAGTTAAGTGCGATTTTGTGAATCTTTTCCTCTACATTCCTAATCCAAGGGTCCACTCTTACAGACTGTATAACTGACACTCAGAAGTATACCATAGTTATATGGGGGATTTGGTGACTGATCTACTTTCATTTGGCCAGGTTGTTTCTGTGAGCTATCTGAGAAATTGAACAAATATGACAGAATAAAAACACTCAAAAAGTACAAAGATTTGGATACAGACAAAAAGGAAAAAATACTGTCTAAATACAAGCATAATATCCATATGTAGGCTTTGCTTCACAAACACAATAAAATCAAGCCTTTCAACCTCAGTATGTTGAGGTCTTCTACGATTTTTGCATGGCTTTGTGTTTTACATTAAGATTATATTTACTTTGTATGGATGATTGTAGTTAATTATTCCCCAGATACTTGCAAACCCTTTAAGGAGTGCATTTGAATCATGTATAAATCACAAGCTGTCATCAATTTCTACAGCTGCTCAGAAATGAGCTATGTTCTAATTATTTCACACTGAAAGCTACACCATGTGACCTCTTAACCACCTGCACACTTCATTCTTATTTTTACAATGACAGCAATTAATGACACTTAAAGTGATCTCTTTGCTGAACATTCACTAAGAAGCTTAAAACAAAACAATACACATTTTCATGCATGATTTGACACTTCAGAGATAGCTTGTATCTGCTTTTCAATGTGTAACATTTATTTTAAAGTTTACAGTGAATATTCTGCCGTATTTTCACATTTTTTAGAAGCATTTATTTCACATAAATAATGGCCGTATACATTTAAATAGTTTTGAATAGTTTGTAAATGATCAGAATATTAGTTTAAATACTTCAGGATGTCAGCTACCAAGCTATACACTTTTGAACGTGACCTATTTAATTGGAGGCTTTGGTGATATTTGGTCTGTTTTTTTTTTTTTTTATTTTTGACTTGATAAGTATCAAAAATAATACTTAATGTCAGAGAAAAGGCAAATAAAACTAAGGCCCAGTTTTTTAATTAATATATGGGTTTTCTATGGCCTTTTTTGAGACATATAATGTTATATTCATGTCTGCTATTCCGCTATAAGAGCTTTACTTGGAAACATACAGTGCCAGTCATTGTTTAACACTGAACATTCTTTAGTTGGGGACTGAAATTTCATTAAATTGTTTGTATCAAACTATCCATTCCTGTTCTTATTTGTGCAAACAGTATGTATCCCATTTGATTCAAAATAGTAATAAACTTCAATATATCATAATTTTTTTCTCGCCAATACTTTTGTTTGCTTGTGTGTGTCTGCATGTGTGCGTGTGTGTGTAAGAGAGGGAGAGGAGAGAAAGAGAGAAAGTGTGCTCGTGTATCTGAAATTATTCACATAAAAAAACCTAAAACTAAAAGTACCTACAAACACTCATTCTACATCCTCTACATTTATCAGGATATTTAAGCTTACCACAGAGCAAGTTTCAAATAGCTTTACTGAGATAACTGAGTACTTTCAGAGGGTTTGCTGGTATATATTTTTTGCTTAAGTCGATATTATAAAATGCATGTCCCTGTAGAATATCAAATATTGAAAAAGTTTAAATCGAATGTGTAATCCACATTAATATCCCATATAATACAAATTACTATTTTCTGTTGATTATTATAACTATTACTGATTACTGACACATTTTGTTATATTTTTATTAATTATTTGTTTAATAGCATTTTTCATGGATTTAAATTTTTTTGGAAAAATATTTTTTGGAATCTTACAAATAGACAAAAAACCTTGAATTCCCTGCCCTCCCCTATTGACCCAAATCCCTGTCCTAATCTACATTGTTAAAAAAAAATTTGCAACCTGATGAAGCGACATGCTTAGTTCCGGCTTCGGCGTTTCGATCTGCGCTGGGGAGTCATGTCAACGATTTTTCTCTTCCTCTGTGATTTTCTTCTCACAGGCTTCTCTGGTACATCCTCCTCAGAGGATGTAGCCCTTTCCTCTTCGTCCTCATCCTTTTCTTCAACTTTCTCTTCCTCAGACTGTTCGGCTGTTTGGCTGTCATCTTCCTCTTCCTGTTGTTGCCTACTGATTCTTTTGGATTTGCGTCTTGTTCCTCTGGTTACTTTTGCCCTTCTCTTCTGAGCCCTGGTTTCCACACGACAGGCTCCTCATCTTCTGAACTCGGGAGCTGCAGTGTTACCTCTCCGGCCTTCTCTTCGGAGTCTTTGTCCATTTCAGTCTCTTCTTCTGCCACTTTTTCAGTTTCCTCAACCTTTTCTTCCTCCTTTTCCAGACTTTCTTCCACGGCTTCAGTGTTTTCCCCTCCGATGTTTTCCCCCTGCTCATCCTTTTCGGCCTCTTCTTCTCCCACTTCTGCCACCCCTTCTTCTGTGTTTTCCTTTTCCACAGCCTCTTCCACCTCTGCTGTGGCTTCATCCTCTTCTGTCTTCTCCCCATTGTGTTCTTCAGGCTTGTCACCCCCTTCCTCCTCCACTGTTTTCTCTGATATGTCCTCTCTGTTCTCTACAGCATCCTTCTCCTCTTCCACCACCTTTTCCTCCCCTCCCATTTCCACTGCTATTTCCTCTACTGCTTGTTCCTGTTCTTCACTCCCCTCTTTCTCAGTTTCCTCCCCTACCTCCATCGTACCTCCCTCCTCTACCATCCCTCCATCAGCTGTCTCCACCTCTATCTTTCCCCCCTCTCCCTCAGGTGTTTCTTTCTCCTCCACTATCTCCTCTTCCCCAGCCTTTGTTGTTTCTTCCTCCTCCTGCATCATCTCTGCCTCCTCCCGCACCTCTGTCTTTTCTGCCTCCTCCTCTACCGCCTCCCCTCCCACTCCTTCCACCTTTTCTGCCACCTCTTCTGCTTCTTTTTCCGCCTCCTCCTCTTCTATATTTTCCTGTTCTTGCTCCACCTTTTCCTCCTCCTGTTCTTTCTCTGACTCCCCTGTCACCACCTTTTCCTCCTCCTGCACCTTTTCCTCCTCCTGCACCTTTTCTTCCTCCTTCTCCTCCACCTTTTCCTCTTCCTCTGGCTCCTCAGCTGATTCTTGTTCATCTTTGTCCTCATTCTGTGTTTTTTTGCCTCGTCGTCTGGATTTGCGCTTAGGTGTTACTGTGACTATTTTTGTCCTCCTCCTGAGAACTCTTCTTTGCACCACAAGTGGTTCATCTTCTTCATCTGAGCTCCCCTCTATAATCTCTGCTTCCTTCTCAGCATTTTCATCCTCTTTTTCTTCTGCCTTCTCCTCAGCCACATTTTCATTCTGCTCCATCTTCTCTTCTGACTCTTCTGCTGTCTGATCACTTGTTTTTTCCTCTGGAGGTTGCTTGTTGAGTCTTCTGGATGTACGTTTTGGTGATACAGTTACTACTTTAGTTCTTCTTCTCAAGACTCTAGTTTCTACAACTGGCTCATCTTCCTCTGCCTCTTCCAGGCTTTTTTCTGCCGCTTCTTCTTCTTCTTCTTCAGTTGGTGTGACAGTCTTGTCCTCTCCATCCTTCTCTTCACTCTTTTCCTCCACTACATCCTTATCCCCTGTTTCCACTTCTTTTTCTACAGTAGTTTCTTCTTTGTCACATGAGCTTTCTTCTTCTTCCCCTCCCTCTTTTTCAGCATCTTTATCTTCCTCCACCTTTTCCTCTGGCATCTCCTCCTCAATAGTTTTACCTTCCTCCATTACAGGTACATCTGCTTCTTCTGAGCTCTTTTCTGCAATCTCTCCTTCCTCCTCGGTTGGTGTGATGTTTTCTTCCTCTCCTACCTTTTTCTCTTCAGCATGTTCTTCAACTTTGTCTTCGTCCAGAGCCATAACCTCTTCTTCCTCTGCTGTATTTTCCCCCTCATTTCCTTTTTCTCTATCCTCCTCCACCACTGCATTCTCCTCCTCCTTCTCCTCCACAACCCTGCTTTCTTCCTCTTTTTCTTCTTCTATCAGCTCTGGCTCCTCCACTGCTGATTGGTTGTTTTTGTTGTCCTTCGGTGGTTGTTTGGTCAGTCTTCTGGATCTGCGTTTAGGTGTCGCTGTGATTACTTTTGTTCTGTTCCTCAGGACTCTTCTCTCCAGCACCACATTCTCATCTTCATCTGAGCTCTTTTCTTCACTCACTTTAACCTCATTAGTTTCGGATGTTGCATTGTCATTTTTGTCCTGCTCAGCGATTTCATCAGCCTTTTTCTGTGAGTCTGTTACCTCGCCCATAACAACTGATGCCTCAGTAGAATTTTGTTCAAGCTCTGCATTTGCTTCTTCCATGTTTTCTTTTTCATTCTCCTCCACTCTAATGTCATCTTCAACCATTCCCTCCCCCTCTGCCTCCACCCTTCCTTCTTCCTCTACCTCCATATCTTTCCCCCTCCTCCACTCCTTCATCTGCAGCTACCTCCATCTCTTTCTCCTTCTCCTCCACTTCTTCCTCCTCCATCTGTTCCCCCTCCTCTGGCACCTTTTCAGTCTCCTTCACCTCCCTTTCCTCTGTGTTCCCCTCCATTTCATTTCCCTCCTCTACCCCTCCTTCTTCCTCATTCATTATGTCTTCCCGTCTCTCTAGCTTTTCGCCCTCTTCAACAATATTTCCCCCCTCAGCATCCACCACCTCTTCTGCCTCCTCCTCCTTGCTCTCCTCCTCCACCACCTTTTCTGCCTCATTCGCCACCACCTCTTCTGCCTCCTCCTCCTTGCTCTCCTCCTCCACCACCTTTTCTGCCTCATTCTCCACCACCTCTTCTGTCTCCTCCTCCTTGCTCTCCTCCTCCACCACCTCTTCTGTCTCCTTCTCCATCAGTATCTCCTCCTGCTGCTCTGATTCTTCCTCCTTCTCCTCCTCCTCTTCTTCTCCCTCCTCAGCTGACTGGTCTTCCTTGTAGTCCTTCGGTGACTTTTTGTTGAGTCGTTTGGATCTGCGTTTAGGTGTTACCTTTTTAGTCTTCCTCAGAACTCGTTTTTCTACCACTGATGGTTCATCTTTTTTATCTGAGCTTGGTTCTACAGTCTCTGTTTCCTCAACAGCTATAGCAGTTTCCCTATCATCATTTATCTTCACCTCTTCAACTGGAGGTGGTTTGTGAAGTCGCCTGGATGAGCGTTTTGGTGTTTCGGTTACCACTTTGGTTCTTCTCCTCAGAACTCTAATTTCTACAACTGGCTCATCTGCCACTACTGAGCTCCTTTCGGTCTTTTCTCCCTCCTCCTCAGTTGGTGTGGCATCCTTCTCCTCTCCTCCCTTTTCTTCAACTTTTTCTTCCTCTTCTCCCACCTCTGCTATTTCTTCTGCCATTTTTTCTACAGTGGTTTCTATTTTTTCTTCTGAGCTTTCTTCTTCTTGTCCCCCTGCTTTTTCATTTTCATTATCTTCCCCCACCTTCTCTTCTGCTACTTCCTCCTTTTCCTCTGTCATCTCCTCTTCTGTATTTTTCTCTTCCATCACTACAGGCACATCTGCTTCTTCTGAGGTCTCTTCTGCCTCCTCAGTTGGTACAACATTTTCTGCTTCTTCCCCTTCTTCTTCTCCAGTATGTTCTTCAACTTTTTCTTCCTCTGAATGTGGCTCTTCTTCAGCTGTGCCTTTTTCACCCTCTTCCTCCACCTTTTCCTCCTCTATCACCTTTTCTGCCTCATCTTCCATCTTTTCCTCCTCTACCACCTTTTCTACCTCATCTTCTACCTTTTCCTCCTCTACCACCTTTTCTGCCTCATCTTCCACCTCGTCCTCCTCAATCACCCTTTCTGCCTCATCCTCTACCATATTTTCATTGTCTTCCCCCACTTTTTCCTCCTCTATCTTTTCTGCTTCTTCAGACACCTTTCCTTCCTCCACAATTTCACCCTCACCCTCCACATTTTCCTCCACCATCTCCTTATCCTCCAAATTCTCTGTCTCCTCCACCACCATTTCTTCTTCCTCCTCCTGCTGCTCTTTAACCTCTTCTTCTTCCTCTGTCTCTTTTGCTTCCCCAGAAATTTCTTCCACACCTTCCTCTGTCTCATCAACCTTTTCTTCTTCTTCAGTCTTTTTGTCTTCATCCACCTTTTCCTCTTCCACTGCGACGGTCTCCTCCCTCTCCTCATCCAGTTTGTCCTCTTCTACATCTTCAGCTTCCCCTTCCTCCTCTGCTGCTGCCTGATCATTGTCACTCTCCTTCTGTAGTCGGCTGATTCTTTTGGATCTGCGGACAGTGGGTGTACTGACAGATATTGTCTTGTTTCTCAAAACTCTCTTTTCTACAGCTGGGGGCTCATCCATTTCAGTTGTTTTCTGCTCTTTCATCATTCCATCCTCATCAACTATATCTTCCTCCACCTCTTCATCTTCTTTCTCTGACTCCACGACTGCTTCTTGTTCAGTCTCCTCCTTTTTCTCGTGTCGTTTGCTGAGCCGTTTTGATTTACGCAAAGATGTTGTTTTGACAGGCGTTTTTGTCCTGCTTCTCAAGACTCTCATTTCTGTATCAGATGTCTTTTCATTCTCATCTACACTTTCTTCGTCTTGCTCCTCTTCACTCCCCTCCACTTTCTGGTATCGTTTGCTAAGTCTTTTAGATCTGCGGATCGATGGTTCTTTCACAGGTGTTTTTGTCCGGTTTCTCAGAACTTGCTTTTCTACAACTGGAGACTCAACTGTTTCTTCTGCAGCCACATCTTCCTCCTCATCTTCCACATCTGCTTCATCTTTCCCTTCTTTCAATGGTTTGCTACGCTTTTCATACTTGCGTTTCGGTGTTGCTGTTAAAGTCACTGTCTTGCTCCTCAGAACTCTCCTGTTCATACCCTTATCTGTCACCTCAGGTGTTGTATCCTGAAGTAGTCCTTTGCTCCATCGTGTGGATTTACGTACAGGCGGTGTTGTGACTACTTCTTCTTCCACCTCTTCCTCCTCCTCCATTACACTCTCAGAGATTTTTTCAACCTTTTCTTCACCATCCTCCTTTTGCAACTTCTTTTCGACCTCGGGTACTATTTCATCATTTCCACCCTTCTCAGATGGTTGATAGGAGACCTCCTTCAAACCAACAAGTAGCACAGCATTCTCACAGAAGTCTATGGGGGCCCGTGTGTCATCTATGCTCTCCCCATCTGCTTCCTCCTCTATATTTTGTACTGGAGGGCTAGACTTGTTTGTAGCTTCTGGCTCCTCTACAGGTGCAGATTCGGTACTCGGTTCCTCCTCTTCCTCAGCCACCACGTTTGAAGGCACTGTGGTAGGTTCAGTTGAGTTAGCATCCTCCAATGGTGCTTCAGCTTCTGGGAAGACCTCCTGCTCTGTAGAGTCTTTACCCACTTCTTCAGGAACTGTATGCACAGTATCCTGAATATCAGAGAGAATGACACTCCATATATGTATATCATAATCATAAATATGTACATATAAACAGACATGGAGCGGAAATTTGAAATGTGTTTTAGCAAATGAGATCCATGGCTATTACACTTGACATGGTAATAGCAGAGAGTTGGATGTTATACTTTAACAAACAGCCACAATTACTTTTTCATGTGAATAGCAGTGATAGTATTTCGTTAACACAACTGATTATTATGTGGCTGAAGGTGAAAATATAACATACTGCATTCACAAAAAATCAAAAAAGCAAAATCATGTTGACTTTTTAAATCCTCTCTCAGCTGGAAAGAAAATAGCCCACCTTGTCCCATACCTGTACCTCATTGTCCTCGTCAGCATTTTCTTTGCTCTTCATCTCCTCTTCAGTATCAGTTCTCTGCACATCCACTGCCTCCTCTACATGAGTGCTTTCCCCCTCATTCACCTCATCAGTCATCACATTTCCATTCACTGGCTCCTCCATCTTCTTCAGTGGCTCAGCTTCCTGTAAAACCACCCCAAGCAAAGTTTTTGCTCATTGAAACCTTTGCCTCCACCCTCGAAATACACACACCCATCTACATTGAGCAAGACGATGGAGAGACAAGGCAAAGGCTAGAACATCTCATGACAGGATGAGGATGTCTCCGGTTAAGTACATACTTAACACTTTGAACACATTGCCTCCTTACCAAAAACAGTATTTATGAAGCCCATGTATGTTCAATGCTGTCAGCTAATTTCTGACGCTGAAAAACTGACACAGACCTCAAACCGCTCTAAGTACAGTGAGTCCTCACCAGGGGTGCCTCTTCCTGTGGGGCCACAGCCTCCTCCGCTTCCTCATTATCAGGGGCTGGTGCCACTTCCTCCTCTTCCATTGGTTCATCTGCCACCAGCTCTACAGCAGGTGCTGCAGCCGCAGCTTCAGTGTTCTCCATCCTGAGTGACAGACAGTGAGTCCAATCATGGGACATTGCTAGCAGACATAGCAAAAGGATGCCTCACTGATAAGGGTGTTCACTGCAAACTCCAGTCAGTCAAATCTGTTAGTTGGGCTGGCCACAACTGATAATAAGAGCAGCTCCTGGGCAACAGCCATTTGGTTTGAAGGTGAAGGCACTTTAATAAATAATATCTAATATAAATATGATGAAGCAAATACCTGTTGATTTTTTCTGGCAGGCTTTCTTCAACAACGTCAACAGTTTCTTCTCTCAGTCGTTTGCGTCTGAACTCGCTACTCCTGGTCCGTGTTGAAACAGGTGTGTCTTCAATGCCTGAAACAAGAGGTTGAGCATCTATTTAGAGGTCAGAGCAGTAGACTGCAGAGTGCTCACAAAGTTTGGTGGTACATTTCATTTTGCAAACACATAAAAGTGTTCAGAATCTGACCATCAAATGAGTGACAGAATAATTCATCAATATAAGACTAGCGTTTTATTTGCAGAATAACACAGTCAACAACATCATCTGTTGTTATGAGAAATACTTGCCTTTTGCCACTTTGATATTCTTATTAACAATCACGATTTCTTCCTGCAAAGCACAAAATTGACCGCAGTCCACAATTAATACAATCATTCTGAAAAGAGTAACTTCTACGCCAATTGACAGCATAGAAATCATTCAAAAAATCAAATGAAAGATCTGTAAAATGTAACTAAATCAACTGAACTGAATGCAACTGCACAGAAAACCATGGTTGTACTGTGCTACAAATACTTTACCCTCCAAAATAATATAACTTCTTCACTTAGCAAATAATTCATGAAAAATAATATTGTTAACAAATAAAAGCTACAGTCAGACCATTACCATACCGTTATCTCAATAGACGTTTTCAGAGTTCCTTGTACAGTTTCCTCCTCCATTACCACTTCATTTTCAGTTGACTGTTGAAGGAAAGATGACGAACTGGCTGGAAACTCTTCTGGAAAGAAAAACTGACGTATGAGCATTATGAAAAAAGGACTCAATTGGAATCATGTGGAACACTTTCATGAAGACGATTTTCATCACATGTAATTCCATACCCTGAGTTGTCTTACCTCTAAAAGTCATTGTTTGGAGCTTGTTGGCAATCTGAGAAGTCTGAAAAGGGCCCCCTACACCCTTAACTTCCCACAGCAACTCCCTGTCTGCTGGGTAAGTGTTCAGGTACTGTTCACACACTGGGAAAAGTGAAGGAAGACAATCATTCACTTTAGCTAAGGTGTACTATTAATAACCATTTTAATGACATAACCACTAATCAATAACATGATTTCCCTTCAATCTATGTTACTATCTACCTTCAGTACAGAACTTCTATTTCATGTTAAAGTTAGTTTTGCATGATTTCAATTCAAAACTCTTTTCATGAAAAATAATTCTAGTCAAAATGTTTACCTCTATACATGGCTGGAGTGAGAGGGTATTTCAAACCAAGAGCATCTTCTTTGAAACAATCCACAAAGTCTTCTAGAATTCGAAGGCCATATCTATTGCCACGCTGCATCTTCCTTACAAATATGGAATCCATTACAGGAAGTTTGTAGCACTGGGTCAAGAAATCCCTACACAAGCTGCCTGTGGAATAGATAGAAGGAGTTATTACAGAGCTACTTACTTGTTAGTCTGTGAAAAATGCTGGTCATGGAGTTACAGCATATATCTTGGATCACAGTAAAATCATGTTACATTCTATTTATAATATATACTTCCTTTATTTTTTTCATGGTAAGCCTCAACTGTTTTGTTTAGCTTGTTTTGTTTGTCTCCACTACTACCCTGCTAACACAAAACATGCAAAGGCAGGCAACAAAAGTTATATTGGGATTTGGGATTGTTATCTAATATATTACAAGTTACTACTTGGCAAACATAGTCAGAAATGATTCACATTGTTCTAATTAAGACTTTTCTTCAAAAACAACATCACATAAAGCAAAAAAAAAACAATGGATGGCAACTTTCCTGCTTCAACATGGTTTTAATAAATGCTTTCAAAATTAAATTAATTCCAGGGCCATTTTAGAGTATGAAAGCCTATTACATAAATAAAAATGGATGGCCCAAAGTAATCATGCCATCAATCCTGTTTATTGAATTCAAACAAAAAAGTTAAATCAATTTCTATTAAAAGTAATTGCCATTACATTTTAATGATATTAATGTAAGAGAACAATGTAAACACAACAGTCTCATAGCACTATTGCCAGACTAAAAACCAGTGCCTTGTGACCAGTGATGTGGAGAATGGTTAATGATTTAACTCTGGTGTGGATTTGAACCCTGGTCCTGGATTATCCCACTTAACACTTATGCATTTTGTCTGAAGGAAGGGGAGCACTAATGTATTGGTAAAACTAAGCAGAGGGAATCAAACAAGTCTTAGTAAGGATGCTTGAAAAACAGGTGACATGAAAATAATGTGTTGTGTCTGTTAGGGGCTTTGTTGTGTCTCCATGAATTAATTATGTCTCATAACGACCCCGTGACAAGTTTAAGCAATGCAAAAGTTTCATTACCTTCAGGTTTTACTGAGTAAAATCCGATAGCCTCACCATCTTTCCAGAGGATTTTGGCATAATCGTTTTCACTGTGACAAAGAAAAGGTACTTCATTTCTCCCCATTTCCTTGGCTCTGTACACTATGCGATTGAGAACATACAGTACTATCCTCTCTCCAAGTGTCCTCACCTGGAAACATAGAAAGCACAAAGATCAGCTCTGACAACAATGGGGTCACTACAATGGGTTTTTTCATCTAGTAAAGGATTTCCTCTCTTTCATGCAGAATACTAAAATTCTTACAGGATATGAAGGGACATTTTAGCTGTTTCTCAGGAGGAAAAATAACATGCAAGCCTGGAAATAGAAACCGGCTGTCCAGTGCCCACACTCGCTTGGCAAGAACTATTATTTTGCCCCAGGGCAGAGTCCATTTAGTTCCTCTTTGTTTTTGAATGGATTCAATGCATTCCTTTGCTTATTATCAATGCTTCATTACTATAAATGATGAAAATGTGTTGTCATGCACAAGGTCTGAGAACCAAAAGAAGAACAAATTGTCTCAGTTCAGTCAGCTGTCTCTGCCTGGTTTTGAACTGAAAAAGAACCTTTTGTGTGTCATTTCTTTCACTTTCCATTTAACTGCCCTGAGCTATCTGTGACTTCATTAAATGTGATAGGAAGAAGGACAAACACTGAATCGATTTGCATTTGGGGCATATACCTTCTGCAGGCCCTCTCGAGAGGGTTCTGAAGTTTTGAGGATGTCCTCCACAGCCCACCACCTATCCACCAGGTACAGCGCTACAGCTGAACATGAAAGGAGATTGGCATGAGAAAAACTGACCCCCCCATGGAAAGTAAAATACTGATGACCAGCAATGTATGTGAGGGGAGTCACCTGTGGACTGGTCTTCAGGTGCAAAGAGAGCAAGCACGTTCTGCTTGAGGTCGTCTCCATAGAGGGGGACAAAGCCCGCAGTGGACAGGCTGATGGATATCTTCCAGAGTAGGGAGGGAGAGTGAGAGAACAATGTCAGGACAAGGCCACTCACCAGATACCAGACATCAAATGGGACAAGCCAAAGCTCATGGACACAGAAAGTATGGCATGTTCAGGGGCCAAATAGCGGCACAGGGGGAGGTGGAGAAGTGCAAATACTGGCCAGAATAAAAAGTTAAATCCAGATTCAAAGGGACAAACCAAAATTACTTTCATATCATAATATGGGAAAAAAATTAGGACTCTTACAAACTGATAAAAAAACAGAAACAAGTAGTACTGAACTCATTATTTAGAACATAAGCAGAGGAATCAAAACCAATTATTCATAACTACCCTATGGGGGTTTCCTAAAAGCCAGATTGATGGAAAATTTGATAAAGAAATATAATATCCAAAAGGCACATAAGTAATATTTCATCAACTAAAAGTCTTGTTGCTTTCACTATCATAATGGTCATGAGATATGAATCAAGCAGCGCAGCCATTGTTGAAAATATTGTAAAAAAAACAATACCTCTGTCCAATTCACCCTGAATGGCTCTCATATGGACTGTAAAAAGTAAAGGAAACAATATTCTTACAGGGGATTTCTGACAGACTGTTCTTGGGAAAGCAACATGAAAGTTTGCCTTGACCTCATAATGAGGATTCTGGGGAATAATCTGTGAGAGACCAGCTGTAGTGAACATGTCTCAATGCCATCATTATAACAGTTAAAGAAGGATTCTGTAAATCTGGAGGAGCAAGCACTAAATCATACACTGATGTACCCCCACATGGATATGATAAACCAGGAGATGTTGTACCTGTTTGGAGTTGGGCAGTGTGAAAAGCTCTGGTCTATCTGGATTGCTGTAGAGAAGGTCTGACATGTAATGCTCTGCTGATTGCCTCAGATCTTCATGGCTCAAGGAGCCCAGGACATCCACAGGGAAGTCCATCCCTAGGACACAAAACAAAGGTGATCAGTTACAGCGAGATCTAAAATCATCATCGCATGCATACACATGCATCATTCATTTTTTTACCATTTGTTCTTTTCTGTAGTTGCTTTCATCGCACACCATGCCAAGATAATTCTTGAGTGAATGTGCACTCTCCTTCATTGCACTCAACCACATGCTAGTCTATTTTTGAAGACCCACAGTCCACACAGTACTTTCACTGACAATAAGTGGTGACCTGTGGGTGTTTGGTGTGTCCATGACAGGATCTATTTGAGTGTTAACCCGAGGAGCCCTGGCTGACCCACCCTACCCCCGACAGAGTGAAGCCAATCATGTTCCACAACTGCTGACATAGCAGAGTTCTGCACTAATGACTGGCTTAGATGCTGTCGCCTGTTGATACAAGATGTCTGTGTCACAGAGCTTATCATATTTCTGAGTCCTGTTTGCACAGTGTGCACCTCACCACCTTTCATCAGGATAAGAGTTTTATTGATATATGATGTACCATGTAAGGGAATCTGGTAAACCACAGGAAACCACAATTTGTGCAGTAAGAATATCCAACATTGGTTGGAGTTAAACTACTGCCAAAATGTTGCTAACACGCACAACGTGATTCAAATGTAGAACAGTATTCAAAAAATATGCAGTGGGATTTAAAAATGCATAGATCAAGGTTTGTAAACATAAACAATGAGCTCAATTTCATCATAACAGAGGCTTGTTGTAGACAACCAGAGTATTTGAGAAGACTTCAGAACCATAGCCACTGACAGAGAGTATTTGAATCTGGCAACACTTATCAGATCAAACTGAAAAGTTGTGAAGATGTGCTGTACTTTTTTAAATAACATATTCGTCAACATTACATGCAAGTGTGTCAATGCCACACAGTATTCTTTTTCTTTTTCAAAAACAAGAAAATTAAGTCTTCAAATTTACTTGGCACAATTAGCAAGAAGGTATAGGTTTGTCACAATT
This sequence comes from Albula goreensis, assembly GCA_022829145.1. Taxonomy (NCBI): domain Eukaryota; kingdom Metazoa; phylum Chordata; class Actinopteri; order Albuliformes; family Albulidae; genus Albula; species Albula goreensis. The sequence goes on from CM040744.1 coordinate 10,915,290, forward strand.
TCCAACACGGAATGGGGGCACAGCTTCTCCTGGCTGTTAGCCAGTAACTGAACAATGTGTTACTAGCACCCTGTGGCCTTTATGCAATATTCATTAACCCATCATGTGTGTCTACATGACAATACCTGCATATTACAGAAAACCCTTCTGTCAGTCACGCTGACCTCCAAAGGAAACGCAAACTTCTGCTATGACTATGTAACTACAAATATTTTTGAGATGTCAAAGATGAATGAGGTAAATGTATAGATATATAGACCTATTTTACAAGCCAGTGCTTGAACTGTTTGCAGGTTCTCTTGCACAATGTTGAGTGGAAGCTGACCTGCAGAGGACTCCATTTTGTTGATATCAGGAAAGACAAACAGTGGTGAAATACGTACAGAATGTTCAGTTCTGAAATAAACAGCACACAAACCTACCAAAATACACTTGACAGTTAAGCATGGCGTATTTTGGAAAGTAGAACTACCCAGATTAAATGATGGAGCCACAGTATAATGACCATGACTCAAAATTCCATTAGTGACTTAATTAGTTTAATTGAGTTTCATCTCAGATGAATGTTAAAGTTAACAAATTCAAATCCAATGTCTTCAGCTCTTTGTTCCACTGACATGTTGGCAAACGGTCTGTAGGACCTTTGGCACTCCCTTTCATTTTAGTCAGAGTTTTAGTTTGGAAAAATCCTTCAGACAATGTGACAAATTACCAGAGTCCAATTAAGCAATGAACTCCAGCCTGGTTCTCATGTGAGCAGTCTTTGTTCAAAAATAATGACTACAGTAAGATGTTATGGTAAAAGAATTAAATAAAGATTTGTTGCAAGAGGGAAAGTGGGTGAATTTACTTACATTTATATATTTTATACACAATGAGCCATCTTACAGTAAATAAAAATGCATGCTGTAGTTTACAACAGATTTTTAATTATTTTAGTTTGGCTCTTGTGCCAAAAAGGTACATGAACACTTACAGTGCTGTTTAAATTATTATTACTGTTATCATAACGCAAAAACACATTTCAAAAGGCCTTCTAACCTTACCATTAAGACGGCTATTTTAGCTGAATTTGGAAACTCACTCATATGAGGAAATGTCAGCCATGTATGTGAAGGGTTTCAGAACTTTGGCATTTGGGCATGCTCAGCTGTTTGTTGAAATTTGGATTTTGGAATGATTCAGCAGGCAAGTGGATGTTACCCAAAAAGATCCAGCTCTACCACAAATGTACTTAGTAATCCTTAGACTTGTTATCAACTGCCAGCTTCTGGTAATATAATCCTTATTGACATTTTGAAAGTTTGCTCATAATTTGTAGGCCCATTTCATAACTGTAACATTTTCTGTTAATTCAGAAGAGCACAGACAAAAACAGTCTGTCCTCTGACGCACGTGCTTCCAACCGCTGCTTCTTTCCGGTCCGCACCTCACCTCACCTGATACACAGCACAGTCATTGCACCAGCAGAACACAGTTTGTGCACTGTTGGCTGACACAGGCAGACTGCAGGTACCCAGTGGACAGGAGGATTCACAATCCTGCCTCCTTTGGTGGTGCTACAGTAAATTATGTAGGGCCACCAGGAACTGCCATTTGCAGGTGTATCCTCACACTTGAATATGAATATATAAGTCGTGTTCACACCCATTCCTTAGACCCCAAGCCATTCACCCTAATTGTATTGCTACCAACGCAACCAGGACTAAAAACAACGAGTGGGTATAGAGTACGTATAAATGAAACAAAACCAAGGCCTTGGAAACTTCCACAATCCAAAAAGGAAGGCACTGAAGAGGTGGACTCAACCTTGACATAGGAAACTGCTGTGCAGCTCTCCGTGCCAGCCCACCCCTCAGGCCATCTCAAAGGACCTGCTTCTGTTTCTTTTCTCTCCATTCTACAACAATCTTGTTTATGTATTATTTTTAAAGTGAACGAAAAATGTAAACTGTAAAATGTGCAGAACACTAATTGTAAATAACACCATTTTGGTGCACATATATTTTCAGAACTTAAGTGCTGGACAGTTTGTTGTAATATTCACAAGACCACATTTCAGATGGGCTTTCCCACAAAGCATTTAAACAATTAAGGTCTCATAAGGCAGCAATTATACTATTTTCTTGGGCTACATTTCTAGTTGGTTATCAACCATTTCATTGCTAGAGTTTAAATGCAAGCCATGAAAGCTGTCCCTCTGGGAAAGATACTTTAAAATAGGCATTATTTATATAATATAATCATCAGTATTCACAATAATAAACAAAATAAGACAAATTAAAAGGGCAAATGATCATCATTATACATTTCCAACAGTTTTCAATGTGTTAGAACATTCAAGTTTACATTAGAACAGTCTGTCCAGTTTTGTGTGCCAGTACTGACGTACAATTAACAATGAAGTTGTTGAAGCCACTAAAACTCTTATTCACATCTCCATATAGCAGGTTCTTTCTTTATGTGATAATAGCCCCCCTAACACTGGACCAAGCCTTCATTGTGGTACAGTGGCCTAGGCTGTGTGTATGGCACCATGGATGAATAGAACCAGTCAGTACAGAGAAACCCTCACAAACCCTTGCACATGTCGATGCATGTTGCACATCTGTTGAAGCACTCCTGATAACATGCGAAACGGTTTACATATAACATGTCCCAGGATGCACCGGCTACAGCGTGGCGGTTAGCAGCTTAGCCGAATAGTCAGCTGGTGGCTCTAAGCCTGGTTTCCCTGCAAGCGCACACCTGTCACATGTAATCTATGTCACATAACCTGCCCGGGGCACGGTGCAAGAGACACAGAGGGCGCGGAGTTCGAGCGAGGCAGGCAGTCTGCACATGACCCACGCAGCCAGCTGTCAACAAGAAGAGGTTCAAATGGCACAAGACGTCAGGAACCATCATCGACGTCTTGCATAATGGGTCCTCTATCCTTGCTGAGGAGCATGAACAGAAATATTGTTTGTGTTGAGGAACGGACGTGGGCCTCTGTCATACACCATCTCTGGGTGTGGGCGATGCTAAGGATTCATCACTGTCAGCTCATCTCCCAATTTAGGTTAATGTAATAATGTGCTCTGGCCCAGCAGTGAGGGTTACTGAGGGTATAACATGGAAGGGCACTATGCCATCGTATGAATATTCAGTACTTTTCAAACCCCGTTTTCTTCATTGGTCAATTACATTTTTTTTCCTTTCTGCCATTTAGTTGGTCACAATTTGTTATAGATTGCATAACAAGTTAACACTGAAATTTTCCTGCAAAGGTTTTTAAAGAGTAAAATCTTAACAGGCTGGGTCACCAAGACTATGACTTTCACAGGACCAGAATCAGAATCTGCTTACGCCTCTCCACTAAAAGGGATAAAAATACGAATAATCCTAATTGCCTAATTGAATCTGTCGCTTCTCTCGAGTAAGATGACTACGAGATTCTGAGGGTGAAGGTTCAGCGAAGGTATGGTGAAATTAGCTTGATTTTGGATGCACACTGTTGTGTTCGTTTTCATGCGGGAAAAACAGTGAGGGTTATATCAAATTACATTCCCGTGTCAGTTTCTTTTCAGTTAAAATATTGTGCAATACTACAAGAATATATAGACAAGAAAATAGGATAAGAAAAAAAATTGAAAAAATATTTTTAAAAATGTAAATTTTAGTTTGTATGTACAAAATGAACTGCACTAATATCAGTACAAAGACAAGGTGTACTTTAAAAATGATAATTCCAAATTCAACCTTTTGATACTATGAACTCACATTTCACAAGCACTACATGCCATCATGTCCATTAGTGAATTTTAAACAGAAGTTACACACATGACCTAGAATTTACAAGTGATACAATATTAACTAAGAGTTTCCTAATAAAGGGTGTACTACCTCCAGAAAGGGGTGTGAACACACTTTGCTGAGGAATTCCAATCCTAGGCCATTGTTTTCCTTTTTTTATTTGGCATCTTCTCTGTGACATGCTTGTAGTGAGTGTAACATGAGTGTAACATGGCCTTCAGCTACCACCCCTTGATAGCCTCCACCCCTCTCACTTAACATTCCTGCCTAGAGACTCCACCTAATGTCAGAGGAGAAATGTTCAGTTAAAGGTTAAAACAATGCACCACTGTGAAGGGTGAAATGCATATGATCCCATTCATGTTCTTTGCTTATGAGCTGTCACGTTTACCTGCTGGCTGCAGACGCCTACATAATATTGATACAATGTAGTTCAGAATGAGGTGTGAACCCCACCTATCACACACCCATACAAAAAAACATACATGCATACAAACAAACACACACACACACACACACACACACACACACCTACGACATACAGACACACATGCAAACATAAACAAAAACATCTTGGCATTTTTAAAATAATATTAAACGTCTGGAGCGCTCAACTTGTAAGGAAACCTGTAAGGAATTCACTTTCAGCAGTGAAGCAAAAGACAGTCAATTCTCAGTGGTTAATGAGTGATTGTTTTGGATCATTCTTTAACTTTGAACCTGGATATACCCTGAGGTACAAGAAGGGTTCACACCATATCTTGAGTAAAAACATTTGCACTGAGGACTTCACAGACATGTCATTAGGCTATAGAGTATGAATAGACTTTTAGTCTGAAAACCATTAGACAAGTCCCTACCATTGTCAGGAAGCACATTTCTAATGTACTGTATTTTGTTTCCATATGAAAGGAGGTAAAGAAAGGAAGGATTCACACATTTTCACATTCCTCATTCACTCAAGTCAAGCCGAGACATGGATAACCCCTTTGTATCCCCAGTTTCCTCAAGCTATTGGATCATCATGAAATCCAGACAATCTCAGTCACTACGGTGTTAACACGGTGTCAAGAAAATTTTAAACGGCATAACCGCACTAATGCTTAAGCAATGACTTGGATGACCCCTCTAACCTCTGGCTATGAAGAGATGTAAATAACAAAGCACTCTCAATGCACAGCAATTCAAGCCATTCCAGGTTTTACCATAAGCAGGGTAGTGTACCACCAATAAGTGGTTTCTACACAGCTGGTTCTGGTAAACCCTGGACTGGCTCAAACCCTTATGCATCATGAATCATCTCATCCCAGCTGTGCAGACAGTATATAATTGTTTAAATATTCCTGGCAACTGAGATGAAATTGAATCTGCACATGTTTAGAGTTTGTGAGTTGAACAAGGTATACTGTTTTAAATTACTGTGGATGTAAGCTGAGAAGGTTGGAAATAAGGCAATGGTTCAACATTAAAAAGAAGTAAAATTTTACAATACAAACACATGGTACTTTAAGGTAAGATAACCATCCCAAAAACATCACAATTTCATAGTATTGCACCCCTATATCAGGAACTAGATGCAGGCACTAGGAATCGAGGGCATCTTGACCTAATCATTCAGTAGGCCTTTACACTAGACAGCTAATTTAGTTTGTATAAAAGTTATCAAGAAAGATTTAAGAGATTTTGTTTGATATTAATGTTATTTGATTCATTAATGGATTAATTTATTTTCAAGATTACTTACAGTAATACTTACTATTGGTGTTACTAAATGAAGTGAATAATTGAAATACTGGTTTAACAACAAAGAATATATGCAAAATTGTGGGTATAATGCCACAACATATCCCGTAGTCTGTCAGCCCTGACAAGTGTGGCTAGTCATGGGATCAGGAGACCACACTACAAAGAGACCAAGAAACAGGAGGAGTTTGATCATTGACCTTTTAGACAGCATTAAAAAAATTTAATGGTTTTGCATATCAAAGTAATCCACCATGATTGGCTCAAATATATACACAGTACACAATGAAACCAGAAAGCTGCGGCACCTCCTTACTGCCTGTCAGCGATTACAGAAGACTGCTAAATTCACATGTATTTTAACAAGAACTGGCAATGGTCAAGCCATTCCAGATTAATCATTTGGTTTTTCCTTTTTCAAAGATGCTATCTCATCATCTAAGACAGTGGCTTTTAATCATCAACATTACTCATTCAGTTTGGCTTACACGTAAAAGCAAGTAATTTTTTTTCGAATGTCCTATCTGATTGCTGAACTAAACAATAAAAAATTGTGTTTTTGTGATATCCTTGGTTTGCTTTTGTCTGGTCTTGAGTTTGGTTGCATGTTTGTATTGCCCCCACAAGTATCTTGGTGAGTTAAGGTCCTGGTTGATTTAAATGGCTCTCCCTCTCCACCCTCCTTGTGGTGTTCCATTCAAGGAACACCACAAAAATGTGACGCATAAAACATGTTTCCTCAGGAACGCAAACTCCACTTTCATTATCTTACCAAAACAGGCTAGCTGGTCGTGAGGTACAGCTGTCACATGTATCTGAGCTTGCCATTGATAGTAGAAAGAACTGCTGTATAAGCATGAAGCAATGGATTCGACACACTCGCTAAACAAATACCTGGTTGTGAAAAACAGGCTGAGCAAGTTATTATTTCATGTCATGTAACTGAACAGTGCCCCAGGGCTAACAGAGCTACTAAGCGCAATCCTCACTACTGCTTGCCCATGAGTATGCTAACGTTCCCAGCTAGTTTGGTAGCTGCCAGGAAAATAATAACATGCAGCCACTTGCTTGGGAGCCTCAGTCTGTTTTTACTTAAGTTCAGAATCAGTTTCCAATCAGTTTTCTTACCATGAAGGCTGGCTAAGGACACAGAAGGACTATGTGGCACAGTCTGAACACATCCATACCACATAACCAACAAACATTTTTATGAGTGGTGTGTTGCAAAATGGAAGGGCAGCAACCGATGCAAAACACTGCAGCGCAAAAAAAAAAAAAACGCAGAGGCAGAGCTACGAAGGTAGCTGAACATCTACAGTACCTGATGTTGGTGACATTTTAATGACGTCACACTCACCTGTCTCCTTGTGTCACAAATGATTAGATTTACAGAACAACCTCTTTTTTCCAGCAGACAGAATGCATAGTTGGGGATATTGTGCAATTCTTCTGTGTTCGCTCTGCTTTTAATCTTGCTCTGATACAAGGTGTGGTCACCTTAAAAAAGGACCGCCTCAAGAGCACCAACAAGCAACCTTAATAACTTACATTTGAAGCCATTTAGAAACTCTTTAAAATTTGTGATTGTAAATAATTCATTTGGCACATTACTGCTGTTTAATTATGTATTTTTTTACCACATCCAATACTAAAGGTAATCCAAAACCATTAGCTTTCATATCTTTGGAAATCTATGAAATCACCTCAACTGCTGCAACATGGCGGTATCTGATGTTTCTGTAATCATAATTCATGAAATTTTGCTTTATCAGTTTCTAAAACTCATAAAACAAGTGCATAGCAGTGTAGTGTAGTTGTTTGTTGCATTTACAAAAAGTCTGTTTCTGAGTCTGTATAACTTGGTGACTGAGTACAGAAGACAGAGGACTCTGTTAAGCCGCAAAGGTCTCCAGCTTGTCTAGCTTATTTTAAGATTCAAGTGCTGATACTGAAAAGTACATTTCTTTCTTCAGTGGGAATGTCTCAGTGCTCCAAATTCTGCTGAGATTCTCAGGTGATAATGGCTTACGGGCTTACACATTTGAACACTGTAAACAAACCTAGTCGCAGACAGTAAGCAAGTGGAAGTAACTCATCCAGGTTACATTTTAAACTTTTCTTGAGCAGAGTTGTTGCAAAACTATCATCTTATTTTTAAGCTAGCCTCTCTCATTTCATTACGATAAATATACTTAAATTTTAATCAGCTGCTCGATTTCCCCTAAACTGATGTAGGCATATACATATACTGATAGTAGAAAATACTGTCTTCCACTCTAAGAAATACACATTTTGGTTGGACGGTCAATTTTTTGCACTAGTGATAGTAAAGATAATAGGAAAGCAGTTCTCCATGGGTTGTTCTCATATACAGTTGGCCCGGCTTATCCGCAGTTATACAGTTCCAGGACCCCCGCAGATGTGTAAAAACCATGGATACTCAGGACACTTGTACAAAATTATGTAATTTAACCCTGTATGTGTTCATAGCTTGAAACCCCAACTATATGTACTACTAAGAACTGCTAAAACCCACATAAATCATACTGACTACAGTATTCTTGCATACACTGTGCATAGGAATTTCAAATGTCCTTTTTGAGAATATTCTGGATTTTTAAAAAATACTTTTATGAATAAAAATAAATTGGTCATCAAAACTGCGGATACCAAACCCACTGTAGCTAGTTTGCATCATTTTGTTTTCACTTTCATTGTCAACCTATTTTGCCACTTTAATGGATTTGAATTTAATCTTGACGTTATTTCATTTTCAAGCTAATTTTCCCTAACTCTATTAAGCTCTATTTTTTTTCTTAAGAGAAACGATATGACAAATCAGCCTTGAACCTGTATTTTCACATTGTATAATATTCTGGTCACACCATTTCTAGTCATTAAAGTTACCAAAATATTTATATTTTAAGTACTTTTAAATATTAAATACTTTTTTTCCAACAGAAGTTTCTACATAGCTCGCATTCATTATCATTTACCGTAAAAGTACCGTTAAAATACCCACACTTTTTATCATTTAAAATGTTTTAAAAAATCATCCATCTCTAATTCCACTCCTTTCCTATGTTTAACATGACTTGTTTACCCTAACCTTTACTTGTTTTTAAATCTCATAGCACTTAGTTACTTTTTCATGGGGTAGAAAGGTGGTATGAACATAGTTGCCATTACTACATAGCAATGGCAGTGGTTTAGTAATGTGTTAAACAGAACGGACAAGCTGCACCCAAAAGGAAAAGGTCTGTAAAATACCCCTTGATAAACTTCAGCAAAAACTTTCTATTGCTGCATTCATTATAGCAGAATAGCTGGAACACATCCCTCTTAAGACATATAAGATGATCTTAAACTCCACCACTTTAAGCGAAACATCAAAAGAGGTTATGGATTCTTATGTGAACTATGCAAACCTAATCAGCAATTTATATGCAACCCAAAAACAGATGTAAGAATAGACTCACTTGCTAATGAGTTGCTAGCTTGCTCGCTATGGTTGTAAAGTATCAGTAACCATCATTACTAGCTAGCTTTTTTCACATGATGGAAAATGTAATAATGAAGCATAAATTGCCTCCCAATTCAACACATTGTGTCACACAAGTGTTTATTAAACAACTTCCCAACTAATTTTCTGAAAGCCGTTACTGTTAATTGGCTTCAGTGAAATCCTACTTTTTATAAATAAATTGTATAGCTGGCTACTTCCATTTTGTAAAATTATAGCTTTGTGGTAGCTAGTCAATCCAATGAAGAGCAATTTGTATTCGTAGGTCATCAAGTTAAATAATAAAAGTTGTTTCACCGATGCTGCAGTTTTATATGTAGCCTCTGAAAAAGTTGCAACGAGATGTGTAGTTGAATTCTTGATCTTCATATTCAAGGAGACTGCAGTAGCTTTACATCTGAGAAGTGATTTTACATCAAGTAAATTAAGCATAGAAAGACTGCAGCTGCTGGAATAAATGCAAACTGGCTACTTTCAGCAGGGGGTATTGGAGCAGTTCTCACATCAGCTCAAACAATTACTAAGCAGGGCAACAGAAGGAACCATTTTGTGGAGTGACTTGTGGGGGCTCTGGTCTGGAGTGTTGCCAATGTAACCACAATCACTGAGCCATTTAGCTTTCTGTTATGTGAAGATGGGGTGCAGACATGGATGCCAGCACAGCAAGGGGACTCTTAACTACTCATCTATCTGACATACACTTTGACACAAGGGCTTTCCGTTTCAGGCTATCAGGGGGATACACACGATGGTGTGGTGAAGACAAAAATGTCACCATTGAAACTTTGAAGTATCCTTTACCACAATATAGACAGAGTGCTTGTGTTGGTTTAACATTTCTACAACACAAATCTGCTTTAGTCGCTCAACTGTAAAAGGTTTACAAGTATCTAAAGATAACATTTCCATCGGTAAGTTCTCTGATCACTAACAGACACAAACATCCTCGTCAGCATATCCATAAATATCCTAGCTCTAACCACTTCTATGGTGCTTCAGGAACTACCGGTTTGAAGAGGCTATCTGATTCTTGCTTAACTAACATGGTTGAGATCTTCTATTTTGACCACCATCAAGGCAAAACCATCCCCTCTCCCTATTTTGGCCCCCATACAAACCTTAACGCTGCTTTACACTGGGTGGCCATGTCACATGAAGAATTCACAGAACACACAGGGTTGTCGCTTCTGCGTTATTACATCAAAAGTGCAAAAGCAAGACTCAGTCATACAAGGGCCACTTTGCCTCTGAGCCAATAAAAGCAGTTCTCCAGCTTGCCAGAAACTGCATACCAACGTGTCTACGAGACACGTGAGTGGAAGGAATCTTCCCAGACCCCAAAAAATGCACAATCCTACACTAAGTGTGTTTTTTAGCCATTCAGCAGAACTCAAAAAGTACATGTTACATAACTGTATAAGTGGCTGCTCAGGAAACACAGGGTTAACACCCAGTGCTGGGCCCCTTGCTTGTGGGATCCGAGCACTTATAGAAGGTGACGTCACTGGTGTGGTTCCATAGTACACACAGCCATCTCTGTTACACACCTCCATTTTACCCCCCCACCCCACGTCAGTCTGAATTTATGCAGGCAATAAAGTTGCATGCAGAAACAGACCCCTGCTGACTACGTCAACCACACGCGCTGTGAAAATGCCCTCCTATGCACTGCACTTTGTTCAGTCCACACTTTTCAACACCGTTTGTGTTCTTCAACCCCCATACCCCAGGATTTTAATTCTATACAATATACAGTATGACAAAAAACACACGTCTTCCCTCCATGGCTCCCAGGGCAGAAAAGTGAGAAAGAAAAATCATTTATCACATAACCCACATGTTCCACAATCAAGCAGTGTTAGGGTGTGTGTAGACGAAAAGCATGCCAGAATAAATCACATTTGAAAGCATAAACCCCGTTAGCTATGAGTTAAGAGGCGTCGACCCTGGATACTGAGTTGAGAGCGGATGGCATAGTCAGAGCTATATAGTGTGGAAGGTTTTAATTTGAATGGGCTCAGTGCTGCTCTCGACCCCATTATCTCTGAGCAGCTCAGTGCGCTGGCTGGCGCTGACACACACACACACACACACCCCCCTGTCATGCGCGATTACAAGCCAAGCAGAAACTCGGTTAATGCGCGGCTCTCACTGGAACCAGCTGAACTCCGCTGTCTCTGCACCCCCCCACCTCGCTCAGAGCTCAGCGTATCGGGAGAGATGTCCTCACAACTCAGCGGCTGGGCCGGCGTTCGGAACACTCCAAGGACGAGCCAGGAGGGACAAACGCTCAATCCAAACACAAACTTTCTGCCCTGGCGTCGGAGAGACAGACCATAACTTTGAAGCAGCGGTACTCTTGCCAGTCCTGTTCTGGGGACTTCAGCTTTTATAGGGGAGATTTTTTTTCTACATATACCTGTTTTGGAAAAATGTCACTGCAAGTTATTTGTTTCTTTCAAGACCGAGCTGATGAAGGGTCTTTGACTTTCCAGGTAAACAGTGTATTAGCGGCTGATCGCTGTGGAGCCTTTTATCTGGACTCTGGACTGGTCAGCTGAGGGTTGTAAGTTCAGATAGTGGGAGGGACACTGTCATTCTACCCTTAGGCACGGTGCAGCATCTTGATTGATTTAATCTGCATAGTAATTATACAAGTTTGCATATTGATTACAGGGACAGACGTGATTCTGAGCAGATCCAATTGGACAGAAAGCCAATAAATGTCTCTTTTAGACTGACCGAAAAGAGGAGTCCCCTGGAAGTAAATAAAATTTATGAAGCACTCTTTCAAAAGACTGTAGTTCTCATTTTCTTGCACATTTGCTGTACTGTCGGTATGTAAGTCTCAGTTCTTGACTCTCATAACATAACTTACTTACAGTACACCCTTATGCAGTATAATTTTGTATTTCTATGACATTTTTGTATTGCCTAACAGTAATTTGCCTTCTTAAATCAATATACCAGTTGGACTTTACAGAGGCAAGACAACATACATTGATCAAGAATACCATAACAACTTTCTGATCATATGATTAACCCATTTCTTGCGTTTACTGTAGCTCCACCATGATTACCTCAATCCTCAGCTCAGGAAATGCACTTCTTCATGCATATCTTTTATGTGATTTTCAATGTTTTTCTACAGCAGCACAATCACAATTTGCTCCCCAACAGGTTCATTGTTCAATCAAGTTCTGCTTAATCCAGAGTTTTAAAAAAACATACATAATTGACCACAATTGTAGCCTAAGCTTTAAGTGTAGAACAAAAGTACAAACAGGAGGCTTCTGTTGTTTTACTGTTTGTGGGAGGGGTTCGCAAATGATTGATCTGATTACATTCAAAACAAAACAAAATATAATGAAGAGACTTCACTAAACCCCTAAGCACCTTGCAAGAATACAGTTTTGCTGAACTTAATTCCATACAATTTGAGAACCGTATGGGTTGATCAAGACCAAGTACGGACCTCCCTTTTCAAAAACAAATATAAACGCTTCCTTCAAACAATGCAGATCTTCAGGCTGGGGTGGGAGGGAAACCCACGGCTCCCCAGATTTTCATGTGCAGAGTTCACCTAAATAAACTCCATTCTGCAAAGGGTCTCCATGCACTTTTCAGAAGAAACTGGAGATAAACTGGCCAACAGTCTCCAGTCAATAAGAACCAACCTTATATGGCAGGTTTGGCAATGTTTGACCAAGTCAACCCGAAAAATGGCCTCACACATAGGAACAAAGGCCTGAGAACACATGTGGAACTGGAGAAATGCATGCGAAAACAGGGGGGCCACTGAGCACAAAGAGTGGGTGTGTGCAAAGAACTACGCGCCATACTTCAGGAGCGCAGTCACTGGATCCAAACACAAGAAACCACTGCACACAAAATGGGTCAAATACAGGCTTCATAAATATGAGCAGTTCCACAATATTAAGAAAGTTGAGAATATTACCCAGGTGTTTCTTTGATGCCAAATAAATCCATTCACAAAATATATTGGGCAGATTTACTTTACTTGGTGTTGCATTATTTACATTTCCAAAACAACACAGTGACGCTTATGGCCAACAATGCACGGACCACTATCTGGCTGATTAAAAAGCAATTTGTTTACAATATTGACTCAGTCATATACAGTGGAACACGTCACATTTAGGTCAACTTGTACGCTCAAGTTTGCAACAGTGCAAGTTTCCGAAATCTAAAAGCATGCAAAATTACATTTTATTGGTTTATAGCATGGTATTTTCATCATGTGAGATAAAGCGCGTCTTCACACAAATTTCCGGACACAAATTCATAGTAACTGTTCATTTATTCCCATGCATTTGCTATTTCTTAGACTTACCTGATGTAATCAAAACAATGTCTACGCGTTCTTAGGCGCGCAATAATGTCGACATTACTGTAGCCAAGCAAGAAAATATTTTCTAATTAATGTTTAATAAGGAGATCCCTTTGTCAACGGTAACACCGCTTATGTCGTCTACATTGTCATAGGAAGCCTGGGAAAGACTGGATTTAGCCAGCAGTCCCTAATCCACTGTGTTGGTGATGCTTTTTCGACTCATTGCGCCATATTACTCTAGACCAATTCGTCCTACAATATACACAGTTGAATTTGAAAAGCTCTAAACGACTTAAAAAGTGTGTACGGTCGTCGATAGCAAGAAGCAATTGGTAACTCACCTTTGTTTAGTTGTGGAGTCTTTTTTCAGTACAGAGATGTTTATTTATTTAATTTTAATTCCGTAAACCCCTTTGATAGTAGTATTACGTGTTCGTACTCTGCGCTCGCTCTGACGCACGCTCTCTCAACATTGCCCGCGGCCAGTTAGAAGAAGAGTCTGTGCACAATCGTGTTACATAACCTTCATCCTAGGCAAAACACTCTCGGAAATCATTTCAAAACACGCTGCATCGTCTAAAATAGACCTGATTTGCAAATTTTGCACTGCGTGCAACTTAGAATAGCAAAACGACGACATTAAACGAAGTGGAGGCTGAAATGTAGGGTTTTTGGTAACCCTTTTGTAATGGACGACTTCTGTCGAACCAATCAGCATCTCTGTGTGCGTTCAAAATGATTTCAATTGAGTGTATATAACTTTATGTTATATACAAACGGCAGGGAAATGCATTTAACCATTGTAGGTAGTAAAGTAATCACCAAAGCAAAACTCGTTGACTCGTTTTTTTTTTTTTTTTTGTTTTTGCATCTATGGGTTTAAGCATGTATTGTTTACAGCTGCACTGCTTCTTTTGTCTTGTCAGTTTGGTTATCAGTTTGAGTTCACCGCGACTCTTAAACTTAAAACTGTTCATGTGTTATCTTGTTACGAGTAAGGAGATTTTGCTTTTAAAGACATTCACCTCCCCCTCCCCCACCTTCTCACCCTGCCCCCCAACCTCATTAGTATAATGTCAAATATTATTACAGTTTAAACGGTTTAACGTAAAGGAGGCTACTTAACCCTTAGCCATGACGGGAATAATAAAACTCCCAGCCTCAGGACTACGGTCAGGGCTTGCTCTCGATTGTATTTGTCTCACGTTCTTATAATGCATGTCTGTTGTGTCATATGTACAGACAACATAAAATGTGCATATTTATAACAAAAACAGTAGTTTGAGTTGTACACTGTTGATCCTGAGACCTAAATACTGAATAACTGATAAACAAAAACTGACTGTTTGATTCATTAATTAATTAATGTATATAAAGAATTAATTAAGCATTCATTAATATTGAAACCCGTTACAAAGAAAAACCTTTCTTCATGTGGCCATTTATTTATTTCCATTTGTTTGTTGTCTGATGAATGCTGCGAATGAGAACTACCGTGGGTGGTATCAGATGTCACTTGATGAGAACCGGTTCTCTATTTTTAAGACACGAGGTGGTGGTTCTTTGCTACACGTGGGTAAATTGTTCTGTTAATTCTTCCATTTGAATTCATATTTGATCCTTGTAGCTTTACGTCTCCATAAAGTTTTTTTTTTCCCCATGGTTTATAAGTATTTCTTTCAACGTCGTCAGGTTTTTATTTTACGGAAAACTCGTTGAACTCATTAGAGGTTCTGAAATTGCGTTGTCATCCTCTGCCTGGAAAATACAATGCCTTTAAACATGTTGGAAAAGCGAGTAAGGATTTAATTCAGGCATTAAAAACTTGGATATCATGAACTGATGTATGCCTTAAGTGATATGAGAGGTAGAAGACTGCCAGCTTGTATGTCTCCTCAAAGACGAAAATAGTCGCAAGCTGTATTTGCTACGTACTATATATACTTCGGAGAGGAGTATGCAAATACGTACACCTTACCTTTCGATTTGCTAAGCTTACTACATGCAATAAATAAATAAATATCCAGGTGTCCGCACTGTATAAAGGCCAGTGTCTCTGTATACACATTTTCCACTGCTTGCAGTTTTGGAGCTACTGTTGACGGTGGCCAAATATTTCCTGAATAAAGTGGTATAACTGACCAACATATTACTATTACATAACAGGGTTTATTTTTTCAATTGAAAACTTAGCAAAACAGTTCCCTGAAAGTAGCATTATCATTTTGATTTCATCCAGTATTGTATATTTTGTTTTGCAACTTTCCACACGTAGGGTGCAACATTTGTGCCAGTAATAGTCGTGAAAGTTTTTGAAGGACAATTTTAATTGGATTGTTAGCACACTTGTAAAAAGATCAAAATGATCTCATTTGGAGTGTATTGGCAGACTGAGAAATGAGTTTATTAGAACTCATTAAAAGCATGTCAAGTGTGAAAAAGCAGTAAGTACTTACTAAAAAAAATCAGTTAAATGTTAGAAACAAAAGAACAGGACGTACACCCATGATTCCAGAAATTACACCCCAGGAAAAAAGAACTCTGTTTACACTGTATTATGTGAATATTTACCACATTATATTGACATATCTTACCCTAAGACTTAAATGTGAAGTAATTGTTGAGTTTCCTATGGTAGTATTTCCTTCAATTGTCAGCAGATGGCAGGATTTACCAACATTTCAGTTCGCATCAGTATACTTGACCTGCAACATCATTCACCCCACCACCCCCCCCCCCCCCTCCCCCGTCCCCGTCCCCAGTCCCCGTTGAATCAAAATCACTAATGTGCTTAATTGCAACATAAACATATTCTAAAATATCATCATATTATAAAAGCACACCGAATGTTCATCTAAAACTATTAAAAACTGCATAACACTGACAGAAAGCAAATAAGATATAAAAATATGGTATAGGCCACAGATGTATCAAAAAAAGGGGGAGACAAATGTCTTTGTGAAGGTAAAACATTGGGGGTTTATGTAATATATTTGTTAACAATACCCTGGAAGTTGTGATAAAAAAATATAAATATTCTAAGATATACAAATGATGAAATTCTCCAAGATTTAGCCTCAGCCACCAGAATCAACATTCCAGCATATAAATTGTGGCAGAAAATGAGCTGACAGTAAAATAGTAATCATCAACATTTAATCACATTATTCAAACCCAGCTAAGCAAACAGTTCAAACAGGACAGCAACTACAACAAAAAAAGAGAAAATGGTGAGTTGTGATATATATTTCACATTCATAATTGCATACATCAGTTCATTGGAATTTGACACTTTATTTGGCAATTTACTCACATAACTTGATTTATTTTGAATTGAGAAATGTAGATAAAACTTGGTAAATTAAGTTAAGACTTAAAAATTCATAGGGGAAAAGGAATTCAAACAGAAATGCATCACATATAGAAGCATCTTGGGAAAATTTGAATTAATGTCAAAATTTCAATTGCACTTTTCATTTTAGCTTTGCAATGTTTTTATGTTTCCTGTTGCAAATAATATAGCTGTGTTTTGTCTGGTTTGACAAGAACTTATAAATTTACAATCTTCCAGTTGAAAGGGTCCTATTTACAATGAAAATATATATACTTTTTCTCATTTACTGTAGTCTCAGATGAAAGCAAGTCAAGTATCAAAGGCAAGTCTTGTCCATATATACTACATAATAAGAAACACATTAACTGTAGTTAGCTAAATTCTTGTCCTGAGTCACACTGAGTTGTAGAATTGGACAAAGGCATGTCACGCTAAATTTGGCATGTGAGTAAATGCAATTCAATCACTGAATTGTAAATTATTGTACTGTTGACCACTAGATGGCAGAATTAACACTTTTTCAACAGAATGTAAAATTTCCGAACTTACAACACTAGTACATTAAAAACATGTCTGTGTATGCTTTGGTCTTCTGTCAGGAGGGCCAGCACCTGTCAGCACCATCTGAGCAACACAGAATTTTCCATAGCCTTACCCTGGGAGATACTCATTTGGCAGGGATGTCCATGTCTCAAACAGGTGCACACAAACAAACAGCTGTCCTCATAACCTGCGTAGCAAGTCTGACTTATACCCATCCAGGCAAACTCAGCTTGTGGACTGTGGCGTCAAAAACAACACTGGGTGTCGTTAAATGTGTTGGGGGAGAGGATACAATTGTCTGGGCAGAGGTTGGAGCAAAGATTATGGCCTCCATACTTGGACAGAAAGGGGGAAAGTATACAACACTGTACTGCGTTGTACAAATTAGTGCAGCCAATTTTATTCAAAAATTTGATGAAGTATAAACATCCCTGGGATGGCTTCTGTGTGTGGTTTAAGGCATTAAAATATACAAACAGTGCAAATATCCAAACTACAGTTTTTTTGTTTGTATATGTTGCAATCCATGTCCAAATATTACTATTACCAGTCCCAAATAGGATACTGTAATGTGAATAAATGTATTTCCTGACTCCAAAGGCTTCCAAGAGGTAGCAACAGTTGAGGAGAAATAAACGGAGGCTTTAAAGCTCCATAATGGCACAGCTGCAAAAACAATGTGGTGACTAGCGTTCATTGCCAAGAGTGTTTTTATCAAAATGCAGACAAAATGTATTGAAAGTAATATTCATATTTTTTATTTTAGTATTTCCATCTTTACTGCAGCCCGAGTTCACAAGAATGTATATCTTTCAACCCATAAAGTCATGTAAAGACAGTATAAATAGTAAATCTGATATAAGTGGGGACAACTGTCAGAACAAAATTCATTATGTTCTCTTTTAATTTAATCATGCACTAATGTAGATTCCAAACCGAGCAAAGGTAATGAACCTCTCAAGTCAGACACCAAACTTTCTCACCTTTTAACTCATTAGCAACAGGAGCTACATTAGCAACAGGGAATAAGATGTAACATTAAACAGATACTGCAGAGTATTGATCAAGTAAGCAGAAGAACTGAAGCAGTCAGTTCCTATACCTAAAATAAAAACACCATTCCTCCCTACTGTTTGGCCTAAAATCAAGTTATCCTATCATATTACCAGCAGGTGGCGATGTCAATCAATTCAATGTTGCCATATGTCCACAAGATGCAGAATAAACATGTTGAATGAGCCGTGGGAGAATTAATATTCCAATGTCAGTTTTGTCTTCCCCCACTAAGCATGGTTATTACCGACCTGTACATAAAATATCCAACATTAAATCTGGTTTATATTAGTCTTAGTTGACAGCAAATTTACACCCTGTTCAGCTGGAAAACGGGCTTATGTGGAAAAAGTTATTGTTTACAAGGTTAATGGTGTTTTTTGAGTAGGCGCGACAGTCTCCTCTAGGTTTTGTTTCTTCTGGGTCCATAACTAGCTCAATGAGGCTGATGTAAGTTAAATGTTTCATAAAACAAATTCTCAGTTTTGACAAAATACACAAAAGAGACAGGCAATCATCACTCAACAAGTAATATACAAATAATAAGGGACATGGAAATGTTCGTGACATATCATTTCTTCCAGAAAATCAATCAAATGTTTGACTAGTTGTAATAAAGGGCTGGGTTTTCATATAGGCCATTGGTGCCTGTTGGGGTTCCAAATACTGGAATTCACTTGGAAAATACAATTTTACTCAGAACACAAAGAAAATGTTGCATGCCACCAATGCCCCCCCCCCCCACCCCAGTAGTTCTCTACTGTCCTTTGTGTATGTTTAAACCCCACCTGTGTCTGCTGCACTGGTTTGCCAGCTAATGGTTCAATGGTTTCCATTCATCATAACATTTAATAGTGGCCTTTTATCTATTTTCAGGTCTCATTCCTGTTTTTCTGCATGTTAATAATTGTTTCAAACATTGCTACCTTTTACTATTCAGCATATTTTATTTTTGTATCATTTAAAAACAAAATATCCTTCAAACTTGTGAAAGAACTTTCTGAAATAATGATGCTTCTGCTACTATTGTCTTTATTGATGATGATGATGATGATGATGATGATGATGATGATGATGATGATGACGAAGATTTGTATAGACCAGCGATGTGTTTATGTGAAAGTCTATCAGTGAGTTACAATCTGCTTTCCACCTCAGCGATTTGAGTTAATTCATTTATTTATCCCCACATTTGGGACACAAATATACACATTCAGCTGGGCAAACATTCTATTCATTAAACAATGGTCAGCCATCTTATTTAATATTGCAAACACAATGGGAGAGTTAGTGACTTACAACATATAAAATCCAGCAAAAACAATGAATGTATTCATCTCAAAGATCAGCATTTACTGTGAACACTGACTCTGAATCATTACATTCATCCTGCCAGATGAGTATCATGCCCAAATCTCACATTGAGTTCATTTTTGTAATTAGAAGGATAGAAAGACTAAAAGGTAGAGAACGTTACCTTAAAAGCATTCATTGACCTACCTCACAACTATTATGTATATGTCATGTTGAATTTTTAAGCTTTATTTATTCTTCGTATTTGAAAATGTAAGCAGAAAAACAGTCAGCTCTTCATACAAGCACAAGCCAAGACAACATTGGTGCTTGTAGTTAATAATTGTAATAATCTGCCATGCAGGAACAACTTTCCCTGGACTAAATAATTGGACTCTTTTAATTATGTGGCACCACAACATGCAGTAATGGGAGCAGTCAGTACCATGGATTGACCTTTAACTATTCTTGGCACAAGCAAATCATGGATTGAATGACAGATATGTCTTAGGAAGGTATTTCTAAATACGTGGCTAAATCTGCTGCGCTTATACACTCGAAGATAGACAACGCATGGGCAGATGAATCCAATTACAGGGGCAAATACTTCCACAAAATTCCAGTCGCGAATACCTTCAAGCCACCAAAGTTGACTGTAGTGGTTGTCAGATAGCATATTCTCTTGGTCTCCACGTGCGCTCGCAAACTTCTGCCCGGGGTAAGATTTCACCACTGCGCCCAGCGTATGAGGCCCTATTAGTAACCAGAGCCCCATTAACTTGTTTACCACATGCTCCGGCGCATGCCTTGTTCCTGCACCGTCCTGTTAGCTGGTCCCAGAACAATGAGTGCAAAGATAAAACGTCGGAGAAGATAAACTTGCGCATGACCATCACCGTAACCGGTCGAGAATGTATAATCTACATTTTACTGCAGTCCATGGTAATACCTGCATGACACACAAACCTTTATATAAATTATTAACTGAAACTAGACCGTTTAGTCTTATTAATTAATGAAACCACCATACAACATTCCTTAATTACTCCACCATTTTCTAGACAGGGGGGCGGGTGTAATAAAACGGAGAATATGATACCTTGCCTTAACAATTGCGACAGTGTGCTGTCCGGAGTGTATTGTGTTCCCTCTAAAGTGTCTTGGTGGTATCAGAGGGTCTTTATTGCTCACGGGTAATATCTTGGAATTACTCGGCAGATCTTTAACGGGGCTTGTACCCAGATGAGCAAGGTATTACAAACGTATTATACACCATCACACGTGATCAAAGTAGTTATGTCTCCGGCCCCAAGGGAAAAAAACACACTTACTGTCTTTATAGGGGAGAGAAAATCCATAGCACTGAACAGCTTATATTTCTGTGAAAATGCTGAGAAATATATACATTTCATTTCAAGTATTAAATATATTACATTTGAAATATTAAATAATTATAATATTAAACATCAGTGGTAACAAGGACTGAAAATAAGCATAACTCAAAACATACAAGGAAGGAAGAGAAAACCACATCTCTCAATTAAAGTGGCAATAATGCTAAAGTGAATTTCAAACATTCATTCCATTTGTTGTCAAGTAGCTTAGTTCAGTAGAGCAGTCTGGAGACGCCATGTCAGTCAGTGATACCACACCTGATTGCTTTTTTTCATTACAATGAGAATACAGTAGCTTTTCACATATTTTCTCATTCTACGTTTATTTAAACCATATCTCAATCTGTTAAATACCATCTTGATCGACAGTGTTAATCCTGTCGCATTTGAGCTTGCTTGGCCATACTTGTTGGATTAGATCCCTTAAACGGTGCAATTAACTCAGTGCCTCTCCCTGTCTGTCTGTCTGAAATGCGCTGGCTTAATGTGACAGTTTGTCCCATGGGGAATGACTCGCTATACACAGGTTTCTTTGATACTTGATTTGATGCTATTCTACCCCAGACATTCCACAAAGTGGTTTTGATAATCGTATCAGAACTTTCAGAGGGACAGATTCTAAATGGATTGACTTTGACTATAATAAAAGTCAAGTGACGTAATCAGAAGAGTGTTATATATCCTTTTCATAACTCAGCCCTTCAGCCCTCATGTAGGGATTAGAAACAGAATATGATTAAAATATATTTATAATCTGGCCAGTTGTAGCCCGTGCAGACTGCCAAAGACATAAATTCCTGTGGCAAGCCGAGGGTGGGAATGCGCTCAGTCCCTGCCCTGCGGAGCAGCTGGGCACTGGAGAGAGCTCTGCTCAGAGATTTACAGGCCACCTCGACAACAGAGCATTAATGAGTGCCCAACGCATACGTGGTCCAAGTGACGCCATGTATTTTTCCATATTGAGGATATAAACCTTTCATACCGCTAATGCCAGTTTGGCAGAGATTACGCACAACGTTTAAGGTTAGGTGACATTTCACATCTCAAACTGCAGTTAGCTAGCAACTCATTTCCATCAGCACAGAGGATGTACTGCCAATCGTTAATAGATATAGATTTTGTCAAAAAAAAACCTTAACATTAATTTATAAAGAAATACACCTGTTGATTTTCTTACCAGTTTTTACAAATGAATTAATATGATGCTTGCTGAACTCATTAAATAAGTCAAGGTTTGGGAGTTAGATGTTTATTAAATTCAGGCCACAGTCTCTGTAAGGTTTATTGGTCTCATACCTTCCCCGTCAAAGGCTGCCATTGCTTTTTTATGTCCTTTTGAGTGAAAAATAGCTCCCCGCGCCAGGCTTTGGAATGTGTTGTAAAGGTTTTTCCATCCACTCAGCAGACCACTTGGCTTCTCCCAGAATCCTCAAACCCTTACCCATGAGCACAATGTTCCAATGGTAGTCTCCAGAAACACCCAGTTCCTTGTATCACACTAATTCACTTGTATTGCTATTGGAAATGCTGATTTTAGCTTTTCCACCAGATCCTGAATCCCAGCAAAGAGATTTTAAGCACAATCACAGGGGTTCTTTTGGGTTTCCTAATTCTGCACAGTCAGCACAAACTACAGATCCCTGAGTTATTAAGTCTGCATTTCTAATTTATAGTGGAGCCAATTCACACACATTGTAATCATCTCTAACCCAGTGTGAGTAATGGTGTGAATTCACTCCAACATATCACCTATATTTGATGATTTGCAAAGACTGAGTGACTGAACCGTTATGATGGCAGCAGTGAGCACTATTGTGTGCAGTGCAATACTTTGTTTTCTCCATAAATTTTTATCAAACGTGAAATCCGTGATGTAGCTTGTTTGTTTTTATGTAGTATATGTGTTACCTGAAACTTCAAGTAATTCTAGAAGAGCAGTACTAAGCCATATTGAAACCATAGTGTAAATTTGTACCAAATGTAATTTATTTCTGTTTGCAGGTACAAAATCAATACTGCTGTTTTGAGGTTTGCTCATGTGTCCTGCTGTAGTTGAGTGGAATAAATTAACCTAACATTATTTCCTCCTCTCTATAGAATCTTTATCATTGCACTATTCAAAACATGACAAAGGTTCTTATTCGCCACTTCAAAGGCCAGGTAAAGATTTAAAGTATGCGCGTAACCCGTGATACAGTCATGTTTCTCTGGTGTAGTAAGTTTCTGTATGCAGTTTTCATGGCATGAGAGGATGGTCAGACAGTTAATCATTGAAGCACACTGCACTGATGTACCATGTGTCATGTCTTTTTTTCCCGTTGGCGATTAAGTATCACTCTGTTTTGAATGATGAGGTACATGCCCTGTTATTTCCTGGCTGTTCCTCCCATGTGTGGCCAGTATTCTTACCTCAGCAGGTAACCTTTCATTGACAATAGCATGTCTTTACCAAGTTTCATGCCCTGAGTATCCATTTATCTACCTGTCCTGGATATCCACCAGCAAGCTTCAGCTCAACATTATGACTTCACACGCTGCCATATTTGATCTCTATAAACCAAACAAACTCATTTTTTTTTGTTGAGTTTAGCCAGCAGAACAAGGAGGATGGATGGGGAAATTTCATACCTATGTCAAGAGGTATAATTTTACACAAGATTTGTCAATGCTTTTGTCATCTTGTCACAATAAGTAACAGAGGCAGAGACAGAGGGATTGGTGAAGTCTAGGCTTGATGCAGAGCTGGATGCCCTGCAGATTGTAGATCTAGGCTTGATGCAGAGCTGGATGCCCTGCAGACTCTAGATCTAGGCTTGATGCAGTGCTGGATGCCCTGCAGATTCTAGATCTAGGCTTGATGCAGTGCTGGATGCCCTGCAGATTGTAGATCTAGGCTTGATGCAGAGCTGGATGCCCTGCAGACTCTAGATCTAGGCTTGATGCAGAGCTGGATGCCCTGCAGACTCTAGATCTAGGCTTGATGCAGTGCTGGATGCCCTGCAGACTCTAGATCTAGGCTTGATGCAGTGCTGGATGCCCTGCAGATTGTAGATCTAGGCTTGATGCAGAGCTGGATGCCCTGCAGACTCTAGATCTAGGCTTGATGCAGTGCTGGATGCCCTGCAGATTGTAGATCTAGGCTTGATGCAGTGCTGGATGCCCTGCAGACCCTAGGCTTGATGCAGTGCTGCAGACTGCAGAGCTGGATGCCCTGCAGATTGTAGATCTCTGAGATGCCCTGCAGACTCTAGATCTAGGCTTGATGCAGTGCTGGATGCCCTGCAGATTGTAGATCTAGGCTTGATGCAGAGCTGGATGCCCTGCAGACTCTAGATCTAGGCTTGATGCAGTGCTGGATGCCCTGCAGATTGTAGATCTAGGCTTGATGCAGTGCTGGATGCCCTGCAGACTGTAGATCTAGGCTTGATGCAGTGCTGGATGCCCTGCAGATCTGCTTGATGCAGAGATCTAGGCTTGATGCAGTGCTGGATGCCCTGCAGATTGTAGATCTAGGCTTGATGCAGTGCTGGATGCCCTGCAGATTGTAGATCTAGGCTTGATGCAGTGCTGGATGATCTAGGCCAGTGCTGGATGCCCTGCAGACTGTAGATCTAGGCTTGATGCAGTGCTGGATGCCCTGCAGATTGTAGATCTAGGCTTGATGCAGTGCTGGATGCCCTGCAGACTGTAGATCTAGGCTTGATGCAGAGCTGGATGCCCTGCAGATTGTAGATCTAGGCTTGATGCAGTGCTGGATGCCCTGCAGATTGTGATGCAGATCTGGATGGCTTGATGCAGTGCTGGATGCCCTGCAGATTGCTTGATAGATCTGCAGACTCTAGATCTAGGCTTGATGCAGAGCTGGATGCCCTGCAGATTGTAGATCTAGGCTTGATGCAGAGCTGGAGGCCCTGCAGATTGTAGATCTAGGCTTGATGCAGTGCTGGATGCCCTGCAGATTGTAGATCTAGGCTTGATGCAGTGCTGGATGCCCTGCAGATTGTAGATCTAGGCTTGATGCAGTGCTGGATGCCCTGCAGATTGTAGATCTAGGCTTGATGCAGTGCTGGATGCCCTGCAGATTGTAGATCTAGGCTTGATGCAGAGCTGGATGCCCTGCAGATTGTAGATCTAGGCTTGATGCAGTGCTGGATGCCCTGCAGATTGTAGATAAATGGCGGGAAAGGTTGGGCTGAATGGCCTGTTTTCATCATTAAATATTCTCATGTTCCTCAGCTTGGGGTAATTTAGGGACAGCAGCAGGCAGAACACCGGTCAAGGAAGACTGCTTTCTTTCCAATGCCTCATGGAGCATATTGGCTAAACTGACGTGGGTCACTCATTTTCTTGCCCTCATTAGCACACAGTGATCCTCTGCGAGACAAGAAACAACTCAGGAGGAAAGAGGGTGCCAATTATTTTCATACAGGAAAATGTCATCCTGGTCGTGCAACAGAAATAATGTCAGCATGTAAATAAATCTAGGATTGTGTTCTACAGTCAGTCAGTCCAGCCAAATGGCATGAGGGCAATATCTTACAACCTTCTTAAAGTCACACAAAATGGTGCATTGAGTTGTTTATGCCCTCATGTTTAGCAAGACACACCTCAGCATTTGTTGATCCAGTAAGCATTTTTGAGTCTCAATCTAAAATATGGTATCTAACTATCTATCTATCTATATATTTGCACATATTCAAACTGAAAAATCCAGGTTCCACATTTACATTTTTTTCTGGAAAATAATCAAGTCTGCAGGAAAGAAACATTAGATCAGTAACATATTTTAATATAATCAAACTGAACAAGAAATTTGCATTACAGCAATATAAAAATGTGAATGTGTTAACAAAGCAAGCAAAATCTCCTTTTCGTAAAATGAATCCAAAGAAAATGCCCATTCTTACTGTCTTACTGTGCTGGACGTGAGGTTCTCTGTCAGTTCTGGCACTCCAGTATTCATCTTTCTTATGGATGGTACAGTGTGCTAATCAGCTACCAAGCTACTGTTAGTTTTAATGTGTGAGGTTAACATTCCTGAAAGAGGTGACAGGCTCAAGAATAACTGTTCTTGTGCTGCACTCTAAATTAGCACCTCCTGTAAAGTCAGCTACAGCTCTGTCTCCTATTAGCTGAAGTGACTGTCAGAGAATATGAACACAGGTCTAAGACGATAGGCACTGCTACAATTATTTATGTCTGCAGTAAAGATATTAACTTGAGGTGAAATGATTGTGAAAAGGCACTTTTTAGATGTAGTGTATTGAACCCATGTGACTTGGAAATTTGATACCTAGTTGCACCCCCCAGATCATTAGATTACGTTAATCTCTTTCCCGCCTCACAGAGATTACATTTCATTTGCAAAATCATAATCCAGTTAGGGGTCGTCATCGGCATTCCAGTGTTGGTCCTGACAAGCTTAATAATCAAGTTGTTACATAAATGTGGGCTCTCAATCAAAAGGTAGGCCCCCCTCATATGTCAAAACTCCCCTTTTAAGTATTTGAAGAATTACTGTTGCATTCACTGTAGCATTTAGCCTAGCAATGATATGGGACAGATTTATATAGGAAAATCAACTGCATGTTTCGAGGGCTTTATCATTCATCATTTTTTAAAAATAAAACTGGCCCCAGAAGTCTTGTTTCCTTGAGACAGTATCTCTGTCTTCATGCCATGTGTTTCCAATTGCCTGAGGTACACCTGATTGTGATTAAGGTGTAGTTTTCTTGGTCGCACAGGATCTGAGCGCAGTACACAATTAGGCACAGAATAAGTGAATGCAGGACACAGAAATGCATGTGGAAAATTCTGCTGTGAGAGGGAAAAAGATTTATTTTACAAGTCCAAAGGGTGCACACACACAGAACTTTCTGTCAGTGATACAAACTGACTCTTGACCCCATGTAAATCCCCCTTTTTCCATTCATCTTATAGCAAGCCAGAAATATCATTGTAGATTACAAATGTTTGCAAATATGTGTTGTTTTGTGTTCCACTTCTGTATCCTTAATAAAAAAGGAAATACTTTACTTATACTATATATGGATATATTTGAGAGTTCATGTGTGCGTGTTAATCATTATTTCACCATCATTTCAATTTGAAATATTTTAGCTGTAGAACACTCTTGGCACAGAATGTGCTGCTTCCTGAATCAAACTGTGAAATCCTTGAGATTGCTCAAGAATGTTCTCAGTTATTGCAAAAGCATGCAATTGTAATTATACCCTGGAAACTGGCATACCAACTAAGTTATGTTTAGCCAATATGCCAGCTAAAAATAAAATGTAACTTTTTTCAACAATGTATAGAAAAATTTGTGTTAATACTGTATAACATTTTAAACATTTTTTTAAGTATAATATGAACGTTGAACAGTACAAAGTAATTTTAAAATGAACAGGTTGAAACTGGTGGGTATGCAAAATAAAATAGAATATGTTATCTGATTTTCTTTTTGACCTTTTTATTTTTAGACAATTTCATTATTTAATGTTTACATTTGATCCAGTAAATACATGTTTTCATACAAATGATTGCAATGTAGGTTAATGACTGTTCTGGTTATGGCTTGTAGGCCAAAACACTTGCTTCCATACAGTACAAATACTTTTTCCTTATTTTGAAAAAGTCCTATGGATAAAAAAACATCCCACATTTAAGCCACAGGACAGTCACTGAAGAGCCATTACTGATGATGTCACATATAAATCCACCATGGCTTTCTTGATGGCAAGTCATGATGTAACCCATGTTTCTCTGACAGCCAAGATGATAAACAATAAAGAAAGGATATCATAGGCACAGCAGAGAAATAGGTCATCTATAAAGGCTACGAAGTTTCTGCGATCGACAAATAAATTTGGAAAACCATAACCTCAAGTCAACACGTTTCTGTTGGGCCTCCTTGAAACTGGTCTGGGTGTAGCAGCGTGAGACCAGGTCATAGGAAGGTATAAGTCTTTCTATCGAGGCATAAGAACATGCCCCCAACCCTCCCCCTCTGGGAACTTATTCCTGGCATTTCGGTTAGCTGACCTCTGGCTGTAGTCCTTGAACTGACAAACTGGAGCGCTGTGCACAAGGCATATTTAGGAGAGAATAAAGGCTCTTTGTTACCGCGAGGTCCATCTGCCCCCGCCAGTGCCAAGGTGGCTGTTGAGTGACTGGGTTTGTCCCGTTGCTCTCCCTGTCGCCTCGGCGACACACGCCTGTCAGGGGCCCCCGTAACCAGACGGAAGACGGCGGTGTTGATGATGTCGCATGTGCGAATACATATTCTGCTGACCAGGAATGGTCAGGGAAGATTCACGCTGACCATTTCAAAATCCACTCTGGCTCAATTTCAAAAAAAGGCCCCAGGAAAAATATTGATGAGGAATTCTGAAATCCGAAAATTCAAGATAGAGATTTCTGGATTTTTGAGAGACTGTTTTTTTTTATTTTCTTTCCAGTTTTTAGAGGACTTAGGGATAGTAACAGGGGCACAGTGCAAAATGGTGCAAAATATGGAATTATTTTTCTGTTGTTGAATAGCATGCTAAATCCATGGGTAAAGCTTACATTTTCCAAAAAAACCTGGCCATTAACCTTTACCCCTCATTGTAAATTATATATTCAAATATATTTTAAAAGCAGCATGGGTGATTATGCAAATGTAACATCACAGACGACATGTCACAGGGGCAGGTTCATACAGCACTGCTGCAGGGTCCCTTGGTCACCACATCATCTGGTCTGATTGATGTGGTATTATGGAAGTCACTTCACTTCCCACTTGTAACATTCATAGTTCGACATTATTTTGGAGGTATTGTAACTCTTAACCTGATAACTGTTGTGGAAGTTGTTTTTGTAGGGCTGCTTATCAGCTCAAAATTTTACTGATATTTCAGTTTATGATCGTACTGTGTTTGACATTAGCACTGGCTAGCCATCGCTCTTGCAAGAGAATATCTGGTTTATAACTGAACACCAAAGACTATATGGCTGATTTTAGGTTCAAGCAAAGAGCAGAGTCACAATATTTCTTCAAATAATACAAATTCCTTTTTCCTCATTTCCTGTTGATATCCATGTTCAACACAAAAACGATCTACGTAGTAGACTGCCCCCTAAGAGAGCTGCGGATGTGTTGAGTATATATATCTCTCTCCATGCGGCCTGAATAAATTATTTTGCTTTCCTGATCACAGAGGGGTTCATTTCCATGACAATGTCCACATTATTAATCAACATTTTTGAAAGAGGATTGAGTAAAAAGATCCATGTCACATATCAGGTCATTTGGATAACCACCAATGGTTTCTTGTTTCTATAGATAAGACTGAGGCAAAAAGGTTTTTAATGAAGGTGCCATTCTTGTTCAAATGTGACCAGTCTCATTCACCCATATAACAATAATATTCCCTGTACAATGTTTTCCTCATCTCATTATTCAGAAAAAAATTGCCATTACCGATCGCATTGTTCTGATAAACAATAGCCTTAATAACTTTATTGGCTGCAGAGGCCTTAAAATTTAAATCTAAAACTTCATGACATGGATTGCCAATATCCAGAGCAGACATTTTCTGTGATGTGAGTGAGCCTGTGTGTTGAACTAGTATATCTACCAGCATGCTCTCTCTCTCTCACACATTCACACACACACACACGCAAACAGACACTGCCCTGGCCACAGGACGTAGGTGTGTCCCTCCAATGGTGTGTGATCTTCCTCTCACTGTCTGCACTCACCCACATGGGCCCTGGTGCCGCACACCACTGGAGCTGGACGTAAAGCATCTTTACACAAGAACTGCCCAAAATGTCAACCTTCCGTGTAACTCTCAGGGCGAGATGCATGACATCCTGTACTGTCTTTCATTTCTGTCAAATTGTTGTCTTTTATTTTATGTATTTGCCTTTCTGCCAAGCACATTCATTTGTTAAATATTGACACAAGATAGCATTTTTCTTTGGTGTGAGGCTGTTGGCATCACCAGCTGCCTCTTTTTTACAGTGCACAAGCTGCATGTGTACATGGCAGCTGCTTCGAAAGTACTGATAAAAGGTAATAAATAATATAAATGACTTTATTACAACTTTTTTAAAAAGTCACTTTACTCATGTCAGTCAAAGTAAAATGATCATATTCTGTTGGTTGGCAAATTAAAGCCGTTCCTTTACTCGCGAATGCTTGGCCATTATTCCCTTGATGCTGGTTATTGGACCTTTGGTTATTAGCATTAACCATTCTGAACCCTCTTCATTTTCAGTCTGTATTTCTCCCTTGACTAATGCTCATTTGTGGACATTATCATCAAGAGGAAAGGCTATACATAAATGCATGCATATATATAATATTTTTAAGCTTTAAAATACCTGTATATTAATTGGGATTACACTTTAAAATGTATCATTATTTACTGTGTATTCCACTGTAATTGTAAAAATAATTATTGCAACATTAGATGTACTTATGTGCCATTTGGAATCTGCTGATTGAGAGAAGTAAAAGTAAAGCATAAAGAAATTATGAAATTCCTGAATCCTGAAAATATTATTTATTGATACACAACTGTTATCATGACAAAAATGGGAAATAGATGTAACATTGCAGCCAACATGCAGGATTTTTGTCATTAATGCTCAGCTGCACTGCATTGTTTTGCAAATCCATTGACACACACCGATGGGACAAAGGTTGTTGTTGGGTTTGAAATGCATTCTCAGCCATGAGGTGACAGAAACCATTCTTTGGTTGCCAAGGATATGCACTTTAGGAAACAGGCAGCGCCTGGGTGTAAATCCAGGATGCAACAGTAACAGCCAGACAATTTAGCGTCTAAATATTAAGAGCTAAACTCGGGCAGGCAATAAAGCAGATCTTTTAAAACCGCATAGATCTCCTCCATTAAGGCACACATCAGTATGGGGGCTATAAAAACAGGCTTCCAGGCTATGAGCTAAAGGTCACCCTCTCCACAGAGAGTGGCTCCCTCTCGCCCTGTTTGGTGGGATTATACAGATGAGCACTGGAGTGAAGAGATTAAGCCTTTGACAGTAAATGTCAGATACTTCCACAAAGAGCACCAGCTCAAGGGTATGCTTTTTGCATGTCCCTGGCTTTTAACCACAGTCAAAATGAAACATTTAACACACAACTTAAATATGGATCTGTCTTTCTCACTGATCTTTCTCAGATGTGCTAGTTCCTACGCTCTTTTTGAAGCGTATGCTCAAAAAGCATCATGCTGCAAAGAGTGTGAATGTTATATCTTAAGTGACTGGAAATTCCCATTCAGTTTACCACATAACTTCTCTATATGCTTTGTGACTTCCTCGTGTCATTGTCACTTTCTTATCACCCAACTTAAAACTCAATTTTAATATTGGCTGGATGAAAAAAAAGTTGCTCTCCCTTTCAAGTGTGAGTTCTCCTTTTTTGTTCCTTCTACATGACTTAGATAATTTTGCTGATTGCTGAACTTTGAACCAAACTGTTTGTAGAGGGAAAAAGTCCAACTTGCATTTAATGTTGAGTCAAACATTTGCGGACAAATGTTTATTGAATCTAGGCCTGTATCTGTAACAAGCAGCTGGTATGATATTACACCATTTACAAAAAAGCCAGTTTCCAGCTTAAGCCACCAAGGGCATTGCAGTCCCAGGTGGCTCTCTACGTCAGGCTTGTTTTTATGTTGGACAACAGATAAAAAAGCCAGGGAGCGAAACCAGGTCATGAGCCTAATACAAGACAAAAAGGTTTGTTTTTTTTTTTTGGTTTCATCCTCTGTCATAGAAAGTAATAAATACACACACATCATCTTTTAATACATAATTAAAGCCTTATTGATTCCAAAGGCCAATATAAAAAAATCTTGAGTATCAATCCACTGAAGAATAGCTACATTTAAAACAGGATGGAGGAGAACTACCCTTTGTGGACAGGTTTGAAGGCTGACTTTAACTTATTAAACAAAATACATCTCACCCTTCTGCAGATACTGTTACCACACAAGGGATGAGTCAAATTGCTTTCTCACAACCCTCACTTATATAATACAAAAATGAAAAAAGAGGTGGAAAACCCCAGCTTTAGAAAGTAAATGTACTAACACGTATTTGTTCCATCCATGCACTAAACCATTTGAGTCTAATTAGTGCTGCTCTTCAGCCAGGTAGATGAGCTAATTAGTGAAATCGCCTGTTATGGTGCGCAGGTAGAACAAACACCGGGTAGTACTTTACATTATTCCAGAGCGACTCACGCAGTTTGCATTTTCACGCACTATCCATTTATACAGCAGTTACAAGGTTAATAGTCAACAGTTACTATAAGAAAAAATGTGTTGGCCAACTAATGATGTTGAGGGATTCAGCAGCACATTAAATATCTGTAACTGGATATGCTTAACCATTTTCTATCTCTCTTAGCCTGTAGTTGCATCACAACATTGTTGGGAAACATCATTGACACAAAGCCTTTGATCACCAATTCTTCTGTTATTGACACATTTTCTGAACAAAATTTGTTCATTTCTGAACAACATTTTCTTAACCATATAAACTATTGTTTCACTTAGTAACAAAGGAATGAAATGAAAAAAAGGCCGAACCAGCAAAACACAGTTTCTACAACAGATGCTGTTTAAGTATAAGCAAGTGGATCAATTTGCCAAATGGCACAAGATACCATGGAAACAAAATAGATGCCTGCGAGATGCCTCTTGAGAGACTCTTAGCTCTCAGACATGAGACCTTGATGATCTAATGCAATCTGAATGTGGATTTTTTCGTAATTTATGTTTATCTGTGTGAGATCCTTCTTCGAACTTGGGTCTTTTCACTGACAGTTTGCATAGTAACCTTAGCCCTGAGCTATGCACAAATACCAGATCTCAGATATTGCCCTTTTCTAACCTTGAGAATGTGAGAAAAACATGGCATTTTTTTGGTTTTTAAGTGGTAGACCTTTTAAAAAACCCATGGAAGTAAAGACCATCAGAACTAATGCACAATGAGTCAACAGTTTAGCTTAAGCCCTTTCTCAGCCCCATGGGATACCAAGTGTAGAATACAGCTTTTAAGCTCCTCCACAGGTAGAGAATCTAAATTAAGTGTCCCCATGAGCCAACTGTACATGTATATGTACTGATTCTTCTTCAGTTACTCTACACAGCCAAGTAGACCAATTGCACATTAGAGCTAAATGCTCTTAATCCCTCTCGAACAGAGAACTCAAGCCAGTTTGTCTCTGGGTAAGGTGTACAATTAATGGACATTGTGTGGTTCCATAGTATGAAGCTGCAAAATGAAGACATACCGATCACTTTAAAAGTAAGGGGCTAGATATATAAAATTAATTATTATGATCCAATACAATTAATGTAAATATGGGATCAGGATAAGATACAGTTCTAAATAGATGACAAGAAAAGACAGCTTGTCTTGTATAGGCAAACCACATGTATAACCTTTTTGCATTCCGTGGTACACATTTAAGCCTTGATTTTTCTTATGTGTCATGGACGTTCTAAACATGGAGTGACAAATTGTTTGATTCCACAATGGTGGAAAGTTATATGTTGGCTGCCACAGAGATACAGTTCATGGTAGATTTACTTTTACTTTCAAAGGATCCTTTTTAAGGATAGCAGGGGGAAAACCACTCCACTTATGAAAGATGTTGTGGCTAGTTCCTAAAAAACAGTTTGTTACTTGGTGTTCCTCTTTTATGTGTTTCACTCTAGTGGAGCCAGCCACACAGTGTATATCACAAAATATTCATAATATATACTACATAAATTCATTTTTCCATTTTTTTCATTTATTGTCTGATATAGCCAATTTAACAACTGTCTTCATGCTTTGAATAAATTCAGAATATTAAGCACATTTCTCAGAATCATTGTAGTAAATATGTGCTTATTAGGTGCTAGTAACAAATGAGACTTGAATAAAATAACAGAACACATCATGTGCACTTATACTTCTGAAGACATGTCAATTGCTACAGGCAACAGTTAATGTATGCCAATTGATCTTTAACATTTTTCAAACTTTGGAAAATTCAACAAAGAAATTGTTGATCAGGAGTGGTTTTTACACCATAACAATGCAAATGATAACTAACAGTTTGAGTCCTCTTAAGTCATACGGCAGTAATCTTTTATAAATTTAAAATTATTTTTTTCCCCAGAGACTATTAACTATAGGCCTTGCAAGCAAGTTCACTTTGTGTAGAGATACCCTTACAGAACATGGAAGACTTCTCTGAAGCCATTTCCCTATGTTAATGATTTCTTCCAGGTTTTCATTCCTGACTCCTTTTATGTTGACTCATTACTACGTACAACATAATTTAGCCTATCGGATTGCTTTCACATGACAAACATACCACGAGTTACCCCCGTGAGAAACTGATTAGACACGAGCGCACTGCCCTGATTTAATGAAAGCGTGTTGTAGCACATTCTGGAATGTCTGGTGTCTACACCAAGGAAACTTCTGAGTCTAAGATAAATAACTTGGCATAGTCTCCTCTTTTCACAACAGCTAAAATTCAGGAGCCAGCAGACCCATGCACAGAACAACCTATGGCAGAACAACCTATGGCGCATCTCACACATGATTCAAATTCAGGGCAAACAGATATGTGAGTTCAAGCACCAAATATGAGGATTCAATTCATATCAAAATAAATGCCAAAATGTTTTTGCTTGTCTGTGATATAATATACCTTAATATTGTAATGCAAGAAGCATGGTATTTAGCCCATTTGTCTGGTAAGACTTGTAGGAGAGGTAGTGGCACAACTGTGTGAGTTAGAAAATTGGTACGGATACTAACAACGCTATAGCAACAGTTCTTGGAGTATCATCAAAGATACAACTAAATAACAGGATAGAACAGCAGGAAGAGCTTTTTACAAAATTGTGCCATGTGACTCCAATCCTGGAGAGCCAGGTCGTCTCTGGTTTTCGTTCCATCTACCTCAGAGACACTGTGGAATGCAATGTAATTCAGCAAGGCATTGAATGGAGATCATTGTCTGGTGCAAACTTGCCATGGGTAGAGGGACTGTTCCGGGGGAGTTGGCCTCCCTCCTCCAAGGAACTGTTTGCAAAAGGTAAAAAACATGGACAACACATGGGTCCCTCCACAGTTCCCTTAGCAAGGGTTTTCATTTTCTGCAAATATCGTTTCTTCACATTTGGGGGTGACACAAAGAAATAAACTAAGAAAAGGCCATGTACAGGACGAGGTGTCATGCACGTTCACCATATGCTGCAGGCCCATTTGAGTCACGTTTCCTTCCTGCCATTCTCCTAAAAATATTCTAAAAGAAGGAAGCAGTGAGAGGCTACATTCCAGATCACAGAGCTAATTGGAAAGTAACACTCCCTCCCTTATCTTCTCTCAGTAAAATCTGCAAGATGTGCATGTGGAA
Organism: Albula goreensis; assembly: GCA_022829145.1. Taxonomy (NCBI): domain Eukaryota; kingdom Metazoa; phylum Chordata; class Actinopteri; order Albuliformes; family Albulidae; genus Albula; species Albula goreensis. The sequence goes on from CM040744.1 coordinate 10,950,765, forward strand.
AATCATTTTAGGAGAAAGTAAGAAAATTGAATTTGCCAGGCAAAATAATCATATTTTCACTGAAATGTCATATTTTTCTGAACTGGATCATTGCACAACCCCACTGCCTGGCAACAGGATGCCATTTATCAGCTGAAAATGTAAAAATGTGTCAAATTGACCTCTAAGTGACTTACTGACTCAGTGAGTCAGTCAGTATTCCCACGAAACAAGGCAATCAAAGAGAGTAAACATCACCTCAGGGTTGTCAAATCAACCTGCCATTAAACCACAATCAATAAAGAGACTCTGATATCTGGCATGCACTCTGACATAATCTCTGATGGACTACCCATTCATTCTTTTTATGACACAACAGATTCTATCTGCCTTTTGTGAAGCTGTACTATTCCATTTTTTAAACTTTCCCACCTGAGACACATTCACTACCATACACTACAGACATTTCACTTCTGATTATGCTTTCAGTAAAGCCAAAGAATTTGGATGCTCTGTATAGCTCCAATAAAAGTTACTAGCTACGATCTGATGGGCGCCTGCTGATAAGAAGTTTAATAGCCATGATTTCTTAAATGAAATATTTGTCTGGGTATGTTATTCATTCATAAACTGATTCTGAAAACACAATTGATAAAATGCATAATGGGTTTTTTTTACAGAGGAAAAAACGGATGAACAGATACATAAAGATAATAGCAACAGAATAGGGAATGTAACATTCACAAAACAAGTTATCATTCGTGCAGCCTTTCATCTTCAAATCAGGTCATATCTTCTAACTTGAAAGAGCATTCAGTCATTGAAACACAGGTCCTAATCCTACCATAATTAATATATAAGTTGTAGGTTAATTAGACAGATCGTTACTGTTGTACTCTACAAGGCAGTTAACATGAATTATTCTGGTAAATATCCAGCTGTACAAATGGATAATGGGTAAACATATGATGTATTTAAGTAACCCAAGACAAGGAATTCTCCTAATCCAACAATGTTAATATAAAGTGTTTTACACCAGAATCAATTGTACTGTTTAGCCAGTACACAGCACATCTGTTTGCACACAACTTAGACAGCAAAGACCATTGTTTTTAAAACGCATTTATTACGGTGTCTAGTGAACACCATTTTCCAATTTGTGAATTGTTCTGAATGCGACATGCTAAAACAAGAACTTTTTGTTCCGCTTTGACCGACATATAGAGAACAGAACGTCCAGTGTGTACACGGAGATGCCAGCCACAACAATGTACACTGAACATACACATCCAATGTATACCATGTATTGTTGCACGTCAAGACACTGCATAAAGACGGTGAGCTTGGGTGTGTGGTGCTGTCGAAATGGGCGTTGTGACGAGGGGTTTGTGTGAAATGTTAAGCATGCATAGCCTCCGATATGCAGACCCTCTTATCAGTCCGTACGACAAGTACTTATCTAGGCAGGAGGGGTCATGAGACTGGCTCCCCAGACAGAGCCTACCATGATACATGTCCACAGCTCTACACCGCTGTCTGGGACTAAAACAGCCAAGCCAGTTACTATCAGGGCTGAATGTACAAACACACAGCTTCTATGGTAACATTCTGGGAAAAATGGAATGGGTTGTCACAATGTATCATAAAAAAACCTTGTAATATTTAACTATGAGCTACATTTGTAGTGCTACCAATGCAAATTACTTCCATGGTAAGTCACCTCCTTTCTGATAAGTCTATGTTACATATATACATTCATGTTTAATCTGCAAGACTATGCTCACTTAGATTCTGACTGCAAACCCCTTTCCAGTTGGAAAAACTTAATGACTTGGTGCTTGTTATTGCTGTGAAAAAGTTAAGGGAAGATGAACATTGTTGTATGTGACAAAAGCATAATACTGTAAGTAAATCCAACTATCCTTTTAGTATGGCCTGGTGAAAATAAGGCCATATTTTCAATGGTTTAGGGAGTGAGGGAAAGGAAATGAGTCATTACTTTGCCTGTCAGGAGTCAGTCGCTAGCTTTGAATCTCTGCCACTGTGTGGGTAGGCTGAGTAATTGTGGCTCTAATAAACGCGACTTCGATGCATATTTGCTCAGCGAGAGTCATCAGTCTTTGGAAACCTGCCTGGTCCTAACAGGAAATACTGTGGAGCAAGCACCCAGAACTGCTTATGTTGAGAAAAGTAACTTCCAGTGAGCCAAAATATATTGAAATACATAACAATGAGGTGGGGGAAAAAGTGTTGTGAAACACAGAATAATTAAAGCAGAAACAGCCGAAACACTGAAATTAATAATGACCAGGGGCACTCACATTAATAGAGAAACCAGAGGTCCGCCCTGTTTGTGTATTCATCACATAAAATGATTCCAAAATGCCAAAAATATCTCTGCAGCATGCAGCAAAACTAAAACTATAGCAACTTAAGTGGGAAATTCCCACAGGTGCTTCTGCTGCAATTTAAAGAAACACTCTCTCATGGTACTTACACTTTGATGTTGAGAAAGGATGCAGCATGCAGACACATGGTCTATGAAAAGTATGCATTTTAAAGGCATCATGTGTTATGAACAACCACCAAACACAGAAAGAGAAAATATGTCTGATGCTATACATGACAGAAGCCTTGATAGTTAGCACAAGGAAAGAAAGAATCTGCCATGAAATATAAAATTGAACTGAAAGGTTCTTAGAAGTCATTTCACAATATTTTGATACAGTGTGGCCCTGTTCTAATGCAATTGCTGAAGTCCATAAATGTCATCACACTCAATTAGGGTTCAAGAAAATCAGGATTCAAACTGTTCCAATGTTGACCTAACATCCCAAAACACCCTTACTTTCACCCTATTTAGCCTGTTTCTTCTGCACGTTTACCTTCAGGAAAGTAAACTGCCTTTGAATTAAATAATTATGTGAATAATAATTAATGTTAAAGTAGAAATTAAAACACAAATTATTTTTTAGAAAAAAAAGGTCCTATGACTTATTGTGTTATACACGAATTCACGTTACATTGGGGCGCGTAAAATCAGGGTTTCACTGTATTATAATTCATCCCCCATTGTAATTCACCACAGTCTTAAGTAAAGCTTTTTGTTAAAAATGTATTTAAACTTTGCTCTCACATATACCTATAGATATCACACTGTTATTACAATGTCATGCATTATTCCACATTTCAACATATTTTGGTGTAAAGGTACTTACAGTAATGTCTTGTTTATGAGTACCAGTAAGTCATGACCTGATATTTAATGTGAAAACAACCCATGAGCAAATAACAGTTCCAAATGTTTGTCTAAAGATGATAATCTCTCTGAACTCATAAGTTTTTCAGGGTGAGCACCAGTCTGCTCTTTCAGTTGAAGGGGTTATGAAAATTCAGAACGCTTTTTCAAATGCACCAGTGATGGTGAATGATAAGAACAGTAATCTACAGTAGCATTGCTTTGCCCCCATCAATAGCACTCTCCTCCTCTACCCCTGATAAATATCACTTATGCATTTAGACATGTGGTGTCTTTAGAGAAGCACACCACAAGATAAGTTCAAGCTATTGACACGGTATGCCCTGTCACTGACATGTTTGTGTGCATGAGCTTCAGTATCTGTGCACACATGGGTAAACCTCTACTTTGACCTTGTGTCCTGGCCCCACCAAACATTTTGTTATATATTACATGACACTGCAGTCATTTAACAAGCACACTTATAACTAAGGCTCATCCACAATATGTATAAGAGCAACAGTGGCACAGAGCAGATCTGACTTCATACCTCACAGACAGGAATGTGCAGGTACAATATCACTGTAGCACTCTGCTTTATACCCTGTGAGGTGAAAATGACCAATGTCAAATACCTCCATCTGGGCCATCTTTTAACCATCATTGTCAACAATCATTTCAATTGTTGTAAAGATATTAAAGGTCATTAACACAAGTATAAACAGATCCCCCTATGATGGCTGAGCACTGGCTGTATGACACAATGTATACCAAATATGAGCGACAATGTTTTGATTTACTTCAGCTCCTACGGTGACAGTTGAAACACATGGTAAGTTACATAATAATTCATGTTTCGTACAAGTTATTCTGCAAATAAACAGTGTAAAATTGAACAATGGAATAGAAGATGCTTTGCTAGCTGTTGCTGAACTACAGAAACATAATATTGAAGGAATAAAAGTTGAATGTTCGCTTCCATCTGTTTTACATACATGCATTCACCCCTATTCATCAGTTAAACATCTGCAACAAATACATGAAAGTTGGATTTTATAGATATTATAGATATGAATGGGACAGGCCTTATTAGCAATAAGTAATAATTTCATGAGCTGAGGCATGAAGTAGAATGCATTGGCAAATCCATTCTTTATTATTCACAGTTATTTGGTGCATTACACAGCTTCACTATGGACTGTGTCCTCAAGCTTAGTTGAGAAAATCAATTTGATATCTCAGACTTGAAGAGATGTACAGACAGACAATTACAGTAAGTCATTGGACCAAGTCCTCTTCACAGCAACCTAGAAACAGGTGATTTACTGTACTGTACAGTGAATCTCTTTTACAGCAGACACTAAGTTATTCTGTCTGATGAGGGGAAACGACAAATGAGTACATCAAATAAAAAATCAACGGTGTTAAAAAATAGAAACTCCTCATGAAAAACAAAAATATTTAAACATTTCAGATGTTAAAAATATAGGCCCAGATTCAGTCAGCCTTCAAGGGCAATCATCCTCAGCTACACTATGTGTTAAATTTTTCATCTTTTTGATTCAGAAGAAACATTTTATTTACCTTATTAAGCTCAGCAGAAATATAGAACAGTCTTTAAGGAAAGTCACTCTGAATTTGAATGTATCTGTGCCACACTGTAAAGTTCAGATTTTCAACAGAATGAAAACACTGGTCCAAAAACATACTGTGTGCTTAGATCAGAGGATCATTATTTGAGGTTACTATTTGATGATGTGACTTCAGGCAGATAAGAAATAAATTACTCATGGCAGTAAATAATAGCCTAATAACCTGTAAGAAAGTGTGCACCCAAAGCTTCCCTGTTGACATAAAAACTATAAAATGTTATGTTAAAGTCCACATTATTTCAAAAAAATATATATTCACAAACAATCCTGCAGTGGTAAGATCCATTCAATCAAACCTTAATGGTGCTTTGTCTTTGAATATTTCAGCAAGTGTCACATCATGATAAGCAAAACACACTGAATAAAGAAACTGTAAAGAAGCTGTACTGGCTTCCATTCTTTTTACTTAAATACAGGGACAAAGTTCCATAGAAGCTCTGAATGAATGCCCCCCTGGAGTCTTCACCGTGATCAGAATACATTTTTATCATAATCAATCAAATACTCAACCATGTGCCATTAATTATTGTAATGATCATTTATTCCACTTATACTTCTGATACGTCTCTGCAAAATCATTAGTTAAGTATTTGTTAAAAATCTGCTTGAGTCCTCCAAGTAATTAAAATACAATCAATCGTAGTTCATACTGGAAACAAGTGACAAGCTGTTCTCTGGACATTTTACAGGATAGTGCAATTTCAGTACAATGACATCTCAATAAATGTCATATAACTTGTCCCTGTAAAGAACCATTTCAAGGCACAATGTTAACAATGATCTGAAAAAGCAACCAATGGGTTTTCGCGAAAGACACCCTTAAACAACACCAAGCAGCAGACTGCATGACAGAACGGAAAGTTACACAGAATGTGTCGCAATGTGTGAAGAAAGATTATTCAGCATGATAATTTATTGTGGCCGTCTGAAGCAGGTCAAAGTTTTTTCCAAATTGTAGATTTAATATGGACATGTGAAACATAAAGTGCAGCTGAAGAGTTTGTCTGGAAACAAATAATATATCTTATATATCCGATCTCTCCAAATTTATCAACTACCACCCCCTTCCCCCCCGCGCCAAAAAACAAGTCATTTTGACCCCAAGTTAACCCAGTGTCGTTGTTTTTCTTCAAGTTTCTCCTCCAAGCACTTAATAAGTACAGGATCCACCTTGGGATCAAATTTGTTGGCAAACCAGTGGCCGTAATTGAGAAGCCAGCGGAGTTCAGCTGCCCCAAAAATGCACACACTGCGCTGGTGGGTGCCACTGCAAGCTGGGTACAGGGACCCCTCAAGATAGTTCCACTTTACCAGCCGGGTCTTGCTCATCAGGTCAGTAACATCGGGCTGGGATCGAGGGACCTCGCCAGGCACCCCGGGCACCCGTGCCAGAGTGGCCCAAAAGTGCTCATCTGGGGAGTACGTGTCCTCAGACCAAGCCAAGAAGTCCTTCACCAGCTGGCTCTCTGAGATGTAGCTCACAAACTCGTGTGACAGGACAAAATAGGCACTTCCGATGAACATTTCGATGCCGTGCGGGGGCAGGTCTTTGGTCTGCGTGGTCTTGACGGGCAGCTTCTGGTACTCATAAGGCACGTCCTTCAGGATGTGCTGGAACTTGAAGCGCTGCTTCTTCAGTTCGCTCGGCCGGCTCGTCTCCATCATGTTGGCGCCGTTGAGCTTCTTCAGCTCGGACACCAGCTCGAAGTTTGACCTGAGGGGGAAGTCCTGACCGCACAGGTTGATGACGTACTTCCACTTCACTGTGGACTTGAGCAGGTCTGCCAGGCAGTTGAGGTCGGCCTTGAGCCTCGTCACATGGGCATACTGCACCGACTCCAGCTTTGACGCCACAAAGATGTTGGGGAAACACTTGGCCAGGTTCTCCATGGCAGCTTTGAACTGTTTGGAGGACTTTTGGTCATAGTGAATGCAGTAAACATTGTGAGGCATATAGATTGCCCGCAAGATCCTTTCCACCAATGGAGCATGCTTATGCACGACTAACGAATAGGCGAGTGGAAACTGTCGCTCCTCGTTTGACACTGCGATGTCTGCATATCCCCTGGACTCAATGTACCTCTGACAGTCTGAGGTCATAGACACGATATTATCATCTTCCAAATCAACAATGTCTTTCCGTCTTATTTCCAAAGACTTCCCAATCTCCACTGGGTCCATTTGATAAATAGCATTGCAGTCAACGTCATCTTTGTGCCGCTGAGTTCTGGAAGTACCTGCAGTAATTCCATAGGGCTCAATGAAGAAGCTGTTCTTCACAGTCACTTTTATGTAGACAAGCTTCAACAGACATACAATTAGAAGTGATAAGGAAAATAGGAAGCACCTGTGCTGCAGCTTATGTAGAAGGGCACATCTTATTTTCATTCTGTAGAGCAGAAGAAAAACACGTTTTGTAAATGTTCAGCATAGGATAAAATGTAAACCACAGAAAGCTACAAAAGATAACAAAGACTAAAAAGGCACCATACATAACGCAAAACAAGTTTCAAACATGCAAAAAACTAAGTTTCCATAAATCTCACACAGAAAGAAGATTAAATGATGTGGTTAACTGTTTCTACCACAGATTCAATTTGTAACAACTATGAACAGACATAACCTCAGTTTGATTTTAATCATTTTGCATTTTCCACTTTGCATGGTTGACTAACTGGCTAAACTGGGTTTGGCACTGAAGTGTGATCTCTATAATTTATGTGACATAAAAAATTCACAAAAATTAAAACATTTATTTAAACCAGTTCCAAAGGCTTATTTTAACCTCACAGACTCACTGTGTGTGAGCTACGAAATGTTTCATGAACAATATTTCATATTCAAATATCAACAAGTTCAAAAGCTGTCTTTACCATTGCACACCTGTGCAGACTGAATTTAACTTCAGAGATGGTGCCACTGTTGATTTTATGAGCTTTGTTTCCTCATGCCATGCATAAGTCCCACAATTCAAATTTTTCATTTTCCCTATAAGTATAGAATTGTTTTAAATTACAGGCTTCTTTGAGTACTTATAAACCGCTTACCTTGCACAATAACAAAGATTTTGAGCTTCTTCTTAGTGCCATTAAAAGTTCTCCAGTTCTCACTGGACAGACTGAAAAACAGTTACAAGGTACACTAAATGAAAACAGCTGTACAATCAGCACTGAAACAAAGAGGTAGCTATCTAAGCAAAAAAAAAAAAAAAAAAAGTCTCTGCAAGGTACAGTATAGTCATCTACGTTATGGAAACATAGTATGTGACAAACAGGCACACACGAACTGAACAACTAACGGGATACAACGTTATATGCAGTTAAGACAACAGTGCGGTTCAGCCTAAGTATTTATCCTTTCATCAGAAAATTTAATGAGGTTGCGTGGACCAACACACTCAGACGCTTTATTTTAATGTACTAGATCGTTCAGATTGCAACATAGCGTTACTATTTCATGTTACAGTAGTACTGTTCACAAAAGTGAGGAAAAACTTAACTGCACAATTTGAAACTGCCATAATTAGACAAAACATTTTCTCTTGCACACATATACACCATTGCGTTATTTTTTAAACAATCACGCAGAACTAGCACATACGATATGTGGAAAAGAAAAAAAAATCCGCAATATTAATAAATAAAAATGCACAAACATGCCTATGAATATTCTTCCACGACTTCTCTGGGAAATATCCTGTACTTTTATTTTGATGCAGACTGCTCTAGGGATAGTAAAATAATTAAGCCGAAATACATGTATGTATAAAGTTAGGTTCTATCCACCAACAAATCATCCTTCCAATCTATCGCACACAATATAACATAACAGTTCCCTTGAAAATAAAGATGATAGTAACTACTTACTTCCATGGTGATTGCCGCTCTCCGTGCAGGTCTGACAAGTTGGAATCGTAATGAGTTTTATCATTGCTGTTTTACATTTAGCTGAAGCTAACAGGAAGGGGACGCGAAGTAGGTGTGGCAAAATCATGCACTGCAAGCAATCACGAGAGGAAAATGTTCGTTGCCGGTGTGCGTTGGTCAGACCGTGTGAAGCCCGGACACAACGCGTGCTTTAACGGCGAAATGTGACGGCAGAGCTCGAAACTCTGGCAGCACTCTAAATATCAGGGGACCAGTATGAGCAAAAACAGTTATGAATATCGAACCATTAACTAATGGACAAGCTGCAGCATTCTGCCCGGCGGTGTGCTGTCAAAATGTTGGCTACATTAAAAATGACCCTCCGAGAGTTGAGCATCTGGCATTAGATTTGAAGTCAGGCCAATGATCAACGCTTCAGTCTACAAATAATACAGATTTAATACATAGGTACACTATGTCTGGCTATGGTAGTACTCAACATCCCTTTCCGAAAACAACGAAATCAGACCAGAAAACATGCTCGTGTGATCAGTTTAATAGATTTTATTTGTAGTGCATTTTAAGTTATTTAATTACAGCAATTCAAAGAGCTCACTCTGCAAGTCAAACAGAATCATGGGGTAGAATGATACCAAAATATCAGTTCTTACAAGTAATACAATTAGTAGCCTTATAAATCATCCAGAAATTATCTTTATGATTAAAATGAATACCATTATGAAACAATATGTTTTTTGGAAATGATTTACAGACATTAATACAGTGAAACAGTGCTACACTACAGTGCAATTGGGGAAATTGTTAAAAGGGCTGAATAGATCAAAATATCATTTATATTTCCCAGTCTTCACTCTGAAAAGAAATCCCAGTGATGATCCATTAAACTGTTGGGTATAAATTCGTCATCGGTGATCAAAAGGATCTTGCTGATTTCCATGAAACTGCTGACAGAGGTCTCAGAAGTGTCCCCTGTGAAAACAATGAGAGGACAATGTCCAACCGGAATGACAGTGCTCCTGAGGACATTGTATAAAGTAGGGTAGTCCTCTGTTTGTGTACCATACCTTGACAACACAACCCTGCATTCAGTAAGGAGGATTAATAATTCAAAGGTAGGACTCCAGCCACTCTGAGAGGCAGAGCCCCCTACTGCCATCTCCCTCCAAACGCCCCATCCCCCACAACAAAAAGAAAAATCAACAATATTCTTGGGAATTCAGGACTGGAAACAGACCAGAAGGGTGAAAGGGTTGAAACCACAGCCCCACCCAGCACCACAGCCCAGGTGAGGGAGTTTTTCCTAACGAGGCAAATATCCAAAACAGCGTTTGGTACCAGGAGTGGAGATCTGTGTAATGAATCACCCATGTCAGTATCTCAGATTGCGGGGGATGGACCTTGGCGACGGGGCTCCTCTGCAGGTGTACCACCAGCACCCGAGGCTTGCTGCAGTGCTGTAGCCTCAGAGCTCACTGAATATGCCGAAAGGGACTTTGACCGGTACTTCACCTGTTAAAAACAGCAAGACAATGAAAAAGCATGGTTCAAAACAGACTTTGTCCAACACGCCCACCTAACGCAGAACGGATCATTTTTAGAGAGAGACTTCCTCTTTGTTATGCTGATATTCTCCAGATATGAGACATGAGAGAATGTGCTCGCCCATACTAACCCCAAACTGTACAGGCTCTCACTTTTTGTTTCCAGTGAGTGACATCACCATCTGTAACTCTCTTATTAGCCCAATTAGATCTGTTATATAATGCAACAACTGCCAGTGTTTTGCTTTTCAGCATTTTTTTTTAAACGTGGCCAGATCAAGGGAGCACAGGGTAAAAATGAGTCGTACTTTTGCCAAGCTCTGCAGTGCAGTTTTAAATTATTTACACAGAAATATTCTGTCTGCATAGCATCACTGACAGCTTATTCTATACTGGGAGCCACAACTGAAGCATCAGCCTATATTACCCACAATGACCTTCAATACCACCCGCAGAATTACATATTCATTTTAATAGCATACAGTTAGTCATTTAACAGACACTCTTATCCAGAGTGACTTGCACCATTTACACAAATGGGTATTACTCAAGCAATTCAGGTTAAGTACTCTGCTAACTGGTGTAAAAACGGTTCCTTTCAGGACCTGCAACCTTGGAGTTATAAGTCCATGCTACACTTCCGCCTATATATTTCCATGTAATTTACATATCATACATATTATTTTATTAATTTACATATTTACATATTATTTGATATGCACAGAAAGGCTATTTCAGTATTCCTTTTTATGAAAAAAAAGCGTTTGTGAAACCAATATCAAACATTAATTAATATCTGACATTTGTATCTTTTGTTACAACAAGACTGCCAACACAACGACTGAATGGTAAAACAAATGCTACTGTAAAAGTAAGCTATTGCAGCTAACAGTGACTGCAGAAGAAAATTAATTTAGGGCTAGAATACAGAATCAGATGAATGTCCTCACAGCTCAATGTCCCGACCAGCCTACACCACAGCTACAGTACAGGAATGAATAAAGAACAGTGGTACTGGCTCAGTGATTAACTTCTGCTGGGGAAAGGTTTTCAACTTCAGCTTCGATCTTCCTGTCTGGAAAGCATAGACACACTCCCAAAACATTGACCCTTTAAACTGGAGATACCAACAGGTAACTATCTGGATAAGAAAAGCAGGAGGTTTTCAGCAGAAGTGAAAATAGCAGGGGAGAGAGGTTGACCCAAAGACTGACATGGGTACACGATTCAAGAGGGTCAGTCTTCAAGGACAGCACAATAGCTATCAACGATCGTGTTTTGTGTGCCAAGATACACAACCAATAAAATGTTATCCTGATTAGGTAACCATTGACAAGCAATGCCTCCACCTCCCTTGAAAGTACAATACTACAGGCCTATGCCGTTTATTTTTTACCTTCTTCCAGGCAAACGTTGAGCTGACAGGTATGTTGGGCCCCAGGAAAGACACAATCCATTGCGCTGGGCTGAGGAAGTGTTGTCCCTTTGTGTCTATAATTGACCCATCGGGTTCAAGGGATGCCCTGTGGGTAAAGCCCTTAACATAAAAGCAATCAAGCTCTTTTACATTATTTTATGAGAAGAAACAAACATGCAGTAGTGTAAACAAACTTTCCAAACATATTTAAAATGTGAGGTTTATGAAGTGAATTACAGTGACAATCTAATCCCTTGAAAATTCACTTCAAGACTTATGATTCAAATTAAGCCATCACTGAGAAATACGAGTATAAAGTACAAATCTGAAGATAAAGTACAAATGAAAAATTGAAATAAAACCTATGGAGGTGGTTGTGAAATGGTAATTTGAGGTGCATTTTTTTTTCCTCCATATTTTGTCAAAGGTACAGTAAGGGCACATAATACTGGTGAAAATCACCAAGGACACTGTTAGCAACAAGACAATACATAATGTTCGCCCAATTACAAAAAAGGCTAACACCTGAAGATTTACCTTCAAAGTCAGCTGTAGAACATTGTGTCCAGGCTTGATGACCCCATGCTGAATAAGACTGACCAACTGTCTGCTGTCACCTACACTTTCCTCATGCGGTGAAAGGCAGTCATTAGCAGATGCCTTGGTTTTGCTGTGACTGTCTACAGTGAAAGCTGTACCGGAGGAAGTCACATGAGGGACACAATGAGCAGTACCGCATTCCCTGTGTTCCGTGGAACATGTTCCACTCATGTTGCTTTGAATCTTTGTGATTACATGCACATTCTGACGAGAGACACTGCCCTGAAAATCTTCTCCAGTCTGATTGTATACTTTCTTTGTACCTGGAAGTCTCTTTTCAGTGTTTAGTTTGCCCGAGTTGATCGTGATCCTGCTCAGTGTTTGAACTGAGCTCATGGGTTGATAAGCAGACCAGGAGGAAGGAGGTATATTTCCTGCAGATATGGGGACAACAGTTGGCATTGCCTGGGGCATTTGTATGATCTGGTGGTTATCTGTGAGGTTAGATAAGAACTGTAATTGTGCGGTGCTACAGTCTTTGAGGAAGCACGTTTGGGGGTTGCAGCTGGCAGCAACAGTGGTGCCAGTGACCTCTGACCTCTGCTTCTCCTTTTCTGAGCTAGCAGCTCGTGGAGATGAGGACAACAGGAGAGGCTGATGTCCAGAGGTCTTTGTTGAGGTTGGGCCTGCGGGAGATTCAATATCCAAGGTAATGTGAGTGGAATCACTGGAATCCAGTAGGTTCTCATCTCCATGACTAGAAGTGGACTGAGAGGAGCAGGTTTCCTCAGATGCTCCACCATGACAGTCTGAAGGGGCCTCTAGTCCTGTCTTTCCATCAGGGCCTGTGCTGACACTGGAAAGATAGTCTGTGGTAGGACTGTTTTCTCCCACTGGTGGGCATTGTGTGGAGATCTGCTGTGTTGTCGGTCTGCTCCTTTGTGTTTGAAAGCTAAGTTTGAGAGCATTCTGTTTCTGGAGGATGTTCAGGAGCCGTTTCTGTCTGAAGGCTAAGGACATGAGCTGTTCTCTCAAACGCCTTGCTTGAATGTATCCGATGCAATCCTGAAACACGAAAAAAGGATAAAAGACACCTTAGGGGGGAGCTTGAGGTAGGGTACGTCAGTGTATGGGAAAAGAACAAATCTCCTTACCTGTACTTTCGGGACAGTTCGTGATTTTCTGTTTTGTGTTTGAACAACACATTATTTAGGACAGTTTGGATTTGAGAGAGTGCTTCTGTGAATTCACCTGAAAAAATACAGCATTGCATATATTGACATTTTGGTATTATCATAGCTGTACCTTTCCTATTCGTATTGTGGTAACAACAACGATAGACATCTATGCTCCCAGCAGATCACCTGTATCTTCTGTTCCTGTCAGTTCCCAGGTTGATATTTCGTTTTGCTTCTTTTCCACATTCTCTAGAGTTTTGAGGATTGATTCAGACTAATGCAAGAATATAAATACACAAAAGACAGCCAAGATTAGGTCACTCATAAGTTTAAAGCTGTCCAGAGTTATAGGGTCACCATTCCAATGCAGCAGTAGTGCATATTTGACAAAGTACACTTTGCAAGCACTTTGCTAACTTTGAGGGACTCAAAAGTTACAGACTTCAGTGGCACTCAGAGTTCACCTACAGACCATGAAAAATTAATGATGCACTCAAAACAAATCTTTTTTAACACTCCATTTAGATTTTAGATAAAAGACAATGAATTCAAATTACACTCATATGCAGCTATTAAATTTGACATTTGTTTTTCCACAGTATTCATTAGGCGTTCAGGCAAAACATGACATCGATCTTTTGATGTAATTCATGTTTCATGTAGATTCAGATGATCTGGGCGTGACCACTGGACCACACTGAATTTGACCGATATCATATTACTGTGTTCACCTCACTGCTGCCCTGACTGTTTTTGGTGGGCTGGATTCCTCTGAAGCTGTTATCTTTCTCACAGCAAATGCAAGGGGCAGCTGGCTTTCTTCTCACTCTGGCTTGACATTCTAAGATAACATTACACGGAAAGCATAAGGGCTGTGCCTTTAATCGAGTACTCACAGACCAGTTTATTACTGCGACAACAGTATTGCATTAGACAATAATTTAATTCTTTCAAATATATTACACAAAAATGAACTGAAATGTCATTTTAATGCAAAGTTATTTCAAATCATTGTTCTTCTGTATGATCTATGTACAAGTTATAAAATGTACCTGTGTTGAATGCAGAGGAGCCCTCACTAGGTGCCACAAAAGGCCCATGGAATGTAGAAAGCAGCTCTTTGATATCTTCATGGCATCCCATGTCCAGTGCAGACTCCCCATAGACATTTTTGTCCTGAGGATTCGAACCGTACTGAAGAAGCAGCTTGACAGTCTGTACAAAAATATTAGTAATACACAAATATACTGTATGTTTATCTGTGTTCGTCTGTGTTCTAAATATTGTCCACATTGTTTTGTGCTCTTACTGTAGCAAAATATATTGTACAATATAAATGTGCCATGTATTATTGGGCTGAATGTCATGAACTGGAGCATGAGGTGGTTGGTATATGTTACCATGGCTACAGCTAAAATAAATAAAACACTTTAAACACACCTGTTACAGAGCAAAACCAAATCTTTATGCATACATCCACCACAAATGATCATTGTGGTTGCTGTCTAGCTGGCACTAGACATTGGGTACCGCCTAGTTAAATATTAGCCATGCTGAAAAGAGTCTTGAACAGGTTTATGAGTTTGTATTAGTTAAGTAGATATACAATCCTGCTGTGAAGATATGCTGATGAAGAAAAATAAACGTCAAGTTAGATATCTGCAAGGCCTTGTGATTTGACTAATTTGCAGCTATGGGAATCTCCTAATTTATGGCAGGACAATTTTGTTGATGTAAACTTGCCTTTTCTACAGAGTAACTTGCCTCCAAACTGATGGGTGTGGGAAAATGTGCTTAGGTTTGTTGACATGCACGCCAAACGAAAATGAGTAGCAAAAAGTGAGGCTAGTTCCTCTTCATACGTAAATTTAGTTAAGGTTCCTTTTGAGTTCTTCAATGTATCCTGAAACACTTTTGGGGAGAGGTTTAAATTGTGCTTAGAGCCTGCCATATATAGATATACATACACAGTTTTCAGTCAAACAGATTCTAGAATTAATTAAAGCCATGTCATACAGTGTATATTCAAATGTACACACTTATAATTTATTTTGAAACATATAATAAATGTGTACTTTATCCACATGTTTGGTGACCATGCAGATGTTACACTCTTCCTCACAGTTCATTAGGGGAGACGGGCTAACATTCAAAGACAGGCATTAGTCAACAGATAATCTCAGCCTGCATCTGTATGTTCTATGTGAAACAGCCAAGTGTGCAACATACATTTAGTCACTTAAAGCCAGTTAATGCACACAGAGCAAAAACGTCCAATATATAAGGATTTCTTGGTTGTTAAGACTTCTGGTTTGGGAACATTTTGGGAGATATCCGGAGGGCACATACTCAGAACAAGCCTGTCATTCATTCCATGTCCTGCACTTCTGAAGTCTAAAATGGAAACATTTCCCCATGCGTCAGATACGACCCCTGAGAATCCCTATGTGTCATGAAGATATCCAGACATAGAAAATGACACGTAGGACATCCAGAGGAATCTAAACATAGTAAAAGTTCTGATATGGATTTAATATTTGTCAGGTTATGGTGAATATTTGGACAACTACAAATATTCTTCAGAAAATGCTCATATTTTCAGGGCATAAAAAAGTATTTCAACACCAGATACATCTGCCTATACACAGCTTTCACTCTGTGGTATCCACTTCATCCATTTTATTCAGCATATGCAAGAGCTTATCTCTAACACATGCTACAGACCACACACACACACACACACACACACACACACACACACACACACACACACACACACACACACACACAGGTTTTCAGGGGAGAAGGCACATGTGACACCTCACTTCTGTTTTTAGTCACATATTATATGAGTAGTATTTATAGGAAGACAGAAAAGGTTTCTGCTCTCACAGACCATTATGATACAGCACCTTTGTGCAGCTGTATGCCTTACAGATACTGATTTGGAATGTGAATAGAGTATTTTGTCAGTTGGAAGTCTTTTATCAAAGAACAGGCACAACTGAAACACAGATCAGTTTCCATAACAAGTTTCCATATCAACCGGTCCTCCCTTTCAGAGCAAAACTTTTTCTTGTTTTCCCCAAGAAAAACAAAAGGGTAAACTGTGGGGAAATTCACTGAAAATTAAAAATAACATTGTGACACATAAAAGAAATTCCATTTGACAAGCTCTGCATGGAAATGTATTCTCTGACAGTCTACTACAGGCCTAGTGATGAATTCTGTGCTCAGTAATCTTTGGGACTATTTGTAAATATTTCAGATCTGTTGACATGTTTTATTTTTGCATAGACTTGGAGAAAAAAAAGGTTGATTCATAAAATTTTGAAATTTAATGCGATAGTAAATATCTGCGGGAATGATATGTGATCACTACGTACCTCGTAATGGTTGGATGCTACAGCGTCATGCAGAGGCGTGAGTCCTTCTAGCCCTCTGCTACACACATCTGCTCCAGCCAGCAGCAGCTCCTCCACCACAGCGGAGTGCCCCTTGGCACTGGCCTCATGCAGGGCTGTCCACCCTGACCGTGAGGCACAACAAGCACAGTCAGCCACACGCCATGCAAAACACGATTCACATGCATGAGAAAACCAAAAACTTTCACAACTACTTTCATTTTGTGGATTTCTCATGAATGTGGTGGTCATTACTTAGATTTGCTTAGGAATGAACATAAAAACAGCTCTAGAAACTACCTGCTTTAAGTTTGGTACAAGCATTAAACTCAGAAATGTGCATGACATTACTGCAATTCCAAGTGGTCTGTTCTCTAAGAAACTGACCTCAAGCTGATGGAATCATAAACAGACAGTGGGCTCACCAACTTTTCACGTTATGGTGAGCTGGTCTTTTTGTAAAAGTGTCAACCTTGCCAAACAGGCTACAATAAAAAGTGGCAAGCTAATAAGATATATGGAGAAAATCAAGGAAACAGCTATTAGTTATAATGAGGCTGGATAAGTGTTACACTAATATTTGCATCTACATTAAAAGAAAATATCCTGGCAATGCTAACATCCTGGACTTCATTCATGCAGACTTTCCTCTTATTTGAAACCTGCCTAAGTTATCTCTCTTTTTGTGGTGCAATAAAGAAACCACTAGTTAGCAGTGTATAACGTCGCTTATCTTTGATGTTGCTAACCTGCATAATCTGCTTGGTTGACATTTACTCCAGCTTCTATCAGGGCTTTGACAAGAGCAAGATCTCCTCTTTTGGAAGCTAAATGTAGGTGAGATTCTCCTCGGCTGTTTTTCTTATGGACGTTTCGAATTGGTAACTTCAAACTCTGCAGTGGTGCTGTAATAGGTGAACAGATACAAAAACAGAAATGGGAAAAAATTTGTTTTTTACAGTACACTCCCATTTCTGTTTGTTATGTAGAACTAAATATGTATTTTAATGGAGAATCAGGAATGTAATGCAAATTCATATTAGTGCATACAATTTACTTTTGCATTAAAACTACATGCTTTAAGTGGAATGGGAAAAGCTTTTTTTAATACCTTGGAAAGATGTTGAGGCAGCACAAGCACCTGATGCTTTGACTCTCATTGGCAGCTTTTCTGACAAGGGAACATGCTCACTCTTTTGTTGATCATCTTCCTCTTTTGAATGACTTTGTGGGTTTTTAGTTTTGCTGGTTTTGGATTTTGGATTTTGTCGGTCAGGTAGTTGGACACAAGTTTCACTTTGGTGCTCAGCATTAACACCACTTCCCACTTTGCTTGTCTCCTGATGAGAATCCACTGCAGTTAGACTAGTTGAGTTTTCAGTTGCTGAGTATGTAAAATCTCCCTCATGGTTTTCACCACTGTTCTCTACGCTTACCATAAATCTGTTTTCAAAATTATGCTTTCCATCTTCTTTGATCTGACACTCTGTGGAATCCAACCTGAGATCTGGATTCAGCTCCCCTACAGCAGCACCAGATTTACTGTCTTCCTTGTAGGCAGACTCTGAGATCATAGTACAGTCTGAGTCATATGAGCTGTTCGCTTGGTCATCTTTGTCTGGTGCTAAGTCCTCCTCTACAATTGCATCATTCATGTCAGGCTCACTAATTCCCCCTTTATTGTAGATCAGTGGAATATCTTTTGAATTACTTGAGCTTAACTGATTACTTGCACTGCTTTCAGGTACTAGTGTTTCTGTACCATTCTGAGACACTGAGACTAAAGTTTCTTGCATACAATGCTCAGGGACTGAGAGCTTTTCAGTGACATGGTTGGCTGGGGTCACATGGGATTCTGAGGAACTAAAAGTGTTGGATCCTGAATAACACAGCGAGAGGTTTTTTTTAAAATCCTGCTCTCCATGCTTTAAGCCAGGTCTTTCAGGAGCTATTTTGAGAATTTCATCGCTGCGTTGCCCTTCTGTCCCTCTTCCCTGGTCTCTATTTCCAGATGTATTTGTTAAATCTGCCTGAATGGAAGTCAGCAACACACGTCCCTCTTCTAGTAATACTCCTCTAGCTCTGTCACTCTCCTGACAACCAGGAGTAAAAGGTTTATTGCCGTTGGTCTCCGGCAAATCCGACACCCGCTCTACTGTATGCAAGTGTTTCACAACAGCATGGCATTGTGCAGGCTTCCCCTCACACTCCCTCTCACTGCTGCGTGAGCGGACCGAAAATGCTCGTCCCTCAGTCCTTGCTCCCATCAAGTGCACATGTTCGTTTACTGTCCTCGGTTCAATTCTGTGCTGATCATGCTGTGACTCATGCTGTGTATTTAGCATGCGACTTTTGGCTTTAGCATCTGAATCAACAGACTCTTGCTGCGTTGAAATATTTGAGAATAGGATCTTACCGTTGTGGTCTGCACATTTTGAACTTTTATTCAGGGTGCTGTGATTACAATCCTCACTTACTTCTGAAATGTCATCTGGTCTAATGTCACAAACCTTAGCAGAATCACTGGGAAACAGCCCTTCCTTTCTATCAAAGTCACCTAAAAGCAAGGATGGAGTGCTGCTGTCAGATTCTGTGATCACTGATTGCTCCTCTTTTGATGGGCCAGACTGTTTTTGCTCCTTATTATAATGAGAGTGAGATGAAAGCAATGAAATGCTATGTTCCTCTGTATCTTCTTCCATAGGACATACTCTTGGGTCAAGCTGACCGACTGCAGATTTACATAGCATCTGAACTTTATGACTGTTCATTGAGAGGTCAGCATCTTTGGGAGTCAAGCCAGTTCCCACAGTCAAGTCTTCACTGTTCTCATGCCTGTCAAAATCAAAGTCCCTCTCAGTCTTGTGGACATTCTGCAACAAATCATGTGTGCTGTCATTTATATGAAGATCAGTGCCGATAACCGAGATGAGGACTGAAGTGGTTACATTAGATGTAGGTTCTTCCTCTACAGGCTTTACTGAACACGTGTGCTGGGACATTGTGTTGTCACTTAGCATGGTTTCACACCCCTCTGCCCGAGGCCCTGACATCCCTGTTTTATTTCTAGCCCCAATGTAGCCTGCTAAATCCAGCCCTCCTCCATTCTGTGAATCGTCCTGTTCTTCCTGGGTATGTTCAAGGCTACACTGGGCTTCAGTTTCATCAAAACCATTAAATCCATTACGGTGGCAAACCACAGTAGACTCCAGCATTTGCTTCCTCAAATAATAATCAAGAGATCCACTTCTGTTTTTGGTAAATGAAAAACAACTATTGTGTGAGTTCATTTCAGAGTCCCTCTGGAAAGCCTGTTTAGAATAATGACATGTAGAGGCGGTTTCCATTCCCTCTGACTCTACGGATTTTAATGGTTCGGCCTTCTCACAGTCAGCAGCTGTAGCTGGCGTGAAGTCCATGCTCTGACTCTCCTGTTCTGTGTAACATTCATCTTGCCTTTCTGCAGATATTTGTCCATTTCCTGTTTGACACAAAACACCGCTGACTGGAAACAAATCTAAATCGCTGTCATTCCTGCCTGTAGTAGTTTTTCTCATTTTCCTCCTGGGCATGGCAGATTCGCACGTAGTTTCCGTCAGGCCGATCTGATTTGTTTTAGCCCTTCGCTTTGATCCTTTTGATTTCCGCCTCATACTTTTCACCCTCCCTGTTAACGTCTCTTTCCCACCAGACATCGGAGACGCCTCTTGTGTTTCTCCATCTGTGGCCCTGTCAAGGGAGATCACTTCAAACTTCTCTCGACTTGGGTTGGCGTCACACTGAAAAGGAAGTCTGACTTCCTGAAACAAAATAAAAAAGGTATTGTATTAATGTAACAATCCATTACACATAAAAATAAAACAGAACATATTACAAACAATTGCCTTGTTGTTGTGGGGAACATTTCTCAAACAAACATATTTTTCTTTAAGCATGACACTCACTTAACTCCACATCCCAGCATGCATGTCACAGTCCCCTTAAGTTAATAACATGTCACGTTCATGAGATGCAGTTAGCACAGTCTGCTAAAAAGGTCAAATACTTTGTAGTGTTTGTTATGGGATTGTTATGCATGCTTATGTTATAAATATCCTGATCAGGTGTATGACACTGTGGCTTTTCACCCACCTCAGTGTATCCTTGGCTCCATAACTCAGGAAGCGCTGACTGGCCTGCTTTGCACAAATAAGAAAATCACAAAACCAGAACGTGAATTCAGAGCCCCACATAATTAAAACCTTATGCGGACCAACATCAAACTGTTTCAAGACCACTTTGTTTCAAAATAATACCCACAGCTAGCCCATGTTATTTATCACCCTGCTAAGATAAAATCAATAAAATAGCTGGCTTTCAGGCTTAATTTAATGACTCCAGTGTTGTGTGACAACACATAATTTTCACACAATACTTAATTTCGCCTCTAAGCCTGAATTCTTAATGATGCCGAACTTTCTGTCTGATACTAATGACGCTACCCTTTGACTATAATCGCAATATTGGATCTTATGTAGTCATCTGCTTTACCAACTGAAAGAGGGTAAAGCCATGTAAAGCAATGACAAATGCTGTCATTTATTCAGGGGTTTTGAGAGTTCCATTAATTCTGACAGGGTAATACCAGCGCCATTTGGCATAAGAGTGACCCTTCTTTCTGCTCAAGTTACTGCAGTTTGCCCATTTCAGCCATACAGCTCTCTGGCTTGGTAACTGTGCTGCTCAGCTGATGAACTGCAGAATTTACAGAAAGGACGGTTGGCTACGCATATTTTGGATGACACAGGTGCGGATCAGAGCTCTCCCAAATCACTGTAGTGGAACGGCCCTGCAGTCAAGATTAGAAAACCAACATTTTTGAATAAACACAAAACATGATAAAAATAACCTTCATGACAAGCCTTGGAGCTGTCAGTTACACATGATAGGTCACACATGACCCTCCTGCTCCTGAGGCAGACGCTAGCTTCAGGAAACTGAGAGCTCGACTCTGTTCTGGCTTGCTTTTCAGTGTTGGTCTCATCCACCTTTACGAAACTCCTTTCACTCCTACTTTTCACAACCTCCACTACGTTGAGTGATGATGTAGCAATGCTTTCCTCCTGAAGTACAAAACAAAGTAAAAGAGTAAGACTGTCTTTCAGATTGGTCTCAAAATCATTCAGAGAAACCTTTCAAGATACAGAGAAAACGCTTCTAAATAAAACCATTGAGTGAGTGCGGTAAAGATAGTGTGGTATAGCTCTATACCTTTGATGCTTGAGGTTGTACTCACGTTCTTTTGTACTACCAGCTCTCTGTTACCACGTTCATCAGTATTGGTGTGGTTTGACCTACTTTGAGCTAAAAAGAAAAACAAAATTTCATTTGGTGTTTTCTCAACATGGTTTAAGTGAAGGAAAAGTCCTTTTCAACTCAGCATAGTCAACATACACTTATCTCTGTCAGAAGAAATTATCCAAACCTGAAAGGGATTTTCTTTTAGCTCGGGGTAAATATGCTTCCATCATGTTTATCAAGGTGTCATCAGCAGTCATGTCAAGGGCTGTCTTTCCCTCTTTGTTCTTCAGTAATGGATCAGCACCACTGTTCAGAAGCAGCTGAGCAGCCTGGAAACACATTATCACCACTCACCACGGACATTTGGTTACATGCACACTGTTTCTGTCATTTTTTGCTTTACATTTCATTATTTGTTCTAAATCATACAATGTTTTTGCTTATGGGACACTTTCATAGAAGTAGCAGTAGTATCATTAACTCACCTCCTGAAAATGTGTTGATTCTGATCATTTGTGCTTGTGGATTTGGCTCTTAATTTACTGATGCTTAAAATTTGAGTGGGACTGACATAACATGCACAGTATGAACCACAAATAGTGTTGTTAAAGAAGAAACAAATACTGCCTTGTGCACTCAAATACAGAAACATTGCAAAATTGAACAAGGAATTCAAATGTAAGAATGCATGTGTCTCCATTTATGAGAAACCGAAAGCTGTTGACTTAGAAAAAACACACGAAATAACAGAGTACACCAGCCAGACTCTGAGTCTACAGCAGGAGAGGGATGGTGCTTATGGTGTCATACAGACACAGCATCAGTGAGAGGACAAAGGAAGCACAGTTAGCCAACTGTTTCCTTCCCCCCAGTGTGACTTTAGCTGCCTCTAGCACTTGTAAAGTGTCAAGCACTACAAATAAAAGCACATGTTCATTTATTTCATTATCCTGCTCCTTTGGAATGTCATTCCCCATGAATATATGACCCCAGTACATAGAACTTGCTGTAATCACCATGTAATAAATCCCTTATTTGATAAAACAGAAATATTTTTGTTAAAAACTACAATTTTGCAGCTCCAAGAGATGGCCAGAATGTGCTGTCACCAACCAAGGCCAATTCCCCCAGGTTTCTCCACTTTCCTTCTGTGGTTCAAGTCATGAAATACAAGATTTACAGAGAGAGCGATGAATATAATTGAAATTTCGTATGACATTTCATTAACATTTTTTTCATATAGTTCAGGAATAAAATGTCCTGTTCACATGGTTCTTTGAAGCAGGCACTCCAAACCACTAATTATATCCTATTAGATACCTGGACTGAGATATTTACTTCTGTATGTATATTTTAGAAAGCACTTTCGTTAAAAAGTAAGAACTATCTTTCCTTGTACAAAAGGGCCTATCAAATTCCTCATGTCATGACCAGGGACCAGGGTAGCATTTTCCATTAGACAAATTAATTCTGAACATAATATGGCGTGTGAGGACAGCCGTCACAGATGCTATCTACAACTTCAGGAGTCCACAACATCCAAACACCAGGCTAATATCTCCACAGCTAGTAAAGACTCGTATCACATGTCCACCACAGTACAGGCTGAATAATTAAGGTAAACAGACGCAAACCTGAGGACAACCGTTGGCTATGGCATCATGTAGAGGGGTGACTCCATTGTCCCCTGTGCAGTTGACCACAGCTCCGGCCTGAAGCAGAACCTCCACTACATCGTTACATCCTCCCAGCACTGCCTCATGCAATGGGGTCCAACCTGAAAACAACATCAGTCCCTGATCGACATATCACCTCAAAATGTGTAGCGAACATCTTATTACAAATGATACATGCTATATCGTAAATAAAAGGTAACACTGTGAAATATAACCCTCTGAACATGGCCAAACTAAGGACCTCTAGAAAAAAGCACCAAGCATTCACAGTGTGAATGCACGTGCAACTGTTAATTTGGTGGAATATGTTTTAATATAGCAGCGTGATATAGCAAGTACTATGACAAAGCGAGGCCTGTACTTTTTTGGCCTGGACCTTGTTTTTTTCCCGTTTTTAAGGTAGGCTGCACTAACACAAACCAGAAAGCCGCTTCACTTTTCTTTTCTCCAGACTCAATTCCCTTATGATCCATTCTGCAACTTGTGCCAAGAGCCACAGCATTTTAATGTTACTCCTGGCCAAAGTGTCCACTAGCATCAGATGGTTGCTATTGTAAGGGCATGCTGTGCAGGGTAATGAAATTATCCACAGTAACATAAAAGCAGGAAACTGAGAGGGAAAGCCCAATGCTGACACACCACTTGGCTGATCATAATTTAAGGTGACACTGTAACATCTGCAGTGATTGTCCTGTCTTGAAACTGATGTTACAGCAGAATTGAGCTGAGCTTTGTGGGGGTGAGCACTGGCAATCTGGGGAACTCGAAACATGAAAAATCGACTTTCCAACTATGATTACTTGTTTAAATAAAACATCTCACGTTGTTATACAGGGGGATCTGTTCCCAGGTGATTTGTTAAATGAGGCATTACTGTATAGTAACCGAAGCATGAAGTTACTGCAGCGTCTAAAAGATTACTTCAGTGCACGTCAACTTATGCGTTTAACATGCAGGTAACTTTAATTAAAAAGTTGCCCTGAAAGCTGATGGTTGCTCTGCAGAAGTACTGCAGCCCAGCTGCCGTCAGAGCTCCAATCTGGATGCAGTCACTTTTGACCTGGTTTATTCTGCCAGTGCACCACATTGGCAGCGATCGCACTCACTCAGAAAGTGGGTGCCCTATTTGGATTACACTACCAAAGCAGCTATAAATTCTTACAAGAAAACCACAAATGACATTTGCTTTCTCATGAGAAATCACATAATGCCAGATACATTACTTTCAGAAATGTTTGTAAAACATTTTTTACTTAAAATTAAAACCAGTGCAATTTTATGGATGGATGGTTTTTTTGATTTTTTTGGATGCCT
Organism: Albula goreensis; assembly: GCA_022829145.1. Classification (NCBI taxonomy): domain Eukaryota; kingdom Metazoa; phylum Chordata; class Actinopteri; order Albuliformes; family Albulidae; genus Albula; species Albula goreensis. The sequence continues at coordinate 10,975,871 of CM040744.1, forward strand.
TGATTCTTTTCATTTTATTTTTATTTTTTGTCTCTGTTCTGCTTGATTAATGTTTGTCTGTCTGTTGTGTTTGTGAAGCACTATGAGATGTGTGTTAAGCGTATGAAAGGTATTGTAAAAAGAAGCTAAATTACATGGTTCGATGCTTGTTGCCTTGTTATTGTCATATGTATAAAACTGTTCAAGGGTGAGAATTTAACCTACTTTACTGCTACCCTCATTTTCCAGGTCATCCGAATCACATCAAGCTCAGTGAGTTTAGAATGGAGGGTGAGTTGGTATTACCTGCGTAGTCAGCACTGTTTACGTCGGTGCCAACCTGAAGCATCCCCTTTACCAGCCGCAGGTCCCCTTCCAGTGCGGCTCGATGGAGAGCTGTCTCTCCTAAGATGTTCCTTCTGTTGATGGAGCTGAGTTTGATGCCCTTTCCTGACCTTGACTTCCATGCAGTCCTCTGACCTGAAAAACAAAACAGAAAGTGCTGACTCTATCACTGTCTCCATTTAAATTGTGTGATGTGTGATGAAGACAAAGATGGAATGGAATCCCATTTCTTGCCCAGAATGAGAGCATTAAACATTTCATATGCGTATGAAGTGATTTAGCATTTGTTTTATCCATTCTGCAAAAGTCACATACTATTCAGCTTGATCTGATGCCTTTAGAGAACTGGTCCAGGCCTATGATTCTAAGCATAAGTGTACCACAGGTATATGGTCCTTTATCCCTATTGCATTCACTTCCAGTTTGATTGTAACCATCTGAAGGAAAGCGTAAAAACATCTAACCCAAAAATATTCCCTCAGCCCTTATTAAAAAGCAAAGAATTTCTCCACAGCAGTGTGTGTGGATGTGCATGATGTACTTAGGCGGGGTGGCACTCACACTGGTTGATTTTCCAGTGGATTTATATGGTTTGGATGGGCCACCATAATGACTGAATAAGGCGAGTGACAAACTTAGTTCGCAAGCTTGGAGCTAGCATGCTAAGGTTTAATCCAATATTTCATTTGGCCAGTTAACATGAATGCACTTCTGCATAAGGCCAGTTAATGTGATTTTCATCTGCCTTCACAATGATGATTACCGCATGTTTTTCTGCCAGAGACCGAGCAAAGAGGAGGGGATGAAGAGCTGAACAGCTGAGAGTTTTTAAACTGGAATGTTAAATGCTAGGTAGCTACAGTACTTGTCATCTTCCAAGCAACAACTTCAATCAATGTCCATCCTGAGAATAGGGTATTATATAGTCATGCTCCATTTTAAAACATAAAGTGATAAACATGTTTCATTAAAACTGTTGCCAACTGTTTCCAGTAAATTGCTGTGAATGAAAAACAAAACAGGAAGACTAAGGTTGAGACAGTGTCAAAGACTGAGTCTGAACAGGATGAGGGACAGACGAAGACAGACAGAGGAAAGGGGTGAGGGGAGAACACAAGAAGCAGAGACTGATTATTTTGTTTTAAGACAACAAAGGGAAAAGCCCCTGAATCTCCAACTCTGCACTTTTGCAACCTGAGTCTGTCAAAAACCTGAGGAAAGCATTTAAATTTCTTGACACCACAATGTAGGACAACACAATGCACAGGGATAAGGCTGCTATACTAAACAAATAACTACTCAAGATGCTAGAAAAAGATGGAACTTGTGGCTGACTTCTGCTGAAAGAATTGAGCCTTATGCTGACTGTTATAACTGATGAGAAGGGGTTATAACTGCATTTACTGGGATTACTATTGCTCTTGAAAGTAGCAGGCAAATGCCACTGCAAGTGTTGAAAATGCATCAAAGCACTTCTTGTACTTTTCCTGACAGCTGAGGAAGTTTGGTGTAAAACAAAATGGCAGCAAGCTAGTTTTAGCTCTGTTGTTGAATGTTCTCACCTTCTCCATTGTGGTTCACTATGGAAACACCACACAGCACTTTAGCAGAAATGTAATGAGTGGTAATAACAGCCACAAAAATCACTGATTGCAATTTACCTTCTGTTCTGTCTTTATATCAACACATTTTCAGATCAGCCCATCATCCAGCCATCTGTATACAAACATGCTATTTTGAATGACTCTGCAATCGTTGGAATGTATTAGGTTTATTATTGTATTGGACTTTTATGTACCTGAATGGGTCAGCTTTTTAAGTGGTATTTTTTGCTATTTTATGCTGAATTTGACATGCTTTTTGCTTACAGTGTATGAACATATATCAAGATATATATAAAGTAACTTCGGTTCATATAGATACACATCTTAATTAAGATGCATTACATTTAAAGTTTTTACAACCTCCACAGTCTTGTGTTGTACTGAGGCTCTAGTCCTTAGTGTAGAAACTTGCCAAATGGCAGAGGATGGATAATCAATCAGGAGGGTGACTACTTGGCTAATGAAATACAGCAATACTACATTTTCACTTTGTTATCTAAAAGGTCAGCAGATCAGAGCATGCTACTAAGTATGAGCAGACCTTTTTAAAAACCGTAAGGTTACTTTTTGAAGAATGGAGAATTTAGGATGCATTTGGAAGTCCAAAGGCTGACAAAACTGTTACGAGATACCTGTGATGAGAGTTCTAGAATGAAACGTTAAGTAACGGATACATAAAAGTGAAGTTTGACCACATTACTCTCTGGAGTCTTGCTGCGCCCTTGACATTTGGCTTGTGCATTGCTGTGGATGCTGCTTTTCCCCTTGCTCTGGTTCACAAGACAGCCGCCAGACACTGAACGTTCAGGCTGTGATTTCCTCTTCCTGTACATAAGACAACATTACTAGCTTCAAAAGATCTCACAGTACAGTACCATGAGCATTGTTACCTTACAGACTGCTCATTAGTAATGCGACAGAAAGGGTGCTACAGGATTAACTAAAACATAACATTATCACATTCGCTGACTACTGATTAAAAGTTATTTGGATTAACGTTTCTCCAGTTTGAGTGATGTGTCCTGTTCCCTCATGCATAAAAAGTAATAAGGTTTATATGTGGCAGGTGGATTGAGGAGTTATAAAGTTGCAAAACAAAATGTGCTGGAAGTCTTAGATAAAAGATGCACATTTTCACATCACAGTCAGATTTAGCTGAAAGACAGCGCAGTCTTCGAATGTTCTGCCCCGACTCAGCTGCTATTTCCCCAGAAACGTGGTTGCCGTCTACCAACGAGGAGCCCTGCGCTACCACACTCATCTCTGCAAGAGACATTTAAAAAAAGAAAAAAGGCATACCTTTGTGAAACACACTTCTGTGCCATGCCAACGATTACCCATGTATCGGACTTGAGTTTAAGCCAGATACAATAAATACATTATCCCTGTACACGTGTTTTTGTTTATGTAGAAATCAGATGCAGGGATCGTCATGAGAGGAGAATTGTTCCAGGATGTGTGTCACCATTGACTTTTTCCATGCTCTCTGGTGGCAAAGCCATGATAGGCTCAGTGTTTTTCCACAGAGTGCTAGGGGAATTGGTTTGAGACTGTCAATTTTCCACTTACGCCAAGGCAACCAGGAGTCAAAAGGGTTACTTCATTCAATACCTGCCTGAATCTCTTATTTAAGATGATGGTGCTGTTTATCCTGATCGATGTGAAACCTTGGTAAACTTCACGGGGATAATTCTTCATTCTGTGTTGTCTGGTCTAGTTTCTGGTCGACCCTTAGTTTCCAGTTAAGGGTATCTGGAAATGTTTGAACTGGCCTGGATTATGTCAAGGAAAGCAAGGTTGAGTTTTTTTTTAAAAAAAAAACAGTTTTGTGAATTATTCAACTGACAAAATAATCTTCCCAAGCTGTTTGTAAATGAAAAATAACAATTAAACTTAACTGTTAAGCTCAGATGCTGAGTAATTCCAGGCCAATATGTTAAAAATCTAAATAAAAGTTTCATTAAAAACTCAATCTTCACAATTACTCCTCCATACCAATATATAAGTTTGCATGCGTGATTTAATACAGGGAAATACTCCATCCATATTCAACGTACCAAGGAAAAGATGGACAGTAGGTGAATCCTGGTTTACGTATGCAGCTCCTAAGAGCTTATGAATATAAATCACTGTTTATGTATCTAATTTACCTGATATATTCAATAACACTTAATGCATATATGCTTCACTCTGACAAGAAGCTGAGTTCATATTTGTGAGGGGACAAAGATATGTTTTTATTGAGAAACAGCCAAACCCACCCTGGCAGCAATAAGGCCTAAACTCCGGGCTGGTCCTGAGCACAGAAATATCACAGATTACATATCACCCTGTATACACTGAACAAATATAACTGAGCCAGTAGCAACCATCTGTAAGGATATAGCACACACACATGCACATATATATCCGTACAAATGTTTTGCTGCTGGCCTGGTTATATTTATTCAGTATATGCAAGGTGATACGTTATCTACACACATATATGCTGTACATGTGGTATATATATAAATATGCCATTTGCCCCCTGTTAGATACTTTTGTGTGTTGTAGCAGTACATAGAGGGAGTTCCATAGAAACGAAATGAAACCAATATTTCATGCTTGTTTCATTTGTGTGGTGTGGAAGGTAACTTTCAGCACCCACTCCCCCACTAAGCTCAGCCCAGTTAGGATCAGCTGACTGACTTCTAATCATGGTAAATCAGGCCTGACTTAGGTTAGTGCTACCAAATAGAAATCTGACCAGCTTTTGGCCTTATATAACAGGTTATAAGCACACATGTCCTAGAGGCACACCATGCCTCAATAGATAAAAAGACCTCCACAAAAAGTTGGTGAGTCAACTCAGTCAGAGAAGGATTACAAGATCATTTCTAAAGCTCTGAGGCTCCACCAATCTATGTTAAGAGCCAGCTTTGTGTCAGAAGTGAATCTTCCCAGAGGTGGTGATCCTATCAAAATGTCTCCAACAGCAAGTCATAAAACTGTCCATCTCTTTTATCTCAAGTTGACCAAACACACCTGGATGATACTGAAGAATTCTAAAACAGATAACATCACAGATAATATATATGTTTCCATTTTTCAGGTGTCCACTATGTCAAACATTGCATTCCAAACTAAGAAACACTGTGTTGAAGCAATTTAGCAATTGGAGGACAAGGCCAAAATTCCTGTGCAAAATTCCTGTCCAGAGCTGTCAGAGGTCGGTTACAGCTAAAAGGTGGCATAATAAGTTATTGAGTGTAAAGGGGGACACTACATTTCATATGGGGGAACTGCCCTTTCATCAAATACTCTGTTTCCTTAAAGATCTGATAAAAATGTGTCAAAATGCGAAAAAACTAAAGAAAATCAGAAGGGCACAAATATTTTTTACACTACTCCAGGCTCCAAACTGCAACAAAATGGTCACAAATGCACCAACAAATTTTAGTTTATGAGCCAGTGCCTCCCTGGGCATATTTCATGCCTGGACTCCAGCCTCTGCATACATAAATACACACATGATAAGCAATCGTCAAAGAATGCTAATAAAAACTCTGAGCACATCAAGAACAAACCCAGGGTTATCACTGCACCTGGTGACACAACATTTGTTGCAGTGGTTAGGTAAAAGTACACATGCAGCTTGTGTTTATTCAGAAAATTACAGCATTACAGCAGTGGACTGGACATGCTTGAATACACATGTATAAAAACCAGTTCAATGTTGGTTTGATAAGCTACAGATATGGCACACCTATGTGGACTAAAGTTTTATGGGTTTGGCAATACATTGGCAAGTTAATTCAAATAATCCAAGACAGTATGTTAGAATAAATCTGTAGTGTACTGTACCACAAAATGCAAAAATCAGCTCTTTAAAGTGCAAGATCAACACAATCATAAATGTTTGGTTGGATGCCATTTTATACTTTACAGTTCAAAATGGCATATCAAAGCAACAGTTATTCTGAACTTTTTTCAAATTATTGGAAATTACGAGGGCTTTTCAAATCTATTCTAACCAGCATCACTGAATTCTGTAGCGGCTGGCAATCGCTCTTGACACATACATGTTAAAAGCTAGTTAAATTACAAAGGAAACATTCTAGCTGTGTTCCATATGGCTAACAAGCTACACATAACATTTCTTATACATTTAATAACTGACACAAAAGTCCCCTGAATGGAGTCTTGCAGTGGTCTGAAATTCAGCAATAACCACATAACCTGTAGGTAACAGGCAAATGAAATCTGACCGCCACATATTATGACCCTCCAACCCTGTTTCACACAAACATGTGCTTGTCCTGAATCGAACACTGCAGAGGTATGAAATTCAACATATAACGCCCACATGTGAGGGGCCAATAAAGCCGAGGAGCAAAGATTTCTGCGTTCTTTAGTATGGGAGCCCGACTCAGTGTCAGACCATGAGAGCCACAAAGCTGTTTTAATATAAACTGCTTGAACAGGGTGTTGATCACATATGTGCTAGATCATTGGTTTATCCCCAATTCACATGGTAAGGAGAGTATGATTCACCTCAGTTACTTCTGTAACTGTGCACTTTAATGCTTGGCACTGAGATGCATGTGTACCCGTGTGAAACGCTGCGTTGTATTTCAAATCTGAATGTCAGGCTATCGCACATTAAATCAGATCACAGCGCAGGTATTTTAAACAGGTGGAGCTGAAACCCCACACCTTGCTGCATTCCGCTCCCTATCTGGAGTAAGTCTGGATTAGCCCTCCACAGTCTGTGCTGTCTGTGGGTTTGCTGTTGGCAGTTTTTCCTGACTCATTCTCTGCTGAGAGATAATCTCGGGAAACAGCCTGAGTTGCGCCATCTTCAGGAAATGAGAATGAGATGAGCACACGCTGAAGTTCCTCCTCTCTGACTTTAATGACTGATTCTGCAACTGACAAGTCATGACACCATGAGTCGCCTGCCCAATAATACATCTGTATGTACACATAAGTCATTAGCACAAATGGCTGTGAGTTCAGTACACATCACCACTCATCCATGGCTTTCAAAAGCGGCAATCCAGTTTTTCATTAAATATAATTAAGTAATGTGTTGTAATAAAAATAAAAAGAACAATAATCAACATTTTTCATGTCACTTAATGAATTTTAAAATAAGGAACAAGTGCATTTTCAGAAACAAAACGCATTACTGAAGAGACCCGATGCAGCAGTGTGATGCCATACTGCCACCTGGTGTTGAAACCTATACCACGTTTTAGCAGCTCTATAGCCCCATCTAAGGGTACCCTCCAGGAACTTCCGTCTCTGGAGTTGATTTTCATTTCAAAGAGTGGGTTACTGTGAATTACATAATCTTAAGCAAGGACACACAATCTGATCTGCGGTTATCATTAATTAAAATTTAAGCAGCAGGTTAAGGAATGTGACCATGAGAAAATATTTAAACTATAACAATATTGACAGGCACCAAGGCAGTACGAATGATTAAGACTTTGGTTAAGTCAGTTATAAGCCTTTCGCAGATACGATTAAACCCGTAAATAGAATTTCATAGTACTTGTAGGTGTAGCTGTGTGACCCTTATTCTGTTCTTCAGGCTATACAGTACAGAATAATGATTTTATATATGTATGTCAGCATTTATAAAGTATCCCAAATGAATATGCAAGATTTATATTTCCCTATTTATAGAAAATTACAGACATTACTGTTCTTTAAACATGTGTTTTGATCTAAAACATGGAGTCTATAACTCTGTACAAGTCAGAGTAATTACAGGATATAGTCAGCATAAATTCCAGAGGGGAAATACTTTACAACTTCTCATAAATTTTGCTTGTTGCTGATTTAACTTGTCTTGAACAATGTCTCACAGAAATCTGTTGAAATCACAAGAGCTACCTCCATATAGTTGTTGTCTGCTTTAGGATGGGATACACAGGTGCAAATATGCAAGCTCTGTGTACAAACAGACAAAACCTGGCTAATTAAACTGAGTGGTAAAAGAAATGTAGCTGTTGGCAACAGTAAGAATGCAACTTTCAGTACATAGAGGAACCATAGAAATTGGTCTGTGAATACACAGATGTTGTTTGTTGTGTTGTACCACCTGTGGAGATGGTGCCCTGGTGTCTGAAAGCAGAGCATTGCAACCATTCTCTGTATCCAATCAGAGGGATTGGTATTAGCCCCGCCCATATTTCAGAGAGGAACACTGCTGATGCCCCAGGGAACAATTTGATAGGATGAAGCACAATCTCTGAAAGATGCGGTTTGATGAATCGATGATGCTGAGTATTTATTTTGTCATATAATTTTTGTCCTTTTATTTATTCATATTTATGTAAGTTATGTATTATTTAATTTCTTGAAATATAAAGTAGTTTTATTTTGTATTTTTACATTAAATCATGAATGGGAGGGAAAGAACACTGCGAATCTGTGATAGTGTGGATTCAAACTACTCTGCAGGGATGTGTGTATTCCTCTTATTTAATGCAGTATAGCAGGAACTCAGGTAAATACTACATGGACAATACACATGGGTAAATGCTTCAGCGTGACACAGGAAGCAGTCCTCTATAAGCACTGCAAATGCTGGTCAATGAAATGCTTCACAATTCCTCATGCAAAAATCAAAATCTTTCACTGTTTATCAGTACACTTAAAGTTTCTGGTGTACTGTTTGAAAATAATAGCACAAGAGAGAGAATCATTTCTGCACATTGCATCAGAGACATTTGTATTATACACATTTTGTTTTGGTTGAAGGTATAATTTTTAAAAATCCATCACATCCTCATGAATAATGAGACTTCTTAATGCCATTTGGGATTTTGGAGTGAAGCAGTAAGGAAGTTAAAAAAGTTATTGAGGAAACACTCCATATTGTATGCTATTAGTCAAAACAATGTGAAAAAGGATCGGCCTTGAAGTGGTCTGAGTTAGTAAAATGAGTCTAAAAGAAAAATATCAGCCAAAAAGCTAGAAGTCAGAGCAAGCCATGCTAAACTTATCTCCATTGTGCTCAAGCCATTTTACAGGCCATAACCTTTCCAGTGTTTTACCATAATTTCCATTATGATTATTAAAGCGTAAATTTTTATGCATTGTAATAATGCCTGTTGTTCATAACAATAATGATTACCACAACACCAAGATACTAAAGTTTAAAATAAGGCGAAAGGTCAGCATTAAATATCAATTTCTCGCGATAAGTTTAAACTCCTGTTGTGTAAGAATGCATGCCATTGAAGTGAAATGCAATTGAAGTATGTCAATTTTCAGACATTGTACAACACCTACGGGATGTGAGATATTATCTAAAAAATGTTTAAATTAATCAAGATAGCCTCCAAGACTCCAGAAACAGTGACGATGGAATAGTGATGAGAAGGTGCCTGTACTCCAGACTGGTTTGCTGACAGCGATATTTATCCTTTGATACTGCTGTTCTGAAATTCTAGACATGTTCTGTCTACTTGCCTGAGCGAATGCAGACTCTGCTGGCACGGGTTGGTCTCTCTGCTGTTTTGTTACGCCCCATAGGTGGTGGAGAGGGATGATGGGGTACTCTACGCTGCTGTTGAGGGCCCACTGCTACAGAGTGAGGTACCCTAAGTCCACTCCTAGGGCACAGCACTAGAACTCAGTATGTCACACTGACAGGTAAGAACATTTTTAAAAATAAAGAATGAATGGGAGTGCAAATACACCTTAGAGTAGATTTCAAATAGATTGAAGAAACAACATTTTGCTCGCCAGGACAGGTGGTGTGTTGTTGGGTCAATCTTAAATATAATGTTACGTTGAGGAGTCACAGGCAGCTGCTCCTTCCCTGAGGAAGGGCCTTTGATATTACAACTTAACAACAACATGCTGCAGATTTATACAAAAACTACTAATACACTGATAACTAAATCTGATCTTTGTTAACCTTTTATCACAGTTTTCTAAGTAGCTCTAGAAAGCCGCATATGCAAAATTGATGTAGTGTGATGTCAATGTGTCAATTCACCTGGTTCGGACTGTGTGTTTGATATCCAGCCTAGTCTCCGGTTCTGATCTGAGGCCAGGTTCCCCTGCACATAGTCTGGCACTGCGCCTGGCTGCAGGAAGCCCATTGAGGGTTTTATCTCTATGCCGGGCAGGCAAAACCAGGCTGCTGTCCGGCACTGAGGCCCGCAGGGAGCTGCTACTGTCCTGCCTTTTTACAGCTCTGTCATTCTCATTTCCAGAAGAGAAGCTTCTAGAATGCAGGCTCAGCCCGACTGCTGACTGCCGAGCAGAGCCCGTGCCTTGAGCCTGAGCCGTCCTCTCTCTCCTGCTTGATGAGCGCGGGAGCGCGGCAGTGCCCCCCCCTCCAGTACACCGCCGCGCAGTAAGTGGGTCACTGGGTGAGGCTCGCTCCCGCTGGTCTGAGGATGCAGGGATCTTCTGTCGAGGTGGGAGGGGGTGTCCCAGGGAGGGGGATGCTGGGTAGGACCCCTCTGTAGTGGGACGACTGTGATGCTGTGAGGCTGATGGTCTGGCCCAGACAGCATGGCTAGAGGGACCGCTTGCCTTTGCCTCTGTTTCAGCTTCTTTTAGCTGTGTTAATTTGTATTCCTCACATGGGCCAACAGTCCTTTGTTCATCTTGCAGATACTGCTTCAACACACACAAATGTGAATCTCTAAATAAGCGGCCTTGTGTTACAACACATAATACTACAAATAATACTGCTACAATGATGACTAATAATAATAATAATAATGATAATAATATTAATAGTAGTAATAATCATTTTAATAATGAGCAGACTGTTGTATTAAATGCTTGTAAGAGCTTTCATATTTGTTTACTAACTGGGAAATCTACAGATCTCTTTCTGTCACAGAGTAAGAAACTCATATGTGAAGTCTCACTGTTCTCCAGACTTACCAAGCCCTCTGATCTTGCTTCTCCAGTCATTCCATCCATGGCTCCTTTGTTTAACTCCTCACAATTAACAGCCACTTAATCAAGCAAAAAGGGTCATATTCAATCATATTATGTTAGCAAAATGAAACCTGAACTGAGGGAATGAAATATCAAGAACACAAGGAAAATGTTTGATTTACATTTCACTAACATTTCACTATGGGTGAAGACAAAGACCAGTCTACTGATAGAACACACTGTTTTTGGGTAAACTATTATCAGAATTTCCAACAATTAAAAAACACAGCGAAAAACTGAAACGCAGGACGATGTAGGTGTTTTAAACATGGTCAATCCACATTTGTACTGCATCAGTCCTACCCTACACTGATTTACAGTACGTGACACAAGGTGGCAGTAATTGCTAACAAATATTTTCATTCAGGAAGACCACCAAGTGGTTTCCATAGCTTCCCCATCTGCTATAACTGCAAACAATTTTCAGAATTTAAGAACTGTAGTTTAACTGTACCTCTTTTTTCATTCTGCATGATACCGCTCACTCCATCTGCACAAAAAACGGATCCCGCAGCACTAGTTCTAATTCAAAAGACATAAATAATACTTGAGCGTAAGCATGGAAAGGCATAGACCTGCTTTTTTTCGTATTAACAGACGATAATGTCATAGCGAAAGAATTCAATTTTCATAAAGTTGCCTCGACAAAATAACAATTTCAGAGCATCAAGAAGGGCCGCACCTTGGCACAGGTGTTGGTCTCTCCGTGTTTATCTGTCAATAAAAAAGATGACTTTGCAAAAAGTTTTACAACATGAACATGATCAAGCAACAAACTGTGATATAATACAAACTACATTGAGTAAGTGGCTCTGTTTTACCTTCTCAGAAAGTTTTGCAGTGTTCTGTACTTCAGTCAGTCTTCTGTCTGATTGTGGACCTATCACTGGGGAAAAGTCTTACAAAAAATTTAAAAAAATATTTCACTTTTTTCAATATTACTTGTTTTCCATTTTCCCACTGGTTAATATTCCTGTGAATCTGTGAGATTCATCCAGATTCCCCAACTGTATTAGACACCATACTCAAAATGAATTTGATGGTTTAGAACTTTGATTGGATTTTGGCAGTCAGTGCACATGTAGCATACCCAAAAAAGCATAACAATGCCTCCCTAACAAACACTGTCACACCCTGTATAGCAGTTCTGTTGTGTCTGGAGGTTTTTCTTTATGCATAATACTACTGCAAGATAATACTTTCATTGTAACCTAAATCCTTTCTGTACAGCAAACCCTATGCTTCCACAGATTTTCTTCAACAATTGGCTAGGTGCAAAATAATACAATTACATTGGTTTTCAGAAGCAATATTATTTCACCTAAAGCCCAAGCATTACAAATCTTATGTTTTAGAGATTCCATTGGTGATGTAAGAAACTTTAGAGGTGGCTTTAAAAGAACAGTTTTGTGTTGTAATGTAATTTCTAATTATATCAGTCTATGGAACCAATAAGGCAGAAATAGCTAGGTATGGAATACATACCTACTGAATAGTTACTGGATATTGTTCAAAGAGTTTTAAATAGGACCTCCATATTGAATTTCTAATGACCATTTCTAACTAACCATAAGACCAATAGCAGTTGTCTAACCAGATGTGGGTCATTGCCATGTAGGAGTTACAAACCAGCTAGGTTTGCAACTTAAGAGACACCACCATTGCAATTTGTAAGGAAATGGGGAGATAAAAAATTGAAAGAATAACAACTGAGTGCCTGGCACCAGTGCAAAGTGGTGCTTTACAATTTAAAATGGAACTGACAACACATATATATATTACAAAAGATTATCACTGAACAATACAAATGATTCATGATTATAACTGCTATCCAAACAATAATTAAATATTTATTAACCTGTTGTTATAAACGAATGATTAATGTCCAAGTATATATAAGGACAATCGGCTACACAACTACACTTCAATTATCCAATTAACATTCCGAATTAAAAATGCAATTTGACATCTCACACTGTGGATGTGCGACTAACTTAAGTTAACGTTAGCTATTTAAATGCTTAGCTTAGCTATTGCAATTGAGAAACTTACCTATAAAGGACACCTTGAATGAAGGAGACAATTCCAAACACGTACACAGTAACCTGTTCAAATGTGATAACATATTGTGAAAGCTAATTAGAGTTATTTGAATGTGTCTATACACTACCAGTGATAAAATGACGCTGCAGCATTAGTTAGCATAGCTAATTTACTCAGGTGGTGGAGAAACTTGGCTTCCAAATCTACTTAAGAGGGCAAATCAAGCCACCTGTTTATTGTAACACTTGAGTATTGTGGATGCCCTGATTTTAAATGTTTGACTTGTAATTTTATCAGCTAGATAGCTAAGTGTAGCTTCACCTGTTGGCGTACAGATTTTCGTCTGCATCGCTCTCTGAATCCGCAACAATCGACATTCCCTCACTGTCCGACATGTTGTCCTGAACGTCCATGTTCTCCAAAGGAAAGATTGCAAAAAACTGTAAGTACACAGGTATCCACCTTGTTTTTATAAGGTGGGAAATTCATTTCATGGAATCAATAGACCGATATTGTTGACCCGATGGGTTCAACAGTATAAGATGACACACACCAAGAGGATTCTAAACCGCGAAAAATTTTGCCTTAAATTTCGCGCTCTTAGTCTGACATTCTGGCAATGCTTCCGCCTAGTGGCCAAAAGCCCATAAACTAAATACAGAATTAGCTGTGAACCGGGTTACTTCTGTTAACTGTGCCGGGTAAACCTACAAACCAACATAAACAAACAAACAAACAAACAAACAAACAAACAAATAAATAAATAAATAAATAACATTCATAGTATCATCTTTGCATAAAAGATAGCACTGTTTTTATGGTGCTACATGGTTTTAAATCTCGATTTCGCCAAGCCTGCATTCGCATATTATAGCTGATGTAATGAGAACAATTTAATTCTATTGAATTTAATTCTACTGATAGCTACTGATAATTATCCCTATCAGTTAATAGCTACTGTTAGGGATTTTTTAGCAATCGTAATTCTTGAAAATGTATTCGTGTTCCTTTATTAGAGATTTTGAAAAGAATGTGTGAAAATGTTCCATTTATAGCCCACAATAAAAGGCTTATGTGGCCAGCACAGTAAGATACAATGATTAAAAAACTGCTCTTTTGTTTAAGCCTCTTCATTTCCACTCGCATTTCCATTAAATGGGCTTTCATTGGATTGTTGCACACGAGTAGTACGTCTGAGGAATTTGTACTTTAATTCAAAAGACACACAAAAAAAGGTACAGTACACTTAAATTCTTTCCTGACAGCTGATGGTTGAGTGTGATCTTCGATGAGGGTGAGACAAGCTATTACATAATACTTATGTGCGCTCATGATTGTCTGGAAATTACATTGTTTGCATTTCCACCTGAAAAGAAGCCTACTAATTTGACCTCTCAGTCTCTATTTTAATAGTCTTTAAAAATAATTTTCTGTATAGCAGAATCATAGAAGACTTTGGATTCGTTGCATACCTGACATATGTGCTTTAAAAGGGGAAATCATATACAAAAGTGTGCAATAAAGAACCATGAACACCTTTACAAGATTAAGAAATTGTGGTTAGCAGAACGAAGACCAGTGTACCCAAAACAGGGGTCTCCTACACCAGGTTGAAAGCCTCTAAGAGCTTTAATTTTTATTTTAATTACGTGCTAACTCGATTCATGCTATATTAATAGTGATTTACAGATTAATAATAATATATGTTTAAAGATTAATTTATATATAAACGAATGAATGTATGCTGAACGGAGCCTTCTGTACAATTTTTACAGGTGAGGACAGGTTGAACTTCATGCGATTGGTAAAGCATTATTTGCCGCTTAGCCAATGGTACGTCACTGGATCTCGGTACCTTCTCCGAAATTGGCTCACACTGTAGTGGTGAGATCACGCGTCCACCGCCTGGCCCAACCTCCACGATCGTCGGCTTGGTAACCCAGCGTGACTGCTCCTGATGGAGGCGGCGTCAAGATGCGATTGGCTGTCCAATCGGACCATGAGACCCTCGCCATTTTTTTCTTTCGAATGACATTAGGAGGCGACCGTCGATGGGTCTCCGTTTGAGAGACGGCTCTCAAACAAAGCAATGCCCAGCTCCTCCGTATTTATTGAAACAGACTTGTGACCACACATGTCTGGCTTTCTCTACTTCAGATAACGTTACCACACACGCATATCATACTTGACTTTGCTAACATTACCGACGAAAAACGTTCAGGCATTGAACAAGACGGACTAAGGAGTGACAGCAAGGACCTGATTTCTGACAGGTAGGTGGCTAATGCTAGCTTCTCAGCTCAGTAGCCTTGCCGTAGTGCCGCAGTGATGTGCTGTATTCTGCGACCTTGTTTGTCATTTTTCCATGGGGTTTGAATGGTAATGTTTTAAGCTTTCTATTGAGTGATCATCAACTGAAATAGACTAACTAAGAGAGAGTATTTGTTTTGTATTTGTTTCTTATGTCCTATGTTTGACAGTCTGCTTGTTGTTGCTGAGCTAGATATTTGGCTAATGCTACCAAGCTAGTGCTAAAGATCCAGGAAGAAGACCGAAGGCGTATTCAAGAAGTTTGGCAGCCAATGTTAGCAAGCTTGCTAGCTAAGTATGATAATGGTATTCCTAGCTGTGGATTTATATGTCGGTCACATCGTAGTGGACGCTAGGCATCCTATCCATCTTATTTCTGGTCTATTCTAAATGCTAGTTGGCTGTCTTGTTTTGACTGTCTTAGTGACTGTCGCTGCTTCATAGCTAGCTAGTAGGTTGTCATTAGTTGCTTTTTCAGCAGTGTTATATTTACACATTTGTGCATTCTTGAGCTACATCTGTAATTGCGTATCATTGCTGGAGTCGATATACCAAAATTATTTATATGTTTAATTCATCACTAACTGTATAACTGTAACCATTACGTTGTACAAAGTAGCTTGACAAATTTTTTCTGCATCAGCCGGAGAAATTGCAATAACACGCTGTAATGTTTTTGTGAGAATACATTTAAAATGCTGACCTTATAGTCGATTATTACTCCAGTAAAAGCATTGTCAATCTATAGTCTGAGTGGTGTGCGGTAAACCGGTCTATGACCGGGTAAAGTTACCGTCATCCAGCTGTAGAATGAAGAGTTCAGGGTGTATTTGAAAGTAAGTTACTACAGATCATCGGATACTGTCCGCTTTGATTTATTTATAACCATATGTGGTGATTCATAGGATTCACAGCTTTTTTTTTGTCTCCGTTTGAAGTGGGTTCAATCTACGGTGACGCCCTGTCATTCACACCAGTATTTACTGTTGTCGGTGAAGTAGTGGTTCAAATAGCTTGTATAGCTGGTGTATTTGTTATGTAGTTGCTGTATATACGTCCATAATATTGGCGGAGTTACTATAGCATGTACAGATAGCAAAGTTACTAATATATGTGTTATATCTGTAGAGTTCAATGTCATGTGTCATGTGTGTGCTGTATCTTGGCAAATTACGTGTCTGACTTGCTACCCTAATTATGTATATGTATAAAAATGTATACATGTCCAGCTAGTCTGATTTACATTGTTTGACCAGTGTTTGTCTTGAAGACATTGTGTCTCCATATGTCACCCCAGGAAGCTGTGAAATGACACCATTTGATGTTAGGCCATTTCTTTTGAGCTGAGCAACTGAGAATACACTGAAATATAAAGCATAGCAACTACAGATCTGATACTGCATGAAAACCTATCCAACTGTGGTAGCAGACAGGTTAAACAGCACCCTGCTATGAGCAATTTCTGCTGTGAGTGGCTACGTCAATAGTTCCTGCTATTTGCGTCAGTGCAGAGTGAGGATTTGGCTTGGTGTCATTTTAACTGGGCGTGATAGAATCAGCAGAATTCTACAAATGTGAGAGACTTGAAAAAGATGAGACTAATCAGTTCAGTTCATCTTTGCATTCCACTCAAAAGCTCAAAAGAGCTTAGTACAACCTGTACGTTTGCAGGAATGCTCTGAGCTCCACCATTTATCTATCGCAGAGTAATTTTCAGTGCACATTGAATACAGGTGACAAGACAGAATTTGGTTATATTTTTAAATAAATGGAACTAATCCATAGTATGTAAATATTATCATTTCTTAATGATCAGTCAGACCAATGTGTCAAGAGAAATCTCCACAGAATTGATTTAAGGGTTGGTTGTAGTGAAGTGAATGAATCCCCATTTCTCTCCTCTTGTGTCCCTGGCAGATCAGCTGATAGAACATCACAATGTTGACCCGGTTGTTCCGCATGCACGGCCTGTTCGTGGCCTCCCACCCCTGGGAAGTGATTGTAGGGACCGTGACCCTCACCATCTGCATGATGTCCATGAACATGTTCACTGGCAACGACCAGATCTGCGGCTGGAACTACGAATGCCCCATGCTAGAGGAGGTACTGCAAAGTGCTGATTTTACTCACTCAATATCTATGGATGCAAAGAGAGATAAGTGGTTAGCCTGCCCAGAATAGCTTGCAGTGGCATTGCATTTAAAAGCTTGCAGCCACTAGAGCTTTGTCTACATTATATCAACAAAGAGCAAGTGTCTGAAGACATTTGAGTCATCTGGCAGGGAGAAACCAGGAACAAGCATCACTTTGAGTCTGGGATGAGCCTCACTTTCGTACCTCAGTTATTCAGATGGCACCAAAGTACAGCAATGAACAATATCTGCACTAAAGTTAATATGGAAGATGGGGTCTTGTATGCCAAGAAGGAGGAATGTATTAAGTAATATGAAGACAGCTTTGATCTTGTCTCTTTACTGATGGTTTTGTTTTCTCATTGCAGCAAATACTAAGCAGTGACATTATCATCCTAACCATCACCCGATGCATAGCCATTGTGTACATCTACTTCCAATTCCAGAACCTGCGGCAGCTTGGTTCAAAATATATTCTGGGTAAGAATCTTGTTATTTGCCTACCACCTTGCTATTTGCTTTGACAAACAGATGTGTTTGTGAATGGTATTCCATGATGGTTAATATTATTTCTTGTGCATTTGTCTTCAGGCATTGCTGGTCTATTCACAATCTTCTCCAGTTTTGTGTTCAGCACAGTTGTTATTCATTTCTTGGATAAGGAACTCACAGGCCTTAAGTAAGTAGTGCATCATTATCATATCTTTTCTTTTTATTTAATGAGTTGCAGTTAGGTTAATTGTATTACTTAATTATGGATATAGACTTGTCTTGGGATGGATTTGTTGTAAGATGTTGTTTTGTTTTTCAGTGAAGCTTTGCCTTTCTTTCTGCTGCTCATTGACCTCTCCAAAGCCTGTGCCCTCGCTAAGTTTGCCCTGAGCTCCAACTCTCAGGTACTCATAACCTGTCAAACTACACTTTACACCTAAATTTGAGCTTGATTTGAATTCCTCAATAAAATATTTCCATATTATGTAAACCAACAGCCATCAATCAATCAACCACCCCTTCCTTTTAACTATAGGATGAAGTGAGAGACAATATTTCTCGTGGAATGGCCATTCTGGGACCTACATTCACCCTGGACGCCCTTGTGGAATGTCTGGTGATTGGGGTTGGCACGATGTCAGGTAAGTCGTGTTTAAGGCCTTTACATTCATTTTGTTTGTCTATTTCTTCTAAATATCTGGAAATAGTGATCTAACTGGTTATTCATTATGTAAAAGAAATCGATAGATTTTGTAAGTTTACAAAGGCATCATATAACAGGTAAAAACCCATATTGGTCCTTGCCATCACGGTAATTATTCTTTTCCTCATAATCTGACCTGGTGATTGTTGAATGTATTAAGTCTACTGTGGTTCTCCAAAAGGCCTAATGAGTTTTGTCCTGTGATGTGTCCAGGTGTCCGTCAGCTGGAGATCATGTGCTGCTTCGGGTGCATGTCTGTCCTGGCCAACTACTTCGTTTTCATGACCTTCTTCCCAGCCTGCGTGTCCCTGGTTCTGGAGGTGAGGCATCTCAGAAACATAATGTTCTGTAGATCAGTGAAGGTGCTGAATGCTTTGTCCTGGGCTGTCATGGGGTAACACTCTCTGTGCCCTCACAGCTGTCCCGGGAGAGCCGAGAGGGGCGCCCCATTTGGCAGCTGAGCCACTTTGCCCGCGTTCTGGAGGAGGAAGAGGACAACAAGCCCAACCCCGTTACCCAGAGAGTGAAGATGATTATGGTAAGGGCAGTGGTCCTTTCACCTGTGATCAGTGATATCGCTCTGTCCTTTTTCAAAGTGAAGAAGTACATGTAGCAGCAAAAGAAGGCATCAGTATGACCCATGAGTGGGAGTTTATGATAGATCAAGTTGGTACATGTAAAAATTAATTTTATATCTCTGCCATGGAAGCTAGTTTTGACTACTATAGATGCTGTTCTTTAATCTTTAAAGTTAATATTCATCCTGTCATGCTTTGTATTCATAAGTGTTGTTCATCTGGAAATTTACTCACTAAGTGTAGGCTTGAAAAGGCTGGGGAACCTTCCACTGAAGCAAAAGTCTAGAATTGAAAAGAAGAGATTGTGAAGGGTAACAGTTCCATTTTTAAGATTTGTGTAATATGTAATCTTCCCCTTCAGTCTCTGGGCCTGGTTCTGGTCCACGCTCACAGCCGTTGGATCGCTGAGCCAGTCTCCAGCAACAGCACGGTAGATGTGTCCAGAATGGGCCTGAGCCTGGATGACAGTGTGCCCAAGAGGATCGACCCAGAGAAGCCCTTATGGCAATTCTATCTGTCCAGGTACTCTCTCACTGCTGCATGAAAAAGAGGTTGCGCAAGCTACCTATTCCACCCACACCTTTGCCTTGTCATTAAATAGAACTGACACTACACTATGTTCCAGTACACACCTTTGGGTGCTCTTTACCAAATACAGAGACACAATGTTTCCAGTGTTCCTTTACTGTGATCAAAAATGGCTTAAAGTAATTTTGTGACGTGTTATTAGGCTTACTCTGACTGAGGCATTAGCTAGCTTGTTTGGCGGAACATCTGTGAGCACCTGTACAGTGTAAGGAATTCATATTGCAAAATTAGTCATTAAATATTTATATCAGTATAAAATAATATTCAAATGAATTCTGCAGCAAAAGGAATAAACAGAAATTGAAAGTTCTTCAGTGAGACTGAAGTCATAATGTCATGTCTGTGTTGATGATTTACCGGATACATTGGACTTTAACGGAAGCTGCACCCTTCCTCTTCATTTCCTGCAGGATGATCAGCATGGACATCGAGCAGGTGATCACTCTCGGGCTTGCTCTCTTTCTGGCTATCAAGTACATCTTTTTCGAGCAGGCAGAGACAGAGTCTTTGCTGTCCCTGAAGAACCCCATCAGCGGCCACTCATTAGCCCGGAGGCGTGGCCAAGAGGAGTGCTGCAGAAAGGAACTGGTGGCACCTAAATCCCCCCTAAAGACTGCCCCTCAGACTATTGAAGCCACCAAAGAGGAGAAAGGTAGGCTTAAGCACGTCTGGTCACTGTTTGCCTTTACCATTTAATACTGTCATAATAGTAAATTGACTGTCCCCATACGTCTCCTGTTCAAAGCTGAGGTGATCCGCCCTCTGCCTGCTGTGAATGAACCAAAGAGCAACTTTGTGTTGGGGGATGAAGACATGTCGTTTGAGACTCCCTCGGGCTCACCACCCACACTGCCAACAGAACCTCGGCCCATTGATGAATGTGTGTCCATCCTGAAAAACCCAGAGGTGAGTTCTGCTCCTATCGTGGTAGCACTTTGTTACTTGTAATGTTACTCTCACCAGCAATCACAGCTGATAAGCTGTGTTTTGCCACACCTACAAAGCCCTGCAAATAGTCGTCTTACTACAAGTGATACTATATCTTCAATCTGTCTGTCTGCATCTTGGTTGGTGTGCTAGATGACTTTGACTCCGGGATAAATGCTATGTCCTTGCTTCTCAGATGGGTGCCAGGTTCCTGAGTGACATGGAGGTGATCTCGCTGGTGAACTCCAAGCACATCCCAGGGTACAAGCTGGAGGCCATGATGGAGACCCCAGAGCGTGGGGTGGTCATCCGCAGAAAGATGCTAACCTCCAAACTACCCAGTGCCAGTGCGCTCACCTGTTTGCCCTACAAGGACTATGACTACAGTCAGGTAGGGTTATGCAGTTAGGCTAAATGCTATGTTATCTTCAGCTGGCTAAACTATTTATAAACAAACAATTTCCGTGCTAGTATCCCTGTGAAGCATACAGGATATCTTCATGTACATGGCGATTGCTGTAGACTGTTGGTAATTCGATGCTCAGTTGTTGACTTTAAGCCAAGTTGGTGAGCTAAATTTGTTTTTTCGTGAGGGGTCATTGTGACATGTTTTTCACCAGGTGATGGGGACCTGCTGTGAGAATGTGATTGGCTATATGCCTGTTCCAGTGGGAGTGGCCGGACCACTGCTTCTGGATGGGAAACAATTTCAGGTTCCCATGGCAACGACCGAGGGCTGTTTAGTGGCCAGCACCAACCGAGGATGTCGAGCAATTGCTGTGAGTAGAGCCCAGGTTTATGCAAGTAATACAACTTTCACATATTATAGTTACAATGCCCTTTACTGCCGACTGTTTGAGAAGCGGATATGCACGTTGCTAATCCAAGTCTTCCACACTGTATTAAACTGAAGGTCAGGAAGTGTGGGTGTTTCTGCAGTGAGCACAGGTTGGATTTAAGCCAGTCATACTACTTTTATTACGAAGGTTTTATAGCACTCTACTGCCTAGTGTGTGATAAGTGTGAACGGCTCAAAAACGTAGAACTTATCGAAGTCTGCCACACTATATTGTGTTGAAGGTCAGGAGATATGTTTGGTTTTGCTGTGAGCAAGGTTAGATTTATGACAGTAATACTTATTTCATAATTTCAGTTGTGTTGCATTATACTGTTAACTGTTAACTGATAAGTATACATGCAGCTTGCTCATCAAAGTAGAACCTGTGCAAATCTGCCCCAGTATAATAAATGTATGCTTAGGTTTATCATGACTTAAGTGACTGACCATATGTGCTCCTTCACAGCTGGGCGGGGGCGCCAGCAGCCGTATCCTGGCTGACGGAATGACCCGAGGGCCTGTGGTGCAGCTGCCGTCAGCCTGCCAGGCCGCCGAGGTCCGGGCATGGCTGGAGAGCGAGGAGGGCTTCAAGAATATCAAGCAGGCCTTCGACAATACCAGCAGGTCAGAGCTCAGTCCAGCGTCGGCCCCTGGGCCAGGAATGTCCTGTATGTTTCCACACAATTCGGACAGAGTTGAACAAAGGGAGTAAAGTACCTTGTCTTATCTCATCAGGTTTGCCCGCCTGGAGAAGCTGTTGATTGGACTTGCGGGGCGTAACCTGTACATTCGTTTCCAGTCCAGAACCGGCGATGCCATGGGGATGAACATGATCTCCAAGGTGAGTGTTCAGATAGCTTGGAGAAAACAAATCTGTATTCTTTCTGAAGTTATGATAAATGTATGTTCAAGTTAAATTCTAGATTGTCTTACCGCTTCCTGTAGCCTTATCAATATTTATTCTAATACTCCATGAAATGAATAACAAAAGGTTGCTTTTCATCCTTTTAATGAATATCATTATCAAGGGTGCAAATTAATTCAGAGTGTTTTCTCCAAGGATGCACATCTTGACCAAAAACAACTGAAAATCAGTCTAAATACACATTTAGAAAAGACATAAATGTAACGGGAATGTAACACAAGCCATAGGAAACCATTGTGCATGACTCGATTCTCTGGTGTGTGTGTGTGTGTGTGTGTGTGTGTATATATATACACACACACACACACACACTGTAGAAAGTAAATTAGGATGGATTTTCAGTTTGTGTGTGTGTGTTCCACAGGGCACAGAGCAGGCCCTGGCCAGGCTGCAGGAGGAGTTCCCTGAGCTGCACGTCCTGGCAGTGAGTGGAAACTACTGCACCGACAAGAAGCCCGCTGCCATCAATTGGATTGAGGGCCGAGGGAAGTCCGCTGTGTGTGAGGCTACAATCCCAGCTAAAGTGGTCAAAGAGGTAAGGCAGCAGAAGCAATAGAACTTGGTGTAGGGATTCCTCAAGTACAGGTTCCCAGTCTACCTTTGAGATGGAAGACTGCTTCCCATCAGTTTCATTGATTTTTTTCTTCTTCCTGTTTTAAGGTGTTGAAGACAACCACAGCAGCTCTTGTTGACGTCAACATTAACAAGAACCTGGTGGGATCTGCAATGGCTGGCAGCATCGGGGGCTACAATGCACACGCGGCCAACATTGTGGCAGCCATTTACATTGCTTGTGGCCAGGTAAGAATGCACCATGTTGTCTTTACTGACAAAGAGATTACTTCACTTAACCTAGATATATGAGAACACTTGATGATGAGTTAAATGGATGGTTGTAGGATCTCTGTTGAATAGGGAATCTAGTTTACAGTGAGGTATTTGAGGTGTTGAATTTTGCTTTTTGAGAAGTAACTTAGCCTTGTTTCTCTTAACAGGACCCAGCCCAAACAGTCGGCAGCTCCAACTGCATCACTCTAATGGAAGCGACTGGCCCCACTGGAGAAGACCTCTACATTAGCTGCACCATGCCCTCAATTGAGCTGGGAACTGTGGGTGGGGGCACCAACCTGTCCCCCCAGCAGTCCTGTCTGCAGGTACGTATCACCCAGCTTACTATATTAAACCAATTGCTTGTGTAACCTCAGGTCAGCTGTTAGGAATGTACTCAGCAAATCACAATGCAAATAGCCTAGGCCAGAAAAGTTGGCACAAAGCTATCCAGACTCTCTGTGAGAGAATGAGGATCTGAAGTCAAGACCAGTGAATACAGTGGTCAGATGTTACTGGAAATGTAAGGGATTTGGGCCTGGTCATTGTGGCATGGCGTAACCCTAGGCAACACTGTGTTTCAGATGCTGGGTGTGCAGGGGGCCAGCAAGGAGTTGCCTGGGGAGAACGCCCGGCAGCTCGCCCGCGTGGTGTGTGCCACTGTCCTCGCTGGAGAGCTCTCCCTGATGGCCGCGCTCGCTGCTGGACATCTGGTCAAAAGTCACATGACTCACAACAGGTAGGAAGAACCTCACCGCCAGTCAAAGCCTACAGGGATACTACTGTAGTTTCCTTTATGAATTTCTGCAGATCCTGGTTATTAGACTTGAAGATATTGTTGGATTACTGTAAACCAAAATTAGAAAGTTATTGAACAGTTCCTACAGATAGTCAGTGGAACAGAAACAATAGCTCAGATTCTACATCTAAATCAAGCAACCCATCTTTGAAAGGCTCAGTTTTTTAGGCTTTCTGTGACAAGAGGAGATGAAATTGTACTCAAATGTCAAATTATGAAATGTGATTAATTTTTAGTTATGGAATGGCTGACCACATTTAAACATTTCAAACAATGTTTTAAAAAAATGGCTTTATTTTCCTCGCCTGTAAATGTGCATTTGTAATAAAAATGTCTGTTCATTCATTTACAGGTCAAAGTTAAACCTGCAGGAAACTGCAGGAACGTGCACCAAGAAAGCATCGTGAAGAGAGACTGGTGGATCTTTGGGAGTTCTCCATGACCAGTGGAAGGAGAGACCCACATAACCTTCTGGGGGGAGATAGACTGCAGTGCAAGCTTGCTTATGCCTGGTTTTAATGTCACATTCCAACCTGCTTTACAAAGTGGGGAAGTACCCAATCTGGCCAGCCTATATAAACTGCAGTCATAAGCTGTACCATTTCATGGCTTCCGTGGACGACTTTGTCGTTAATGAATGTGGGTTTTGTTAAAGCATTATCATTTCAGCACTGTTGAAAGGCCGACTATTTTTGGAATCTGCCTTCACTACAAGAATGTACTTTTTTGGTGAACAGGGTCCAGATGGGATTTTTTAAAATTTTGGCCAACAAACATGCCATTTCATGTTCAGATCCAATGCTGTTGTAAGGTTGACCAAGTTGATTTAGGACAGAATCAAGAATTCTGCATTTAATACATCTACAGATCATGCAGAATGACTTGCTTAAAACAAGTTGTATCAACTGCAAGAACGGTATAGAAATAAGATAAAAATATTTTCTAGTATGATTTTTTTTATGCTGGATTTATTTTTTAAAGGGAGTGTAGACTTAACAAAATGTATGATCGTGAAACTTTATCTTCAGGTAACATTGTTGCACATTGGACTTTGTGCTTGCCAAATACAGCCTTTATGTCCAGAGAATAGAATGAAGTAATCATCTAAAAAATGCTAATATTAGATTTTTCTTTTAAATGTATGTTTGCCTTTTGAGAGCTTGAAGTAACATACAGTAACACAAGCAAATATTGCTTAGAAAATCCTTTTATTTTTAAAAGAGGAGAAATGTATGTAAGCACAAAAGATTTCAAGAAGGTGCTAAAAATTAGGTGTAAGATTTGGTTTTGCTTTCTCTTCCTGCTACGATAGTGTCACACACTGCACTGCACAATCACGCCCAAACAAACCCAGTTGCTGCTTTTGAAATTCTGAAGGGTGTCACTAACCGGCTTGGCCATTAAATGTCTAGATTTTAAATCTGTTTGACCTTTAGCAGGTACTGCCATGTCACTTAACAGGTCTGACTGTAGCTGACCCTGTCACCAATCGTAAGTGATGGAAGGAGTATGTACGTATATATGCTGGTTATTTGCATCCATATTTATTTAAAAGCACGATGATGGCTGTCGCTGGATGTGTGCTGAGATCAAAGAAAATGTTTATGGTCACATCACTGTCTCGAGAGATGTCAGATTAGCTTTTGTATACATATGTATTTTTTGTAAGAAAACAAAAAAGGGAATTTGCAATAAACATCAACGTAACTGACATTTTTCTGGTGTATTTTTTCTGCATTGGCCATACATTTGACATTTCATAAGTACAATATTCAGAAATCCAAGGCCAAGGCATAGAGCTGAATTTTACATCCACTTGGATATTGCTTCTCCAACTGTTGTAATGTAATAGAGCACTTTGATGCCATGAAGCATATTAAAAAATGATGAAAGCATGTCCTGTGTCTCAATGTTATCAATTGAATGAAGACTGATGAATTCTTACATTGTGAATATTTAAGATTTTGGAAAAAAAAATGAACATGCCAAGTCTGGATTGGTAAAACAAGTGTAGTTTGGCTGGAAGCTGAAATGGATGTTTGAGGCTTTTGCAAGGCTGTCTTTGTAGCCCCCTTCAATTCCACATTTTCAACTACAGGAACAAAGAAGCAAACATAGTTTCTGAGCTGACCATGATCTCAGTGTTAAAAATCACACTTTTAAGAGCCATAATGTGGCCTGCACACAGGAGAGGATAATTGCTTATTGCTTCACATGTACAGGGGAAGTGGCAAAGGTAAGTAGAAGTGCGGATGAAAGACCCATTTCTTAAAGCCACATGGTGTCTTCTGGGAGCCCTGAATTTGTGGCCTACGTGAACTTCGGAACTTAGAACCCTCGGCCTCGGAATGCATGAACTGAATCAATGCCCATTGTCACAGCTTTTCTCTTACACCGAGTCTTATTTTGTTTCCTCTCCCTGCAGCAATAAACCTTATACCAAACATGCTGAGCACTAAACACAACCTTGGGATACTCACCCTTGTCTTGCCTGCAACCTGTGCACGATAGCATTTCAGTCACAGTGCCTGTGTCCCAGAACATGTTAAGCCATTTACTGTTTCCTTGTGTCATTGATCAATTTCTATATTTCTTTGTGTGCTTACATGTATTTCCATGTCAATATGACATTATTAATCCTACCATTACCATACCACCTTTTTGGAGGCTACCTTTTCATTAAGAAGGGCCAATAGTATTGTTTTTTGGCATCTTCTTACACTTTTAAAATGTTTCATTCCATTATAATGACCTCTAAAGCATGAGACAGTTTAATTGTAATTGGTACAATTTTCAGATATTTATCCTTATTCACCTGTAATCTACAACAAGATTACTTGAACAAGAACAAGACTACATAATCCTGTCTGAAATAGATCTTGTGCTTTCAGGCTCAAAGGAAACCAATGTTTACGTCATCATACCTCACACAAACGTGTATTAGTCATGGATAGTTGGATAATTACACCTGAAATCCAATGTGTGTACTGAAGTTTATATCCTTAGCCGATGGAAAATATTCTTATTTTGTCTGAATTGTATTCTTTGGACTTTTTCACTTGTGGAAAAGACAAACATCCAAATGCAAATACATCCTCTAACCATAGTGCATTGGGGTTTAAGGGAATTAAGTTACGAAAAATCATATTCAGGAAAGAGTAAGTGAAAAAGACTGGTTCTCATTGCGAATGATCCAGTATTCACACAGAGAGACTTGTGTGTGCGTGTGTGTGTATTGGGTAGCCGCAGTGTTTGAGAAACCCTCCTGAAGTGACATCATCATGGTCTGCCCTCACCAGAGGGAGGGCCAGCCAATCAGCTTTGCCTGCATCACATCTCACCAGTTGTAGAACCACTGACTGGTTAACTGTCACAGGTCTCTGTGGGCTCAGGCCCGCCCTCTCTAATACAGACTCTTTTCACTGCCGGCTAAGCCAGTCATCCACAGCCAAAAAACACTATATCTGTGTCACCCATCCCCCACCTCCCCCCTGCCCACCATAGACACTAGATGCTGAACTTATTTTCAAATTTCACATTTTCATCACCTTGGAATATATTTGTTTACCTGTGAATGTAAGCAAGACCAATTCAAACTTTAAACAATAATAGAAATACAATGGTTTGTAACGATACCACCTTAAAATGTGGTATACTTAAATAGTATAAAAATCCAAGTCTATACTTGTAACATTATGCAAAACAAGCTCTGTAAATAAACATTCCTACAGTTTATTTTTGCTTTACTTTATTATGGATCTATACACATTCACTTTAAAAAAGCACACCAAGAATGATTGAAATTTTTAATACCCTTTAATTTTAAATACTGTTCAATTAGACAACACAAAGCTCACAAAAAAAAATCAATTTTGTTATTATACAATGTTTGATTCGGGTTCTCTTTTTTTGTACAGATCAATACCATTGTGAAATAAGATATTTGTACAGATTTAATTTCAGAATGTCATACAGCTTCTATAAAACATCTACAGTCTATACACTCCCAAAAAAGTACTTCCAACAGATGCGTACATGGGAAAGCCGGAAGCGGGGCAGAGCTGTCTGGCAGGCGATGAACAGGGCTGCCAAGTTCCTCTGTTCAAGGGGTGAACTGATCAGATCAAATCTGTTCAAAGGGAAAGAACTGTGGAGCAACAGCTTTCAATTAGCGGACTCAAAAGTCCATTCCTCTACAACTGGGACATGTGAAAAAGGAAGGAACACTTGGGGACAAGCCCACGGTCCCATCTAGTCTAGCATCAGGCTATGTAGTACCACATTTTCACAGCATGGTCTGGTCGCTCCAAGCTGCTTCTTTCGTGTGACCATTTTAATTGTATCACATTTCCTAATTACATGTAGTGCAAATGTAAAGAATGATAACACTAGCAAGTCAGACTCAAATTCCCACAGCTTGTTCATCTATTTAGTTTATTTCTCAATATTGATTGTATTGTTCATCATCAGGTTTTGGAAATCCTTTGTCTGACCAGTGAGAGCAGTCTTTCTAATCCTTCAACAAAAATTCGGACTGGAACTGCAGGATTTTTCACTACAGTTTCAAGGACTCTTTCCAGCTGATTGCAAAATCACAATGTTAAATGACATTTTCTCTAGAGGTAATACATGAAATGTCACCCCCTTAAAATGACTAAATGAATGCAAACTATAACAGACATAAAAGCGAAAGCCTTCTTCTTTTCAAGATTGAACTGGCTTGCTTAAAGCACTCCGTGATAGATCATATGCCCTTCTAGGAGTAAGACTGAGGCACTTCTCTTGTGATTTGAACAGGCTTCCACAGAAACCCTGTATATATCAAGCTAAGGCATATGAAGTTTGAACAGTCACAGAAAAAGCATCTACAGTGTCTATACGCATCTGACACAAGCATTGCATAAAACAATATGCCAGTCAGACAATGGCCAAAACAGTCCCAGACCCTCCCCAAAAATTTTTATATTGGGCGGCACGCCAAGCTTTCTTTAACTTCTGTAAAGATCGGATAAATTGTTAAAGATAAGCTGGCAAGGTTTTGGTTGGGTCTGGGGTGGTCAGCGCCCTAACTTTCTGCTGTGCCTACCTCATAATGGTCTACTGCTGTGGGGGAATTAAAATCAAATTCTTGACTTACTTAGCTGGAAAAACACCCGCTTTACGCTCGTAGTTCCAAAGGTTCAAGACTTCATCCTCAATTTGTCATCTCTATTCCCCGTAGCCCATTTGATTTTTAAGAATTTATGTTACTCAAATCACCCCTTAAGAACAAATTTTACAACTTGTACAAGGTACAAATATTGATCATTCTGAAAGAATTTAGAAAGGTTTTCAAACTCTCCCTCCATCAGAACCCATGAGAGGTCTTCATTGGAGAGATGGACATGAAAAGGCAAGGTCATAGGTCAACAAGAGCCCTTGACGAGTAGCAAGACAATTCTTTAAGCAAAAGGCAGCCCATTGTTTTTTTGTTTCTTTTTTTTTCCTTATTTTTGTGAAAATTTAGCAGCATTAAAACGAGCAGTGATTGAAGCAAACTAAGACAAAAAAAAACAAAAACTATTAAAAAATAATGATTATTACAATTGTACATTTACAAAACGAAGGGGCTTCAAATTTATCTCCAAATTGTGGTATAAAGTTTTGACAGGAGACAAAACAGAAACAAAACAAAACAAAAAAAAAACAAACAAACAAAAAAAAAACAAAATAAATGATGTTTGGCTATTGAAACCAAAATGTCTTTATCAAAACCACATACGTTTGGCTATTCTTGTGGGATTACAGTAATAACGTGAGTGCTACTGACTAAATAAAGCCTCAAAACCACAGTTCAGTCCAGCTCCAGACTGGGGGGAGGGAAGGGGGTGTGGTCTGTGGGAGCCATAGTTTGTGTGCAGCATAGGTAGTGTTGGGTGCTATGGCGGCACCAGCCTGAACAGCGAGTGGGGGGGCAGGGGGAGGCAAGGGGCGGGGTCAGGGGGGGAGCAGGGCAGCACTTCTGCCACCAGAACCCCCCGGAATGTGTGCTCATCCTCTGCTCTCCCTCTGCGTGGCGTGATGTGGGACGCGTCGCCCAACCGCTGATGCTAGGATACTGAGGGGGGAGAAGGGGGGGAGCGGTCAGACCCCAAACACCACATTCACCAATGAAGCATCACTATGCTTGAACAACAACAGTCTACACTTAAGCTTCTTTATAAAAATATAGCATTAGTGTGCCTGCTCCATCCCTAAAACAATGTACCATCTGTATACCCCAAAAATGAAGACATTTATGGAATGGGATAATACTCCTGTTTCTGTTATTGTTGGAACAGCACCGCCGCCCCGTGCAGCATGTGACAGAGGCTTCTTTAAACAGCAGCATTATCACGTATTCAAATACTGTCCAGGGGCATATTTCCACTCGCAGTGCTCGTGAATTTATTGCTTTATATGTGTTATGCTTAATGATTAACCACTGCTAGCGAGAGGAGCAGGTGAGACTGGATTCCTTCACGGAATTAACACTGCGTAGGAAAAAGGATGGTAGAATATCTCTCTGCAGAACATATACACCACTCTTAACTTTTCAGATTTTTGCATAGTCCTGTGTGGGCTGAAACATTTGCACATTCTGCCGCACATGGTGTGTGGGAGTTTTTTTTTCACCCTCCTTTTGACTCTGGAAGCAGTGCTGTGTGTATTATTTATCATCCTTTTCTTAAATAAAAAGATCCAATGAAAAGGTCTAGAACCTGTATCACTCTATTTGCTTGGGCTTTACCTGTACGGCTCAGAAAAGAATGGGCTTGCTGGCAGTCTTTTCTTGGACATAGGAGGTGAAGCGCTTCAGGAATTTGGGGTACTCCCTCTTGGCCACAGCTCGGAGGACTGAGGCTGGGGCCCAGCCACCAGGGTTCACTGGAGAAAGCAAAAAGCAGCTCATGTTAACACGCTCCTCTTTCATCCCACCATTACGGCCTCAACAAGACAACAACATTAAGGCAGTGGTGCTAGCAGCAAACAAAGCACAGCTTACCATTGGCGACGTAGGTGATTTTGCAGAGGATGTTTTCTCTACTGATCTCTTTGTCGCCCTCTGGTGGACTAACAAGGGTCTGACAGATCATGGCCACATTGATTTTGGCACGGACACACCTATTTGTAGGCTGAACAAAAAAGAATTTAAAGACATGAAAATCAATTTTAATGACAGTTCAGAATACAAGTGGCATGTAAAAATCTGAACTAACTCAGACCTAAATTCCTTTAAACATTTTAGCCTGTATTGTTATCTCTTCCTCCATACTGAAAAATATGCATCTTGGAGTTAGTGTAGGGTGCACAGTTTAAGTTTATCACTTACAAGGGCACTGTCATGATCTACAGAGAAGTTGCAGACAAGCCATGTGTCAGGGTCGTTCTCATTGTTGGCCAGGATTTTGCGGATCGCTGACAAATAGAGAACATCCCTCTGGGAGGCTGGCCACACCCTCTGCAAGACAGATGACAGCCTTCACAACAAGACACACTTATCTCTGGCACAAAGCAGAGTTCAGCCTGACAAGCAAAGATCAGCGTCCTGACAATAACAAACAAAGAGCGCTAATCTTCTGTGCATGTTTCTGCTTATTAGCTGTGCAGCAGTCAAACTTCAAAGAAATCCCAGGTTACCTTGTGTGTCTGGTAGACGATAATTGCGTTATCGGAGAGTGTCTCAACCACGTTGAAGTTTTCGATGGTGGCTGAAAGAGAGAAAATACCACAGGCATGACAGGTTTTCTATGAACATGGTGGATGTCAGAATATTGAACACTGAGTTGGTGCGGGTGGGCAGGGGATATGCTGACTCACTCTCCCAGTCGTTTCGGACATCCGTGTTCCAGAAATAGTGGCACACCTCGTGGCCGGTCACGCCTTTGACAGAGTGAGTAGCTTTCAGAGGGTCCAGCACGATCCCGTTCTCCTCAACCTCTCTCCTGTAAACCTGACGAACAGCAGCCTCGGTGTTACTTATGCCTCGAAGAGGGCTCCTTTCATTCCCATTTTGGGGGTCAGGAATCAAAAACCCACTCCTTCTACCTCATCCATCTATTGTCCATATCAATTTAATCCAAGCTAGGGTCACTGGAACACCAAACTCATTCATTTTGCTATCTGATGCATATTTTTTGTCTGTATCTACTTTTGTAATTTTGGTCTAAGAGCATCATCTGGTGGACCTTGAAAGAACTGCAGGGTTGAGTTCAATCGCGTACCTCAGTACTTCTGTAGAACATCTTGTTCCCTCTTTACTGAAAGAGGAGGGGCCTAGCGACCTTTCCTTTGTGCACATACATGAATGACTGGAAACCCCCACAACAAATCCCACTAGAAAGATGGTACACTAAGACTCAGAAGCCTTTAAAAGAGATCTTATCTGTACAACACACAGAATGTGTTAACTGTGTGACTGTCAAAGCATCAAGATTGCCTCGTTTCAAGATCTAATTGATAGACTGGTTTCTTAGAAAGTTATTGTGTGACTGTCAAAGCATCAAGATTGCCTCGTTTCAAGATCTATTTGATAGACCAGTTTCTTAGAAAGTTAAGGTTTTAAAAAAAAAAAAATGTACGGACAATAAAGAAGCAATGTGCATAAAAAGCACATCCATACTTCCCAGTTAAACCCTATTTCTGCAGCTTTAAAAATATGGAGATGTAAAATTACTACAAATTTTACTAAATGTGAAATTACCACTAATTTTCAACTAGTAACATTAAAATGCATTAATTTAAAAATGAGTTCATTGAACAAGTAAAAACAAACATTTATTCACAAAAATAAAAAGACATAAAGAGATAAAATATCTGCAGGACTTGTGGCGTTTTCTGTGTCTACTCATTAGAAATATGGTTCTAACCCATACCCCATTTTCAAATTCAATATCAAATATCAAGAGTATTTCCCAATGCCATCTATGATTGATTTTCATGTAAATATGTACGCTTTACCCATTCCATTACCCATAGTCTCACCATATGGTAATCCTCCAACCTGGTATCCCAAGTACCTCACCTTCATTTCTCCCTCTTCAACCACAAGCTGCCAGTTTGCGTCTCCGCCCACATCCTGCAGAGAGTAGGTCATGTGATTCTGCACCATCTCCTCCACCTGTGGGACACAAGGTAACACCAAAATCACCATAGCAGCTTTCCTTGAGTGTGTTTTTGTGTGTGTACATGAATGCACACAAAGAAAAAAGTTCAGGTCTGGGAAAAGACTAACAGTGCTGTTCTAGGATCAGGTTTCCCTGGCTCTTATCCTGACCATATTCCTTTACATTAATAGGGCAAAACTGATCCTAAATCAGCACTCCTCTAATGTGCCATTCCCTGCTTCATTCAGCGAGTATCCCTTACAAGCGTCTGGTGACAACCATGAAATTAACTGAAATAATTCTGCAGGGATACCTCTAAATTCATGAAGGAATGTTGCTTGTTATCCTCATGTCTTTTAAGAAAAAACAGACTAACTGTGGCAAAAGTAAGGGAGTGATTCACCTGCTGATTTTGATTAAGTAGCACTTATGGAGTTCACTTGCTCTCCCTTCCTGTTTGTCTTAGTAACCGTACCCCACGCCTCACTCCACACCTCCCTTGATATATATATAGATTTGTCTGTTTACAGCTCAGATGTCACCAGACACACTGTTAGGTCTGATACTGCTGGTAAGCAGAAATTATTGATTTGTTTCTGTTTAAAAATACGACATAAGAGCAAAGCAGGGGAAGTCCCAGGCAGGGCTGCATCCTGTTCTCTATGTGGTCAACAGTGCAGAAGGGAAAAGGCCATCTCGTCTCCCTCAGACAGCCCCTTCCACCCGCTGTTCTGAGAGGCAGGAAGCCCAGAAGCCTGAGCCTGGATGACACATCCCTGAGATCGATGGTTATTCAAGCTATGTTGGGCCCCAAGGCAAGTCGCAAGCAGGTTTAGCCAGGGTCACCAAACAGTGAAACTTTATGGGCTGTGTTACATAATGCAAAACTTTCCTTCTTCTAGAAACAACCGTGCAAAGAAAATTATGTTAGTATATTAATCACTACTAGGCAGGTTTGTCCTCAATGTTTTGGCAGCTGGTGAAAGTAGAACAAGTTCAATTAAATGTATTACGAAGTATTCAACATTTTTATCATGATATAACTGCTGCCAATATCATTAAATAATTTTGGATAATCTCTCTACAATGAAGTTATCATAGATTTAAAATTTTAGTTCTTTTCTTTGGATATTTGTTTAGTCTAAATGAAAGCGCACATTTTTGACACTTCAATGTTGATTTTGCTTTTTGCAGTCCTGCAGTCAAAAAGTTGAAGGGCCTCTAATTTACAGATATGTACAAAGAAAAACAAGAGAACGGTTTTCTCCTCCAAACATAAGGGACTGAGAACAAGGGTAATTTCACAACTCCATCACTGTTTAGAGTCTGACTTATGAGTCAGCTCGGAACATAGGAATCATTGTCACCTTTACTGTGATTTTTTTTTTTAAATCAGCTGCCGTTGCATCTATATTCCCACAAATCTGATTCCAATGACTTTCACCACACCGATTTTCTATGCACCAATGGTAAGATATTAGTTACTTTTGGGTTTTATTGAGGGTCAAACTGAACTTAACCGGCTCAGGCTGTGAGAAGAAACAGACAGCATCACAGAGGATAAATGGAGAATGGACTTTCCTTCTTCTTTCATCTCTCTTCCAGTTGGAAGGTAAATGAGCTACAGAATGACTCAGGGAGGCCCAGTGCTGCTCAGCCAAGATCTACAGGATTTACAGGATCTCTTAAATGGCTAAAAGTAGCTAAACTGAGGAGAAAGTTAGGACTGGATCAGGAGAAGCAGCAATTCACTTAACTACAGAACTTGAGTTAAGTGGAAACCTCTTAGACTATAGAACTCTGAGCAGGACTGGCAACCCCTGGAAAGAGACACTCACAGTACCTAGATTTTTAAAATGAAACTGTTTCACTGCTGGAAGTCCAACCAGAAGGTTCAGGGTACCAAAAAACGTTCAATGCTTGCACGCAAAAAAGTTCACTCTACAGGCCAAACAGGTCAAGCGATTATTCAGAGGAAACAAGTTCAAACAGAACTGGAACCGCAGCAAGCATCATGCTGGTGAGGTTGTTTGCTCGTGCGCATCTGTGTGTTAATGGGATAGGGGAACGAACACGGCATGCAGTTAAAGCGGCAAGGGAGGGGAGGGGAGGGGAGGGGAGTGGGGCTAGCTTCCCTCAGAGGGGGCTGCAGTGCACACACCGGGCAGCAGAGGGTGCTCTGCACTGATACGGTACCTGCGCGCTGAATCTGTGTATGTCAGGGGCACTGACTAGATCAATGGAAGACACGGAGGGAGAGCGAATATGGGGCTGAACCACAGAGAGAGAACAAAGACAAGACGACCAGCAGTGAGAACCAAAGACCCGCCACCGGAACCAAACACATTCCACAAACACACAGGGAAAAAAAAAAAAAAAAAAAAAAAAAAGCAGAGTTTCCCCATAGAGATGTGACAGACATAATCAGTGCTATAATCAACATTGTATACACTGCTCCCAGCAATGAGCCCATTATACTGTACAAAAACTACACAAATTAGGCTATGTATTGTAAAGCTACCATTACATAATTTCTTAGAGGTGCAGATACTAGTTTGCTCATTTATATTCACAAAAATTACAGTGCATATACTATTTCAGAAGCGTATATGGATAAATCTGTGTGTGTTTCTGTATAAACACATACATAACAATCAAAATTTCCAGTTTTGTCTTATACTTGTGAAGTCATATCATTGCTAGTTGAAGCCCAATACGAGAACAAATTCTGTCATAAAGGTTGGCAGTAAAGAATGAGCTCTTGGGACATACTTGGCAAGGTGGTCATTGCTAGAAACACAAAGGAGGGCCAGCAGTGACACAAAGAGCTGACTTGTGAAAAACAGAGCGGTGAAATGAGGTGTGAGCGGGGGGGGGGACAGTGAATGGAGTGGAGCCGGTAGCCGGTACCTTCTGGGCGAATCGGTGGGTGCCGATGGAGGAGTACACTTCTCCTGAGGGAGCTGGAACAGGCCGCTGTATCCTGGACTTCTCCGACTGCGTCTGTGAGGTGGGTGGAGAGCATGGGGGAGAGAGGGGCAGAAGGGATGCATTGAGTCTCTCTAAAAGTATCTCTGTTTGTGGAGGACAGGAACGACACACCACTGCTTATTCAAAGAGCTTGTCTTCATACAGCATCCAAATTTAGGCCTGCTGTCTTCTGAAACACAAGTCAGGCACTGAAGAAGGAAATGTAGGTCTTGATATGCAAATATGCTGCACATAAAACCTACAAGTAACCAACTCACAGCAGCTCGATAGATTAGTTTAAACTGTACACACACGCACGCACACACACAAACTCACACACACACACACACACACACACGCACGCACGCACGCACGCACGCACGCACACACACACACACACACAAACTCACACACACAAAGATCACAAACATACTTACCTGTTCCTCAATCTTGTCTTGTCTGTCAAGAGCAGCTTCAACAGCATCGAAAAACTCATCTTCATTGATGAGGCTGTTTGGACCCTCCTGTTACAATAGATTTGCAACATTGAACACACAGCTATCATGCACAGTATGACTCCCTCAGGAACATCTGAGAGCAGTACTTTATCTATGAGGCTGCTTAATGACTGAAAGACATGCCAGGTAAAAGGAGGGAAGCATCAGTGCCAGAGCCTGCGCTGAGAGGAGATGGCTTTCATTTAACTGCGTGACGTACTTCATAATCAGGGCCCCCAAAGTGAGACTTCTTCTTCAGCTCAGCCATAGCAGACTTGTAGGCATCTTCCACCCGTCTCCTCTTCTCCATTTCCTTCACACACAGGACAGAGAGAGAGAGAGAGAGAGAGAGAGAGAACAAACGTCAAACACTGCATTAATTCAACAGTGATAAAAAAAATGAAAAAACATGTTTACTCGCCAAAAATGATTCAAGTGTGATGAGGACAGAGGGTCTGAGAGTTGGTTTATTTTTAATCATTTTTTTTCAGCGTCATAGTTTTGATCCTGTCCTGGAGATGAATTGTCAATGGCATTCGTGTGTCTTGTGTAGAAACATTGTGTTAACATCAGCATTAAAAAGTGTGTGTGTGTGTGTGTGTGTGTGTGTGTGTGTGTGTGTGTGTGTGTGTGTGTGTGTGTGTAAAAATACAGGCAATACAGGCACACTCAAGACATACAGACATTACAGTATTCTATATAGTTTAACACCTGCACTTAGGCCATTTAGACCAAGTGTTAAACATACCCCAGAGCACAGGTCACCAACCATAGTCATTGAGATCCAGCAAGAATTTGTGTAAATCAGACACCAATTCAAACCAAAGACACATGAAACCAAAACCAGATGAGGTCAGGCAACTGTGTAATCAACTTCTTTAACCAATCAATCAAGTTCTGCGGGTTAAACGAAGGGTTCCAGACTCTAGGCTTACTGTGTACCACCTAGGGTACGCCACCTTTACTCTGAATGAGCTTTTCATTCAACATAAACATTCAAACAAGGGAGTGCTTTCCACTCCCTTAGTCTCCATATACAACTATTGAAAACACAGTTTCAGCAACAGCCCCCACCCCTATGAGTGAAGGATCTGGGAAACACAGAGGCAGGTATCTGAGAAGATGAGAAGTCTGATGGTAGGAAACATGAAACTTTTCCACCCATTTATCTGTGCACCTTAAAACCTGAAACACCCAGTGGCACCCAAAAGAGTAGGAAAAACCTGAACCACTCCCACTCCAAATTCCTCCTGGCGCCCGGTGCTCGGAGAGGCAGCCGGCAGGTGTTAGCGAAGAAAAACAAACATACGGCACAGAAGGTGCTCTTTGCGCGGAGGGGGATCCACTTCTGCTTGTCAAGCTCCGGCGGCTCCGC
Source organism: Albula goreensis (assembly GCA_022829145.1). NCBI lineage: Eukaryota > Metazoa > Chordata > Actinopteri > Albuliformes > Albulidae > Albula > Albula goreensis. The sequence continues at coordinate 11,013,890 of CM040744.1, forward strand.
CGACCACCCCAGCTTAGGCCTCCAAAAGGCCACCCCGTACACCGACCACGCTGCCGACGAGGACGTCATCCTCCTGCTCGGGCGTGGGGAAGAGGCCACGGGGGACGAGCTCTGACCCTCTTCCAAGTTCCTGCTGCTGCCGTCGCAACTGCTGCCGCTGCTGCTGCTGCTACCGCCTTCGGTTCCCACACACCTCTGGCAGCTCTGCTAAGGTTTGAAGGAACAGGTACTTCCTGTCTACCTTTCAGGCTTGAGCGTTTTTTGAAGAACTGGTTTTGCAACTGAACAAAGCAGGAGCTCGTGTGACAGCAATGGTTTCACAATTAGCACCTTGTGATGGGGGAGGGCCGGCACAACCCTCTTAAAAAAACCTTCTAATTGTCAGAGGCTAAGATCTACCAAAACCTCTAGAGAATGTACAACGCATGTAAATTATGGGATGTGTTTATCGTCAGATGCGTCAGTCCTGACAAGATCCTCCATGCTGTCTGACATTTGAGGACTGCATTCTGTAAAAGCATAAATAGTAGCACGTGCATGTAATCTCATTTAGTTTGACATACCTTTACTAAAGAGTCAAAAAAATCTGCAGATCATGTGATATAACATTGTTTGACAAATACGTTTTTCAAATTCAGAAGAAGTAGGGACTGATTTGTGACATCAAAGACTCATTATTTTAACCAGTTTTCTTGTTAAACTTTCAGTGGACATTCTGTTATGAATTGAGAGAATACAGCTCTGTCATTGGAAATCTTGCTAATACAAGAACAGAATTCATACAACCTTCCAAAGTAACCTGCATTCTTCCATTCACTCTTACGGCGACTAACTAGAGGCTTTTACAGTATTTTACTGAGCAACTGTTAAACATAAACAATGTCACATTCTTAGACAAGTTGGTTCCATAAAACAATAAATATACTCTTGGAAAACAGTGTGAAATGTATGTAAAGTGTGGAATGTATGGGTGTACTTGGCTTAGGCTTCCGTGCAAAACCTCACACTCCACATCTCTTCCTTTCCCCTTAAAGGCTGTCCGATATCCATCTACAAGAATATTTGCTTCAGATAAGTGCAAATGGAGTGCACCTACATTATTTACCTTCATTCCTAATGTTCAAGCACGTAGCAGGCAGCAGCGTAGGTAAAAGGTTAGAGAGTTGGGTTTGTAACTCAGGTTACAAGTACAACATCATAATGCCACTGAACAAGGTACTTCAGCTGAATAACTTCAGCAAACAGCCAGCTGCATAAATGGATGCTTGCCAAACTGCTTCAGCAAACAAAAAAAATGTAAGTGTAAATATTATCTACATATCAATAGTAGTGATATCTATGGGTTCCCACACTAAGGATAAAGAGGAGGTACCTGTGGATTCCCAAGTAGCTCAGTACCTGTGGATTCCCAAGTAGCTCAGTCAGTAAAAACACTCTCCACAAGAACATGCTGCATCTTGCAGTCTAGATGTCACAACCTCAAACCATGACTGTTACACCAGAAGGCAGTTTCATCCCTCAGACAGACAGTTGGGTATACAGTGCATTCACATTTTACACGAAGATGTGGTCCTGAAAAGGCTTGTGTAAAGCAAAATCGCGTAATTCAAGTCTAATATTCCCATTTAAATTAATGGAAATGCTCGAGATGTGTTCTGCGGTCGCATAATATGGATGAATATCTTTATCAAAACAGCTTCTGCGTACTATACAGAGAGAGAGAGTGTGTGCGTGTGAGTGAGTGTGATGCTCAACCGCGTGGTGTTAGAGTTTGCATGCATATGTCTGTGTGTGTAAAAGTGAAGAGAATGGAAATAGCAAGAACTAGTGGGAATCTATGAGACAGAGAGACTGGATATCGTATTGGTAAAGGGGATATCGGATAATGCTAATGGTACAGTATATAATTACATTTCTGCTAAATAAATGCTGTACACTACTTTAAATACCACTCGTAATTTCCTTTGCCAATTCAAATATCATTAGATATTAATATTAAATAATATTATTTAAAAAATACCACTCAGGTTAAAGTACGTAATGTTGCGTAAAGCAATAATTTTTAAATTGTGTTTCAAGGGGTGTTAAAGCGAATTTGTGTATTTTAAGTTTGCGTAAAAAGCGAATGCACTGTACTTGGCTTAGGCAGTGTTCCTCAAATTATTGCTGCGTTAGGTCCACCTAACATGCGAGGGACACCCAAAAGCTTCCCCAGTTGATGTCAGTAAAAGACAGGCCTTTTCCTGGCTTTGCGCTAATACTGCGTCCTGCACATTGACTGGCATGTAGGCTGGTGCATATGTTTCAGCAGCAGTGCTGCTTGCGCAGGGTACGTTTGAACAGCCTGAGTAACAGTAATAAGGGAGAAAAACTCTGGGATTTAATCAAATACACTTAGCCTCTAAGTATACATTCAAATCAATCAACACAAACTTTAGTCTTTGACTTTAGTCATAGCTATTGTATTTTAAAATGAAAAGAACACATTACAATCGACATGTTTGCTTGTCTCCTAAAAAAAAAGAGAATATTCAAAGAAACACATGCTGAGCTGTAAAATCTGTTTTGATCACATATGCTCTAATGGAGACTAGTTGTGTTTGATTGGGATACTGGCTAGATGGCTTTCATTGCTAGGTTGTTGTCAGCTAACTAGATTGTTACAAAAATCATTTGAAACAATGGAAACAACAATGAAGAAATATTTTAAATCAGACTCAACCACTCATTTTCTACTGCCCTCAGAATAAAGTGAAATATTTTTACCCATTTAAGGCATGTTTAAATCAGGTTGGCACTAGAAGTGGTGAAGGGCAGCTTTGAGGATGCAGTGCTGCTTTGTCTTTCAGAGGAGATGCTAAATCAAGTTCCAGACTATACAGGCTATCAAACACAACCACACCTATTCCAAAGTTCTTGTGAACAGCAAAGGTGTAACTCTTGATAGCTTAGTCAAATTATAGTCATAGAAATCTGTCAGTCACTGATGTTTTTAATCAAACAAAAAAAAAGCTACAGCTCTGAGCGGAAAACTAGGACTGGCGAGTCCAATGATAACGTCAACCATTTTGGGATTCACAAAACTTCACTGTTCCACTACTGACTTTGGTGTTCCATGTAGAGTGTACGTAGGGCAGCGCTTCTTAAACGCAGTGTTGGGGATCCCTGGGGTGTTCTGATTTTTGCTTTCTCTTTGATCACTTTAAATTATTGATTACACTTGATGAAAACTTATAAACAATAATGTCATCCTTAAACTTAATATCAACACAAATCAGGTTTGGTTTGTCTGAACCCTTCAGCTTCTACAAATGGTTTAGTTTCAATGATCAAGTTTCGACTCTCTCTGACCGATTTCATCTGATAGGCTATAAAGAAATTCAATAAAACAGAACTTATTTACAACAGAACTGCTTTCCATAATGCACAAAATTAGTTAATGCGACTGATTGCATACACTGTAATATGAGTGAGATATTTTTCATAGCATACACAGCATACTCTTGATAAAATGTCACCGTTAAAGGGTAAATCTAGAAACGGGGAAGAGAGGTTTCACTGAGAACACAAATGGAGGTGCTACCACATCGTGTCATTAACTCAATGATTTGAACCAATGATTGCCCTGGCTGTGGAAAGAAAAAAATTTTTATTGGCGAGTGTAGCTCTACCAAAACAGGATTCTTGAAACCTCATTTAAACCATCTTTGAGATTAAATCATCCTTCAATAGACTTTAAATACGCCTAAGGAAGAACAGTGAGTTATTAGCTTGTTACAGCTCAAAGGTTTGGCATCATGGTTGCAGCGAGATGCAGCATGCAGAGTGGGTCACCAGGACCAAATCTGAGAGGTACAGCCCCAGTGGGGTGTGCTGAGTGGGACACCAGGCTGCTCGGCACGGCACTCTACCTTATCCAGCCTCTTCTGCCAGCTGTCCTCCCTCTTCATCATCAGGTCGATGCAGTGCGACAGCGTGGAGAGTATCCCCGCAGTGGTGGCCTTGAAGGTGATCGCCTCCCCTTTGAAATCGATCCCATTGATTCCTTTGGGGCTCACAAACGGAAACACTGGAGGGGGAGAAACAAACAAGTGAGCGAACGAGTTAACATTCCCTTGTGTTTAGATGCTGTGGAGATGTGTCGTTTTTCAGCTCTAGAGCATCTGGAACAATGCAGCTGATTCATATCTCAGCTCAACTGAGAAGGTAATTCATATTCAAATTGAGTGAACTGCAGAGGTGGCAGTCAAATTCATACTTAATTTCAACACCCACATTGCAAATTCACTTTTATTCCAAATCATTAATTGTTGCTTTTTGATGGCTTGGTTTTGGACTTGATGGGAGATGAATAATTAAAATGTTGGATGTTTAGTCATTTTCACTGTTTGCTACCAGGTATGACTCTTTCACAAGTGTCAATGTGTGAGCACTGCTATAGCGGCTCTTCATGGAAATCTAATTGGTACACCTACCACCAAATACACTGTACACTGACAAAATACTGCCACTGCCAAAACTACACCAATCTCCTCAAAACCACCAGCCTTGGCTGCATTAAAAGTAGTATGTCTTTGGAGACCTAGGGAGTAGTATACTGCACTTTGTTTGCAAATCTCACCAGGGGGACATGTGGAATTTTAAAAGACCTTCAAATGTGGAGTATCGTTACACACACAGAGAGCATTTTTTCCATAATGAGTCACATTTTTCTCATTTGCACTTGTGGAAGCAGTCATATAGTTTTACTGCCGTTTGGGGCACAGCCTAACGCCTGGTCTCCCTCAACTCACCGATCACAGCAAGATTGTAATTTGATATATGAGCATGACTTCAGCACCAAAGACAATGCAAGAAATTGCATTCTATTATCAACCAGGCAAGTAAAATCGTTGCACAGGAAAGATTATAGCCTGGCACAGACATAAAACCCTTGTCTGAATTGCATATAGTTGCCTCTTCTCCATCACTAATGGAGAAAAATGATGACAACAGCTATTCGCAACATATTAACAATCCATTGCTTCATATTCACAGCAAACCAATACAGATGCCTATTGTGACTCAGAATGTTGCATTTTTCCTTCTGCACTACAACGTGAAAAGAAAAAGCCCATAACTAATTGTAATCCAGGTCCCTTTTAATCATTATAGGCTTTGGTATTATTTCCTATGTTACTTGTAAATGTTATGACTCTGTTCTGGATACCATAAGTTAATAAAATGTGAGAAATACTTTTTTCCCCATTTTTCAGCCATAATCACTCTGCAATTAAGCAGATGACAAGTTAATTGGTTGGGAAGTGATTTTTAATCCATTCTCCTGATAGTCAAATTAATAAAAAAAAAAACTCTCAGTAAAAAGTTAAAGGAAAGTAGCGACCCCTAGAAGACACGTTTCCTAATTCAGTGATCTCATCATACTTACGTTTCTCCTTGCTGCCATTGTTATTGTGCAAAAACTCCCCATCTGGACGCGTGTTCGGAAAATCATCCTCATCGTCTTCCACCACTGTAAAAAAATAAAAGCAAATAAAGAGATTGGAGTGCTTGGGCTCCTCAAACTGAGTCTAAGGTCAGCAGAACCCTGTGATAGGTACAGCCTGGCTCTCCTCAGACACAATAGAAACTCAGTGTGTACACACTAAGATAAATCTGCTTGTGTAGCCGCAGCAAACAAAAGATCCTCTTCTCTGTAAGGGAGTAAAACAGGGCATTCATCCAGTCCATCTACAGGCTATCAGCAGTGAACACAGGAGGTTCCTGGCCAAAACCTTCCAAACCTGAACTACGTTAGTACATGGATCATAGAATTCTTTAACCATACAGGAGAGATTTTTGAGTGAGATATACCGTCACTATATTACTCTGTCAGACTCCAATCCTTCTCTCAAGGATTGTATCATGTAACAGTGATTTCATCTCGAATGATGCCTCAGGCAGAGTTTGAATGTGAATTTTTCAAATGTGCACTGGAAAAACATGCATTATTTCTGTGAAATTTTCAAAAATCCATTGCTTTTACGTTTGATTCAATATGACACAACAGAACTTCACTTGACATCATTACACAATTTGCATACATGCTTTTTAAAGAATATGTCCGATGTAACAGATGAAATTACAGAACTAGCAGTAGCAAGATCCTCTAGGCTTGAAATACAACCAAACAACCTTATTACAACACTTTTTCTAAGAAAAGTCTGTAAATGAGAGCTTATTTTCTTGTTTTCCTGCCTTCGAGTTACCTTTATCCCTCTGGAATTCATCTTTGGACACGGCATCGGCACAGGCATCAAAGTATTTCTGCAGGGTGTCCACCTGTCTGCACAGAATGTCCCGGAATGTCTCCATCTCTGCCAGCTTCTCGCGTAAACTGTGTCCTTTCTGGGAACGACACAGACGGGATGGTTGTTCTTTCCACCGCTTGTGTTTATTGACTCGCTTTGGCGACATTTTGCCCCCATGTGAAGTTCGGTATGTGTGGTGGGAAGAGCTGGTGGCTAGGCTGGTGAAACTCTTCTCGGAGCAGGACAGGGGGGAGGAGAGGTCTGGCTCCTTACGCTTAATCGAGTTCACTGAATATATGCAGCAGTGTCCTGTCAATATCAGCTCGAGAAAAACAACTCTGTATCAGTTCAGATGCTGCCTTAAGCAGCACACTGAATCCTTTATGAGTCGCATGAAAACCAAAAGTGGACTCAATCGTCTAAGAATTGTATGGACATCATACATGGATATAGCTCCATAAGTGGAAAGAATTTTCTGCACTACAGCAGAAATACATTGAAAGTAGGGGATAAGGGTGCTTCATTTTTTTTTTTTAATCAATATGTGGATTACGGGACCAACAGAATGAAGAGATGAATACAAATTACTGCAAAGAGTAATAAGGAAGTATATCAAAAAGTAAATTTAAGTACAAGATTTCTTCATTTCACTTAATTGACTACCCAACAGATACAAGAGAACAGCTAACACATTCTCACAGCTCTCTTGATTGACTGGTCACCTTACTGACCAGTCAATAAGGTGAAACAAAGTGATCTGCTGTCTTTGATTTTTTTTGGTTGAATCCTTTTAGAGTAATTGGTATTCAAATATACATTGTGCATGGTCTCGTTTTGATAGACTGTGCACTCACCTTAAAAGAGGATGTTGAGGTAGCGGAGTAGCCGCTCGCTGCCGACGTGAGGGACAGCATGGAGCCATGGCGTCGAAGGCTGGACTCTGAGCCGTAGCCGGACTCTGCCTGTGGAAACCAAGATAGCATCATAAGCACAGCACAGCACACAACACGTACACTTTAAAAGGTCGAAAACTTCCTGCGCCCAGGAAGCAATGACCTGCCATATTACTTATGTTGGGGTCCATTTGCAGGCCTTAGTGCAGCAGATGTTTCAACCAGTGACGTGCGGTGAGGTTCATAGCTGGTGAGGCACTGACGTCATCAGAATCAGATTTGCAAATAGATGCATAGATTGACAGCAGTTTACAGGTTATGTTTCACTTCTGCATCCTTTACACATACAAGCAATCCTTTCAGCTCCGGCGTTGGTCTTCCTTTAGTTATTATCTCCTGCTTCGATTGAAAGTCCACTTGAGAAAACTGTTTTAGTGTCGAAATGTAGTCATCCATGTTGAAAGTCGGGATAGGCGAGAGGAAAAAAATAATCTCTATCTCTAATAATCTATCGCTGCACTTGACTTGCTTACCGTATCGTTTAGCCTAGCTCGCTGTCACTTACTCTGCAGTTGTGGAGTGACAAGACGAATGTCTGGGATCTTGAGCGCCCCCTGCCATGAGGCAAGAGAACTGCCTGCCTCACCTCCAACCTGTTCTCTGCCGTTTATAATCGCTCAGCACACGACACACGTTACACAAACACAGTTGGTGACAAAAAGCACTGTACATTATATACATAAGCTAAATTATTGAAAATCAGTTTACATATTAAATGTGTTTAAACCATTTTATTGACGCCGTACAGCAACATGTTCTCTCCGCTTAGCAGCCAGCGCAGTTAGCCAGGGGTTGCGCAATCCAAGGTGAGGCTGAGCTCGCTGCTGCCTCACCGGCATCGCTTCCAAGCATTTGAATGGGAAATTAAGAAAATTCAGCGATTTTGAAGAAAGAATAATCGAAATTGGTGAAGCTAAATGAAAAATAAATATTTTTTAGTACAAACCACCGGATGAATATAACAATTTAAATTATTTTATTATTATATATTTTCTTTCTTTCCATGATGGCTGGTGAGGCACTGCCTCACCTGACCGCACGTCACTGGTTTCAACTGATGTGTGGCGGGCCAAACAGACACAATACAGGACTCCATGCCCCATTTGGCAACACTGGACATCCATTTATTCACAACGTGGAAGAGGACAGCATAGCTGACCAATGATATCTAACTATACACTACTAGACAACATTCATATTGGAATCCACTTCCCATCTTTATGATGAAACTTGTGTGGGGTGGTTTGGTCACTCTTGATCATCAGTTTTTCACAACTCAGTATACTTTTATAAATATAGGGTCTAATCCAGTTTTTGCTCCGTGCAGCTCACGCCAATTGAAGCTGGTGGTACAACATACATTTTGTGAGTCTGAAGTGCCTTCAGACTCCACTTTCCTCCCTTTAATATATATTAAGCATAGAAAACTGCTGACTTTGATATAATATTGGATGAAATCCAGTCCTTCTAGAGAGTGAATGAGCACACAGGAAAAACAGGCTAATCAGCCCGACAGCGCAGGCCCACCGATACTCCAGTCATATCCTGTGTCCATTTCCTCTGCAAACTTCAGAGTGCAAGATCCGTTTCCTATGCAAACACCTGCAAACAGGGCGAAACATTTCACCTGCTGTCGACTACCTTAGCAAGCACACAACTACTGTGTGAAAAGAATGATATGGAATATGTTGTTTGCCTTGGATTATTCTGTTGAGTTTCATTGTGTTAATGTGCTCTGATTGGCTAACCAGGGCCGACTAATCTCATGGCTGTGAATGGTTAACTGGGTTAAGAAGCAGCCACTGCTTTAATGTTCGGAGAGGAGTGGCTTTCCCTTAACATACGGTTACCAAAATATCATTCATGTATAAGTTGGTTGTGTCACATAGATTAGGAGTTTAAATTAAATCAGACTAAAACTTCCTTTAACACATTATTCATACTGCCCTCTGCTCAATTGTGTATCTACCTCATCTGCCTTAGTGATCCACTTTGAGGATAGATGTGCTTCTCCTACAGACTTAATGAAAGTCAGAATTAATGGACACTCCTCCTGGAATAGTTACACTTTCAATCATTTTCCTGTTTAAATATGGTGTTCAACTAAAAAGAAACTTGCTTAAGTTTTCAGTAAATCTGAGACATAATTTCAGGGGACAATGGATAAAATAAGGTACAAACATAGCCAGTAAAGGTAGTGAATAACCAGAGAGACAAGAGGGAGAGCTTGAAAAGACCGTCGAAGGGGTTAAACGCAGTTACGCACGGGCAGCACAGAACAGCAGCGAGAGGGAGCAAACAGCGGAGACGTGTTCACTGGATATCACACAACTCATGCGTGGTCACATTTTACTCCTTAAGCAATAACACAATCGCTCTAGAATAAAAGGGCCTTCTTCTGAATAACTAGGGATGCGGAGTATGTGAACTGCGTTATTTGAAAAATGCCTAATGTGGAATTTAATATGGTATGGCACAAATTTACTTGAAGTGCTACACTGCAGAAAGTACCTGACATATGTGGTCAGGGAAAAAATTTTAGTATTGAGATAATAATTCACACCTTGATCTTAATTTAAGACAAATTATTTTAAATAGTAAAACACAATTACTGGAACTAACATGTATGCTTAGCTTCATGGTTGATAGTAAGACATGTTAGTATAGAACATAAAGAGATGTGGTGGGTTAAGCAACTGTTTTTGTAAGTGAAACCAACGAAAGCAGAAGAGTTATCCTTTCAAGCACACCAGAACTGAAAAAAAAAATGTTGAGAGAAGTGCAATGGCAGTTAGAAAACCCCATAGCAGCTTAAAGGGAGGAGCAGAACAGCCAGACTACTTTTTAAACTGTATGCCTCTGCTCCCCCAGTCCATTTTAAACATACCCAAAGGGTTTCATATTTATCACAGATACTAGGGGCTTAAATATGACCAACTATTTTTAGATAGTGCCATTCAAGAATAAAGCAAACCTGTGCTCATTATGCAAATGACCTTTTCTGTTTCAGCTCTCTACAACATTAGTTAGTGTTAATTAATAAAAGGCTCTTTGGGGTTTTTAGGCTAAGACTTAACTCAAATTTATGCTAAACGGCTAGCACTAATGTAACGTGAAAAAAAATAAGGCAAGTGCTATAGTTATTTCCACAAGCACCATTATGCGTGCAAATTATCAGTTTCTACCATTAAACATACAAACCAGAAAGGGAAAAACTTAATATGTAGGGGAGGTAGGGAACTAGGCTATTTCAACTAGCCCTCAAAACATATCTGAAAGGAAACAAACACATTTACCTTACACAGAGAATGAAAAAATTATGGAGCTAAAACATTTCAGATGTCCTCATTTTGTCAAGCATTCACTATTAATTATTCCAATTGAATCTGTTCAATAGTTAACATAACTACAACATTAAAAGTTCACTAAACATAGTGCTACTAATATGAATGCAAAAATCTTCAAACGGCTGTAGGTTATATTCAGGATAAAAAAAACCAAGATTACAATGCAGCACTGGCATGTAGGAGCAAAGCCATGTGATTATGTTCGACTTAAGACCACACAAACTGTCTGCAAGCATTGCGCGAGACAGAGCACCTACAGTTAATTCAGCCCTTGATTATGCTCTTCTTTACATGCAACAGCCAAGATGGAATTTCAGATCGTGCAACGTGCTTAGCCCACCATTCTAACATTCCAAATGTTAAAACAGAAAAGGACACTCGCGCTTATAGCCACCGGGGGTGGACACCGTTCGTCGCCCGGTGCCGTTGCTTCGGATGCGCGTAGGGAGCGGGATAAGATTGTGGGGACTCTGCGTGACAACACCTGAAGCAGCGTAGGAAGACAAAGCAGGCAGATCTTTGCAGAGCCGTAGCACTAATGCGAGCCTGTCAGTGAGTCGCTGTCATCCCGTCAAGTCGGCGGTAGAGACACTTGAAGCCATGCTTTTCCATGCACGAGCAGCCGGCGCTCTCGGGACCACTGACGTTATTGCCGCCCTGCAAGACCCTCTCCAGCTCCTTGCGCCGCACAGTGGGTTCCATCGCGGGCGGCAGGAGTGTGAGTTGGGTGTGGCCGAGAAAGATGTATCGTTTAAAGCGGGATGCTTCTAAGATGATAGCGGGGTGCAGGGGAAAACAAGGGCTGTAACGATCCTTCGGTTAGCACTCATGCATGCTCGTTCTCTCTCGTCCTCATGTCCTCGCTTTCTTATGTGCATCGGTATGTGGGTCAGTAATGCTGTGGGATATAACAATTTTCTTTTTAAGGGGAGGGGGTTTCTCACAAGTAAAATGTATGTTCCCGCTGCTCCTACCCCTCCCCCCCCCTCTAAGTTTGGAACAGCCTCATCTCCTGGAGCGCACTGCGCGCGCCGTGCTGGCAGCCTATTGTATGCGCTTCTTAGGGTCCAGTCGACTGGCAGCATGCACATACATAATTCATGAGACACTTGACAGCTTAAACCTGTCGCCCAGTTCTGTTGTGGCGTTCTAGTGCTGCTCCTCATTAGTCAGAGAGCACTCCAGAAACAGTGAATTTAAAACCATATGGTCACCATCTTTCAACTGCATATTGCCTATAATCTACGATTATTTAATAATCTTAGTATCCTCCAGATATCAGGGAAATGTTACATTGAAAGGTACTGATCTTAAATGTTTGATTGGATTAAATGTCTCTTCACATTTACAATTTCGTTGCAAGAAAATGATTACAATACTGTTGATAATTTATTATGCTGAAAATGAAGGAGAAATGTCAACTGCTGAAATTAATTCTGAAAAATGAAATTCTACTGCATTCAGCCACATGTACTTTCAGACTTTTTCAGCAAGATCTAAAGCTCTTACATTGTAATTAAGCCACTGAAAAAATGTAAATTCTATTTCTGCAACACTGACTGCAGCTTTCCACTTTGATAAGATAAAAACAAAAATCAAGTCAGAATTTGATAAATACCACTACACCGAATTAATGAGAAGCCTATATTGCATGAGCTATACAGAAGGCAATGTATCCATCGTCTGGTATCATGCAGTGTGGTTACACTGATTGTGGAGTTAAGAGGCATCAAAGGTAATTTCCCTGTTAGCCAAGGAATAATACATAATGGACCCGGAGAGGTAACTGAAACCTTACAAATGCAACATCAGCCTAAAGAGAATTTCCCTCATGAACTCTGTACTGAGAGTCTACCCTTGATTTTCACTTGCTGCAGAAGAGGACAGCTAGCTTTTATGTTCAACACTGTAATTGACAGTCAAGTCATGTCTCAACTGCAAGGACTCATGTGTACACTTGTCACAACAGTTTGTCATTAATATTCAGCTTATTAATTGTGTAACACAAGGTGTCTGAGTACAAGGAAAGGTCAGCCTGAAATGGCACTCCCCATTTGTGAGAGGGATGTAGACTGCCTGATCACACACTTGATAAAAAGGGAAACATCACAATACACACTAAAGTGCCTTTACTTCCTAAAACCTGCGGTCAGTCAGCACTGACACCTGAAAGTAATTGCATAGCTCAGGTAAAAGCAGGTCATGCAAGCTTTGAGCTCAAGTAAATGCAATTTTGAAGGTTCCAGCCTTAAACAGTGTATATTATTGGAATGTGTACAGAAACAGAAATTCAACCACATACAGCACTATGTTAGTGATCACAATGACCACAATAACATTAGTAATATTACTAGACGTTAGATTACTGGTTAGATTATCATTACATATTAAATATGGCTTTATAATAAATCAAGGCACTTTAATTGCATCTAAGTCAATGTGCAACCATACACAAAATCAATACTGGATACACCTCTTCAAAATATCTCTACTACGTGTAGAATAACGCATGTAAATTTCATAAACCGATTGGTGATACTTAGCAATCTAGCGCTGCTTCCCTTTTCAGCCACTGGGTTGCGCCAGAACCACAGAGATTCATTTTAAAGGGTTACTGTGGGTCAAAGACCAGGAGTAACCCTTGCACTGATTTCCACCCCGCTGGCAGCCCCATCATTGGTGACTGAAGTGAGGACTGGCAATCAGTCTCTCTCCCTGATGCCCATCTATCAATAACCCTGCTGTCATCCACACAGGCCAGCAGCGCAGATGGCCTAGAAACACTCACCAGCTTCCTCTGTGCTGTGGTTGTCAAATTAAAATGGCACACAATGCAATTTAAAGCTCTGGAAGAGATGCAAGCCAAAGACCTGCAAGCTCAACAGTGCAATTTACAGTGATCTGGCAGTAAAATTTCTTTGGGAGACATTCAGCAAAATGATACAGTAATACACTTTTAAACATTATGTATTAATTCTGTTCAAATTCTTTCGTGGCTGATTTCTCTTCATTTTGTATACAGTATGTATATACACACAGAACTGGGGGTAGACAGTAATATATGAATATTTATTAATAAGGAGTTGGACCACGCCTTGCATTCAGAGCAGCTTCAATGCCTCACGGAATGCAGTTAGACAAGTTTTCAACTGTTCCTAATGAGACGCTGGATCATTCCTCCAGAGGGAAAGCCTCCAGTTTTCTGAGAGGTGGAGGAGGAAATCTATTATGCGCTCAGCATTCCAGAACTCTCCATAAAGGTTCAATGCTGTCCAGATCTTGTGATTGGGGAGAACATAGAAGGTTTGACTCCATCCTGGTGTTAATGAAACCACTCTTCACTTCATTTAGCAGTGTGTATGGGGTGTTCTGCTCTGAGAAAATGGGAACATCGTGAGGAAACAACTTTTGCATCATAGGGTGCACCTGGCCACCTGAAATCGCTTCATATTCCTTGGGTGCAGTTCTACACACACTGTGTACATATGCATAAATTAATCATACTTGTATACCCTGTTATGTGTATATTTTATATATACGTGTAGTACAGACCTGCTTCACTGGCATTAAGACTTCTTTGATACTCATGATGCGAGACCAACAGAATCCAAATGCAAAAGTCACACCTTCAATCACCTCTAAATCTTTTGCTTGCGCTTTTGTGCGTTGAAACACCTGCCTAAGGAGCATTTAAACAGCCAAACATCCAAGTACTTTTGCTCCTCTAAATTCAGGGGACTGTTTAAAAAGGGCTAGAATTCCTGAATGGTTCATCTGATATGAATGCAAACAACCTCAAATTAAAGCTGAAAGTCTAGCAATTTCATAGATATTGTTTTACTCCAAACCCTACATGCTGGAGTAGAGAGCTAAAACAACTGATGCACAGACCGCACCATATATATAGGACGAAAGAATGAACAGTGAGAGGGAGAGAAGCTCGCAGCTGGCAAAGCATCAGTTCTAGCAGCAACATGTCTCCCATTCTAAACATACACATGGATCTAATTTGTCCGTGCAGTGTCTGTCTCTGGGCAGACGACAGCAGGAATGTGTGAAAGCGCTTCTTCAGCTATGTGCCAACAGGCAGCCGAGCGTGCCATGTGGCCCCGCCCTGAGCAACGAGCTCAACGCCCATGTAGCCAGCACTCACACTGTAACAGACTGTGGCTAATCCTCTGCAAAGTCAACAAAGTTAATTCTCCTGAAGTCGATATTTATATGTGAAACAAAGAACAAATGAAAAAGTTAAATACATTTGTTAAACAGTGTGATGATCACAATATACCAATCAAATGACATATGAGGCCTTAAAAGGGCCTTCTTGTCCTACAGAACTGTTAGCACCACATGTGCTAGCTTGACCCTTGTGCTCAGAAGGTGAAGGACAAAACAGAGATACAAAAGTGTCATCTAAAGCTGGTTTGAGCACCTTTAGTTATCATGGTCTTATTGTGGAATTCTTCCAGTTTCAATTGGGAAAAATTATTTCCTCTGAAAACGTAAAAACTTCTTTTTTGTCAGAGCTATGATGTCACTACACCTTACTGAAGTGTGTTTGACTTCCTACTGTACTTGGCTCATTTAACGCTTCAACGCCCTGGGTACTGTGGTGTGAAAGGTGCTGTCAAAAATAAAACTGATCAATATTTAAGGTATGAGAAGGAAAAAAAAAAGTGGTGAAGACCTAAATAGTGGTGGAAGACAGAGGTTTCATGAAACCAAAAACGTGATGAACTGCCACAAAGATGTCTCTTTGCAGCAAAGTTAGGACCCCTTGTTTAAGAAAACACACCTTCACTGTTAACATCGAAAATTACATTACATAAGGCATGTAGCAGGCACTCTTATTCAGAGCGACTTCCACAGCTTATGTTTTTACACACGATCCATTCAAACAGCTGGACAGTAACTGATGCAATTCTAGAAAAGTGCCTTGCTCAACGGTACAAGAGCAGCACCCAACCATCTCCCTAAAAAAGTATACTATGCAGCACAATAAACGTTGACACTGGAAATTGTGAAGGAGGGCCGTGGAGGCCCTGGTCTCAGGATGCCCCAGTCTGAAGTAATTCGCTGGGGCCGCCCAAGGCTGATCGTCATGGTCAGTGAGTCACGTGGTCAGTGACTCAGTTGCTCTGGCCGTGGGGGCGTCGCGAGAGAAGCGCAGCCAGTGAGCACTCGAGGGGAGGTCACTGATGGGTAAAAGGGCTTTCCCGCTAGAGGGGCATAAATAAGTAATGCATCTGTCAGCGCGGCAGCAGGGCCTGGGTGCTTACCATTCTGTAAGGATACACAGCACCCGTTTCCTGGAAACGTGCAATTTCGAGCAGCTGCTGCTCGCCTCCGCCAGGGTCACGTGACTTTTTCTAATGGAACTTCAAGGCTCGGGGACCCATGGATGGTATGCAGTTATTCCAAAAAAATTAATCTTTAACTTGCTGAAAGTAATTACAGCATCGTAACCTTGTGGCCTCGTCAAGGAGAGTGGGGGAATATCCTTGAGCGCAAGAGACAGATGGTTATTATATTAGGCGTTCAATAATGTTTTTTACGAGGCTGGAGTGGAAGGGTCCGGGTGGAAATTGACATGATCTGCAGCTTGGCACCTTTGTGTGGGAGTCGTCAAGCCTGAACGGGGAGGTTTTCTTTTTTCTTTTTTTTTTTTTTAAATCACACCATTGGCGATTTATGACGGCGAAAAGGCCACAGAGGTGTGAGTCACTCTGTGTGGCTGCAGCCAAAGTGGAGGCCTGCAAATGGGAATTTCCTGGGACCTGACTGTCACACCAGGAGTTCACAGGCCAGCTGTCAGTCATTTTTCAGCAAACTAAATTTATGACAGTACTACTGTGAGTGTGTCAGTACTAACAGGATCAGGGGTGCTTTTACAAATGTGTGTGTAAAAACAAAAGAAAAAAGAACATGCACACGTGTGCCAGTATTTACAGACACACAAATACATACACTCCTCAATAAATATCGGGGTAAGCAAAATAATGGGAAGACCAAATTACTTGTATTTTGATCTATGAGCAAATGCTTGCATACAGAGGAAAGAATCCAATTCTATTGAAGATAGTCATTACTATAGTATGACACAGCAAAACTGCTAAAGTTACCATTCTGTTTCACATTAGGCAGCTGGGAAATTGAGTTTGAGGCTTGAGATCTAACAGTGTGAGTTCAGAGTTGTGTTGTGCTCTGTGCTGATTTATCACCTGGCTAAAAGCAATGCCACTATTTCTATTAAATGTAACAATTATTTCGTATTGGATTCATTGTGCAATGACTGGGCCGAGAGTCCTGGCCCAGCTTGTGACTCTCTTTCCCCAGGCCCTGCGTCAGCTCTGCCAGAGAGATTACAAGACTGGAATGAGCTCTGCGGAAGGCCCTGCCTCGCATGCAAGAGCAGGTTTCAATCGGTGCAACGGCGGAATCAGGTTTGTCCTGTTTTGGCTTTCTGGTTGTGCGGGAAATGCCGAGAGAGAATGTGTGGGCCGTGCTTTCCACGGTTCTGCAAGTTCCAGTGCAGCAGAGGAACCATGGCTAGCTTCCTGCAGAACTCACACCCCGTAAGGAAACAAATTCAACTCTGAGCAGACAGGACAATTTAAACCAATGCATCCCCAACTTGTGTGAGTATGTGTCTGTACTGTCAACTATATCTATGTTTGTGTGTGTGGCTATATTTGTGCACATGCATTCTGAATTCAGTAGGTTGTTTGAATATTTTGCCTAATGAGTTGGATTATACCAGCATGCATTGCTGCACAGAGAAGACCACATATTTGGAAAGATTCTTTCTTTGTTCTGTCGCTGCCTGAACATGCTGGCTGTTCTGACCCACTGCTCAGTTGCGGAACTAATGAGCTGAACGGTGCCGCTTGGCATGGACCACAAACTTTATGGAAAATCCCCAGTGTCCACTGATACATGGTGTGGGCCCTGCTGCAGGACTGCTGAACAGACCTGTGTGTGTGTGTGTGTGTGTGTGTGTGTGTGTGTGTGTGTGTGTGAGAGAGTGTGTGTGTGAGAGAGAGAGAGAGAGAGAGAGAGAGAGAGAGACAGCGTGTGTGGTCCTCTGCTCTGCGGAAAGGGTGTGAAATCGGCATTTGGCTCAGATACAATTCCAAGCTCTGCTGAGACAATAGCCACTGATAATCTAAGGAATCACCATATTCAGATGTCAGGAAATCAATACCAAAACATGAAGGGAACTATTTATTGGTGGCCAGTTATCTCTGCTAACCACAAATGTGCTAACAATTTTCTACTGAAATTCTCCTGACACAAAAGGAAGAACTTCAGATCCTGGGTTTGCTTTAGGCCTGTGAAGCCTGGCGATGAAGCAAGCTTGGTGCGTGATCCACACCTCCGGCGTTCCCCTTGTCTTAAAAGTGTGGACCCACCCCAGAAACAAGACAGCCGGACCTTTGAGTCCCTTCCCCGTCACAAGCTGCGTCGTTATCGGTCTTTAATCATGAGAAGCTGAGAGGAAGATGAAAGGAGTTCAGCGACCCAGCTCGATTTTCCACCCTGCTGAAACAGGCCACTAAAAGCAGCTGTGCAGCTTGTTTACATCCTCAATGGAGTAATACCTGACTTCTCATACACTGGCTGCACTGTGGGCTCTCTCCAGTTTTCACCCAAAACCAATTTCTCAAGTGTACAAAGTTCTGCACAAGCACGTGAACACTCAAGCTGAGTGGAGACAAGAATAAACTAGCTTAGCTTGAACAGCTTTCTCATTCTCCGAGGTGGAATGTGGGGGGTGCACAGCCTCCGAATCCCTGCTACACCCTGTAAGGGACTGTGTGCTGGCTCCCATTCAACAGACGCATCCTTGCTCGCAACGGCAATGGAAAAATAACAATGAGTTATTGCTCCGCGACTGGCTTTCAAGTGTAATCAAAACAGAGGGGTCCCTTTTTTTCCTCTCGGCAGGCCCGGGAAAGCAGCCATCTTGCAGAGACCTTAGAGAGAGTGAGCGAGCGAGCGAGCTTCCTCCAGAGTGTGTTTCTGGTTAAGAGTCTTCGACCGCCCCATATGTTTCTCTTCACCCCCTCTGGATGTTTTTGTGGGCTTCCCAGACTCCAGCTCTGCAGTCTGCCATCCGTTTGCAATATCCCGCAGCAGACAGTCACTTAAAACCGTGAGGCGGGTAAACATGCTGGGTGAGGGGGTTTGGGAGGGTTGCCTTTGCAGAGTTTTGGCGCCAGTGCTCCCTGGATCGAGGCTTCTCTGTGTTAGGCCTTGCTGGCTGGGAGATTTCGGAGGGTTACGTCTGAAGGCGTGGCTGCAGTAGGAAACGGGGTCCTGCACTACTAGGCGCCCTCCAGCAGAACTGACACCCAGCTTGCCTGTTATTTAATGCCAACATGATGCCCACAAAAACCCTGGCCTCAGCGCAGTTGTATGTCAGGCACAACATTCTCAACAATCTCCAATGCATGTACAAAGAATAACCAGATCGTTACTGGATTGAAAGATTAAGCGTGGGATTTTAGGTGCATGAAGTAGTCACATGTTTGTGGTGCAGTTATGCATAGGCTAGACCTGGAGGTCCACTTTGGTCTACATTGGTTAGGCAACAATTGGCCTCACCGTGGGGAAAAAAAATACATTGATTAAATTCATCAGCCTAATTTCTCTCTAGCAAACTCCCCTGGCCACCTAGGCACCTGCAGTTTGTGAAATGAGCATATGTTTACTGTGTGTTCCTCTTATGGCACAGGCAACATGTGAATGGTATCATATCTGCAATGCGAAAAGTAAGAAAGGTTAGTTGCTACATGAACTGGAGGAATCACACTGGCCACTGTTTCCTCCACAGTCTGTGGAGCTAAGCCCATTGCCCATACACAATTAAGGTACTTCATGAAATGATTTAAACCAGATTCTAGCCAGACGACAGAGCCTTTCTGTCTAAATTTAAAAAGCAAATAATAACCATGAGGATTAAAAACTGACCACTAAGATTTGGTGGCTTCAATACTTTTAAGCAGACGAATATCTGATTTTTTTTCTAAACTATTTATTGTTCCTAGATTTCCTTTTTGCTTTATTAAGGAAGATTAACTACTGTCTCCAAGATCGGTCAAACTACTTAATAACACTATTAGCCTGATACTGGTCAAAATGGCTGCATGTCGCTATAACGCTTTCATAGTATGAAGCAAAAAAGAAAGAACAAAAAATCCCCATCCTTTCCTCTGGCCTTGATTTCAGCAGTGTGTCATGCAGCAGATCACAAGGTCTTGAGCTCTGAATGTGAGGTGGCTCGGGGCGGACTTCCCATCTTACCTTGTGGAGCTCGATGGAGCCGATCCACCGTTGCCTATGCTCCGGGTCCTGGGCCCTGAGGTACCACACACTGTCATTCACGCTGATGTCGAACCGGCACTCATCAAACTCGTGGGGCTGGTGGGGGGGGACAGACAAAACACAACTTGTGACCTCCATGCAGAAACAGTGTTATCATCAGACAGCTCAGCTCAGTTCTGGAGACCCTCCCCCACCCCACGGTGCAGCAAAGATGTGATCATGCGCAGAGCTGAGGAGGAGGAGAGCCAAACTGGGTCACTCAGGACAACCGTTCACTCAGGTGGTTGAGTGCTCAACTGGAACGACCTTCTGCACACACTGCAAGCCTCCAGGACTAACAATCAGTAACTGTGCTGTATTCAATCTTTCCCATAAAGTATATAAACAAAAAGAATAAAAGCAGATGCCCCATATGACAGCGTTTACTACTCTGTCCTTTGAAATAGGCTATGAATAAGCCAACAACACAAAATTTTGTCAAGCTTGGAGATGGACACTTGAAAGAAAACCTGAAAATCAATCTATGCAATACATCTGTGAGAGTCCTAACTCAAACTTGTTACAAAACAATTAAGACAAGATCATTAAAGCACATAAACATACAGTTTTCTGTGAGAGAGAAGAAAATTGTATTCTGCAGAATTTTGGACTTGGATGTTTTCACATGGCACGCCGTCACTCCAGGCAGTTTTTTTAATTCAAAGAAATAAGCCAAACAGACTAGGCCCGAGCTCTTGGATGCAAACGCCACTTTTTTTGTTCCCACAAAAGTCACTTCTCCTGGAAGAGTTCTTTCAGAGCTTTTAGGCCCAAATCTAACTGTGGTTGGGCTTGTTCCATTTTAAGCAATAGCTGTTCCGATTCATTTGGGGGAAAACATTTTTAAAAATCACACAAGCCAAATTCATACTGCAGACCTAACCAGGAAAGTTTACACTGTATAACATAAGCAGTATTTAAATACAACTTTAAACATACTTAGTTTGAAATGGACAGACAGCTCCTTTTAGTTTTGTTAGTTAGTGTGGTAAACATGGCCAAAACCCAAAAGTAAAAATGAAATACTCTGCAATAAATATTCTGCATTGAGTATTGACCACAATTTACACTGACCATAAGAAGGTACAAGTGCGAGAATTCTGTAGCCAATGCACTGTAGGCTTTTTTAGGCATGAACCATGTTTCATGGGAAACATCTGCTGTTTTCAGCAGACCAATGAGCATGGCTGGTGCCTCCAAGCCCTGTCACCCATGCAGAGTTATCACGGCGAAGAGAACGACTCTCACATTCCTTGCCAGGATTGTAAAAAACCTCCCATGCCCCTCGCTGGCACGTGTGGTGAGAATTCCACAGGTTCCTACGGGATGGGGCTGGACAGCCAAAGACCAAAGTCTCCAGCAGGGAGTAAAACGATACCAGAGAGCAGGGGGGAACAGGCCATGATGACCCGCACAGACATTGTCACGGTGACCACGGTGAGGGAGGTCTTTGTTAAACAAGATGAGCTTCTGAGCTCAAATCGCAGTCCTCATGTGTGACACGGGTCAGTGGTCTAGACCTCAGGCAAGCTTCTGCGAGTGTAAATTTTCCACCTATCCCGCCTGGGTAAGTACCAAGCTAAACTTTTAGGTAGAGGGGGAAAAAAAATCATGTCACATCCCAGTTTGAGTTCTTTGTTTGTCATTTAGAATGAGGCTTCAATAACCTTGGCAAAAGGTTACTGAAGAAAAAAAAAAAAAAAGAAACACAGGCATTAACAGAGAATTGATGGTTGAAAGACAGAAACACAATAAGAAAAGACAGCAAAAGTGAACAGTCCATAGCCCATACAAGGGAGAGGTTCACTTCACATTGTGAGAGCTTGGAATGCCAAACAGTACAGCTTGATGGAAAACAAGGACAAAGTTTTTGGGTTTTGACATCAAAAGCAAGTCTGCCTTTTCACCTTCTATGTCTCTAGGAAAAAATAACTGAACATTTTTTTAACAAGTTCGTCTCCTCATCAAAAGAATACCACAATACACATGACGTTTACATTAAAATTTGATCCACCTTGCCAATTTTTCATATATGCCTTGACAATAAAATTTCCACGCTAAATTTCCAGCTTGGGAAGTCTAACACCACACATGCAGATAAGTGATTAGCATTTATCATTGGTTCCTCCACTTAATATTTCTACCCAGAGCAGAGGGAATTCAGAGGGGTTGCTAAGGACCTCTTAGAAGTGGTGAGTGCCAGGTCACTCCAACACGGCCCTCCCCTCCTCTTGACAGCAAGGCTGACAGCTCTAGATAATGCAGAATGTTCACTCTCACAGCCCGAGCCAGCCATTAAGACGAGGCGATTAAATGAGAAGCCACACATTTAAACATAAAACGTTAATGCTCCAGAAAAGGTCCTTTGTTAGTTAGAACTGACATGATTCTACCATGCAGAAGATCTTAAGTCAGATTAGTAACCTTGATAACATGACATATAATTAAATAAAACTGACCCAAGAAGATTGGGAGGGGTGTCTATAGCTATTCCTCCTTGCATGGAATCCACCAATGACAGCACAAGTAAATCCTGGAGAGATTTCTGCATTTTACTAAAAGGGAAAGATTTTATAGAACCATGACTATTTAGACAAAAAAACAAACATCTATTCCAATGTTGTGATATGGCACAATGCTAGTCCTCAGTCAGGTAGGGTCATCTACTACAAAACTTTCACTGTAAGAAATTCATCCAAACTAGCAGGGTAAGGTAATCAGCAGACTTGATACCAGGTGAATTTAACAGCACTGTGAAAAATAACTTAAGTGACCATACAAAACAGACATAACTTGCATATTATATGACATAAATGATGCATATTATAATTGTGCTTAAATAGGTACAGATTGGGGAAAAGTTCAATATTGTTTGGTTACTTGCCATTTATCTTGATGTCCAGCAAGATAAAAACACTGTCATCTGGTTTTCTTTTGCAAGCAGCAACTCTAGTGTCTTCATCCAATTTTTCTTGGATGCTTCACACTATTAACAACTGCTTCCCAATGGAATACGCAGAGCAGATGCCATTTTAATATCAACTACAAAAGCTCAGACTGGATCTAAAGTGGATTCTAAAGCATGAAATGTACAGTCTGTAGACTGTGATACATCAATACAGCCCAAGCCAAATAAGCCAAATCCTTCTTTCACAAAGTTAAAGTACTGTGCATTAAAGACTGAAGAGACACATTAAAGCTGTAATCGAAGTTATTCTGGATGGACCATATCAAATTTAGATCATATCTTAAAAAAAAAAAAAGAATTGCAAACGGAGCATAAAGATCAATTTGTTCTGTGGAAATTTCCATTGAGAACCATTATAGCTGTACATATCGAAAGCATAAGAAATCTATGGGAATGGTATGGTTCGTTTATGAGGCTTTAAGTTGGAGACGGTCCAAGGACTGTTTTTTGGTTCATTGCCAAACCGTGCCTGACATTTCAGTGAACCACTGCTGATATCCTGGGGCCCAAGCCAAAGTAAAGTGTTATGCTCTCCTCTCCACAAAAGAGAGGTGGTGGGGGGGCCATCAATGATCAAAACAGGCCATCGTGAACGGTCCGTCCATCATGAGGTCATCCACGGGGCCGTTTTGGACTGTTTGGAAGTTTCGTTGTTAGAAAAATAATTTAGAGGCTTGATGCGAAATTGTGATGCTTTCATGAACTGGCCCAAGAAAAACTTCCCGACGGCCTTTGAAGTGGACCCCCTAGTAACGGAGTGCGTGTGCTAAGTCACGGTGCTGCGCTAAGACGGAGCTGGCCCATTTCCACCGATGAGGTCACTGCCTGAGACCACCTGTGACCCAACTCAAGAGGGGGAAAAAAAATTTTAAGAAAAAAAAAAAAAAAAAAAAAAAAAAACCCAAACCCTCTACATAATCAGGGCTCCTAGATCCTGACAAGACTACACTTACTCCCTAACTAAACAGCAGAGCTAATACAGTCAAACTTGTGTAATTTAACTAGCCTGATTCGTTTGACTAAGAGTTTGAGTAGCCCTGTGATCATGCTTTAAAAGACACAGGCCCCTGACCTATCTATAAAGAAGGTTAGGCCTTGTCATAGATCAGAACATTTTTACTACAGACCCCCAGCATGATCGGAGTGCTGCTGGACATGGACACTAAAACCTGGTTTACATTGCAGTCTGTTTCATGGCTGGGCAGTATATATATTGTTGGGCTCCATCTACTTGTTCTAACGTGATTTATCTACTTTGGTGTTCTAAACGGTTTCTTAAAGGGAAAATGCAATCTCAGCACTTCTTACATATGAAGAAGAAGAAACAAAGAGCAACAGGTTTTTCTGTAATATATCTGGCAGTGTGAAGATAAATGAGCTTCACCACTGGTGCTCAATTTGTTTTGGACAATCCAAAGCATAAAGCTCCTGTGTTTTTTTTTTTTGAGTAAAGCCAACCATTTCTGTGGGACTAGTGCTCCGACAGCTTTTCTTACTTCATAACAGTTTCTATAGAGCAGAAAAATGACATGAAATGACATGTGGACATGAAAATGGGTAAATCTCATACAAGAGTCATTCCAACTGAAAACAGTTTTTTGTTCCAAGTCACCATCTTGCCTGATACGTTTTGATTTGGCCACCTTCAGAAAACCCAAGACTTGCTATACTTACCTGCTGACTATACAATTCATTATAGTGATACTTCTTTACACTTTAAACTTCTTTCTTACTTAGAAACTGTATTATGTAAACTGAATTATGAACATGATGGATTCATCTAGCACATCACAATCATGTAAGCCTACACATGCTCTAAAGCACTGTATAATCCATGCTTAATTTACTAAAACGCATTTGTCTGTTGAAAATCAAGCTTTATAAGGGAGTTGAATGATGTTTTCAGCATATAAAACACTCCTGCTTTCACCACTGACAGACTGCTTGTGACATTTAGCAAAACTGCTTAGTGACTTGTGGAAAATAAAAAAGGTTATATTTTTGGAAACCTTTAATTCCTCAAGCAAGGGGAAAATTCCTGTCTTGCACACCATCAGAGCAATTAGTTCATATCTAATCTGCAGTGAAAATCACCCTAATCGTTTGGATTTTGCAATTTGGAAGCAAATAATATGAACTAATTATTTGGCTTGGCCAGACCACCTTTATAGCTGTAGGATTCGTACGGGATGAGATTAGCTGGCATTTTCCATGGGAGAAATGCTGTCTACAAATAGAAAGTCATTGACAATTGAATCAACTTGAGCCCCAGGCTAACAGCAACACTTCAAATAGCATACCTTTATCAAATTTGCACAGCGTCAATAAAAACAAGGTTCTCAATTGCTGAGTAAGCCAATGCAGCTAACACTAAATATTGTCATTCTACTTGAGGTTGCAGAAACCTTCCACAAAATGCTTCAGAAAATCTTAAAATAAGCCATGTCAATTTCATGCACTTTTAAGATACTTTAGATCCTGTATCAGGAAAATGTAACCATAATGGTCATGTCACAATACAGCTGTATTTGCAGCCAAGTACTTTGGCCAATCTCAAAAACAGATTTTATATCAAATTAAACAAATGAAAAGGTTCAATCCTCACAGGCAAATTGAAGTTTTACTTACAAACTAGAGCATAAGTCAGCAGCGCATTCATTTGGTGAGAGATGTTTCTTGGAAAGCCATGCCTGTCCAAACCTATCCACAACACTCACACCCTTCACCCTCAGTTTACTTCTACCTCTTTATTCCCACGATAAACCAGGAGACTGTAACAATGTATACAAAAGATCTGACAGGTGACACAAGGTTTGCAGGTTTTTTGTATTGAAGTGTTCCCTGCTTATAACTGCTGCACTGCAAGTCCAGCTTAAACTTAGCAAACGGAAGATGAGTTCACAGAACAGCTTCAAATATATGCCTAGTAAGTGCTGGAGCATAGGCTTGGCCTTTGTGATTCCAGGAAACTTAATTAAGTGGAAAGGATGTCATTTGACACTAGACTTCCTAACCGGAATACAATACTTGAGAAAATAAATACAAACGGTTTTTTTCCCCCAAAAAACATCCAGTGCTGGTACCACCAAAAAATGCTATAAACCCTCATGTTTATTCAGAGGATTTAACAGAGTTTCTTTGGCTTGTTTTGAAAGATAATAAACCAGAGCATTAATGGACTTTGAACCTCCCATCTGAACTCATGCTTTGGAGGGCCTAAGGCAGAGCAAAGGCATGTGAACAAACAGTACAGATTGACTGTCGTGCACAATGTTAACTGTTCAGAAACCACAGGTATCCACTCGGACAGACAGCAAAGGAAATGTTTCCTGATAAAGGCCATGAAATGAAATGTTGCCAGCACTGCAAACTCTAAAATCAGTGACCTTACTGAAATATGTAAAGCACTCTTAAAGATACACTATTTCAAAAGTACTCTCCCACACTTTTATATTTTACCCTGAAAATAAATATAAAAATGCCAATAAACAGGCTGGTGGTCTGAGAGTGATAACACATATCAGGTGGCAAAGCATAGATACACTAAATCTGGATAAGACTGTGACTCCTTTTTGCTGACCAATCTCAAAGCATTCAAACCAGAGGCCGAGTAAGTATTTGAGGGTGACACAAGGCCCGAGAAGACACAATGAGATCCCAGATTCCGTAACGCTTGCCAAGCAGCTGCAGGGGCCATCGTAAACGCATGTCTTGATGCGATCCTAGCCTGCCGCATAGAAATCCGGCTGATGCTTGCTTTCTCTGGGAGGACCAGATAAACTACACCAGAGAGCAAGCGTAAGCCAAAATACGGCCATTATTCATGTAGTTTACTGAGGGCCTTGCAATGGCCCTGCTTATTGATGATCGTTTTTCTGGCCAGTTTAATTATGTGGTGTTCAAGACAGTAATAACAAATGTAGAAATGTCCTTAAGTTTTCATTTTCAGGCTATTAAAAAATTTATTAATAAATAAAATCCCCTGGCAGTGACACATTATGGTTTAATCAGATTGAGTTATTTTAATCCTATTGGGTCTGAATGTGTAATCCCATTTATTTTTTACTTGTATTTGACCAGACTGCTTTCATTACACATACAAACATATTCCAAGAGGATGTGGTTTTAGCAGTGTAGTTTTAAATAATGCAACTATGGAGCTGTGCATAGATAAAGATGTGGCCATGCAAAATGCCAAGAGAAGGTGATATTGCCTTTTTTCAGTTATATCTTACTTGCAAATCTGAGAGGAACTGCTCACAGTTCATCTGTTAAAATACAAGTTTCTCAACCCCTCAAAAAATGACAGCAAAGCTGTAGCCCCACCCATTTCAAAAGGTTAATGTCCACTGCCCTGCAAGATGAGCCAGTGATAAGCTCAATACAGAGCTTAGTTAAGAAATGTATATCTTACAAAGGAAAGGGACATAGACCCAGAGAAGCTTCTGTAACACACTGTATATCTTAAAGGCAATTTCTCACCAAGTAGGTTTAAGTGAGGAGAAAACACAGCGCATTAATAAAAGCAAACTCACCAACTGTTAATGCATCATGATGTTTGTTATATTTTTTATTTCGAGATTCTTATATTACAACCTACTCCAACTCTATCAATGTTGTGATTAGTGATAACGGGAAGGAGTAACCCTTGATCAATGGAATTAACCTGCACTGCAAATTTAACCTTTGGTTCTTCTGTTCCCGTCTCATTTTTACTCAGATGTGCTTCAGCAGTTTGGCATACTGTGCAGATGGCAACAGCCCCTTGCCAATTGAATGAATTTCTAGCACAGGAGACAGAATTCATGTTGTATTTTCCCTCCTTTGCACTTAGCTCCATTGTTAAACCTTGGCACATATTGGTAGTTCTCGTCAATGAGGGGGTTGGCAGATGTACAATATGAAATCCTATTATAAGTGTACAAGTTTTATAAGTGTACAGAGTAGCTAGCACATGCCCCATGAAAAAGAATATTAACTATGCGTTTCCAAATTTGAGTAAGCAAAAAGCAAATACACAGCTGTGGGGACTGGTGCATTATGCAATATGCACCATTCAATAAAGTAAACAGTGCGTATCAGAATCAAATTACAAACACGCGGCACAGACTTTTTTTTTTTAATACCTGTGTGTGTGTCTGGAGAGACACGCAGCCAAATAAAATATTTACTAGGATTGGGTTTTTTCAGCCTTCAGTACAGCAGACTTGTACAGAAGACATGGCTGTGTTACAGGTAATGTCAATGTGCTGTATCAATACCATAACAAAGAAACTGCAAATGAAGGTGTGGATTTATCTGGCAAAGCTGTCAATCCCTGCTATGGATCCTTGGCAAACCCCCTAACAGAATGATGATTGCACAAGTCAAATACACATACTAGGACTCCACTGCAGGAAAAGCAGTGAATCATTTGAAATTAACTTCAGGAGTGCTGAATACTTAAAGAAGGTGTTATCAAATTAGTAAAGTACGATGTTGAACAATGATAATATGGTATGGTAACATTCTGTTTGGAATCAGAAGTATGATGCCTGTGATTGGAATCAAGTACATGAGATAGCATGTGGTCAGGTAATGGCTAAATCATCTTACGCTGATCACAACCTTGTTTTTGAAGGCTCTTACCGTGATGACAGCCTTGCTGAGACACAGTGACCCCCTGCAGCCATACTCCCGTTCATCCTCGGACTTGTAGTAGCTCAGTGTGTTGTTCTTCAGCACTACCCACCGGTCCTGCCATCCGTGGATATAGTTGGTCCACTACAGACAAACACAGAGGATTATCGTTCCCTTTCTGTAATGGATTTACTTCATTTGGGACTATAGCTGATATAGGAGGATTATTAATAGCAATTAAGAGGGATTTTATTTTTAGAAATTAGATCGACAGAATGGCATTTTGTTACGTGTGACTATACAGCAAAGATAGCCTACGTCTTCCTTGTTGAAAAGACATACAGTATACGGTTTGATCAAAGTCACATACCCACTCAGGCAGACTTTCTTAGTGACATACTTCTGTCAGTTTTCATGCAGTAAAGAAATGGCAATAGTTACACTGTCGGCTAGCTATTCGTCAGATTTTGAGGTGTGATCAACTTGTATTTGGAGAATAAAATAGTGCTCATCCATTTTGATGACGAAGTCTTTGGCAAAGCAGTACAGGCTGCTCGCTTGTAAAATAACTGAGACGTTGCTCAGCACACGTGATGTTCTGCTGGAACAACAATGTCAGATTCTTCCAGCATAATAAAACACCGCATTAAATCAATGATTCAGCTATACATATGATGGACTTTGAAATCAGTGTGAAGCATTGGTGATAATTGGGTTGTGAAAGTATCCTCTAAGTTTAAAGTCCGCTGGGAAACGTATGTGCTTGAAGCAAGTAACATTGGTTTCACAGATGATTCATGAACTTAACGAAGTTACGGGGGAAAAAATCTAGACAAGTTAGCTATCCCGTGTAGCTGATGGACTGCTGGAAACCCATCGTATAGGCTCACAGCTGTAACGTCAGTTTGAAAGAAACGTAAAACTATAGTCATCATCAACACTTTGTCATTTTATTTGTTATATTTGTTGACATCTGTAGCATTTCTACCGAAGCTTATCGGAAAGGACTCTGGTCAAGCATCGTAGCCAACTCTTCTAGGCGAACTTGCTCGCTCTTATGTGGTAGTAGAGAAGACACTTTGTCTTTCAAAATGTGTTTATTCGTCGTATCAAACGATACGTGTGATGCTGCTAACTAGTCATCTAAATGACTAACTGGTTTAACGATACGCCATGCCCAACAATAAAACCGGTCTTGACAACAAGCAGGCGATGCACGTGATGAAGACAAACTAAACAACTGCCAGAGTCCGCTGATGAAAAGGATTCAAGTGCAGCAGCCTTGTGAACTATTTGGCGAGACCCCCACACCTTTCACCTAGCCCCCCAACTCACGGGTTTCACCTTACCTTACTGAGGATCCCACCGAGCTCAACAGGCTGTCCAGACTCAGTGTCCAAGTCCTCCTCGGAGCCTGACGAATTCCAACTCTGGTTATCCGACATTTAGCTTGCTACCCGCGTCTGAAGGAAAAAACAAAATAAAACTGAAAAACACCGATGGCACAAACGGTGGCCACAGAAATGGTGGCCAATATTAAGACCTCATGTCCAAATAAAATCCGCAAGGCAACAGGGAGATGACTACGACAGCGCTGAGTTCAAAAACACTCTTCAGAAACTAAAACCAACTAGCTAGCTGGTTAGCTAGCTAATCCCGTGAATAATCATCCCCCCTTTTGGTTTCATTAACGCGGCGGACTGATAGCTAACTGTTTACTACTCGATTGGACAACACAGCGCATATCCAAGCTCCGCGCTGTAAGTGCTGTAATGCGAGAATCCCACTGTTGCACCTCTACACTGTGTTGTAATGAGCGCGACGTGCGGGGGGGAAGGGGGAGAACGGAGTCGAGAGCCAGTGACCTAATCCGACGCCATATTCTCTGATGTCTCACTCTCGGATAAATTTGCTGCATGTATTTTGAAATCTGCGTTGTGCAATGCCAGTGCAAAGAACCTGTGACAACAGTGAGAAAAGGTGTCTATGGTTTGTAATTTAAAGCTACGCAGAATTCGACGTGACGCCTGGCAAT
The DNA here is from genome assembly GCA_022829145.1 of Albula goreensis. Taxonomy (NCBI): domain Eukaryota; kingdom Metazoa; phylum Chordata; class Actinopteri; order Albuliformes; family Albulidae; genus Albula; species Albula goreensis. The sequence continues at coordinate 11,044,468 of CM040744.1, forward strand.
GACGAAAGCAATTTTGTGACAAGGGTAATAACAATTTAATTGTTCACTAATTGCCAATTAAGACTATATTAGTTATACATTGTCCTCGGGTGTACAGTATTTTGGTATTGGAGCCGACGCTCTAACATATTTAATGAGACCTGTTTTATAGTCATGTTGGCACTCTTTTAGCAGTGGCTTTGATTTTTGTTTAAGATTTGATTATGAATGATTGCCAGTTTAATTAGCTGAGTGTTCTTTATTATGTATCTTAAAGTAGTGGGCACATTTAAGCACTTGTTTTGGTCATGCCTTGCATACCAAACATACAATTTTGAGGTGAATCAACGAATGAATCGAGCTTGTATATCAAAAGTTTTTGAAAGAGAAAATTCATCTTTTATAAATGATCAGGTGACTGTACAGGAAACTAATAAATTAATACGGGAATATGTAAGCGGTTCGGTGCTATATCTTGAACTGACAAAGTGTCTTTGACAAAAGAAGTGTCCTAGTTTTTGGAAATAATTGTTGGCTTAACATGCCAAATATGCCATCTCGCAAGCTGGCAAGTTTATTGGTTTGTATGACCGAAAACCTAATGGAAATGTAGCATGCATACATGTACAGCAGGTACGAAGCATGCCCAACTACTGTCCAAGAGTTAGCTTTTCTTGACACCAACAACAATGACGCTCCTCCTTCTGGACTGATGTAGGCGTGTTCAACAGTACGTCACTTAGATCATAGAATCCTGTGGTACGTCAACGTAGGTCAGGAAGTGGTAGCCGGCTTGCTACTATCGGCGCGAAGTTTTCAAATTTTTTGTAATTTCATAATGATAGCCAATTGAAATAATGTGTAAACTGGTAGTTCAGTGAACTAACAAGATAAAAGTACAAGGCATCACTTTTTCTCAAAAGGGGTCGTAACAAAAGGTAAACATGCATGCTAGCTTATTAACTAGCGGTAGCTAGCTATACAAGGGAAACGGTTAACGTTAGGATAATGTAAATACCTGTTCTTCATAAGGGTTATCCTACTTTAAATTATCACCAGTGTAGATAGATATCACTGTGTAACTATGTCTATCGAAGGGATTGTACTGTCACATTAGCAAATGACTGATTCGAACCGATAATTTATAACAGTCATTGTGACAGCTGGGGTAACTAAAGCAACAAAGGTAACTAAAGTTAACCGGGTACTCGTTAGCCTCGAAATAAATGTGAGCGGTGAAAATGATTCAGTTTTAGACATGTAACGTCTTAAATATTTCTTAACTGATGGGATTTTAACGTTAGCGGTATGCGGGAGGCAAACTAAGTATAAAAATATCCTTAATGCGTCTTTATACAAGAACATTCATTATAGTTGAGGAAAACAGATTACGAATACTTTGTATTGCAAACTTGTATACATAAATACATAATTACTTCATCTACGGTGTCATGTTTTCAAGAGTTTTGTTATTTGGACTGGAAAGACTACAGAAATAATGAACGGACCAGAGGGGTCCAACCGCCCTGGGGACGGCTTCCTTTCCAGGATAGCCCTGAATGACAACAAGGCTGGCATGGAGGGTCTTGACCGGGAAAAAATCAACAAGATTATCCAGGAGATGTCCAAGGTAAACACCACACAGTCCGCACAAATAGTGTCATTTAGTCGCTATGATCAATAAAAATAGCATACTAGTAACTCATAACGGATGGTAAACTTGAATTTGTCACTTTTTTTGGCTATAGCAAAATTATATAAAATTATTTCAGCCGGAATTATACTGTCCTTATAAATGAAATAACCTTGAATTTGTAAATGAGGTTGCATTTAATTTGAACATGGACTAGTGGAATGCCTGGGTGAACCAGCATAACAGTCTTTTAATCCTGGGATTGTTATGCAAAGAGTGAAATCATTTTGTCCAGCCACAAGAAATTGGCTATTGATAACAGTAATCTTTTGATTTGCATACATATTCTACATGGTTGAAACCTTTTCACTTTTGTCACCATGTCATTGTATACATTTTTGTATATTTTGTATGGATTGCAGTGATGCACATCTGGATTTGCCTACTTCCTAACTATAAAACCCTTGAAAGTTAATCATACCCAAAAATGGAAGATAGAGTTTATAATTAAATCAAAGTTCCATATAGCTCTTCAGCTCAAATACAGCTGCAAGGAATCCAGGGATTAATGGTGGATTGGAAATGTAAGATAGTGAGTAACAATGCCTTTTGGTTTCTCTCTGCTAAAACCTGGTGGTGTATAATGTAGATCTAGGCAAAGAAAGGGTCTTCACCTGAATTACTCAACCCTTAAATAACAATCTTTGTAATGCATGTGAATTTTTGAATTTTGAAGATGGCTTGGGCAGGGTGTTGTGCTGTTCCAAAAAGAATGTATGCTTGCTCTGTAGCCTTCACCAGTTGTTACAATAAATGTTTGAGAGTTCTGAAGCTCATAGAATTAAACATGTTGACTGAGCAATGGCCATTCATATTCCTTGAATATCACTCAACATGTTCAGTTTATTTTGTTCAGTCGTCCACTTCAGCCACTTACCTTTTATTCTGTCAGAGTTTATCTTGTCCCCTGTGGACAAAGTTTAAGGCTTTCCTGATAATCTGCAACCAAGTCAAAAAGTGTTCACATTGCCTGGTTAAAAACTCATTAGAGCTTTGTATCTGGGTTGTTAGATTTGCTGAAATCAAAAAAGCTGTACATCTAGCTCAGTTGTAATGAACACATAATGTTTGCAGATATGATGTCCTACTGTATCTCATCAAAAACAAGTAAGAAAATTATCAAAATAAGCAGGAGCGTGCACGAGAGTAGTACTTTTTTTTTCACTACTCTTGGGCAAGGTGCTTTGGTGAAGCCTTTCTTTAAGGCATTGCTAGACTCCGTCTGGACAGACCTTGCCGAAACGTCTGCCTCTGTGCTGCCATCTCATGAAAGGTCAGTTCCGATAAATGTTTTGACTCTGTTTATGCCTGTGCCCCATGCCTATTAGCTGAGTCAGTGTGCTGAAGATAGCTGAGTAACAGTCAATTCTTTTTCAGATGTGAAAATGGCCTACTTGGCTCTGTAGGGAAATTGACTCTGGATAGATACCTTTACAGGTTCATGAGGGCATTTTTGCAGCATACTTTTTTTTTTTTTTTTAAGGTAGTTTATAGCCTCTTCTATGACCTGTCTTTAACTGTATACTTTGCTGTTTCTGTCTTTAGTTCTACCACTATCTCCCAGCAAAGTTCCCCACCCTCCCATGATGCCAAATATAATGTGCTGCTTCTAATGTGCACTTCCAGGTGAAACTAGAAATCCCTTCAATGAGCATATAAGAGAAATATCCTCTTACACAAACTGTATGCATATTGATTCTGAATGGATTTAGCCATAGAGAATGTAATAACATTTTAGCCATCAAACACCTAAAAAGCATTAGCGCTTAAGCCGTCCAGTTGCACTTTCAGTGAATGCTACTCTGAGCCTGACCTTAAGTGATGCACTTGCCATTTTCAGGTCAGTCTGAGGAAAAAAGTAACATGAATGCCAGTATCAACAAGTGACATATCAAATTGTTGTTTTGCAGTAGACATTGTTTTGTAGTAGACAAAGTTCACATTGTTATTGAGACATAATGTGATGTTTGGAGATTTGGCACAGTACCCTACATTTGCAGACTTCCCAGGCAGTGTTTAAGATGTCTTTAAAGCTTGGAAGATTTGGGTAACTGCCTGTTAGGACAAGGACAGCATATTTGGTCTGATAGTGGCATATTAAAATTTGTACACAGTTGCAAATGTAAAGATTGCAGAGTCTTTACTTGAGTTTCAGCCTCGGTGGACGGTCTGTCAGAACTGTGAAAATTTCTCAATTTAAGCTGTAAACCACTGGAAGTGCCGCCAGCAACCACACGTCTGAGAATCCTGTGATAAAAATATTCCAGTCTCATTTATTTTAGCCAAATACTGTTGACTCGTCCTGTCTCACTTCCCTGCTACAGGAATCCATCCAGGCACGGTACCACTCTTTTAATGCGAGGATTTCTCATGCAGACACACATGCAGGGCTTTTAGCAAAGCTGTGGAGTATGACTTGGAATCAGTGCTGTAAATGGTTCAGAGTTGTGTGGTGTTTACTGAGGTTTGTGGGATATTGCTACTTGCTACACATAGAGGAGGCGTGTGCAATACCAAAAACTGCACAGACAGGAGGTAGGCTAGGAGGAGCAAACCGAATGTGACTTTGTTCAATTCTTGAAGTTCTTTCCCCCCTGGACCTTTTGTTCATTATTATTGGTTTACTTTTTCCTGTGCTGATGCTGACAGTCTACACTTTTTGCATTTTTATTGTAAAGATTCTGGTCAGGTTAATTGATAGGGGTGTCTGTTCAAAGGGATCAAGATTCTATGAGAGCGAGCTGAAGAAAGACCAGCAGGTAAACCAACGCATCGACAGAATGCTGCAACAGAAAGCCCAAGTCACCGAGCAGCAGCTCAAGAAGGCCCAAGCACAGGTAGAGAAGGCCTGAATTACAATCCCTATTCCATCATGTGTGTGTGTTTGTGATTCAAGCCGCAAAACTTGAACCCTGCACCAGATCACAAAGTCAGTCTGACAGGAAGTGAAACCCAGAGTTAAGTTACATGCTATTAAATTAACATACATACATGCCATTGTCATCAATGCTACAAAGATGTTGTAATGTTTCTCATTTGCACTCTATTTTTTTTCCCACTCAGCCTTATCATATTTGACTGTGATTGAGGATTAATTAAGTACATGAAGCAGCATTGTAATAATGATAATCATATAAAAACAATATCCCTGACCTGAAGTTGTCTTTAGAGTAACAGTCACTGGTGGGAAATACAGACTTCCGGTTTAACTCAGGGTCAGATAAGCTGGTAGCCTGTCTCGGATTGATTTAGTAGCCAAAACCCAATATCAGCTGTCAGGTCAGCTGCTGAAGTACCTTGTGAGTTTTGATCTAATGAAAATTGCTGGAAATTGTACCCTCTTTTTTTGGGTTCTGTAACCTGTTGTTGTAACCTTCTACTGCTCCAATGGTATCCTTCTTTATGTACCTTTGGATTTGCAGTCATCTCTCCCCACCCCAACAGCTGCAGAGAATTATATTATATCCCATCCAAGGGAAGTGGGCTGAGGTTTCCTTAGACAGGAAATCAGTCGTGTGACATTCCAATGATGTGAAAACATTGACATGTCTCTTGACAGATAATAAGGTGCCATTTTACATTTTCATCTTATAAATAAAAAGCTATGGATTGCACATACCTTTAGAGCTGTTTGAAATACCTATATCTAAAGGAAAGCTTACATAATGAAATTAACCTGTGAACCATATGGTTTGGTGATCTTTGCCATCATATGGTCTCCTCCCAGTACTTATTGTTTCCTGTCATTTTTTTTTTTGTTATTTTGGTTTCAGTATTTATGCATTTCGCATGTGGTATCTTTGATGTATTTGTAACATTTCCCAGTAAATTTAAGTTGTAACTTTGCTATAGCTTTGACACACTCCCATTTGTACAGGTGAGTCAATATAGCAGCTAACAATGGCTGAAGACACCTGGAGCCATGCATTTTGAATGATGTATTGGTAAGAAATAGCATCCCATCTAAAATTATAGTCCCATATCTCAATACACCATCCTAGCAAACATGGCAACTGATAAAGCAATCCAAGCCTGAAAATGGATGCTAGGGTTTGCCACTGTGGTATATGAAATGAGAGCAAGAAAGCAACAGCTGGAATGAACACTGTCATAAGTCCTTCCAAACCTCACTCAGGTGGAGAAGATGGCCGCCGTACTGGAGAAGGGACGGGATCTTGGGCGGGTCATCGTGCATGTGGACATGGATGCGTTCTACGCTGCCGTGGAGATGAGGGACTGCCCCGAGCTGAAGGAGAAGCCCATGGCTGTCGGGTCCATGAGCATGCTGGTGAGAGTCCATCGTGAAAGCTACCTCATATGAGTGTAGTTATCAAACACAACCCACAGAGAAGCCCTTTTGGACAATTTGAGGATGTGAAGTCCAGAGTTTGCTTGGTTTTGTACCATGTAAACGGAGTTTGTTTTTTAAAGACTCATCTTGAGCATGCTTGCAATGTCAACCAAACACTGTCTTCAGGTTTCATTTAATTAGTTGCTGGATAGTGCCGGGGATCAATAATAATAAAAAATCAACAGTTTTCTATGAGTGCATGAAAGTTAAGTGAGTAACAACTTCCTCAGAGCATTCTGAGTACTCCTTCTATTGAGCTTCCCCATTCTTATTATTTTGCATGTGTTTAATGTACACACCTTTTCAAGAATGAGAATTTGAAAAACAATGCACTTCATATTAGGTCTGTTGAGTTGGTTGAAACAAAGGTTTTAGCTCAATAAAGTTAAGTGAGCGTTCTGCTTTAATTGTTTTTTATTTAAAATTGTTGTGATGTGCCTCCTTTTTTCTGTAAGAGCTGAAATCTTCTTTTCTTGCCTTTGAGGGCATAATTGTACACCAAAAGGAAAAGACAAGTAGAATGTGAAACCCCAGACTGGTGCCTTTTCAGACCAGGCAGGTTTAAAGGAAAAACCACCAGGGAATATATGACAAAAGGCCTACTTCTTTCTTTAATTTTATCAGAGACATTTTTGTGGCTGGACCGTCCTCTTTGTTTATCCTGTTCACTCTTCAGAAGTGTGAACCCTTGATGTGATAACGTTGCTAAGCTGTTAGCTGGTGTTTCTTGTAAACATTTAATTTCCATTACAATGAAGTCATCTTTTTAATCCACACTGGGTTTTCTTCTCTGGCTCCCCAGAATGTAACTTCAGCCCAGCAATGCGGAACACTGACTTTCACTCACTTTTTTTTTTTTTTGTTTTCCAGTCAACTTCCAATTACCACGCCCGGAAGTTTGGGGTTCGTGCTGCGATGCCTGGCTTCATCGCCAAGAAGCTTTGCCCCAACCTTGTCATCGTTCCACTCAACTTTGACAAGTACCGGGCGGTGAGCACAGAGGTAGCAACCCCCTACCCCCTACCCCCCCCCCCCGATTCTCTGAACTTTTGCTTATTTACCCACTGTTGTCATGGCACCCCCCCAGAACAACAGAAGGCCTTTTCTTTCAGCCACATCATCTGGTTAGTTCATGAGTTCATACCACTGTGTTCCTTTCCCAGAATCTGTATCATGGAGATAGAAAACAGATAGAAGTAGACTGATATAATGAATCCTCCTCTGTTACCATGTATCTTCTTTTAGGACTTCAGTCCATTTTCTTCAGTCTCAACACTTCTACAGTCCTTATGTGCATTGGATCTCTCTGTTTTCATCTGTGAATTAACTCCCCAAAGTGCATATAAGACTCACAGATAAATTAATGCAAACAAGCTTCTCATAATCAGATGAGTGCACTGTCCTAATTTCGACTCAGCAGTTAACATTTATTCAGGCATTTATTTCGATTTTATTTGGTAGTGAGAAATGTGTCCTCTCCCATGCCTTTCATGGTCTTTAAATATTTAAGAGAGTTTGATCCATTTATAGTGAAAGAATGATGAAGCATCCCTTTTAAAAGTTCAGTCATCAACACTGGGCTTAGTGGACTGGGAAATTGGAAGGCTTTAAGGTTTGATTTTCTGTAATACTGTGACACACACCATAAACACACACACACACACACCCATTTGCCATGAGTGGGTCCTAGTTGTCATATAAAAGCCAGATTCCTTTTGCCAGCATTTAAACATTCAGAGTTTCAGCAGTTTGTCTCACACACACACAGTAGAGTGGCATACAGTAAGCTGGCTCAACAGCTGCAGATGGCTGGCTGTCAGCTCGAGAGCGGAGCGCTCAGCTGGGAATGTGGGAGGGCCGGGCCAGGCCAAGCCTTTTTGGCTTTGTGTTACCTTGTTATATTGGATTACTTTAACATCTGAGCTGCACATCTGCTCTCGGCGGTCAGCCTGCCCCACCAGCCCCACAGAGATGACTCAGCGCCCCCAGCGGAAGCTGTGTCCCAAAGCTGATTTTAGAAATGAGATTTCAAAAAAATGAGGGAGTGAAAGTGCTCTTTACTCCCCCTCCTGGCAGTTTAGCACAGTACACTGATTTATGTTCGCTGGCTTGCATCAGATTTCAGTGTGTCTTACTATGTGTGCCTGCTTAATGATTTTGTGTAAGTGAAATTTGGTTTATTTGTGGTCTGCATGTGAGTTTGGGTGTTGGCAGCTGTCATATGGCAGGCATGTGTGTTGGTCTTGTTATGGTTCAGTTCTATGAATGTGTCTGTTTGTGCGTGTTTGCTTGTGTCCTGTACGTGTATGTTTATTTCTATACATGCTTGTTTTTATGTTGCCTGTACATACATTTTGGTGAGCATTGCATAGCTGGAAGCTTGTGTGTGTTCAAAATCGTGTCTTTGTGCATGCATGCATGTGTCTTTTTGCGTATACATGTACATATGCATTTGTGTATGTGTATGCATTCTGGTGTGTATTTATATGTTTGTGTTGTGTGATTATCTGCATGTGTAATTTATGTTAGTGTTTGTATATGTGTGAGTGTGTGTATGTGTGCCTGAGTGCATTTCTGTTGGTTTTTGTACACGTGCATGTGTTTATGGGTGTCTGTGTATGTGTTGTTGAAGGCCATGACTCCACTGTTCCAGTTTAAGAGTTCAGGAAAGTGTGGCACTAATCCCAGTCGGCAGTATTGACATTACTGAACTTGGACTGAGTTGGCTGGACTGCTGGAGAATGTATTAAACCCTTTGCAGTCCCTCTGTTACTCTGTTTATGCTGTAGCGTAATGACCCAGCTCTGTCTTTTCTGCATTTTGGCTTTAATGATCACCTAAATACTATTTCATTTACCCTTTTTGTCTGGGATGTTTAAAAAAAATTATACACTTTTATATTCTATCACACTGTGGACATGTTTTATTTATTACACAAGAAATGTATTATTGAATCACATACTTGTTTTCTGTCTCCATATTATATTTTTTATGTCAGAGCCATATATGGGAACATATGTACACACAAATACTTTATGTATCTTGTGTTGTTCAAGCATACAATAGACATATGAGTGTCCTTCTAGTAACACCTGTCATCTTCAGTACAAGATATTTGTTTTTGAAAACCATTGTGATGTGTTACATTTGCTGTGGGACAGTAATGTGAAAGGATGCCCCAGCGGTGGTCTCAGAAGGTGAAACACATTTATCGGCTTTCATGAGAATCCATGACCACCTAAAGCAGAGGTTATTTTCCCCTGAGTGACAGTTGTGTACAATTATTCCCAGTAGGTGAAACACATTATTCCACAAGTGTCACCTTTGGACGGAGCGGGAATGACTGTGAACTTGGTTCATGTATTCTTTCATTCTGCTGAAAATAACCAGCAAGTTGCCTTAGTGACCCAATAACACAGACGGATGAGAAGCAGGGGAACTTTGTAATGTCAAATAAGGCCAGCTGCTCTGCACGGATCATACCGTGACAGGCCTGCAAATATTTGCCCTGCTCTTTTCAGCTGCAGAATTTTCACACTCTCAGGGGACCTCATTAATCATTTCAGTCCAGCAGACGGATATACATGTAATTCATCTCTTTAAATTTCTTCCTCTTTTTTTTTTCGCTCGAGGTGCGTGAGATTTTTGCGGAGTACGACCCCGATTTCCTGCCCATGAGCCTGGATGAGGCGTACCTGGACATCACCGAACACTTGAAGCGGCGGCGGGACTGGCCAGAGTCCATGCGGACGCATCCTGTCGGAAGTACGTTTCAGCAGATTGTCCAGGCCCCATCGACATAAGCAGAAGGAGGGGCCTCATGCGCACAGTCTCTGCACTGACTTAGCGGCTGATCATCACATGACTATGTGTTATCCAATAGTACATTATTTCCATCAGATCCATGAAACTTGTCGTTTACCTGTATAAGATAATGGTGAAGAAATTAAGTATTTCTAATGAGAGTTTTACCCCAGGTCTAATATATTGAACTTACTCATGAGTTTGCTTTCAGTATGAGCACCAGTGAGATAGAGTGTCTCTTTCTCATAACGGGGTCATTATGTAATGTTCATAATGTACACATCATAAACACAATGTGTCAGCATTCGTCTTCGGTGAAAATAACTAGTTTTTATCCAGACCACAAATACTGCATTGCAGCATTCTCATAATGTGAATTAGGAGGTGTTGTGTCAGTGAACCACTTTGAGTAGCTGTCCCAGAATCCTGTATCATTGATATCAGTGATCATTATGTGACACAGTTATCACACGTGAGTCCCAGTTAATTGCTTGGCTGCAGTTCACCCTGGTAAAAAGGGTGCTTCTTTTTCATGCATGTGTCAGTCATAAAAAAATGGTAACACTGAGTGCACTGTTCCTTGTCTACTAAACTGAAAGTAGGAGGCAATACTGACATTTGATATGAATAGTGTAATCAAGCAGCGGTGATCTTTCTGCTGCCTCTGCATGAAATATGAGTTGAAATGACTGTTAAAATATGTTTATAGGTCAGTGTGCCAATAATTGGTCTTTAAAAGACTCATGGTTGCATTTCAGATTTAAGCTTATGCATCAGCATTCAGTTCTCTGTAATGGTATTGCGGTCACTATGTCACTCAGACCATTGTGGGACCATTAACAGTGGGTTATGTTGCATTACGATAAATCGATTGGTTGGCAAATAATTTATGTCATAAGTATTTGCAGTGCGAGGAGCAATGTCGGCTACAATGTGCAAATTATATTATGATATTTTTTCCCCAACAGATCATGCACTAATGTTTAAAGGATCAGAGTTACACCCAGTACAAAAAGGCCAAAGAGGATTAATTTGCAGGTGTGCCTGCCCTCTCTCCTCTGCAGTTCTCCTGAAATTACAATAGCGCACTGACTGTAAACACAGAGAGAAACGCCTCGAAGACCATCTCCAAATGAATTAAATACAGGATTAACGAGTCTGAACATTTTCCACAGGACAGTTTTGATAGGGAATTATTTTTGCACAAAGCCTTCTTCTTGTAAAAAAAAAAAAAAAAACCCAGTGAGAAAGAAATGGCTCATATAAAATTAAGAAGTGTAATCCTTCTCCAGCAAGCCCAACAAAAGGAGAATCTGTCTTCTATCAATGCGCACAAAAGGCTTACAATGTATACTTTGTGTGGGGTTTCCGTTTTATTACTGCTCAAGGTCTGTGTGGTGGAAAGTGAATCTGAGGAGATTAAAAGGGCTCGGGTCTCTTTCTCTCTGAAGGCAAGGGCAAAGGCGAGGGGGAGGGGCTCCAGGACGAGACAGAGGCTGATGGATTGTCCCCGGTCCTGTTTGACGACAGCCCCTCCTCGACCCCCGATGGAGGTGCGGAGGTGTTCGGGACGAGCGCAGAGGAGGCGGTACGGGAGATGCGCTTCCGTATCGAGCGGAGAACCACGCTGACCGCCAGCGCAGGTGATGTCTTGCTGCCATCATCCCTATTTCATTTAAATAAAATCGCTCTGCTCCTACCTGATTGATACTTTCTGATGATTTAAAATTCAGACTTGGTTCCACTCTTACGTTCTAGAATTTAGGTTTTGTTATATTTTGATGATTCTGAATTTAGACTTCACTCCATTCAAATGGTGAAGACCTCACTTCTGTTGAAAGCTGGTGGTATGATGTATGGTTGATTTCAAACAGTACCTTGAATCTGTATGCATCAGCATTACTATACATAGTGTTAATGGTTCCATATTTGTTGAAGGCATCGCTCCAAACACAATGCTGGCCAAGGTGTGCAGTGACAAGAACAAGCCGAACGGGCAGTACAGAATCCCAGGAGAACGACAGACTGTGATGGACTTCATCCAGGACCTCCCCATCCGCAAGGTGGGCCGCATCCTGTACCCATAGAGCCCAATAAAGGGCTCTCATTAGCAGCTACATCGAGCCTCATCGCAAACTTCATCTGTCACTGTGATGCTTTGGCCACCTAGCTAGCACAAACCATGGCATGATTTTTCACAATGAAATTTAACAGCATTATAGCACTGGCTTGCACCCCATACTTTCCAGTTGCATTTTAATATTTCCAGATAATGTTCATGTAGAAGGTTCAGAGGAGCATCCTGAAAGTTGTAACAATGTTTCCTCAAACTAATGTTTTAAACATTTTATGGCACTCTTTTGCCGAGTACACAGGTGCTAAACAAACATTCTTGATATGCTGCAGGTGCCAGGGATAGGGAAGGTGACTGAAAAAATGCTGGGAGCCTTGGGGATCACAACCTGTTCCCAGCTGTACCAGAAGGGGGCACTGCTCTCCCTGCTTTTCTCCGAAACCTCCTGGCATCATTTCTTGCAGATCTCTCTGGGCCTGAGCTCCACGCACTTGGAAAGGTCAGCCAGTTAATTGTAAAACTAAGACACAATAATACTGAAGATTATTTGTACAGCACCCTTCAGAGAGCACTCTCAGAGGTGCTTGAGAAAGGGTATGGAAAACAAGTGCACAATTACCCAATAGGCAAAAGCTGTCATCTCTTTCTAAAACTGAAAACACACATTGTTCATTTAGAACGTATAGCATGACATGTTAGAGGAGGTTTCATGATACGTTTTAGAAGAATAACAGAGACGTAAGCTAAAAATCATGTTGGCAGCTTCTTCATTGTAGAAATAGAAGAAATACACTTGAGATTAAAAACAATAATTTTTTTTGTAACAGGGATGGTGACCGGAAAAGTATGAGCACAGAAAGGTACAGTAAATATTTTATGTTTTCCATGATGTGTTACATTGATTGATAAACCATGCAGTTTTCTCTCGACTTAACATCCAAAGTTGATCATTATCAAAGAGCAGGTACCCCATTCCCTGTGATAGATGTGCATCTGATTCTGCACACAAAAAGCACAAATGCAGATGAAGTCTTTTGTTTGTGGGCAACAGAATTTGGAAATCAAGCAGCGTTTAACTTCTCTTTCATTGTACGGTAAACTGCTACTTACCCCATTGCATGCTGACTTCTGTTTCCCTTTTCAGAGTAGGACCGCTGATTTAGGATCATTTTTTCTTTTTGCTCCAAATGATAAGGTTGTGACATGGACAGGGAGAAGTGATCCTAGATCAGAACTCCTGCTCATAAATGAATGTGAATGCAGGCCCAGATCTCACATAATACCTTATTTTCATTAACTGGAAGTAAATTCTGTTTTATAGTACAGAATCTTTTAAATCATGTCCTGCAAAGGCAATGCACGGTGAGCAAATGACATTTGAGTTGGCAGGACCTGCTCTTTGTCAACAGTAATTTGGCCACAGCATGGGATTTTATGATGTGCTCACAAGCTAAGCCCCTCGTTCAGATAGGCAAGGGTGGGTTCTGTTCAGTGCAAACACTGCACATTTTTACTGGAGTTCAAGTTCAGCCTACAGCTCCATAAAACAGACATGCTGTCTTCTTCCTTATAGGTAAATAACTGCAACTCTTCCAGTTATATTCACATTTAAATGTAACCATTTAGCAGATACCTCTATTCAGAGCAACTGGACAAAGAAAGTGTATGCAATAGGTTTAGGCAAAGTAGAGATGATACCACATTGTTTGTGTCACATCCAGTAATTGTCATTATAGTAATTTCCATTTGTCCTGCTCAGTGACCTAAGATAAAAATGTATATGCCACCACAGTTGACTGATCCTTGCGACGCTATTGCTGTAATGTATTATTGCTTTATAACGTATGTCTAAAGTGACTTTAAAGGTCTTTGTGGCAAGATACACGAACTGCATATCATGGGAGAGACAAGGATTCAATCATTTGTCCATAAATTTGTCTTACCAATAGTTGTTTTTCCCTTCACATACACAGTTTGGCGAGGTAATTTTTGTGATTGCAGTGGAAAGTAACCAACACCTGCTATTAATTTTGAGTCAGAGTTAAGGACATGTTAATTGAATGCAGACTGTGTTCTTGTAGTCACAGATTTACGGGTTTTGGTATTAAGATCAGCCATCTGTAACTTGTGGTGTGTTATTGTGGTACCTGTTCAACTCCTGCAGGACGGTTGGGGAGATTAGCAGTGTGGAGGACCTGTATGAGTTGTGCCGGGGACTCTGTCAGGACCTGGCTCAGGACCTAAAGAAGGAGGGCTTGAAGGTAAGGCAAAGCTGCACACCATAATGACAAGCAAGATTCTTCTATGTGAAAAACAGAACCCAGTGCAAGCGTTTGGTTGGACATCATTTGGCCCATACAGTATCTATTGAAAACATCTGTTAAATTACGTGTAATTCTTTCCAGAGCCTCTTTAATTACCATTTAATGTTGAACAACACATGTTAATTTTTTAGTTGTTATCATTCAAATGAGAACATTTGAATGGGCACTGTATTGTATTTTAGGAAAGACTTCTTGGCTTTGACTACAGTGCAATATATTTCACATCTCCATCCTCTGACAAGCAGCGCAGTAGATGCGCGCACGTTCCAAGTTACCGTTGTAGTTGTCATATTTGGTGGAATTTACGTGCAGTGTTTCCATTTTTCAGAGAAACGCCTGTCAGTTCCAGCCCTGTGAGTTTTGTCCTGATGTCAACTCTAATACATTGCTGACAGGGCGTGTTTTGTTTGCCTCTGTGAGGCCAAGTGGAAAAGAAAAGAGAATACAAATTGGAAAGAAAACGCTGAGGAGGTGTATTATCCGATAGCTTCATTAATGCTCAGCAGCTGAGCTGGTAACACAAGCCGCTGTAGTGAAAACACATTTGTACTCACAAATGGGACAGAAAAACAAACTATGTATAGGAGCACAGTAAACACTGAATCTAATGCCCAGCAATAGAAAAGAGCAGCAACTTTGATCTTGAGCTGATTATTTTTTATGGTGTGGTTATTTAGAAATGTGTATTGTGTAGCCATAACAACTGTGCTCAAAATCACTGAGTCATTTGAATACAAACTGTAGCTTTTCAGATCTGCTCACCACAACCCAATGAAAGCTATTGGTGTGTCCACCTGTGTCAATTCAGTAATGTGTTTATGGCTGTGGCATTGTAATGAATATTACCACATGCCTCAACATTTTTTTTTGTACTTTTTTTTTATAAAAGAGCAAAAGGAAGTTG
This sequence comes from Albula goreensis, assembly GCA_022829145.1. NCBI lineage: Eukaryota > Metazoa > Chordata > Actinopteri > Albuliformes > Albulidae > Albula > Albula goreensis. Next base: position 11,059,597 of record CM040744.1, read on the forward strand.
AAACTAAATTAAAACCAAGTTGCTTCTGAGGTCTTCCCAGTATGTTTTTGGAAGACATCACATCCTTCAAACCTGGAGGTAAATTTGTGATGTAGTGCCTGGATTGCGAAATTCTATTGCATTGAGATAATTGTTCATTACAACCCGCACATTTCCTGTTTTATTTCCTGTCTTTTTTTTGTTCTTTGCTAAATCAATTAATGTAACTAATTTCACATTATGGTGCAGGAACAGGAACATATTGGTGCAGCACCACTATAACATTCTATAGAGCGTACCCTGAGCTTCACTGATAGGAGGTTAAAATGCAACACAGTAAAAACAGTTCTTTATAATTTGGTTTAGGGGCTTGAGCAGGTGTTGTGCAGATTGTAGGAGTTCTTGAATTATAGGTAAGTAGTGAAACAAATCAAATAGACTGTGGATTCTCAGTGCGAGTCCCTGAACACTGGCCGTCAGTCATCCATTGTGTCCTGTTCTCAGCTTGCTTGTATATTTCATCCCTGCTCCCAGTATATCACATTGTAGCCACAGCTCAATAGACCACAGTGATAGCAGAAAAATAGACTGTTACATTTGCTGCAGCCTCTGCTCCTGCAGCCTAATGCTCAATCTCTGATAAGTCATCTGAAACATGTACTGTTTTGCTTAGGTAGCCTGCAATCTGATTGGTGCTCTTATAGGTTTTTGGGGGTTAGCTGAGGTAGTTATCAATACATACCCCTGTCTTGTATTTCTGCATTCCCTTGTTGCAAACATAATTTATAGATGTATAGAGAAAATAAAAAATTGAGAAACTAATTGCAAGCTTTGGTGTTTCACCTGTGTTTGGTTGGTATGGACAAATTTTGCACAGTGGTTCAGCTGTAATTTGTATTTCCTTAAATTATTATGTTTATCCAAGTGAAGTAGCTCAGTTTAGCAATATTTGCCAAGACATTGTACTGGACTAGGAAAAGAAACAAGTTTTGTGTTGAGTGGAAGGGTATGAGCCAAGTTTTGTGGTTCTTCTGTAATAAATTCCTCACCAGAGAATTCTATGGTTCTGAATGTCCACTTCTAGTTGGAGTCATATACACTGCTGTGATTTGTCAGAGTAATATACAAAGCACACATTCCATAGCATACCCAGGTAAGTGTTTTGTTGGACTGATACCCGCAGTCAGGCCCTAGAAACATCCAACAAGGGATGGGGTCAGTTCCATTTGAATGCAAAACGAATAAAAAGTTTTTAAAAAAAGTTTCTGTTAGTTAAATTTAATGTAATTTCCTGAACAGACTAGATTGAAAATGGAATTGGCTCCATCCCTGCATCTAATCCAAAACTGTCTGTGGCTTTTTAACATTTTTTCTCAGAGGCCGGTTATTCCCTGGTGCCCTAAAACTCCGGCCTGTCCACCTCCTCAGTAAGGTGTAACATGTGGACCACCACAGGCTTGTGGGCGTAGCTTGACATAGTAATTACTCTTGGGCCTGGGCTGCTAGTCTGGCATACAGATGGGCAGGCGGCCATGGCAGACGCTGGGAGGCTGAGCAGCAGTGGTTGAATGAGCGATGGTCGATGCAGACAGAAGCTGGAGGTGTGATAGCGACTGTGATTAAAACACGGAGACAGCTTAAGGCAGAGGGCCAGGGTAACTGGCAGGTGTCTCCTTGCCATGGTCACATGGTAGGGCTGTATGGTTGTGTAGGGCCCACAGTTTCTCTGACATGTTTACCAGATGCATTTTTAAGGCCCGTTTATGTGGCATTTTTGCCACCACCCAGAACACCCAGTTTAAAATCTGAATTTTTAATCTTTGATACATTATTTGTACCTGGATGGTATTCAAAACCCGAGTCAACACACTTTTTGTCCTATTCAGCATTACCCTTTTGAAGTTCATAGCTGAAACACATGCTTTTTAAGATTTTCTTAAATTTAAATACTTTCTCTACATTTTCTTTTTTTTTTAACCCCGATTTTTCCAACCCGAATGTTCAACCGAACTTGTTGATCTCACCGCAGCACTCGCACTGACAGCTGTGAGAGGAGAAGTCGTGCACTCCTCCAATTCACGCCCAAGCATGTCAAGGAGAGCGCTATTGTGTTGAGGCCAACGGGAGTTAGGCCGACCTCCCCCGTGTCGAACCCTGGCGAGGCTGGCCAATTGTTGCTGGCCATAGCTGGGAATGGAACCCCCGACCTCAGGACCTGTGGGTGGCAATTTATCCCACGAGCTGCTCAGAGGCCCTACTTTCTCTAAAATACTAGCTAAAGTCCTTCAATCATGGTGCCAGGACAATGCACCAGATCTTTTTCCTTTTTAATGTTTTGGAAGGCAGGAGGTCCCCCACTCTTCTATAGCTGTTACAGAGACAGATTAGGCCTGAAACAGAGCAGGGTTGGTTAACCCACTCGGCTGACAAGGGGAGGAGCCGGTAACCCTGCAACGTTGCGCTCCCAGCCGAAGCCAACCCTGTAATTACAGCCCAGTCTCGGCCTATCTCAGCCCAACGACTCCCACAACCGCGCTTACCTTTCTGCTCACGTACCGAGCGATGCAAGTGTGACGGGAGGACCAGCTGCTTGCCACTCTCTGGCAGGGGGATTCTTCCCCCCTCTCCCCCTCATACTGTACCAGCTGGCAGCAGGCTGGGACGGCCCCCTTGCCAGCTTGTTAGCCAACCCCTCTCAAGGATTTTTGGGAACCAGGAGGTTAAAAGGGACACAGAAGGTGGGATGGCAAGAGCGTTGTATCATGAACCAATCTGGCAACTGGGAAACAGATTGAGTGCATCTGAGGGAAAGTGCGATTGATACTCCAGATTCTGGGCAGCTCTAAATGCATTAGATAACGAGTTTCTCACTGCAAAGAAAGCCCCTTTTGACCTCAAATAGTAGCTATGTCTTTTGACTTCACTCATTTATATTGTGTAGAGGAGTGAACGAGAACCCTTTTTTTGGGTTATTCAAAGGTTTGATTGTGGAAACTTGCCGATGAATAGAAGTGGCATAGTGCCTTGACTTAGTTTCCTATAATACCAATTGTTCAACGACAGTGATGTTAAGCTTTCGTCTGACATGCAGTGTAAATGTATTCCATTTATGGAAAAACAGGGATTGTCAATCTTTATATAAATTTGTATTTTCTAGGCCATAGCTGAATGGATATGGTTCTTAGGTGAAGACATTTTGTCTATTTTGATGCAAATGCAGTTCCTTGACAATGGAGCATTTGTGACAGTATTCACTGCCCTTTGATGTACCAGAACGTGTTACTTACTGTCTTTCACTTTCTTTGTATTGCAATGAGATTGCCTCAGATTGCTGGTTTCCTACAGGGATAGAAACGGCTGTTCAAACCAAGCCCTTTTATGTGGTGAAGAGTCTGAATGATGGCAGCTTGCAGAAGACACATTTTTCTCCAATCCACCTAGCAGTATTACTGCAAAATTGCAATTTAGCTGTGATTTCCCCTCCAAACCTATAGTGTGAAACCATTTATACCAAACCAACTCAGGGACTCTGCACTGCTTTATAAAGTAAAAATGGGAGCATTACAGTTTGTTCAGAAAGCCATTAACGTTTTTTTTTAATGCAGTAGAAAAGGTACTGAAGGATAGGCTGGTTCTCTTTGTCACACCTTTCATGAGAGTGACAAATAGAACCTAACTTTTTAAATCGCCACATCAGTCCAACAAAAAGAGCTGGTAATCTGTTCTCTTCGATAGTTGTTCTGAAGTGGCCTTTTCTTTTAGGGCAAGACGGTAACAGTGAAGATGAAAAACGTAAACTTTGAGGTGAAGACCAGAGCCTCCACCCTGTCCTCGGTGGTGTCCAGGGAGGAGGAGATTTTTTCCGTGGCTAAGGATCTTCTGAAAGCGGAGATCGACAACGTCAGCCCTCACCCACTGAGACTGAGGCTTATGGGTAATTTCACTTTTTTGAGGTTAAACAGACGATTGTTGTTTTGCACTAGTCATCTCATTAGTTTGCAGCCCACATTGTGTAACACTCCTTGCCCTATTTTGTCTACCATCCATACTCGTCATGGCAGAATGATTAAAGATGACCATAATCGGTGTATCGTTGTTTTGAAAAACTTCAATTTTGTTGATGTGTTTGTCAGGGCAAAGTTCATTTTCATTCAATTTGGAATATACCCATTGCAGCAAAATTACCGTCACATTCATCTTGTTTGAAATGAATGCCACGCAGTTTTGTAATTAACATGAAAACAATTATTCAAGGTTTTTGCTTTCTTTGAACTGTCGTTTGTGAGCTTGAACAATTAAAATAGTCCTCTCAGTCTATCAGTGGTTGGTCTTTAACCTCATTGTCTAACTATCTTGTCTGATTGTAACATTGTGCACTTATTTTTCGCCAGTGAAAGGTAAACTGGATTAACACAGCCATAATTTATTATTTGATTTTCTTCGCTGAAACTGACAGCACTGTATTTTCCTAATCACTAAGCGCTCCAGATAATACCTGCGTGGCTACATTAATACTTCCCTGCATTCAATGGAAAGCACCGCGATGCGTCGTCCCGCATTGATCCCGAGTGAGCTGCGGAGTGAAAAATCCAGACCCCACCACTCAATACGCCCTCCATGCCGGTGTAAAATGTGTCTCTTAGCGTTTGTGACACCAGATTGATTACAGCACAGTAGCTGATGAATAACTCCATCAATCAATAATGCGGCGTGTCCTCTCTAATCACACATTTCACAGTCCGGGAGACGCAGCTGCGCCGAAAATCTGCCCGGGTTTTAATCGCAGCGACGCTAGGATCAGGGAGATCAGATCATTCATCCACTCAGCTCAGCAGGAGGCTGGCCTTTGTGAACAGCGCAGTCAATAAGAAACGGTTGAACTGCACATTTTACAGCTTAGGTCTGCATTTGATGTTTTTGGTGCATTTGATTACTTCAGTGTTATTGTACTGTCAGTTGTTTTAGCTTTTAAGTGAAGTTTGCAATTAAATTGTGAAACTACCTCTCAACTAACCTCGAACAGAATTGTGATAACTCGGGAATACATAAGGGCAGGCATTTGATATAACATACTCTGTGGTCATTTATTGTTATGAATATAAGCAAGCTGTATATTACCATGAAATTGATTTATGTCTTATTTGTGGACTGTGTGTGTGTGTGTGTGTGTGTGTGTGTGTGTGTGTGTGTATACCTTCAATGATTTTTGTTGTTCCCCTTTAACTAATCTGGTAAAAAAAAAAAAAAAAAATCCAAATCATCTGTCATATTATCATATTGGTATTTTATTATCCCCTCCTGATAATTTTGAACACTTTGGTCACAATAAGATTCTGTAACACTTGAAATGGTTCCGGTGCATGTAGTATTTTTAATAAGTGGAGTGCTATATAATAGAAAACATCACAACCCTTGTCACAAACATACATGAACATATATGATGTTGTGACTAATATAATGCTTGTAATGGCATGCTTCATAGCCTTTGTCCAGGTGTTATAAGCTTGTAACATTGTAAATGCATGTATATGGCAAGCTCTATGGCCTTTGTGTAGAGCTTATAAGAATACCGTGTAGACTCACTTCCAGTAAAGTTAGTGTGTATGTTCAGGACTTGGGGTTTTGACTAAGGCACCGCATGGGGCACTGCTTGTTTTTCAGTGAGCAGTATTTGATTTATTCACTTAGAAATGCAGTTGAGCACAAAAGCAGTCAAACAGATTGTTTGATAAAGGCTTGCGACTCAGTAATGAAGTGCCTTTTGAAGTGAGTTCATTCGCTCCTCTTATCTCTGTCAAGGGGTTCGAGTGTCTGGATTTGTTAACTCAGATGACAAGAAGCCCCTCCAGAAGAGTATCATCAGCTTCCTGCAGTCTGGCAGGTCTTGTGGGGTGCATCTATCGGGGGCTCCGGTACCTCAAAATGCCCCAGCCATGGTGGCTCAGCCCAACCCCCATCACGCCCGAGCTCTGAAGGAGGCAGACGCCCCCCACACTGTGACCCAAGAGCCCAGAACCAGCCCAGCCAAGCTGGAGGGGTTTCCCCGAATCCTCGGCCGGCCCAGGGAGGAGGGGCAGCAGTCGTTCTTCCAGAGGGCTCGCGCACAGAGGCTTCAGCAGCAAGCTGGGCAGGCCAGCCCCCCAGAGCCGAGAAACACCCCCGCCTCCCAGCTCAGCAAACCACAGCCTTCCACTTCCAGGGGACCAGAGGAGTTCTTCACCTGCCCAGTGTGCTTCCAGGAGCAGAAGACCACCAGCCTGGGCAGCTTCAACAGACATGTGGATGAGTGCCTCAGCGGAGTGTCCACTGGGCAGAGTGAGATAGACGCAGATGGAGGACCAGAGACAATAGTAGTGGATGAGGACAGTAGCTCGCAGGACAGATGGATTCAGCCTAAAGCAGCCATTGCTCTGAGCAATGTAGATGCCAGAGCAGGTAGCATGGCCTGCCAGAAAGCCTCAGGAACGGATAGCAGCAACCAGCCCACGCCATCTGGTTCACACACCCTGAACGGGTCTGGCTGGAAAACTACAGGGAACAGCAGAACTAGTACTCACAGTCACTTCCAATTTGATTTTAGAGATGGAAATTCAAGCAAGGATGCTAGCGTGTGTGTTGCTGACCCTGTTGGGCATGTAATAGAAAATGCAGAAAGAAAACCTCTAGGGAAGACTGTGGTCTCTGCAGGCCCCAAACTGACCTGTCCTGTATGCAACATGCAGCAGGACACCAGCGACCTTGCCCTCTTCAACAGACACGTGGACGTCTGCCTCAACCAGGGCGTCCTGCTGGAGCTCGGGGGAAGGGTGGTTTCCCACCACACCAATGTCACAACTGGCACAAAGGTCAAAGGTCAGTGTAACATTCTGCTCGTACCTGTACTTACTACTTGCTTTAAGTAAAACTTAAAGGTAAACTTAATGTGAAGATTACAATTCAGTAATTTTGATCAAAAGGACAAATTCTTAGTGATCCTAGTGTTTTATTTAAGACTAACCAGACAATGAATATGCAGTAATGATATTTTAAATATATATGTTTAATGTAAAATATTTCCGTCTGGATTGTATCTGTAGAAAATTGGACTCGACAAATTCTGGATATAATTGTGTTCATTTGCCAATGGAAATTGCACTAAAATGAGGCTGGGTAGTTTGCCTAGTCTCTAAAAGAGAATGGAGTTGCACAAAGACCAAATAGAGAATTAAAGTAAATCAAGCTTCACAGAAGATTATCCAGGGCTGGTACAGTATTGAAAGCCATTGCTTTGGTTTCTTTTTTTCAAACCAAAATTGTTCTCAGTGTGTTCATTTCAAATGTACTTGTGCGGTACTAAGGTCTAAGACATCATTTCCCTGTTCCTTCCAAAGAAAACTCAGGGCATCTCACTACCACCTGCTCAGAAGTTGCTTGTTAAATCAATCCCCCCCCCCACCACTTTCCAAGTTTAATCTCAATAATAGTAGAGACGTCTTCAGAGTTTCTGTTTAACCGTATTGCGTTACATAACTGAAGTCCTCATATTTTCAAATACAGAGTGTTCAAAGTGCCCTGAAATGATAGTCTGTATCATTGCTACATTTTCTGAAGGAAAAAAAAAATCTCTCTGTAACTCCTTCCCCCAACTGACTGAATTAAATTCACCAACACTCAGAATCTCTCCTCAGGGAAACAGGATACCACTCAGACAGCACCAAAGCCAGGGAGTAAAAACAAAAGGTAAGACGTCAGCAAACTTGTCCGGGGTGTGCTTCAGAGCTGTGTCAATTTGAGGTGGAAATTAATTTGGAGGGGAAAAAGTGGGCTGAAACTGGGGGGCTTAAGTGAACGTTCCAGCATAAAGACATAATTTACATTCAGAAGGGTGGTGACTGTAGATTCATGTGTCATTGCTCTTTCAGTTAAGTCTCTTTGTGTGTTCTGGTCTTTTTTCAGGCAGGGGTCTCCACCTCCTCACCCCTCCAAGAAAGCCAAAGTCAAGGGCTCCAGGAACACCATTGACAAGTTCTTCAGGTGACACTCAGGAGAGAGACCACAAGCTCACCTTGAGAAACAATGATGCTGCTGACGACAGACTTACACATTTGAATCATGGGATACCCATATCAGGTGCATGACTGTCATTGGAAAATAACTATATTATATATATGGAGGCATACTCTGTATCAGTGGGTTTACATCCAGATAACCCTTGGTACATCTGAGATTTTTTCTCCTATTCTCTTTCTAGAAAAATATTCAGAGACACCCAATAGTACTTACTGGTACAAGGCAAAGATCAGCGATGCAGAATAATAAACTATAATAGATTATCACTATTGGAAACTGCAAAAGAAAGAGGTTACACTCTTTCCTAACTTTTTTAGTAAAATGATTGGGTTTTAATTGTTTTCATTTAATTTATCAATTTAAATTATTGTCATATTGCTTTTATTCTGACTAAATGTGAAGCAGTGTCTTCTAATATATGAAGGCCATTTACAGTCATAAGCAGTATCAGTCAGTGCTTATATGTAAAGCAGTATGATCTAAAGTATCTATCTAAAGTAGTATGATAGCTATCATGGTAATATCCACATTTGCAGAATGGTAGTGATTCTAATGAATTGCATTGGGTGCGTAGATTCATTGCACATTGCTGTAGGCCACATATTGCACATGCTTGCAGGGTAATGCTGCCATACACACAGGGTGCAATACAAAGTTAAAACATTCAAGCTTAATGCATATTTGAGTGACTAGCATTCCCTTGGGTGTCCTCAGTGTGAAAACAGGGCCCGCTCCTCATCCGTCTCACCACAAGACGCTAGCGGCTACATCGATGGTTTATGTCTCTCAGTTGCTAGGGCCTCGCACAGCTGGAGCCTGGTGTCCCTCCTCTTCCACAACATGGGCAGAAATGCATGCTGGTAAGGGGGAAGGGACTTGTGTTACCATTATATCTGGAGCGGCGAACAAAGCTTTCCAAATCTGCTCTTTTTATTATATCTCTGTATTTACCTCAGGCTTTTAAGATTGGTCTTCTGTGAGAGGTAGTTTTAATAACAGTGAATGAGTTTGTTGACATGACTTTGACTTTTAATGAAGATCAAGCAGCTGTAGCAGGTTGCAGTGAGGACCCAGCATGTAATGAGGTGTATAAAATACCCCACTTCAACGTTAGCCTTAATTTCAGCCTTTATGCACTGCTGCATCAATTAAAGACATGCTGCTATACCTAAGTTACTTGCATTTGGTTTTAATGTATTTGTTTAATTGATTGTATTTCTTTTTGAATGTTTATGCACTTTCACTTTAAGTGCCCTAAGGTTGGAGTAAGTAATTTATTTGACTTGTAAGCCATTTTAATTGAATATACATTTGTTACTCACTGATGTCTTAAATAATTAATCTCACATAATTGTAAATATTGCATTGCTATTTAGATTGCATAATTCATCCAAAAAATGTGGTCAAGAGATATTTTAATATGTCAAATAATGATAAAATGGTGTTGACCAAACAATGTTACTAGCCCATCAATATTTATGGTTCTATTTAATGAAGATGGAAGTGTGCGTTTTTATGTATGTAAACAATAATGGCTAAGTTTGAACTGTCTGTATGGAAATGTAATAAATAATTTGCTCATCTGACATTTCTCTGATGGCGGTGTGCTGCTTTTTTGATCGTTTATATTCCATTTCCATTCCACGGCTCCATCACCAGTGCGGGGGGAAATTTCATTGGAGGGGGCAAGGCTGTGAGAGAGACTATTTAAGTTTTGGTGTGTTAGCCCCATTAGGCTGAAGATGATTCTCATTCTGCTTAATGGAATTGCTCAGGAACTAATGCATGTTCCCGAGGGACAATCTTATCAGTATTCTGAAGCTGAACGCAGTGCGATTCACGAGCCTCCTCAGAGCAGAGCCCCTCAGATAGGCCAGTCTGTCCTGCTCTGACACATGCATCTTAGCCTGAGCTGGATCCAGCTTGACCATTAAAAGTACTCCGGTTTAACCGTTTGTGAAACCCTGGGGTGAGAGGTGAAGGGAAAACTATAAACCAGAAAATCGCACAATGGTCAAATGAAGTAATATTTTTGTTTAACACTCTAATTTAGTGAAAGCTACATTTATACACACTCCAATGCTTTGTCCAATACACAGTGAACTGGGAGAGAGCAGGTATTTGCAGTGAAGTTAAGAGGATTTATCAGAGCATTTGGTTGCCCTTGATGTCCTAGAATACCTAACAGAAAATAGAGAAATTCTCTGTCAGATTCTGCAGAAGTGAAACCCAGGTTAACTGTGGGGCTGATAATTACTAAATTATTGCACCCTTCAAATATCAGGAAGTTTCAAAACCACACTACTTTACATCTTCAATTCAAACTCGCCTATGGGGACTGAATAAATACATTAAACTAAATTACAGCACTCTTTGACAAAAATGTAATTAACAGAAAAGCCAGGCAGTGGATCTTAAGAACATACAGTGTACAATCTAAAGCTGTGTGTAGTTCTGGTTGTATTCCTTTGATAGCTTCATGGACTGATTGAGTTCTAATGCTTAACACTAACCCAAAGAGTATGTCTCCAAGGGGTGTGAACAGAGACTTTTTTAGAGTAAACAAAGGGGCAGGTTGAGCTTCCTGAATGATAGAGAAGCTGAGTACACTCTTTTACCTGCAAGAAAACAGAAGAGCTCACAATGGAGAAGGCTCTGGCTCTGAAAGAGAAAGTGATGAAGCACCCTATGCTGAAAAAGGAGAACTTGAATCCTAAGGTCTGGATGACAGCTGATAATCTGCAGGGGTTTAAAGATTTTGTACTGCAACGGGATACGTTCCCAGGGACCGACACCAGCTTCGACAATGTGGAAATGTGTGAGTACAGCAGGGTTTACAAATCAGTTAACTTCAGGGGCTGGTCTTCATAACACATTTGTGTGTCCATGTTCTCCTTTACTATCAACAAATAAATTAACTTGTTTTTGACAGTAATTTCTCTTCTTGGACCAGGAATCTGCATGTGATCAGCCTTGCACTTTGATCCGAACTAAATATTTCATGTTGGTTTATTTTTATCCATTTGACTTTTGAAACTAGTACATTATTTGGGTAGTACATTGTATAACATATTACAAATCACATTGCTTTCTAAAACATTCTAAAACCATGTTGTTGTTGATGTAGCTGTTGCCTATGACCATGCTGCCATTAACATCTGGGACGATGTAGAAAATTGAGTCATGTTGTCAGAAATAATATTTGTGGGTAGAGTCAACGTCAGCCTTGCTTAATCATTAATTTGGTCAGGCTTGAGTGCATGTCAGTGGGTCATGAAGTCAACACCCAGTGCATTGTGCAGGTGTTTGTTTAAGGCAGAGACCTACTGCCTCTAAGGCTGTTCTGTGATACTTGCCTCCAGGAGCCACTGTAGTCAGGTTGTAGCTCCACCTCCACTGTAGTCAGGTTGTAACTGTAGAGATCCATGTTAAGAAGCTGATGCATTTTGTCTTATCTGGAGCATTTTACATAGTTTATATTTTTACACTATCCATTTATACAAATAAATACGGCCGCAATTTAAATTAAGTGCCTTGCCTAAGGGTGTAATGTTGGTGCCCTGCCTGGGAATTAAGGATTTAATGTTATCATGGAGTTCATATATTTGATGTATGTACTAATCAAACGGAGTGTTGGTTGTGTTTGTAGGGAAACAATATCTTGTATGTCAACAGATTGTGTTCTCAACACCAATAAATAACGATAATATAACAATATTGAGGTCCATATTTCTTGCATTAGGATGCCACTCAGTGGTTCCTATCTCAAAAAACCCTGGCATATTCAGTATCACAAAATATCAAGTTAGATAAGAAAAATCACATTTTGTAGTAGCTCATATATTGTATTGTCACAGTAGTGATGGTTGGAGTTATTTTTGGGTGGGAATTTTCAGGACTTGTTTTTTCGGTATGTCACAGTGAATGCTTTCTTCAACATAATAGCTAGGTCATAGACTTGTAATTGAAATGCAGAGGGGTAATCCATGTTGCAATGACATCAGCTGGCAAAAAGTGACTCATCCTATAAAATATACGAGCACTGGTATATAAGATATGATATATCCTTGGTTTGTTCTGGGTGACTCTTGAGGAGGTGAGACAACATTTTTCATTGTTTTATAATACAAATTCAGTGAGCTACTCATCCCTTATCAGCCCAAATTGTGAGATATCTACTTTGCCAGATTTATTAGATAATTAGAAAAACAGTCCTGGTTAATGAGGTTACCTGTGACTTGTCCTGGTGCAGTGCTGGAGACTGAAAGGAATTACATGGAGGCTGCAAAGAAAAATGACGTTGCAACCATGAAACTTCTTGGGAGAAGTGTCAACGTCAATGCAAAGAATGTGGTAAGTAGCAAACTGTGACAGGCAGTGAAATGAGATACTGACACTAAGGGTACTAGGTGCACCGTTCCTGGGTTTTGTAGAACCATCTTTATAGGGCTAGTTGAGCAAAATGTTGAAGTTTGCTGGCCTTTTTTAACATTTTGACCACAGACTGACCGGACTGCGCTCCACTATGCAGTGGCAGGAAGAAACACAGAGGCAGTGGAGCTCCTACTTCGGAGAAGAGCTAAATTAGATCTGCAGGATAAGGTGAGAGAACAGGCTGGCACTGCACCACATACCCTCAGCATAGTGACTGGAGAATGGGGTGGTCTGAAACCAAAACTGGACAGAGCTACCATAAACTACCAAGTGTCAGAGTGATTTGAACCAGCTGTGTTTTTTTCTGCAGAGAGCACAATATTTTAACAGGTTAAAACAGCTAATTGTGGCCCCACCCATTGTGGGCTTCTAAGGTGTAAAGTTTGTGGTATATAGTCACGATATAGTCAGAAGGTGATCTAGAACCTTCTTTCACACAGCATGGGGTAACTGCCATCCACTTGGCCGCTTGGTTTGGGAGCCTGACCATCCTAAAATTACTCGTTCAAGGTGGAGCTGACCAGAAGATGGAAAATGAGGCAAGAAACCCACCTCACTAACTTTCCATTCATTTATTCTTATGTGGAATGACATCACGTTATTGAAAAACTTGTATCTTGTTGTTTTCTCACAGCAGACAATTTTCAATTAAAATCCATACATGAATACCTCCTCAACAATGTCATGGTATTCACTACTGTCCTAGGCTTTGTTTTCAACTCATGAACCAGGTCAGACTCAGAAACCTGGTTAGACAAGTTACTTGTGCAATCAATTACTTTGACTGAGCCAAGTGTTGAGTAACAATGACTCAACACACTCTATGGCTCTCCAAAGGCTTAACATTAATGCATGATTAATAAAAACGGCACTTCTAACTTTCTGCAATACAGTACATCATTTTTTTATGATTTCCATATGAGCCTTCAGCTCTACGGATACTCCGTTTTCCCTGCACAAGGTATCAATTTAAAATTCAACACAACAAATCACAACAGTATATAAGCATTACTCTGAATAAAATAAATAAAAATATTTTCAATATGGGAACGTATCCCTGTAAACATAAAAAACAATGACTTTATTGTTTATTAAAAAAATACTTTTAATTTGCTGCAGTATAACTATCTTCACATTACAAAATGAATGCTTATCTTTGCTATTTCAAGTGTAAATATTGAAATATATGGCCTATTTTCATACAAGTTTCACCCATACACTTATGAGTCACTTTACTTTTTTATCATTAAAATGAGCCCTGTTTTACATCTAGACCACTCAGTTTTGGACCCTTATCAGTCCTCTTTCAGAGAGTTGTAAGGCAGGGCTCAACTTCAGACACCATATATGTCTTATATAATATCTACATGTTAGTATGCTGCATTCTCTTTTCCTCTCACACTAAACCTCCCACACTCAAACCTGTAAATATTTCATGTGTACCAGGATGGATATAATATTCTGCACTGTGCAGCCATCAACAACCACACTGAAATTGTGAAGTACATCGTGAGTGATCTGCAGATGAAAGAGCTGGATAAAGAAGACCGGGTGACTAAGTTAATTTACTTGCTTGCTTTACTATTTAATTATTTAGTTTAAGATAGTCTGATGATATTCAACCATGACCCTTTCCCTCAAAAACCCATCTGTTTGACAGTGCTCTGCCCTCAGAGGGTTACTGTGGTATTAGCAAGGCTGCAGTGTCAGGTTGTAGCATGCTGATTCAGTGGGCCTCCATGGTTCTGGAGGTCTTCAGGTTGTGTTTCTCTCAGTACTTTGCTGACAGTAGAGCAGGCTTCTGAGTAGCATTTCAGGGTGTGGGGTATTGTCTCTTTCTCTCTTCCTCTCTCTCTCTTTTTCTCTTTCTCTCGCTCTCTCCCTCTCGCTCTCTCTCTTTCTCTCTCGCTCTCTCTCTCTCTCTCTCTCTCTCTCACTCTTGCTCCCTCTCACTCTCAGACAGGTAACAGAGCCTTTTCCCTGGCAGCAGAACATGGCTGTGTGGAGATGCTGGAACTGCTGATGGAGGAACCCTACTGCATGGCCACGATGGAAGCAAACCAGGTCAGTGCCCTGTAGTGATAATACCAAACACACCCACCGGCATCTCAGTTAAAACTGTGTTGTTTCTGCCATGACTGTTTGATTAGTCAACTGTGATCAGGTGGGGTCTATGTAAGGACACAATTTCCTTCTTCTGGGCAGCTCCATTAGTTCTTTTTGACATTTGACCAGGGACCCAAAGTCGCTTGTCAAAAGTTGTATTTGGCTTTTAGTTTGAAAAACAGTTACTAGCTCACACATTGCTTCAGAGAATAGGCTGTACTGCAGCTGCAGTCCTCCTCAGGTGTGGCTGGCAAAACAGTAACTGTTGAAACTCAACTCTCAACTCCATCAGGGGAGTAAAAAAATAGGTAAAAAGGAAAATAGTGCCACAGGGATACTGAGCCACTCAAGTCTGGTTCTGTTCCTGAAGATCTGCAGTCTTTTTCATCCACCAGGGTCTTCATTTAGCCAATTATTAACTTAACTGTGGAAATGTATCATTCTTCCAATTTTCTGAGGGAGTTGGTAGCTTAAAGACAGCCAGAAACCTGCTGGACTCTTGGCCTACAAAACTGGAGCTGAGTGGTTGTTGTGGAGGAGATGACTGGATCAAATTATTGGCAGCCATTTTATCATGGTCGTTTCTCCCTGTGGACTCCAGAACGGGAACACGCCGTTGCACTTGGCCGCCAAGAACGGGCATCTGGACACGGTTCAGCTTCTGCTCCAGAGCTTTGGGAACCGCAACGAAGTCAACAAGGTGGAGTCAGAATCCCAGCAATTGTCAACCCCCAAACCTCTGCCGTAGCTTATTGACAGCCTAATGCTTGTAGAAAGCTATCTGGAAATGTGATCTTTCATTATTTGTGATAATATATATCCTACCTTTTAGTTTAACTTCATTGTCTGTTAGGGGTCAAGATATAATTTTCCAAAAGTAATTTAAAAGTTCCCATTTTTTGTGGAAATAAAGCCAGATATGACAATTTGATTGTAAATGGCAAAGTAGAAAATACTTTTAATTGACTGGTTGCTTGCTGATAACACAACCTCTGTGTGTGGGTGTATGTGTGTGTATGTGTGGGTGTGTGTGTCCTCTCATCCAGGCTGGACAGACAGCACTTTACCTGGCTGCAGATGGAGATCATGAGGAGTGTGTCCAGGCTTTGCTGGAAGCTGGCTGTGATGTAAACATTGTGAATACAGTATGTCAGACACTTGAAATGTACAACATCCTGATTCTAAATAGAGTTGTTTTATTGCATACTCAGCCCAAGCAGTCTCTGAGGATTTAAAACAAGGTAGTTTGTTGCTAAATAAATCCGCCAAGTCTCTTATCAATAAAGAGGTATATATTTAGGAAATGAAGTTTTTACCTGACCTGATCTTGATTGAATAGAAGCAGTAACAAACTTTACCCAGTTCAAAATATTATGAGCTGTCACAAAGGGAACTAAGCTTGGAGATTGAAATCATTAACAAAAAAAGATAATTAGCCATCCAGTCCTGTGCCCAATACACATTAAAAAACAAAGCTACATTTTAAATAGATGCTATCTGAGCTGGCTTGTTTTCAGACTGAATTATCTGCATTTTAGTTATGACTCAGAAGCTTACAAGTGGCTAGACATAAGAATGGGCAACAGTATGATATATCTGGAATAAATGGAAGCAGTTATGGAAATAAGGTAATTTTGCTGGAGGTGAATTTCTTTTTTGTCCCCCAATACTTTTTAGCAAAAGAACAGGGATTTCAGGTGTGTCTTTGAATATTGGTGACTGGTGTAAATTTTACAGTATATTTTCTTATATTTTCTGATATTTTCTCAAATTCCTGTCTGCAATACATGGTACCCTCACAGTCATTGCCTTTTGCCTTGTTTTCTTTTCTCTTTTAAATGCACATGTTAGCATAGCACATAGGTTTTTCTGAGGACAGAGCAAATGAAAGTCTCAAAGTCCCTTTGATGTGTTTTGTGGTGTCAGTGAGATTCCTGTTCATTTAAAGTTGTGGAGCTCCAGAGGTCAAGCCAAGTATGAGAGCTGCCAGAATACACCTTGAGTATACCAGCTTTAGATAAGCACAAAGAATCTCTTCTCCTTTCTTCTTTTACAATAAATTCAGTCTGTACAAGATCTTTGGATCAGCAAGATCTGCAAGCTGAGTCAATGGCAAAGTTCAACATTTAGCTTTGAAAGGGAAAGGGTTTCCTGTAAAACTCATATACAGCCAAATCTGATAATAGAAACTGAACTGAGCTAACTTATGACTATATTTCATAAAGCATTATGATTGTTCTGTCAAATGGCAATGTATAAATCATAAAGGAAATGCTGAGTAATGCTTTCCCAGACAACCGATGGCCAGTTAAGTTTGAATTGAGTTACTGTTTCCGCCAGGAGAAAAGCAGTTGTTTACATCCGGCTGCCGAAAAGGGTCATACCTCTCTGGTAAAACTCCTCATTGCACATGGTATGGATATGAACTTTCGGAATCAGGTGCGAAAAAATGTGTTCTTCCAAGTACTATGTGATAATATATTTGTTGTCTCAATATCATAATTTTTCAGTGAAATCAGCTTAGTTGTTTATTTGCATATTGGATATTTAAAAAACAACTGATCAGAGGAAGATGATTTCCTGCACCAAAGCAAAAATGCCATTTAAAAATGCCAGTTGTAACTGTTGGCCTGGCCCATCGCTGCAACCTTATTTTATTCATTTAAATGAAGGTTGCAGCAATGGGCCAGGCATTTTGTTTTAAAATCTGATCATTACATTATATTATATTAAAATCTGCTATAATATGGTATGAAAAATGATACCATATATGGTTTTATCTGGCTTC
The DNA here is from genome assembly GCA_022829145.1 of Albula goreensis. Taxonomy (NCBI): domain Eukaryota; kingdom Metazoa; phylum Chordata; class Actinopteri; order Albuliformes; family Albulidae; genus Albula; species Albula goreensis. The sequence continues at coordinate 11,076,953 of CM040744.1, forward strand.
CAGCACCATCAGGCCGCCCTGCACTTAGCAGTGAGGAGCTGTCACATCCCTGTCCTCCACACGCTCCTGGTGTCAGACTGTAACATCAACGTGACCGATCACGTGGGTACCGCCAGCCCAAAGACCAGCCGCAGCCTGATGTCCACCTGCCAGTCTCGATCAGCTGTCAGGATGGTGCTCTCTAGACTGAGAGAACTGGGGGCTTTCTGTACTTTCCATTCCAGCTGAGAGATGCCTTCTGCCCTGCCTTAGCAGCTTGATAAATGAGCAGCTTGTCTTGGGTCTCTAACACTGGCAGGAGTGGAGCTGTGCCAATTCTTCTTCATGCTGTCATGCTTGAATTTTCTGATGTATCTCTGAACAGGCCCATCTTAAAAAACCTATTGTATAGAATTAGAAGCCATAAGACTGTCAATGTGTTTTTCCTCAGAGGGACCAAACTGCCCTGCATATTGCAGCAGAACTGGGCAAGGTTGACATTGTCGAGATGATTTTGAAATTTGGACCAGACCTAACCCTTCAGGACAAGGTAATCCTATGGTTACTGGGAATGGGTCACTGTCCAAAAGAAAATCATTCACTTACAGGCCTCCTGACCTATTCAGCAGTGTTTTTCATCTGTAAGTTTGAAAATGGTGTTGCACAACTATCCAGTTCCAACATGGACATTTCAGTAAAAGTATTTTGTGTGTGCCATGATCAATATTTTTGCATAACTACAGATCTGACATAGCTAACTTCTTCATAAAGCCACTGAGTAAATGAGAGGGCTTTGTTCATCCAGCTACTTTGGCAAAGTCCTGAGTCACAGTACTTCTGTTTTATAATTACTTTTTTAATAAAATCAAGAAGTTTAGCTGGGATGGGCCTTAAACTCAAATTAATATATTCCTGCATGTAGGCATATGGTTGCAGTCTGTCATTGTATATGAATATTGCTATTCCTCTCCTGAACAGTATTATATAATTTGAAAATGCAGTATAGCAGGTGACTGAGTTCAGTTCTTGTTTATGATCTATATCATCTGTCCTGTCATGTATCTGGTACCTGTAGAGCCACCTGGCAGTTGGTCCGCTACTTTATAAATATGAAATATAACCATGTGTTAGTATCAAGATGAATCTGCAGTTTCAGTGACAGATTATCTAGTATCTGATCCAGTGATTAATGACAGTACATGTGCTACTGGAGAATTACCTTTGAGTCAGAATTTACAGTGGCCTGTGACACCCTTACTATCCCCTACCTAGATGAAGGATGTAAAGATCACTTTGAGAACCTACTCATCAGTACACACTGAGGTTATATGGTCCCTGGACAGAAATGTTAACAAAGGGCAGGAATTTGTTTGTCCAACCTACCTAATGCCCTTCATGCAGTAACTGAAAAGTCTATGGTAGCTGTAATAAGAGAATCATATTTGCTAATTGTGGATTTTTCTGTTGGTCTCCCGCTGTCAACAGCAAGGCAAGTCAGCACTAGGTGTTGCAGCCAGAGCTGACATGGTGGTAATTGTGGACATGATCATTAAAGCAGAAAGATACTTTGCATGGAAGGTGAGCTTCTCTGTGTCTGTTTCCTGTCCAACGTTTTTCAACATGTAGGGTCTTCCCACAGACACAATGTAAAATTGTATTTAAATGGTGCACCAGAACAATTTGTCCTCTAAACTGTTTGCACAGCAATTACCTGTTTCCCCAGCTACAGAATTCCCTGAGGGTCTTCAATTTTGGTAAATACATTTGCGTGATACATAAATTTTAGCTGATGGTCCCATTAGCTTGTTTATACTTGAAACCTCTACACAACTTTATTAATGTACCTATGATCTGTGAAAGTTATTCTCTCCCTAAAGCTACAATATTGCCTTTTATACAAACATAAGGAGGAAAAATATTGTTCTTATCTTTGTTTCAATCAGTTAAATGGAACCAGTATATTTACTTCGAAAATTACAATGCAACTGTTTGAAACAGAGGATTTTCAACCTAAATGAATCACAGCTTCTTTTCAGATCAAAGTAAAGAACTGATCTTTCTTGTATTTGACAAATTGGTGTCGCACTTTAAATAGGGAAGATTGGTACAGTAATGTGGCGTTGTAAGACAAGCCTGTCTCTCCCATTTACTGCACCTGACAATAAGGTTGCTGTCCCATCTCTCTGGGAGTAACTAGATTTGATTACCCTTTCAGGCAGACCCAGGATGTAATGAAACCCTTCATGACGAGTCACCGCTGACATTTAAATTAGACCACAGAGTGGAGACCAAGCAGATCCGCACCACTGTGTGGAACCTGGCGTACAAGCTGCTCAAACCCCACGACTGGAAGAAGTTGGCCCAGCACTGGCTCTTCACCGAGCAGCAAGTGGCAGCCATCGAGGAGCAGTGGACAGGTGATGGATGGCGACGGATCCTTTGTCAGCCACTTCCATTTAGCGCCCAGCTTCAAATCCAAAAGCCCCTCCGGGAGGAAAAGGGAATCTTAGAGCCTTAAGTTTTTATCATTAACTATTTTGAATCTGCTAGCTCAAAAGCAATGACCTTTACCGGGATCAGTCTGATTTATACCAATATAATCTAGTAAATGTACTGCTGAATAGTGCCAAAGGGCATAATACAAAACAACAATGGTGGTGTGATGCTAGCGAAACATCCATCAGCTGACATGTCACATTTATTAGCTTTTGTAATTGAACCTGAGCTTCGATGCAAATCCAACGCATTTTCTGCCTGTATTTGCTGAAGCCATTCAGTATTTACTGGGGCTAATATAAACTATGTGTATTTACATGTCATGAATGACATTTACAAGTTACAACATGCAAGGGAAAATATATACAAGCACAGGTATGGTACATCCAGGGACTCCTGAAAAGTTTTGAAAGAATATGTTGTCATACATTGTCATATGTCCCTTATTTCTAGGTCTCAAGAGTTACCAGGAACATGGAAACAGGATGATGTTAATTTGGCTCCACGGAGCACTGGCCACTTGCAAGAGCCCAGGCAAAGAGCTGTATGAAGGCCTTATTTCTATAGGACATAAACATGTAGCAGGTCAGCATCCATGCCACACATATAGAAACCACTGCCTCAGTTCAGGGACTGAATGTTTTGCCCATATTCATTTTCCCTCCAAAATGTCAGCCTTAGGCTCTCACCTTTGGCTCACATTCATTTCTCCCCTGGAACAGGGTGAGATTGATACGGCTCCAGATAGAGCCCCTTAAAAAGGCCAGACTCACATTCATTCATGCTGGAGGCCAATAATTGTACTGACATCTGACTGTGCTGAGATCTTAGCTGCACCAATGCAGAGTGTCACTGACAGGTCAATTTGGCACTTAGTTTCTTTCCTTAACAAATATTTTACTGCACAGTAAAGTAGTATTGTGTTATCCTAAGACAATCAATATCAATTACGATTTGTGTTACATCTAAAAGCAATGCAACTATGCAGAAAAAGTACAAACACTTGTTCAAATCAATGGTTCTTGGAAGCTACGAATCACAACCCTAAGTAAATCACAAAGCAGTGATACAGCAGTATTTCTGTATGCGTATACTGCATTATTGTACCATATTGGCAAAACAGTATGTTTACTTCATTATTAAGCTCATTTAGTTAACTCAGAATGCTTTTGCCACATTTATTTCCCACACAAATTTCATTTCTCTTGTACTTTTTTTTTCTTGTACTTATTTTTGCTTGTGATGCACTGAGAGGGTATCAGTCTAACCTTTAAAGTTAGGGTATATCTTTTATTTTACAATCAGCCAATGAATTGTCAAAAAGAAAGTCAAAAGAAGGGTAATCATACTTATCAGGCTATGCTTTAACAAACTAACTTTCAAACTATCATTTATTACAGACAAAATAAGACTTGAAACCACCAGCAGTGAAACAAAGAAATGCACCATCTCGTGATGTCTTCATCCACTTCAGCTGAGGAGAAAAAAAGAGTTCGGTGTGGATTTTACAGGGATCATAATAGTAAACTGACTAGAGACTTATTCTTTTCATGGTTTTCTACTGGTCTGTACAAGATCAGAGAAAGAATGACAAGTTAAACCAATCATCATCGGGCCATTCCAGAAGTCCAGCAGATTCTGTCCTACATCTCAACCCAACTGACACCATTGGGGAATTGGGACCATTGGTGGAGCTAAAACTGAAAACTCCATAACCCCATTACTGCTGCTGGACATCAGGAGGAATTTAACTCTTCACCAGCACAAACAATGTCTTCACCTTATAAAGCCTATTTTGTTTGCATCACTAGTAACTGTGGTCATTTCCATTATGCTGTGGTCAAAGTTAGAGGTGATTTTAGATGCTTTTTATCTTTATAACTGACAACAAAGGATACTGCTGCTCATTGTTGCATGTCTCACTCATCATGAAAACTTGCAAATGAAAATGGTCATCACACAAGTACACTGAAAAAAATGAATGTGAAAACAGAACTGAAGTTGAATGTAGTCATGTTAAATGTCAGATGCAGTGTTTTTGAGAATAGCACCAAGTCACAGTATGGATAACATTTTATTTTTACTATTAACACAAAAATTGCTTTAGTGGCTTGACTCCATAATTTAAAAAAGACATACACACATACAAGACGCAAAACAGCGATACAGAATTGTTCATACAATTCAAGAGCAATGCCATTATAAAATTGTTCCTGAATTCATTGTAAAAACTAGAAATGCTAAAAATTTGCAAATCCCACAATCTACAGGACATGTTTTCTTCCTACGAATTCACCGTTTTCAAATCACTGCTCAAAACAGCAGTCCACAGCAATCAAGTAAAGTGACTCATTTTGGATTAATCCTTCATAATGAAGCCCCTGTTAGTGCAATTTTGTCCAAGCCACCCACTTGATGGAGTGAATGAAGTAGGACATTACTCCACCACTCTAATAGAGTGAATATGAGAAGACGAGGGGCCTCTTGTCTTGTGAGAGAACCCCCTGCTGCCCGAGGTGCTCACACCAGACTGTGATGATCTGGGGAACTTTGCCGCTGTTGCCTGGCTGACAGTGAGCTGATCCAAAGACAGAGAGACAAAGAATGCAACTTTTAATTCAACTGTAGAGAATCAGTGCTTACATTGCCGACCTCAAGCTACCATATTATCAAAATGTGACTTGTAAAAACACTGTGATATGGTAAAGATGTATGCAACAGATACAGACGGATACTGGAAAGGACTGGCCCCTTATTTATGTGTTATTTTTTAGCTTTTGTTGTTTCACATTTATCACTAAAGATTCTGTCAGATGGCCACCTGTCCACTTTCCCAGCATGCACTGTTGTCATGAGGGGTACCTGTGTGACGGGGTGATGTCTCTCCACAAAGACAGAGCTCATGGGCGGGGCCACGCCCATGACGGAGAGCTGGCTTGATGCACGGCTGGTCTTGCCAGGCTCTGAGCGGCCTGTGATGCGAGCAGTGATGACCTTCGCTGCTTTCTGTTGGCTGGATGTGACCACATGAGTGGTGGCCTGAAGTAGAAGAGGAATCTGATCAAGGGAGTGAAAAATCTAGACAGGTGGTAATTTTACATGCTACAATGTAAAGACTATGCAGTAATTTGACATGAGTAATATCTAATTCATTTTAAAAAGCTCTTCATCAATGCCACTGATCTGTATGGAAATACAAAGGAAACCCTTCTGAAACTGTGCTTGTTTATTAAACTAATTGACACTGAACAATCCATATCACTTTAATCCTATTATTTCTACTATTAAACTGAGCAGTGTATTCTGTCCAGTTGTTTTTGAAGCCTCTGAGGGAGGAAGTGAAGAATTACCTGTCTGAGGGAGGATGTAGTGCCCCCTGGTGGCAGAACACTGTCCACCACAGTAGTGGTGGGGAGCCCCTCTGATCTGGAAGGACCAGGAAGTGATCCAGGCTGGGACATGAACTGAAACCAAAGATAAACCATGAGGGATTGTAAAGCTCTGTCTTCACTAATAATGTGGAGCCCAATAAGAATACTTATAATCTTTATTAGAGAAAATGAACCCTCAAATTAATTTTCAATGGAAATATTCTGCACCCAAGTACCCTTACGATACTGTGAATGGTTTGGACATTTATTAGATCATGTTTGTCCACATATCATCCGTGAATACAATCTCTGGGGCAGCCATTTTTGGTGTGAAGAGTGAATATGCTGAAAAAACAGATTCCATTATCACATGGATCACAAACTCCTCAAAATGGACTAAATGCCTTTAGCATTTTGAGGCTGAATTGCAATAAGAAGCCAAGTTAGGCCCTGGATTCAAGGTGTATGGACTGAGCTTAAATTACACATGCACACCAACACTGAACAAACCCCTGGGTCTGCCAGGCCTTAGGTGTGAGATCTCTGCTGTATCCACTGAACTGCAGGCTGAGATGCGCTATAGCGGACCCACATCTCAGACTCCAGGAGGGAGGCAGCTCTCACCATATCCTCAGAATCGCTCAGGCTGGTGAGCGGGGCTTGGGGTGGGACCACGCCCGCGGGAGCTGGAGGCTCACACGGAACTGGGCTGAACCGCGAAGGGGCGACGGGCGGTGCCTGGAACCGGACCGAGGTGCTGGAGCTGGGTTCTTCCCGTGGGGTGGGCAGGTCTGCAGGAGGCACATAGCAGAACAAACCAATCAATCCCTGACCAGACCACAGTGATCAACCAGAGTGATGCTTACATAGATCACATGTTTTGATTATTTTTATTTAGGAAAATATGTTTTAAAAAATGTTTTAAATAACATCTGTTATTTATGATTGAAGACAAAACATTTCCTATTAATATTTACATTTCCCTCACAGTAGTACATAAACATGATGCTGAAATGTAATATGATTAAATTCTCCTACATGCTCCAGGAAATTAAATATTGTATCTCAAGGAGGTAATTTGTACTAATAGCACCCGCTGATCATTTAAAAAGTACGAGAGAAAATGTAAAACCAAAAAAACATTGGATAATTTGATCTGCAGATGGCCATGAATGTATCTGTTGCAAAAAAAAAATCAATTACTGACAGAACTGCTTTTATGAGGAGCAATTATGAGAAATAAAGCTATGCAAAACAAGCCGGAAATTGCTGTACATTTAAATATTCAACACTGAAATGTGAATATGCCGATTTGCTTATTTTAAAAAGGCATTTTCTAGGCTGACAGGCTCAAACTAAGACTCACTTTTGCCTTCACGCAGCCATTGGCTTTATAGCCTCTATTTAAACACACTGGTGTGGAACACACCACTGGAGCAATCTGGAATAATGTGCGTTTTTCAGAGGCGTAAAAATGTCACGACCTTCACCGAAACCTGAAGCTGAGTAAGCGTTTCTTCTGCAGATTTACGGTCTTTGCCTCGTCCATTTGGTTTGGTTCACAATAAACCCATTTATTGCCAGCGGCTTGACTGATTGAGCATCTGATGGGTGTGCAGTAAGCTCCTCCCATACACTAATGGATTTTTGTGGCGTTATCAAGCGAACTGGAGAAGTTCTGCTTTGTTGCCGACGGTCGTGGTGAAGGTCCAGGTTGAGTACTTAGGAGGGCCATCGGCTTGGTTAATTGCCATGTTTCAACACCCTCAACTCATACACTGATAATTCAAAAATCAATCAGACAGAATAACAGTGCAAGTTAAGAGGCGGAAACATGCAAATGAATTGAAGCAATGCAATCTAATTACCGGTTAAGCCTCACAATCTGGCGTATTGTACTGGAGGTTCACACACAAAATTGCAAGTTATGAGTATAAAGTGCTTGATAATTTCTGAGCACATATGCTTTTGATGTTTAACTGTAGAGGTTATGGAACCTAGATAGAATTGATTCTGGATGATAGACACAAGCAGTGTGAGTTTCAGAATAAGGCTGTCCTCTAAGGAAACACACAGAATTGAGTGTGCTAAGTAGGTGCTTAACTAATGATTTCTGCATGTGGGTAATGTCTGTTCGGTTACTCACCTCTCTCCTGCCTGTCGTCCACCCCCACCCCGTGGAACATGCTCATGGCCTCAATGTTGAGGGCGCAGACCCCGCGCATGAAGGCCTTCCTCATGGACTCCTCATAGCGCTCCCTCTCCACCTGCAGCCTGCGGATCTCCACTCGGGCCCTCTCTAGCGCCTCTGCTTGCTGGGGCAGAGAAAGACAGTTTGGAGGGTTTGGTTCTCACAGGGCTACAAATACTTCTCTATCATGCAGCACTATGCTTTTTCTGAGTTAATAAACAGCAGAGGTATTCATGGGTGTCACTAAAGTCAGTTGTCAAGCACAACCCCTCACAGCTGTGTGTCCTAATGCAGAGCAGTGAACCCAGACCTCAAAGCTAAAGCCAGTTAGATTACATGGCGTATAATTCGTCTTCACAATAAAAACTTGCATTGTGACATATAAGGAAAGTGTGAAACAACATGTGAGGCCAATGAATTGTGAATTAAATGCGTTTCCCTGGTATGTATCACATAGTCAGGTATCATTTTCCCCCATACACAACAAATCGTAGAGCTGGGGATGAACTTCAATCAGTCTTCTTTTTTGTTTAAAGCCATTTGCAAAAAGGCTGTCACACAGAATTTCATAATACATGCTTTCCAGAGGGAATAAATACAAAATTTAAAAAAAAACCCCACAAAAACACCCACTTGTGCCACGGTGCAGAAAAACTTATTCTTTCCTTATTGTTTATTTAAAGACAATCTAGCTGAACCCCTGGAAAATTGTGGGCTGCAGAAAAGAT